>OU342744.1:163256264-164456264 GCA_910589775.1 Avena eriantha | reverse complement strand
GTTTTGATAAAAGCGGTTTAAGACGAAAAAATGTTTATCATCAATGTGGTATTTCTCAATAGTGTGATTGTCCACGACATCTCACATAGTTCATAGGATCTAGGATAAGGATAGGGGCAAAGAGGGAAGTAGCAAGACAAGTTCCCGTATGTCAAGAAAGATTCATGTGTCATCCATGACCGTGGACACGGCTATTTGAATAGTTTAAACTCTGCAGAGGTTGTACACTTTTTCCACACGACACAATCCTGTCCTGATGCCCACCAGCTGTCGCTGGTTTAATACACACCAATTGGTGTACCGGCAGAAGGAGCGTGACAAGGTCTTTTAACTAGATCCCCCAAATATGTGACATGCCCACCGGGTATGGCGCACGGAACTGAGAGTACGTCCCCAAACCAGTCCCCCCATCTGGGACGAAGGCTCCCCGCAGGCAGACACCTCATTAGCGGTACGATGATATCGACACCTACGGCTGACTAACTTACTTGACCAAGCCAGTGCCCATTATAGCATGTGGTTGTACTGTGGTCACAATCTTCAAATCCAAGACTTATTAGGCCCTCATGCGGCACAGACAACGGATTACCCCTTCAATTAGTGAAGGGAAGCCAATTTCTCCTTCCTTTGATCCAGCTGTCGCCCGCGCCAGTGTTTAGATGGTAAGTTTCACCCAGAGTAGAATAGAGTAGAGGAAGCAACAACGGCTAGCTCAATGAGCTCATCCAGTTTCAAAATGGTATATCTGACCCAAGGGTCATCCAATTCCTCCGAAGAGGAGAGATCAAGGACCCTAAATATTATATAGCATGGCTAAGCAATTCTACTCTACAGGATTAATATATAATCTCTACTCAGGGTTGTGTATGGTGATAGGTGTATCAAGGTATGTGGGTAACCAAAATAGCAGTAATATTTGTAAAACAATAATAACATGCACTTGTAAAACATGGGATAATAATGAAAGGGGCATGCCTTCGTTGTCATGAAAGTGTTCTTCCTCGTAATCTTGATTCTGCTCGAACCCGCCAATCCCTACTCATCATAACGATGAAACACACATAAATACAAATTCCAACAAACACAAATAAAATTAAAATAGAGAGATCAAATAAAAGATACAAATAGAAAGTGTGCATCGGTGATTCGACGTATATAGCGTAAAAGAAAAGAGATCGGGGTTACACAAACGTAACGGGGTTTAGGTTACTAAGACATACAACATGGCGATCGCTCTGTTTTGTCTAACAAAATATTTTAGACTGACATATGTAGCAAAAATAATATGAATGACCTAGCCTCGACATGTAATGCACAAACAGTGTCTATACTGACTAGTCATACACAAGTATGAATGAATAATCTAGAATTAAAATATTTTACATATGCAATACCAAGCACATCTACATCTCCACGGTTATGAACCAAGTAAAGCAAACTCGTACAGCATGGCATTTAGTGCAATGAACAATAGTGTTATGCTAACAAAAGAATACCCTCGAATCTAATATTCAAAATGATGAGTATCAGGCAATAAACAAAAAACATTCAGCAATAATAATAAATTCTAGCCGGTTACACCTAGTAAGCAGGATTCTAAACTGATATAATTAAACTTTACAGAACACCTGACAAGTTGTACTGACGCTAACCAAAACTAGGATTATGAGCAACCTTACCAGCTACTTAGTCAATACGACAGATGCACAGAAGGCAGTATTTAGATATATATAAAAAATATAGCTATGCATGTGTAGGTACTACAAATAGAAATAAGATAGCCTATTCCTCAATTCTACTGAATCAATTTTCAACCAAGAATGTATAAATTGACTAGGTATGCAATACACAGAACACAACCATCTATTCCTAGCTAGCTAGCAATAAACTGTTACTAAACGAGAAGTGGTAATGCATCAGAAATAATGCAACTGCATGCGCATAACAACCTTCTAGACCTGGTGACCTGATCCAAAATTTGAACTCATGCATAATTCAAAGTAGTTTTATCAATAGTACATGATATTCATAAACTAGCGCTGATACATTGCAAATGTATCTATAATTTTTGATGTTCCATGCTTGGTTTTATCCACTTTCTTGTGTTTTGTTCCAACTTTGGAGTACTTTTCATATTATTTCTTGGACTAACCTATTAACAAGAGCCACAATCCTAGCTGCCTGTTTTCTGCTGTTTTTGGTTCCAGGAAAGTCAGAAAATGAATATTCTCGGAATTGGACGGGACAAAAGCCAAAGTGCCTATTTTTCCAGAAGTCATCAGACGCCAGAATACGAGACGGAGAGGGGCCAGGGGGCCACCACACCACCTGGCCGCGTGGCCCAGCCTGGCCCGCGCAAGAGGGTGGTGTGGCCTCCTCCGGCACCCCCTCGGCCTCCCCTTCCACCTATAAGATGCCCTCGGGACGAAAACCCTAAGTACCCGATCAAAAATCCACGAAAGAGTCTGTACCCACCGTCATCTCCATCCCTAGATCAGGAGGGATCTGAAGCTCTTCCCGGCACCCTGCCGGAGAGGGGAATTCACCCTGGAGGCCTTCTTCATCACCATGCAAGCTTCCGGTGTGATGCGTGAGTAGTTCATCCTTGGACTACGGATCTATGTAGTAGCAAGATGGCTGGTTCTCCTCCTTTGTTCTTTCATGTTTAGATCTTGGGAGCTCCGTTCATGATCCAGATCATCTATTTGTAATTCTGCATGTTGTGTTTGCGGGGATCCGATGGATATTGAGATGCTATTTCAGATTGATTATTGATTCTATCATGTCTTTGTTATTTATGATCTTGCATGATTTCCGTTGTTAGTAGCTATCTTGGCCAAGTAGATGCTAGCAACTCCAAGAGTTAGTATTTATGCTCGATAGTGGGTTCATGCCTCTGGTAATCTGGGGAAGTGACAGAAATCTCTAAGGTACTAGATCTGCTATTGCTACTAGGGATAAAATAACAACCCTTTGTTCATAGAACGATCATATTGTTTACTTTACACGTAGTTCGTAAAGCAATAATCTGTTGCTTGCAACTTAATATTGGAGGGGGTTCGGATGATAACCTGAAGGTGGATTATTAGTCATAGATGCAGTTGGATGGCGGTCTATGTATAATGTTGTAATGCCCAATCAAGTCTCAAAGGAGTCAAGTTGATTAGTATATGCATGTATTGCATTCTCGATGTTTGTCAATTGCCCCACTGTAATTTGTTCACCCAGCATGTTGTCTACCTTAAGGAGAGCCACCTCTAGTGAACTATGGATCCCGGTCCTTGTCTTTTACATACAATCTATAAAATATTTACTGCTTTGTGTTTACTTTCTACAAACTATTACTTCTTTCCATTCGATACGTTTAATCCTTTGTTTATCGCAAAACATGGTGAGATTGACAACCTCATCGCAAGTTGGGGACAAAGTTATGTGGTTGTGTTGTGCAGGTCTCCACGTTGCTGCTGGCACCGGTAGTGCGCCCTGCCATCGTTCAGCTAGCTACACCTTTGGGGTGTTTCCTTGCTCCTACTGGTTCGATTAAACCTTTGTTTCATACTGAGGAAAACTTGCTGATGTGCTCATCATACCTTCCTCTTGGGGTTCCCAACGAGCTCTACATCAACATCGCACCAGCACTTTCCTGGTGCCATTACAGAGCCATCAAACATTTTTCTGGCGCCGTTGCCGGGGAGTCAAGGACATCTTCACAAGGGGAGTCCCTCATAACCAATCTCTTTACTTTGTTCTTTTTTTTTGCTTAGTTTCTTTTTGCTTTGTTTGCTTGTTTTCTTTATTCAAAAACACAAAAAATTTAGTTTTACTAGTTTGCTTTCTTATTTGAAAACACAAAAAAATGACTACTCTTGAAAACACTAAGTTGTGTGACTTCACTAGCACCAACAACAATGATTTTATGAGCACACCTATTGCTCCACCTGTGCTTGAAGATACTTTCTTTGAGATAAAACCTGCTTTACTCAATCTTGTTATGAGAGAACAATTTTCTGGTATTGGTAATGAAGATGCTACTTCCCATCTAAATAACTTTGTTGAACTTTGTGAGATGCAAAAGCATAGGGATATAGATGGTGATATTATTAAGCTGAAATTGTTTCCTTTCTCCTTGAGAGGAAAAGCTAAAGAATGGTTGAATTCCTTAACTAGGAATAGTATTGATTCTTGGACTAAGTGCAAAGATGCTTTCATTGGAAAATACTATCATCCTGGTAAGATTATATCTATGAGAAGTGAAATAATGAAGTTTAAACAACTTGATAATGAGCATGTTTCTCAAGCTTGGGAGAGAATGAAATCTTTAGTTAAGAATTGTCCCACTCATGGATTGACTGCTTGGATGATCATCCAAACATTTTATGCAGGATTGAACTATTCTTCAAGGAACCTATTGGACTCTGCTGCTGGAGGTACCTTTATGACCATCACTTTGGGTGCTGCAACAAAACTTCTGGACAATATGATGGTTAATTATTCTGAATGGCATACTAAGAGAGCTCCACAAGGTAGGAAGGTAAATTCTGTTGAGGAAACCTCCTCCTTGAGTGATAAGATTGATATTATTATGTCTATGCTTGTTAATGGGAAAGCCCATATTGATCCAAATAATGTTCCTTTGGCTTCTTTGGTTGCTCAAGAAGAGCAAGTTGATGTGAACTTCATAAGAAATAACAATTTTGGCAACAATGCTTATGGTAATAACAATTATAGGCCCTACCCTCCTAATAATACTTATGGATATAATGGTAAACCTAGATTACCTAGTGAAGGAAGAATTTTAGAAGTTGAAAGATCCACTAAAAACTTCATGCAAATGCAATATGAGCAAAACAAACTATTCACTAAAACTATGGAGGAACAATCTACCATTTTGAAGAACATTGGCCATCAACTTGAGAGTCTAAATAGGGAAGTTCCTAGTTTTCAATTGAAACTCTCTAACGCTGAAAGGAATATATCATCTTTGTCTAAAGCTCAATCTTCATTAATTAATAAAAATGGCTGCTAAACCTGAAACTAGTGACAATCCCTTTGCAGCTACTAATGCCATACAAGTAAGAATTGATGAAAATGTTAGACTATTAGCTGAATTACATGCTAAGTGGGAAAGAGAAGATGAAATTGCTAGAAACATTGGTGTTTCTACTATTACCACCACTAGTGTTGAGGCTAGTAATAGTTCTACTACTTTAGATGATAAATTCGATTTTGATCTTGATGGTTGCAATATCTCTGATGTTATTAAGTTCCGACAAAAGCTTGCTAAAAGTCCTAATGCTAGTGCTATGAACATGGCCTTTACAAAACACATTACTGATGCTCTCATAAAGATTAAAGAAGAAAATATGAAACATAAAGCTTCTATTCCTATAAAACAAGAAGATGGTTGGGAACCCATCATTAATATGAAAGTGAATGACTTTGATTTCAAAGCTTTATGTGATCATGATAGTAGTGTTTCTATTATGCCTAGAAGGATTTATGATATGCTTGATTTTCCTCCTCTTGAAGATTGTTATTTGAATGTTCCACTTGATGATAATGCTAAAAAGAAACTCATGGGGAGTCTTAATGATGTTCTTATTATGGTTAACAATGCCTATGTCCTCGTTGATTTTTATGTTTTGGATGTTGAATACAATGCTTCTTGTCATATTACTTTGGGAAGACCTTTTCTTAGAATTGTTGGTGCCATTATTGATATGAAAGAAGGCACCATTAAATATCAACTCCCACTCAAGAAAGGTATAGAACACTTCCCTAAGAAGAGAGATAAGATTTCTTTTGCTTCTCCTATGAAAACAAAATTTGGTCTTAATGCTTCTTCATTTGAGAACACTTGATTCTTTCTTGCTTCTTATGCCTAACTTAAAGGCGTTAAAGAAAAGTACTTATTGGGAGATAACCCAAAAGTTTTAGATGAGTCTTGGAAGTTATTACCTCTATAATAACCTCTCTTTATCCTTATTATTTGCCTTTTGTGCCAAGAGTAACCTCTAATGAGAGAGAAGTAATGATTGGGAAAGTTGTTGTCCCAAAACAGATTTCTGTGCTTCACCGTAAAATATTCGTGTAAAATCTCTGAACGTCTTTTTGAGGCGTGAATTTTTGTGCTTCTGCCCCAGGTTGTTGTCTAACTTTCGTTTGTTCAACACTTTTTGATTTAAGCAATAGAAGGTCTTCGAAAAAATTCGTCTTTGCCTGCTGGTCTGTTTTGACAGATTTCTACCATTTTCTGCATTTGCTTCTTGTTGGTTCCTTTTTGAGTTCTTTTGGGGAATTGAGATTTTTGAGGGAAGTGCTATAGTAGCTAATGTTCTAATAGAAATTTATTTGGTGTTAGAACTGAACCTTAATACTTATTTATCATAAGTGCGCTAATGTTGCTAATAAAGATTGTGTGAAGTTTTGTATGAAGGAAAAAAATCAGGTGTATGGAAGGAATGAGTAATGAGATGAAGGATGGACTAAAGCTCAAGCTTGGGGATGCCACGCCTGACACCCCAATAAATATCCAAGAAGTACAAGCGTCAAGCTTGGGGATGCCCAAGGCATCCCTTCTTCATCAATAAAAATCCCAGGTTTCTTCCAAACGCTTCATTTTTATTGTTTCATGCACAGTTATGTTTTTCTTGGAGCATCTTATTTTTCGTTTTTATTTTGGTTTTTCATTTTATTTTGTTTGCTTAGTTTTCTGAATAAATTGGTTAGACCCCCTCTTTCATACATTGGTTTGCAAATAGTTTGGTTTGGTTTGGAAAAGAGTAGGAAAGTTCATGCTTATGTGGTAAAAAGAGCTCGTTTCTGACTGTGGCCTATGCTCTGTCATGCCATGCTTGATATTGTTTTGGCTTTATGCTTAGTATTATTTGTTGTAGCATGACTTGTTATAAACAATTGAGATTGCTTAATGTGCCTTGGATGAATCATGCGTTGTTTTAGCATATTAAAGCATAGTATAGTGGTATTCTCCTTTGATGCTTTATTTGGGTTGACTTGGCGCATGCTCACACCATGTTATGACTATCTCAAGTCACCATAGCCTTTATGATCCTTTAGTTTTCAACTTGTAGTATCACTTTATGCTTTGATCAATGATGTTTTGTCGCTCTGCATGATTATGGCCATTATTGCTCTCTTAGTTTGTCGCTCCCAGTCTTTTGCTAGCCTCCACAACAAAGTATGAGTTCCACTCATGCATCCAACTTCCTAAACCAAGTTATTCCAAAGAGTCCACCATACCTACCTACTAGCTTATGCTATTCCAAGTATATTCATGCTTTTGTTTACCTTCCAAATTAAACTTGTTATGAGAAAACTAGTGATTAAAGCTCTCACGAACTTGATGGCACACTTTACTTTTCTTGCCCTTAATAAATTTGAACCAATGTGTCGTCTATGTTGTATATTCTTGCACTTATTTGTTGGGAATTAGCAGAACCATGCTTTCATGGGGAACGCTTTCAACATTGCACTTGGTACTTGTACCTAGTTGATATCATGCTCTTTGGTATATGGATGTCATCGGTGTGAAATGAAAGGGGAGCTTGTAAGTCCATGGAGTTATGTATATGTGTTAGAGAAACGCCTGGGCTGCTGGTCTAATCCATGCTGACATGGTGGAAACCTGCAGCGTAACCATAATGAGTTGTCTATGAAGCATTTTTCTTATAAAAAAAGAGTCATATATTGAGAAAGAAAAAAGAGAAAAAGAAAAAAGAGATATTATGAAAAGATGAAAGAGAGAAAAAAGCACCATATTCCCATGGTAAATAAGAAGATTGTTGAGATGCTCGTTGTCTGCTTGCCTTGTCATTTTGATATGGGGATTCTTCCGTATCATCGGGCAAGGGGTACCCCATTGACGGTTCTCTATGATACACATATACTTATAATGACAAGAACTTACCGGTGACTAAACTTGAGTAACATGAGGAGCGGCCCTCGTATACAAGGGACATGAGATTTGTAACTTATACTTCGTCAAGCATGTACACCATAGTTTGTTCACTTTAACCTTAATCACTTCAAGATGCTTATGATAGGGGCAATGAGAGCTAAAAGCTATAAGTACCATAATTTTTGGAAGCTCTTTATGAGACTTGAATCCCTACTTCCTTTTATAAAAAGGCCTTTCTTCCACCATTATATTGAGTCTCCACCTTCTACCTTTATGCACCTACTTTGAGAGCATAGTGGCCATTCTTAGTTCTATATGCATTGTCCCAAGACTAGTTGATTGATGGATGAGTTGATATTGCTTGTTTTAAACTATTTGTATCTACTCACTCTTATGAACTTTGAAGGTGTCCTATGCATTTATATTTTCTACTCTATTGAGGGACAAGCTGAATACTATTATGCTATGTTTTCTTTATGTGAAACAAACAAACGTCATGCAAAGCATTGTTATTCATGAATCTTTTGTTTGTGCCTTTTCATGTTGCATCATAGTTTCTTTGCTTATTGCTAGAACTTTGTCTTTCATGTTATGATTGAAGTACTATGATCCCAGCTTTGAATGTTTTACAAATACTTTGATCAAGTCTTTGATGGTGCATGTCACCTCAAAAATTATTATTTCTTTTTATCACTTACCTACTCGAGGACGAGCAGGAGTTAAGCTTGGGGATGTTGATACATTGCAAATGTATCTATAATTTTTGATGTTCCATGCTTGGTTTTATCCACTTTCTTGTGTTTTGTTCCAACTTTGGAGTACTTTTCATATGATTTCTTGGACTAACCTATTAACAAGAGCCACAGTGCCAGCTACCTGTTTTCTGCTGTTTTTGGTTCCAGGAAAGTCAGAAAATGAATATTCTCAGAATTCGACGGGACAAAAGCCAAAGGGCCTATTTTTCCGAAAGTCATCAAATGCCAGAATACGAGACGAAGAGGGGCCAGGGGGCAACCACACCACCTGGCCACGCGGCCCAGCCTGGCCCGCGCCAGCGGGTGGTGTGGCCGCCTCCGGTACCCCCTAGACCTCCCCTTACGCCTATAAGATGCCCTCGGGACAAAAACCCTAACTACCCGATCAAAAATTCACGAAAGAGTCTGTAGCCGCCGTCATCTCCGTCCCTAGATCGGGAGGGATCTGAAGCTCTTCATGGCACCCTGCCGGAGAGGGGAATTCACGCTGGAGGCCTTCTTCATCACCATGCAAGCCTCCGGTGTGATGCGTGAGTAGTTCATCCTTGGACTACGGAGCCATGTAGTAGCTAGATGGCTGGTTCTCCTCCTTTGTGCTTTCATGTTAAGATCTTGTGAGCTCCTTTCATGATCAAGATCATATATTTGTAATTCTGCATGTTGTGTTTGCGAGGATCCGATGGATATTGAGATGCTATTTCAGATTGATTATTGATTCTATCATGTCTTTGTTATTTTTGATCTTGCATGCTTTCCATTGTTAGTAGCTATCTTGGCCAAGTAGATGCTAGCAACTCCAAGAGTTAGTATTTATGCTCGATAGTGGGTTCATGCCTCTGGTAATCTGGGGAAGTGACAGAAATCTCTAAGGTACTAGATGTGCTGTTGCTACTAGGGAGAAAACAACAATCCTTTGTTCATAGAACAATCATATTGTTTACTTTACACGCAGTTCGTAAAGCAATAATCTGTTGCTTGCAACTTAATATTGGAGGGGGTTCGGATGATAACCTGAAAGTGGATTATTAGTCATAGATGCAATTGGATGGCGGTCTATGCATAATGTCGTAATGCCCAATCAAGTCTCAAAGGAGTCAAGATGATTAGTATATGCATGTATTGCTTTCTCGATGTTTATCAATTGCCCCGCTGTAATTTGTTCACCCAGCATGTTATCTATCTTAAGGAGAGACACCTCTAGTGAACTATGGATCCCGGTCCTTGTCTTTTACATACAATCTATAAACTATTTACTGCTTTGTGTTTACTTTCTGCAAACTATTACTTCTTTCCATTCGATACGTTTAATCCTTTGTTTTCCGCAAAACCCGGTGAGATTGACAACCTCATCGCAAGTTGGGGACAAAGTTCTATGGTTGTGTTGTGCAGGTCTCCACGTTGCTGCTGGCACCGGTAGTGTGCCCTGCCATCGTTCACCTAGCTACACCTTTGGGGTGTTTCCTTGCTCCTACTGGTTCGATTAAACCTTGGTTTCATACTGAGGGAAACTTGTTGTTGTGCTCATTATACCTTCCTCTTGGGGTTCCCAACGAGCTCTACATCAACATCGCACCAGCACTTTCCTGGCGCCATTATAGAGCCATCAAGCGCCACTTATCATTTGGTATGTATTCTCAGTTGGGGTCGATCTAATCCGAGATGAGTAAGGCCGGCTATGATGCCAATGCCACCGAGCGGCATTCGATTCACCGGCAGCGTTGTCAACTACAAAACTACTGCGGAAAAACATGTCTAGGAGGTAGGCATATCTATGGGTAGGCAGTGCGTGAAAGGATTTGCGATGGGGCTCACTGAGTGCGACGTGAACGTCCAAAGAAGATGATGAACTGAGATAAAATGGCGGCTGAGTACGGCGGCGGTGATCAGCGGCTTGACCTTCTAGTCCAACGAATCTACCCTGCTCCTCCTCTTGGTCGCGGTGCAGCAGCTCATCCTTCTAGCAGCTTGTCGTCTCCTTGTCGGAGCTGCCAGAAGTGTGGCTGACGTCTCGGCAGAGCTCTCTAAGGTGGACTAGGACAGAGGCCTAAAGCTTCGTTGGCGGTGTGGAATGGCAAGGGAGAGAAGAGAGCATCAATTTGTGGCTGTATAGAAGGAGAACGGCATATAGTTCATTGGAAAAAAATTGATGGGAGGTAATGGTGGCAGTTTCTCTAGCGTTTATGGTCTTGATGGCCGGCGTTTCAGGATGACTCCTTCCCTGCTTCTACGTGTGCTGCTATGTGCGGGAAGACAAAGAATGGTGCGGCTCTTATGGTTCGATTGGTCTTGCATATATATACAATTGGGTCTAGAGAGAGATTAGAGAGATAAAGGCATATATTCGTATGTGCTACAGTAGCCTAGATTCCTTGCATGCAGGACCAGTACCCTAATAGGATTTATTTATTTATTTGAAAGAACCGAATAAGAAGCAAATTGGTAAATAGCAATCTAAAGGCAGATTCAATTAACAGTACTAAAAAAATTCTTTTCTCCCTTCAAACATCAAATTACTTCTAACAAATTATATTTATAAACTCCTAATAAAATATTTTTATTTAATTGCGTTGCAGCATCTCTTGCTTAAAAAAATTAACCCGTAAAAATCAATATGTTACAATTCTACCCACCTTATAAGAAATCTCGACCCCGAGATTCGGCCTAAGAGAAAAGATTTGGAAATTCAGCGCGAAGGGCATCCTCTCGTTCCCATGTCGCTTCCTCCTCGCTATGGTTACTCCATTGAACTTTGCAGAACTTGATCACGTTTCTTCTAGTGGTCCTTAACTGTTCATCAAGAATTTTAACTGGATATTCCTCATAAGTCAAATCATCCTGAATTTCTATGGCATCCAAAGAAGTTTTTCGAGCCTCTTCCTCTGGCTTATCAAAACATTTCTTCAGTTGAGACACGTGGAATACGTTATGAACCTTGGATAATTTCTTAGGTAATGCTAACTCATAAGCAACCTCTCCACGCATGGCGGTGATTGTAAAGGGTCCAATATATTGGGGTGCCAGCTTTCCTTTTAGCTCGAAACGGCGCATCCCGCGAAGTGGGGATACCTTCAGGTACACATCATCCCCCTTCTTGAATGCTAAATCATGACGATGTCTATCGGCATAGACTTTCTGCCTAGATTGGGCAGCCCGCAATCTTTCCTGAATCATCTTTACTTGCTTATCTACCTCCTCAAGAGTGTCGAGTCCAAAAACTTGATTTTCTCCCACTTCATGCCAATTTAGTGGCGTGCGGCACTTTCTTCCATACAAGAATTCAAATGGAGACATTTGTAAGCTTGCCTGAAAGCTATTGTTGTAAGAGAATTCAGCATATGGCAGACTCTTTTCCCAAGTGCGCTTGCAAGTTAAAGCACATGCTCGAAGCATGTCTTCCAATATTTGGTTCACTCGCTCCATCTGTCCATCGGTTTGCGGATGGTAAGTGGTACTAAAATTCAACTGTGTGCCTAAGACTTCATGTATCTTCTTCCAGAACCTTGACGTGAATTGAGTATCCCGATCAGACACAATCTTCTTTGGAACTCCATGTAAGCAAACAATTCTGGCCATATATAACTCGGCCAATTTCTCCCCATTATAAGAAGTCTTCACTGGAATAAAGTGAGCTGACTTGGTTAATCGATCTACGATAACCCAAATAGAGTCATATCCTGATGACGTCCTCGGAAGTCCTGTGATAAAATCCATCCCGATTTCTTCCCATTTCCACTAAAGAACTTTAAGTGGTTGAAGTAGTCCTACAGGCTTCTAATGCTCGACCTTGACTCTTCGATATACATCACAACGAGGTATATACTCCGCAATTTCACGTTTCATGCTAGACCACCAGAAACTATCTCGGAGATCATGGTACATCTTCGTACTTCCTGGGTGTATGGAGTATGATGATCCATGTGCCTCTTTCATGATTGAGTCCTTAAGTACTTTTTGGTCTGGCACCAATAAACGTTCCCGAAACCAAATATTTCCCTTTTCATCCTCTTTGTAGTCAGGTGCTTCTCCTAACTTGATCTTTGATCGAATCTCTTTGATTCCCTTGTCGTTCTTCTGACCTTCTCTTACTTCATCCTCTAGAGTGAACTTGAATTCTAACACATCCTCCTTCTCAGCGAGACTCACATTCAGGTTTAACATCCTAAATTCCTCATGCAGTTCTGGTTGAGCCTCCTGAATCATAAGATTATTGTAGTAAACCGTTCTGCTCAACGCATCAGCTACGACATTGGCTTTACCAGGGTGATAATTTACACCAACGTTGTAGTCCTTAATTAGTTCCAGCCATCTCCTCTGTCTAAGATTCAAATCTAGTTGAGTGAAAATATACTTCAGGCTCTTATGATCTGTATATATCTCACATCGGTTACCAATAAGGTAGTGTCTCCAGATCTTCAAAGAATGTACTACGTCAGCTAATTCCAAATCATGTGTGGGATAGTTCACTTCATGTGGACGTAGTTGTCTTGATGCATACCCTATGACCTTGCTTTGCTGCATGAGAACACAACCCAAACCCTGTTTGGAAGCATCACAATAAACTTCAAAATCCTTCCGAATATCTGGCAAAATTAGCACTGAAGCGGAAGTTAGTCTCCTCTTGAGTTCTTGAAAACTGGTCTCACATGCTGGTGTCCACTCAAATTTGTTCTCCTTCTTTATCAACTGTGTCATCGGTCTCGCAACTCTTGAGAAATATTCTATGAAGCGGCGGTAATATCCCGCCAGTCCGAGGAAGTTGCGTATCTCTGACACATTCTTCGGTTGCTTCCAGCTAAGTACTGCTTCTACTTTAGCTGGATCCACTGCTACTCCTTCGGCTGAAATGACATGACCAAGAAAATCTACTTGTTTCAACCAAAACTCACACTTGCTAAATTTTGCATAAAGTTGATGTTCTCTAAGCCTTTCTAGAACAATCCATAGGTGTTTCTCGTGCTCTTCTTCATTACGAGAGTAGATCAGTACATCATCAATGAACACAACAACGAATTTATCCAGGCAATCCATGAACACTTTATTCATGAGATTCATGAAGTAAGCTGGTGCATTCGTGAGTCCAAATGACATCACTAGAAACTCATACAGGCCATAACGAGTAACAAAAGTTGTTTTGGGTATATCTTCTGGTCGGATCTTTAACTGATGGTATCCTGACTTGAGATCTATCTTTGAGAAAATAGAAGCTCCTTTCAACTGATCAAACAAATCATCGATCCTCGGCAAAGGGTATTTATTTTGATGGTTACCTCATTCAGAGCATGGTAGTCCACACACATGCGCATGGAACCATCCTTCTTCTTTACAAACAACATCGGTGCTCCCCAAGGCGATGTGCTTGGTCTAATGTATCCCTTCTCTATAAGTTCCTGGATTTGCTTCTTCATCTCAGCTAGCTCATTTGCTGGCATTCTATATGGTGTTTTTGCAATAGGGGCAGTGCCTGGCACTAACTCAATTGCAAACTTTTATCTCACGATTTGGTGGAAGACCTGGTAACTCCTCTGGGAAAACATCTGGTATTCCTTAACCACCCTAACATCTGACACCACCATCTCCTTCAAGATGTTCAACAAACTTTGAATTGTGGTTTCTGATGCTAACTCAGACTTGTAATTCACCACAATTCCATCAGTACTGGTTAAGGATACGGCTCTAAGGCCACAATCTATCATAGCTTTGTGTTTCCCTAACTAGTTCATGCCTAGAATGACATCTAACCCTTTAGAGTCTAACACTATGAGGTTTGCTAGAAACTCTACTCCCTCGATCGTTATGATCACTTTAGGGCATTTTAAACCTGACATAAGAATTCCCCCAGGTGATTGTACTGCCATTGACTGACTCATACCCTCAGTTTTCAAATGGTGTTTTTCAGCAAATTGCTTGGAAACAAACGAATGAGACGCTCCAGAATCAAAAAGTACTGAACCATAACATGAGTTGATTGGGAACATACCAACAACAACATCTGAGGCTTCATTAGCTTGTTCGGCCATGACATGGTTGACTTGACCACGACTTGTCTGTCCAGAGACATGAGGTGCGCCTCCTGGTGTAGGCAGTATGCCTCGCCCACGTCCTGTTGTTGGTGTCTTGGCAGCAGACCCCAAATTGAACTTCACTGGTGTCAGACCCGTGTTCCTCTTGTTCAGGCATGCAGCAGAAAAGTGTCCCTCTACGCCACAATTGTAGCATGCCTTTCCAGCAGTGTTGGCATGGTTTCGTCCAACTTCAGCTCTTGGTGTATGATAAGGATTGTGCTGGAAGTTGTGACTAGGCTTTGCTGACTTGGCAGTTACTCCACGATAACTCGGGTGGTTATTGTTCTTTTGGCGTGAGCTTCCTGCTCCATGATGACCCTGTGGTGCCTTGCGCTTGCGGTGTTCTTCTAGCTCTCTCTTTGAGTTCTCTTGCAGAATAGCCTTGTTTACCAGACTCTGGAAATTTGGAAAGTCATGGGATACCAACCTATCCTTCAGACCTGGGTTCAATCCCCTCAGGAACCTAGCAGTCTTGTCGGCCTCAGTGGGAATATCTGCTTTGCCATAGCGTGACAACTGAGTGAAATGATCCCAATATTCCAAGACTGACATCTTTCCTTGGACTAGAGCTCGAAATTCATCCCTCTTCAGCTCCATGACACCAGCTAGAATGTGTGTAGTACGAAAAGCTTCAGAAAACTCATTCCAGGTGATTGCCTCAGCATCATCATGTGCATCATAAAATCTCTCCCACCAATCTGCAGCTACACCCTAAAGTTGGAGCACCGCAAACTTCATACGGTCTTGTGCATCAACATTGACCAAATTGATCTTCCTATGAATGTCCTTCAGCCAATCATCAGCTTCAATAGGGTATGGTGACCCTGCGAAAGTAGGTGGCTTTGTCCTCATGAACTTTGCTAGCTTGGACTGTGGTGGAGGATGATGACCTTGATTCAGATTCAGGTTTTGGTTTTGGTTCTGATTCTCCATGTTGGCGGCCATCTGCTGCAGCAACTGTGTTTGCATAAACATTAATTGCGCCATGTTAGGTGGTGGCGGCGGTGGTGGATGCTGTCCCTCATCCTCAGTATCGGTATCAGTGTCATGTACTTCACCCTCAGTGAAGTTCTCCTGAAATGCTGGTCCACGACCACGTCCATGTCTGCGTCGACCGCGACCACGACCCCGGTTGGCGTTCATCCTATTGTCGCTCAAGGTTAGAATAGACGAGAGGGAAATAAACTACCCCAAAACCAAACTTGCACAGACAAACAATTTAAACATCGAAGAAATCCAAACAAGAACCAAATTCGTCTTAAAATCTCACACACAAAAGGTTCAAGATAGAGTAGTAGCTATACCACATATAGATCGGTATAGTCTACTCACACACATGCAATTATTTAAAATAGCTAACATCTCACATATTATTGAATAAAGGCTCTCTCATGGTTTGTTGCAGTCTACTCGTCCTGGTACCCATGTGATCCTGCATTCGGCTGATCAGGTTCGAAGCTAGACTCCACTTCGTCCGAGCTTTATGGAATCCTTTCTTTAGGCTCTATTTCTTCTCCCTGGGAATGATCAGCAGGCTCCTGCTGTACTGATGGTGGCGTGGGAAGTGTGAGCATCGGTGTAATGGCCTGGAGAGAAAGACCACGCCTTGCTGCACGCTGACACTTCTTCTTCCTTGTGACCCGCACACGCACATGGTACCGGGTGCCGCTCGCATTGTCGTAAAATGTCCTGCGACGTTGTGCATCAGGTGCAGGTTGCGGTAGTTCCAGTCCCTGTCCTTCACCGCCGTCATTGACTGCCAGCGCGGTCTCTGTAGCGGCCCCGGCCACATGCACTGCGGCGATGGCATCTTCAGCAGTAGCTTCAGCAGCTTCACGTGCAACATTGACGGCAGCTAAAGTTGTATTACCTTCCACCAATCTCTCCTCCAAAGTCTGAGCACGGTCCTGATAGTGATGGATAAGATGACGTGCATCCTCCAGCATACCGGTGACTGCGACCAAGCGATTCTCTAGTACTAAGTTGAGCGATGCCATGTGAGTGAGTGTGGGATCATCCTCATTCTAGTACCTCAAGTTCTGACGGAGCGCACCTCCCTCATCTCGATAGGCAAAGTACCGAAACTGTGTGTTGTGCAACTCATCTTGGTAGATGTCGTCCATCCTCTACATCGCCTGCTGAATGGTATGGATGGTGGCATCCACAAAGTCCTCTCCATCAGCAGTGAATTGCTGTCCTCTTGCTCCTACACGTCTTCCACGAAGTGATAGGTTCGGAAACACCACCAAGGTAACTCTCATAGTCTCCTCATCCCAGACATTCCAAAAGGTGTATCCAGTTGCTTCAGGGTCACGGTCATAACCCAACCTCGTCAGCATGTCACGAAACTCCCGACCAAGGTTCCCAAACTCCTCAATCCGGCGTGTCGCAGGTACGGCCATCTACGCACATTTGAATAAGAGAAGAATATCAGTAACAAAATTTTGTAAAATCTAAATGAATAGACGAGCAATAATAAGGAATCCTGTTTTTGTAACATATGCTTTTAGTAATATACGCGTACCAAAGGCTTTCCATTATATCTAAGGCCGGGTGACTAGGTCGACTTCGGCTCTGATACCACTTCTGTGAGGACCGGAAATTAACTTCTACACCCCCCTGTGTTTATTCGTCAATCCCAAGATCAATGTTGATGACACAGCGAAATGTATATCATTGCAGACGTACAAAAGTAATTTATTACAAAGTCTGGATAACAACATAGAAATATGTCTAGTGACTTTTGTTACATCCAGAAAACACAGCGGAAATATAAAGCGCGTAGCGACTCCATCTCAGCCATAGGCAGTCGATGTAGTCCACGAGGCCTCACTCATCAGCGTCATCATAGTAGTCATAGTCCTCCCCTTCATAGTATTCTGAATTCAACAAAAGTATTGCAAAGAGTACATGACGTACTCAACATACCCCTTATGCAAAACCTGATATATCTACATGTGGCTTTATGTGGAGGTCATATGGTTCTTTTGCATAAAAGCCAATTTTATTTGCAATTGATAGCAGTTTTGATAAAAGCGGTTTCAGATGAAAACATGTGTATCATCAATGTGGTATTTCTCAATAGTGTGATTGTCCACGACATCTCACATAGTTCATAGGATCTAGGATAAGGATAGGGGCAAAGAGGGAAGTAGCAAGACAAGTTTCCGTATGTCAAGAAAGATTCATGTGTCGTCCATGACCATGGACACGGCTATTCGAATAGTTTAAACTCTACAGAGGTTGTATACTTTTCCCACATGACACAATCCCGTCCTGATGCCCACCAGTCGTCGCTGGTTTAATACACACCAATTGGTGTACCGACAGAGGGATTGTGACAAGGTCTTTTAGCTAGATCCCCCAAAGATGTGACATGCCCACCGGGTATGGCGCACGGAACTTAGAGTACGTCCCCAAACCGGTCCCCCCATCTGTGCCGAAAGCTCCCCCGCAGGCAGACACCTCATCAGCGGTACGGTGACATCGACACCTAAGACTGACTAACTTACTTGACCAAGCCAGTGCCCATTATAGCATGTGGTTGTACGGTGGTCACAATCTTCAAATCCAAGACTTATTAGGCCCTGATGCGGCACGGACGACGGATTGCCCCTTCAACTAGTGAAGGGCAGACAATCGCTCCTTCCTTTGATCTAGTTGTCGCCCACGCCAGTGTTTAGATGGTAAGTTTCACCCAGAGTAGAATAGAGTAGAGGAAGCAACAACGGCTAGCTCAGCGAGCTCATCCAGTTTCAAAAGGGTATATGTGACCCAAGGGTAATCCAATTCCTCCGAAGGGAGAGATCAAGGACCCTAAATATTATATAGCATGGCTAAGCAATTCTACTCTACAGGATTAATATATAATCTCTACTTAGGGTTGTGTATGGCGACAGGTGTATCAAGGTATGTGGGTAACCAAAATAGCAGTAATATTTGTAAAACAATAATAACATGCACTTGTAAAACATGGGATAATTATGGAAGGGGCATGCCTTCATTGTTGTGAAAGTGTTCTTCCTTGTAATCTTGATTCTGCTCGAACCCGTCACTCCCTACTCGTCATAACGATGAAACACACATAAATACAAATTCCAACAAACACAAATAAAATCCAAATAGAGAGATCAATTAAAAGATACAAATAGAAAGTGTGCATCGGTGATTCGACGCATATAGCGTAAAAGAAAAGAGATCGGGGTTACACGAACGTAACGGGGTTTAGGTTAGTAAGACATACAGCATGGCGATCGCTCCATTTTGTCTAACAAAATATTTTAGACTGACATATGTAGCAAAAATAATATGAATGACCTAGCCTCGACATGTAATGCACAAACAGTGTCTATACTGACTAGTCATACACAAGTATGAATGAATAATCTAGAATTAAAATATTTTACGCATGTAATACCAAGCACATCTACACCTCCACGGTTATGAACCAAGTAAAGCAAACTCGTACAGCATGGCATTTAGTGCAACGAACAATAGTGTTATGCTAACAAAAGAATACTCTCGAATCTAATATTCAAAATGATGAGTATCAGGCAATAAACAAAAAACATTCAGAAATAATAATAAATTCTAGCCGGCTACACCTAGTAAGCAGGATTCTAAACTGATCTAATTAAACTTTACAAAACTCTTGACAAGTTGTACTAACGCTAACCGAAACTAGGATTATGAGCAACCTTACCAGCTGCTTAGTCAATACGAAAGATGCACGGAAGGCAGTATTTAGATATATATAAAAAATAGCCATGCATGTGTATGTACTACAAACAGAAATAAGATAGCCTATTCCTCAATTCTACTGAATAATTTTTCAACCAAGAATGTATAAACTGACTAGGTATGCAATACACAGAACACAACCATCTATTCCTAGCTAGCTAGCAATAAACTGTTACTAAACGAGAAGTGGCATCGCATCAGAAATAACTGCATGTGTATAACAACCTGCTAGACCTGGTGACCTGATCCAAAACTTGAACTCATGCATAATTCAAAGTAGTTTTATTAATAGTAGATGATATTCATAAACTAGCGCCACTTATCATTTAGTATGTATTCTCAGTTGGGGTCGATCTAATCCGAGATGAGTAAGGCCGGCTATGATGCCAATGCCACCGAGCGGCATTCAATTCACCGGCAGTGTTCTCAACTACAAAACTACTCCGGAAAAACATGTCTAGGAGGTAGGCATATCTGTGGGTAGGCAGTGCATGAAAGGATTTGCGATGGGGCTCACCGAGTGCGACGTGAACATCCAAAGAAGATGATGAACTGAGATAAAATGGCGGCGGAGTACGGCAGCGGTGATCAGCGGCTTGTCCTTCTAGTCCAATGAATCTGCCCTACTCCTCCTCTCGGTCGCGGTGCAGCAGCTCGTCCTTCTAGCAGCTTGTCATCTCCTCGCCGGAGCTGCCGGAAGTGTGGCCGACGTCCCAGCAGAGCTCTCTGAGGTGGACTAGGACAGAGGCCTAAAGCTTCGTTGGAGGTGTGGAATGGCAAGGGAGAGAAGAGAGCATCAGTTTGTGGCTGTATAGAAGGAGAACGGCGTGTAATTGATTGGAAAAAAAATTCATGGGAGGTAATGGTGGCAGTTTCACTAGCGTTTATGGTCTTGATGGCCGGCGTTTCAAGATGACTCCTTCCCTGCTTCTACGTGCGCTGCTATGTGCGGGAAGACAAAGAATGGTGCGGCTCTTATGGTTCGATTGGTCTTGCATATATATACACTTGGATCTAGAGAGAGATTAGGGAGATAAAGGCATATATACGTATATGCTACAGTAGCCTAGATTCCTTGCATGCATGACCAATACCCTAATAGGATTTATTTATTTATTTGAAAGAACCTAATAAGAAGAAAATTGGTAAAAATAGCAATCTAAAGGCAGATTCAATTAACAGTACTAAAAGAAATTCTTTTCTCCCTTCAAACATCAAATTAGTTCTAATAAGTTATATTTATAAACTCCTAATAAAATATTTTTATTTAATTGCATTGCAGCATCTCTTGCTTAAAAAAATTAACCCGTAAAAATCAAGATGTTACAACTCAATGGCATCAACTACAACAAATAATCAACACCGGGAAAGTTTTCCCTAAGAACTATGTAAGATTCAACCCAATTGTTACAGCGGTATGGAGTGGTGATGATGGTGCTGGTGGAGATGATGGTAGTGATGATGATTATGATGATCCCGATGAAGTCCAGCTCGATGACGATGTTGATGGCGATGATCTCCCCTCTCCGGGAAGGAATTTCCCAGGCAGATTTCTGCCTGCTGGAGAGCTCTTTCTCTTTATGTAGTTTCCGCCCCGCAGAGGTGGCGGAACCTTTCTGTGGTTGCTCCCCGAGTCTTAGGGTTTCAGGAGGATAATATATGCCAAAGAGCAGAGCTAGAGGTGAGCTAGGGTGGCCACACCACCTGGTGGTGCGACTAGGCCTGGCCCGCGCCAGGGGGTGGTGTGGGCCCCCTGTGGCCCATCTCCGCTCCCCCTTCTGGCTTTCTTTGTCTTCTGGAAAAATAGGATTTTCCATATATTTTCTGGGATTTCTATTCTTCGCGAATTTCGCCTCCAAACAGTGCATTTTCCATCAGAATCTTGACTTTAGCTGTCCATCCTCCAAAACTCATCAACCATGCAAAAACAGATGAAATAACATAAGTAGCATATCTTAATACGAAATATATTAATGAATAACTATAAATTATGATATAGAATAGTGATGCAAATTGGACGTATCAACTCCCCCCAAGCTTAGACTTCGCTTGTCCCCAAGCGAAAACTAAGCTCAATAAACATGACCTTAGGTTTATGGAGTGAAGTGTCGATAAAAGAATACGGACAAGAAGCATCACATTCATCAAATACACAAATCATAATACAAGACAACTCACTATTATGAAGGGAATATGCCCGAGAGGCAATAATAAAGTGGTTATTATCTTATTACTTGTTTATGATAAATGTTTATTTTGCATGCTATAATTGTATTAATTTGGAAACGTTAATACATGTGTGTTTAATAAACAAAAGGAAAGTTCCTACTTATGCCTCTCTTATAAACTAGTTCGTTGATTAACAATATGATCAAGGTTTCCTGATCATGGACATTGGATGTCGTTAATAACGAGGTCATAACATTGGTGGAATGATATGATGAACATTCATCCGAAGTATAGCATTAAGATCAGAGTCATTATGTTTATATTGCTATAACATCATACGAAGTAATCTTAGTCCTTAGACCATGAGATCATGTTAATTGCTAACACCAGAAGAGTATCTTGATAACATCAAACGTCACACCGTAACAGGGTGACTATAAAGGTGGGTTCAATGCTACGAAGGTGTTATGTTGAGGCTCATGGATCAAGAGTGGGATTTGTCCATCCCGATGACGGATAGATATACTCTGGGCCCTCTTGGTGATATCACATTAAGATAGCTTGCAAGCAAGTGATGTGATCACTAGAATGTTATATCACGGGAACATGAAAAGAGTGCATGTCGGTAACAAGATCAAACTAGGTATTTGGATGCCAATGATCGAATCTCGGACATGTAATATATCGCGATACAAAGGGATTTAGTTACGACGTTAAAGGTTCACACGATCACAAGGGTCATCGTTGAATATGTGGGAGTCAGTACGGATCTCCAAGTCCCGCTGCTAATTATTGATCGGAGAGGGGTCTCGATCATGTCTGCATTATTCGCAAACCGTAGGGTGACACACTTAAGGGATACCGACACCATTAAGGAGCAAATATGTTTCAGATAAAGATTAAGAAAGCACTGGAATTATTTCAGTAGACACCGAAACTGTTTCGGGTGAAATTGCTGAAATTGGTTCTGCATGTAATATTGAAATGTTGCAGGGGGTTTTATATGAATGTTTGTTAATTAAAGTAATTAACAAAATTCTGAATAAAATTAATAAAAGAGTTTTATTAAATGAGAGAGCATTAAATTTGGAGAAATTTAATGCATTTAAAGTGGAGACTTTAAAAGAGAATATGAAGGGGCATTTTAATGTTGAGGGGGTTACCACCACATGAATGGGGGAGGTGAAGGGACACCCTCCCCTCCTCCTATAAAAGGCCCCCCTCTCACTCCTTATTCCTCACACCTCCTAGCGAGATACATGTTCCCGGTGGCTTTATATGGAAAGGAGTTGTTGCTTCTGCTGCTTTGCTGGAGCGAGGGACGGAGGTTGTCGGGGTACCGTACGTGTGTGCGATCACGGATGCACCACTTCTTTGCAGTGCTAGACTTGGTGGTGCTGGACTTGCTGGAGCTGGATCTGAAGGACGTGCTGGAGCCGGACCTGCTGGACTTCATCACGATCTTGAGATCGGCAAGTGTATGACTACATCATCCACGAGTTCCAACTCGTTAACAAAGCTTTGTTGTCTTCGAGGGTAAGTTCTCTATGGATGTATATCCACCTGTTGCTTGTATCTAGTAGATAGATCTTGGCGTATAGTTCCCATCGTAGAAATTTTTTGTTTTCTATGCTGCGAACCCCAATAGTGGTATCAGAGCCTGATCTATGCGTAGGTGCTTTGCACGGGTAGTACACATATGTTTATATGTGGGCGATGGTGATCATGTTATTGCTTCTTTCATGTATTTTGGATATTGGTGGCATAGTGGGATGAAGCGGCCCGGATAAACCTTACATGTCATCGTACATGAGACCGGTTCCACGACTGACATGCAACAAGTTTTGCATAAGTGGCTGGTGGGTGTCTGTCTCTCCTACTATAGTCAATATCTGATTTACAACGAGTTGCTAATAACTTGGTTATCCTCGTTGTGGTTCCATGTTCGTAGGTAAGAACGGTTCTATCTTCGAAAGCCCTAAGCCACGTAAAACTTGCAATGGATAAATGAGAGGTGTCTAGTTTAGATCGTTGCTGGGCTAGTGTCATGATATGGTAATGTTGTAAGTAGATGTATGATAGATACTCTTACAACACACCTAACGTGTAAGTTCCATAGACCTTGGCCTTACACACAAAGGAATGATAGAGATCATACCATGATGCATATGATAGAGATCAAATGCATGGACCATATCATCTCACTTTACACATTAGATGTTAGCATCTTATATTGCTAGTTTGGCGTTTTAGTAGCATTTTAAGATGATCCCTCATTTAGATATCAAGATAAAGTGTGTTCTTCCTTAAGTATGCACCGTTTTGTGGATCGTGTTTCGAGACATCACGTGATGATCGGGTGTACTCGACTCTATGTTTCCATATAACGGGTGTAAGACAGTTTTACACACGGGAATACTAAGGTTCTTACTTGGCGAGCCTAGCATGTACAGACATGGCCTCGGAACACGGACCGAAAGGTTAAGCATGAGTCATATAGTTGATGTGATGCCCAAATTGATGCTCGCCTTTGAAGCTACACCGACTCACGTGATGATCGGACTTGGTGTAGTGGATTTGGTTCATGTAATCACCAAAAAGGCGTGAGGGATGTCGTTTTTGAGTGGGAGTTCATTTCTAATTTGGATTAGTCGAACTCAATTTGTCATAAACTAAATCGAAGTGAATTTGCATAATTTGTTGTAGTCATTGGCGTCTGTTCACTACCTTATGCTTAGTTTTAATTGAGATCATAAAACTATAGAATTCTGGATATTTACTTTACGAACTGGTATCGTATTGTTTTGAATGTCAATTTAAAGCTTAGAAGTCCTATTGCAAACTTTCAGCAAACTCTATTTACTCCATGAAGTTTAATAAGTAGTATTAAATCAAGAGTAAGAATTCCAATGTTAGTATCTAAAGTATCATGTTTGCCTCCATGATTACTGATATTCAAAAGTTGTTTTAATATCAAGATTATATAGGAGCTGAAAATTGTTTCAGAAACCATCATGTGTGAAAGATATTATGATATCTGAAACAATGTTTTTTGTTTGCATTATGATAGAGTGTAATTTAGCAAAATACATGTTCTCATATTGTATGAGAATTTGTGAAGGATGGAGATGCTAAGCATCCGGATCTCCCAAAAAGGTTTTGGAAACTAACATTATACTCGTGATTCTTCCTTATAGGCTATAGTAGCTTGATCATGAAAGTTGTCATGATAAGGATGAATAGAAGATGTAAATAAAATGTTTACTACACTAAAAGATTACTAAAGAATGGATTTTTGAAAGAATGCCAAACATTTGATGATGGTGATCCACTTCAAAGTGCAAGTCCAAAGGTATTAGTGTTTGACTATATACACTTGGTACTATGTGTCATATGAATGACACCACTATTGATGTTGATAGATTCTTTTAAAAGGAAAAGGAATTGCTGAAAGAGAATCTACAAAATATTTGGCAGAAAAGAAAAAGTTGGAAATGTCCAGCTTATATATATAGAAGATATACATGTTATGGTTGTATTCCTTGATTGTTAAAGAATGTGGTTCTTAGGTATTGGATACCGAATTGGTTGGTATGAAGTGTCATACAGGACAACGCAATTCATGAACTGCAATGGCCTAAGTAACTAGCAAGAGAATAAGTGATGATGTTCATCAAAAACAAATAAAGTGTTATTGTGTTTTCGTTGTCGTCAAACTTAGCCTTCAAGATTTGTTTTAATAATTGTTATTTTGTTCCAGTATTATGAGAACAATGGTTGTTCAAATAATTACCGTATTCCATAAAGGATGGATGAACTTTTACAAGTCTAGTGGGAGAAATCACATCCATAAACACTATTGCTAAATGTCGCAAGACAAATGATTGAAAGATCACTTATGAAGTGACATAGCTGTTTAAATTATATTGGAAAGAGAACATGAAGAAACTCCATGTTGATGGATTTTTGGAGTCTTTGATTTTTATCAGTTGACGCTTGTGAAGCTTTCCTCGAGATAATTGAAACTCCGTCCATAGGCACAAGAGGAACGGATGACTAACTTACTGGATATTATACATATTGATGTATATAGTCCATTACATGTAGCCATATGCGATGGATCTTTTTGCTTCATATGCTTTCTCCAGAAATTTGAGTGAATATATCTATATATTTACTTAATAAGGAAGAAGTATGAAACTTTTGAAAATTGTTCAAAAAAAAACTTTCAAGATGAAGTGGAAAATCATTATAACAAGAAAATAAAAGAGTTTATCATTTGATCATAAAGGAAGATATTTGAGTTACATGTTTAGCAAAACACCTAAGATTTGAGGAAATGTTCCATGATTTGTGTTTCCCGATAAACCATAGGAGTATGGCATATTCGAGAGATGAAATCAAACCATGTTTGACATGGTAAAATCAAAGGTGTCATTTATAAAACTGCCATTGTGTTTTAAGGATTGAAGCTTTAGAGACTACCGCTTTTATACTGAAAAGAGCACCATCGTGATCCGTTGAAATGACACCATATAAGTTATGGTTTGGGATAAAACCCGAATTGTCTTTTCTTAAATTTTGGTATGCTATGCATAAGTAAAATGTTTACAACCAAAGTCGGATAAGCATGTCTCTATAGGTTATCCCAAAGAATTTGTTGGGAATTTCTCCATAACACCGAGGACAAAAGAGTTTGTTACTTGGAACGTCAAGTTTCTTGAGAAGGAATTTTTTGTGAAAAGTTAAGTGGGAGGACAATAGAACTTTGATAAGGTTGTTGAACCTTAGCTATATGTGCTAAGTAGCGCAGCACCGAAAAGTGTCCCGGTGGCGGCCACAATGCTCATGGCTCCCGTGATTACAAAGGGTGTGATCTCGGAGATTATAGTTCCTATTGAACCGTGTGGGTCGGTAAGAATCAAATAGTGTGATTTGATAAGCAAGTCGTTATTGTTTTGACAATGACGAACTTACTACATGCAAAGAAGCGATGATGGGCCCTGACTCCATAAAATGACTGGAAGTCATAGAATCCGTGATAGTATCAATACACGAGAATCAAGTTTCTGAACTTGGAAGACCCTCTAAAAGGGTGTAAAACCTATCGGTCGTGTTTGGATCTATAAAGAAATAGACATGGATGTTTAACATCTATGAAATAGTCGACATTTCGGAAAGAAGTTTACGGCAATGTTCAAGGAGTTGACTATGACAAGATTTGATCTTTCATAGCGATATTTAGTCTTGACGGATTAATGTAGCAACCACTACATATAATTTGGTATATGGTAGTTGAATAAACAAAACAAGGTTCTTCTAATATAATGGTTACCTAGGACGTGTACAAGACATGGTCCGAAGGGTTTTGTTAATTCAAAGGGTGCTAAAAGGGCATGCAAACTTCAATAGTTGAAGTGAGCATAGCGGAGTTGGAATCTTCACCATGATGAAAATTTTAAAGGAGGTTAATTTCATCGGAGATGATGAAGATGCTTGCATTTGCAAGAAATTAAGTGGGAGCGCTGAGACAAATTTCCAATACATTATGCAGAGTACATATTGCTGATTGGAAATTATGTATCTTTTATTGACACGGGTTAAGAATTTCATATTGATGAAAGACTTGGGCAAAGCCGGAATATTTGGCATCAATGTCTATAGGGATATATTGACGCGCTAATATGGTTATGTGATACATTGCAAATGTATCTATAATTTTTGATGTTCCATGCTTGGTTTTATCCACTTTCTTGTGTTTTATTCCAACTTTGGAGTACTTTTCATATGATTTCTTGGACTAACCTATTAACAAGAGCCACAGTGCCAGCTGCCTGTTTTCTGCTGTTTTTGGTTCCAGGAAAGTCAGAAAATGAATATTCTCGGAATTGGACAGGACAAAAGCCAAAGTGTTTATTTTCCAGAAGTGATCAAGTGCTAGAATACGAGACGGAGAAGGGCCAGGGGCTGGCCACACCACCTGGCCACGCGGCCAGGCTGGGCCCGCGCCAAGGGGTGGGGTGGTGGCTCCCGGCACCCCTTCGGCCTCTCCTTCCGCCTATATATTGCCCTCGGGACGAAAACCCTAAGTACTCGATCAAAAATCCACGAAAGAGTCTATAGCCGCCATCATCTTCATCCCTAGATCAGGAGGGATATGAAGCTCTTCCCGGCACCCTGCCGGAGAGGGGAATTCACCCTGGAGGCCTTCTTCATCACCATGCAAGCCTCCGGTGTGATGCGTGAGTAGTTCATCCTTGGACTACGGAGCCATGTAGTAGCTAGATGGCTGGTTCTCCTCCTTTGTGCTTTCATGTTTAGATCTTGTGAGCTCCGTTCATGATCAAGATCATCTATTTGTAATTCATACATGTTGTGTTTGCGGGGATCCGATGGATATTGAGATGCTATTTCAGATTGATTATTGATTTTATCATGTCTTTGTTATTTGAGATCTTGCATGCTTTCCGTTGATAGTAGCTATCTTGGCCAAGTAGATGCTAGCAACTCCAAGAGTTAGTATTTATGCTCGATAGTGGGTTCATGCCTCTGGTAATCTAGGGAAGTGATAGAAATCTCTAAGGTACTAGATGTGCTGTTGCTACTAGGGAGAAAACAATAATCCTTTGTTCATAGAACAATCGTATTGTTTACTTTACATGCAGTTCGTAAAGCAATAATCTGTTGCTTGCAACTTAATACTGGAGGGGGTTCGGATGATAACCTGAAGGTGGATTATTAGTCATAGATGCAGTTGGTTGGCGGTCTATGTATTATGTTGTAATGCCCAATCAAGTCTCAGAGGAGTCAAGATGATTAGTATATGCATGTATTACTTTCTCGGTGTTTGTCAATTGCCCCGTTGTAATTTGTTCACCCAGCATGTTATCTATCTTAAGGAGATCCACCTCTAGTGAACTATGGATCCTGGTCCTTTTTCTTTACATACAATCTACAATCTTTTACTGCTTTGTGTTTACTTTCTGCAAACTTTTACTTCTTTCCATTCGATACGTTTAATCCTTTGTTTTCCGCAAAACACGGTGAGATTGACAACCTCATCGCAAGTTGGGGACAAAGTTCTGTGGTTGTCTTGTGCAGGTCTCCACGTTGCTACTAGCACCGGTAGTGCGCCCTGCCAAAGCTCAGCTAGTAAAACCTTTGAGGTGTTTCCTTGCTCCTACTGGTTCGATTAAACCTTGGTTTCATAACTGAGGGAAACTTGCTGATGTGCTCATCATACCTTCCTCTTGGGGTTCCCAACGAGCTCTACATCAACACCGCCATCAAGCATTTTTCTGGGCGCCGTGCATTGAGCCATCAAGCATTTTTCTAGCGCCGTTGCCGGGGAGTCAAGGACATCTTCACAAGGGGAGTCCCTCATAACCAATCTCTTTACTTTGTTGTTTTTGTTTTGTTTAGTTTTCTTTTTGCTTTGTTTGCTTGTTTTGTTATTCAAAAACACACAAAAATAGTTTTACTAGTTTGCTTTCTTCATCAAAAACATACAAAAATTAAGTCTCCTTTAGTTGTCACCTCTTCCTTAGCTCACCATGTTGATCCCTACATTCATCCTGAAAGACCTTCCAATTGGTAGTGGTTCTATAATTGGGAAAGGTAACATTGAAGAATTCTTTAATCATGTTAGTAACCATGAAGATACTGAGGATAGGTCCCTTGTAGAACTTGCTCCAAATATGAGACTACTGCAGCTTCTTTAATTTACATGTTAGAAGCTAGGTTTGTTAATCTCAACCCCTTAATGCAAGTAATGTTTCTTAAGCTTAAGGAAATGGAAGACCCTGAAAAGAGGGATTTTATTCTAGAAACTTTGTTTAAGGAGTTCTATGATGTTGCCATGGAAGCTAGAAAAGTTTTTGAATGTTTCAATATGCTAGGCTCATGTGTAGATGTTGTTGGTACACGAGAAAAGAGGAACAAAACCGAACATAATGGGGAGGAACCTAAGATACCAATACCCATTAAACTAGTAGCAATACATGATGCCATAGAAAAGAATCTTGATTGGATTGTTCCTGTAAACCCTTTTGATGAGACTAGTGAACCCAAGAGCATTGAGAAAGGATCCTCTAGAACTTACTTGGATGATATACCTTTCCTTGTTGAAAATATTTCTGATATTGATCCTAATGTTTCTTCATTTGAGAACACTTGATTCTTTCTTTGCTTCTTATGCCTAACTTAAAGGCGTTAAAGAAAAGTACTTATTGGAAGATAACCCAAAAGTTTTAGATGAGTCTTGGAAGTTATTACCTCTGTAATAAACGCTCTTTATCCTTTTTATTTGCTTTTTGTGCCAAGAGTAACCTCTAATGAGAGTAAAGTAATGATTGGGAAAGTTGTTGTCCCGAAACAGATTTCTGTGCTTCACCGTAAAAATTCGTGAGAGATCTCTGTATGTCGGCTTGAGCTGTAATTTTTTGTGCTTCTGCCCCAGTTTATTATATAACTTTCGTTAGTTCAACACTTTTTGATTGACCAACGGAAGGTCTTCTAAAAAATTCGTCTTTACCTACTGGTCTGTTTTGACAGATTTCTGCCATTTTCTGCATTTGCTTCTTGTTGGTTCCTTCTTGAGTTCTTTTGGGGAACTGAGATTTTTGAAGGAAGTGCTATAGTAGCTAGTGTTCTAATGGAAGTTTATTTGGTGTTAGAACGGAACCTTGAGACTTATTTATCTTAAGTGCACTAATGTTGCTAATGAGATTGTGTGAAGTTTTGTATGAAGGAAAAATTTCAGGTGTACGGAAGGAATGAGTAATGAGATGAAGGATGGACTAAAGCTCAAGCTTGGGGATGCCCCGCGTGTCACCTCAAGAAATATCCAATAAGTACAAGCGCCAAATCTTGGGAAAAATCTCAGGTTTCTTCCAAACGCTTCATTTTTATTGTTTCATGCACAGTTGTGTTTTTCTTGGAGCATCTTCTTTTTCGTTTTGGTTTTGGTTTTTAGTTTGCTTGGTTTGCTTAGTTTGCTGAATAAATTGGTTGGACCCCCTCTTTCATACATTTGGTTTGTAAATAGTTTGGTTTGGTTTGGAGAAGAGTAGGAAAGTTCATACTTATGTGGTAAAAAGAGCTCATTTTTGACTGTGGCCTATGCTTTGTCATGCCATGCTTGATATTGTTTTGGCTTTATGCTTAGTATTCTTTGTTGTAGCATGACTTGTTATAAACAATTGAGATTGCTTAATGTGCCTTGGATGAATCATGGGTAGTTTTAGCATATTAAAGCATAGTATAGTGGTATTCTCCTATGATGCTTTATTTGGGTTGACTTGGCGCATGCTCACACCATGTTATGACTATCTCAAGTCACCATAGCCTTTATGATCCTTTAGTTTTCAACTTGTAGTATCACTTTATGCTTTGATCAATGATGTTTTTTTGCTCTGCATGATTAATGCCATTATTGCTCTCTTAGTTTGTCGCTCCCAGTCTTTTGCTAGCCTCCACAACAAAGTATGAGTTCCACTCATGCATCCAACTCCCTAAACCAAGTTATTCCAAAGAGTCCACCATACCTACCTACTAGCTTATGCTATTCCAAGTACATTCATGCTTTTTTTTACCTTCCACTTGTTATGATAAAACTAGTGATTAAAGCTCTAACGAACTTGATGGCACACTTTACTTTACTTGCCCTTAATAAACTTGAACCATTCTGTCTTCTATGTTGTATATGCTTGCACTTATTTGTCGGGAATTAGCAGAACCATGCTTTCATGGGGAACACTTTCAACATTGCACTTGGTACTTGTACCTAGTTGATATCATGCTCCTTTGTATATGGATGTCGTCGGTGTGAAATGAAAGGGGAGCTTGTAAGTCCATGGAGTTATGTATATATGTTAGAGAAACGCCTGGGCCACTGGTCTAATCCATGCTGACATGGTGGAAACCTGCAGCGTAACCATAATGAGCTATCTATGAAGCATTCTTCTTATAAAAAAAGAGTCATATATTGAGAAAAAAAGAGAAAAAGAAAAAAAGAGATACTATGAAAAGAGGAAAGAGAGAAAAAAGCACCATATTCCCATGGTAAATAAGAAGAATGGTGAGATGCTCGTTGTCTGCTTGCCTTGTCATTTTGATATGGGGATTCTTCCGTATCATCGGTCAAGGGGTACCCCGTTGGCGGTTCTGTATGATACACATGTACTTACGATGACAATAACTTGCCGATGACTAAACTTGAGTAGCATGAGGAGCGGCCCTCGTATACAAGGGACATGAGATTTCTGACTTATACTTCGTCAAGCATGTACACCATAGTTTGTTCACTTTAACCTTAATCACTTCAAGATGCTTATGATAGGGGCAATGAGAGCTGAAAGCTATAAGTACCATAAGTTTTGGAAGCTCTTTATGAGACTTGAATCCCTACTTCCTTTTACAAAAGGCTTTTCTTCCACCATTATATTGAGTCTCCACCTTCTATCTTTATGCACCTACTTTGAGAGCATAGTGGCCATTCTTAGTTCTATGTGCATTGTCCCAAGACTAGTTGATTGATGCATAACTTGTTATTGCTTGTTTTAAACTATTGTATCTAGTCACTCTTATGAACTTTGAAGGTGTCATATGCATTTATATTTGCTACTCTATTGAGGGACAAGCTGAATACTATTATGCTATGTTTTCTTTATGTGAAACAAACAAACAAACGTCATGCAAAGCATTGTTATTCATGAATCTTTTGTTTGTGCCTTTTCATGTTGCATCATAGTTTCTTTGCTTATTGCTAGAACTTTGTCTTTCATGTTATGATTGAAGTACTATGATCCCAGCTTTGAATGTTTTGCAAATACTTTGATCAAGTCTTTGATGGTGCATGTCACCTCAAAAATTATTCTTTCTTTTTATCACTTACCTACTCGAGGACGAGCAGGAGTTAAGCTTGGGGATGTTGATACATTGCAAATGTATCTATAATTTTTGATGTTCCATGCTTGGTTTATCTACTTTCTTGTGTTTTGTTCCAACTTTGAAGTACTTTTCATATGATTTCTTGGACTAACCTATTAATAAGAGCCACAGTGCCAGCTGCCTGTTTTCTGCTGTTTTTATTCCAGGAAAGTCAGAAAATGAATATTCTAGGAATTGGACGGGACAAAATCCAAAGTGCCTATTTTTCCGGAAGTGATCAAGTGCCAAAATACGAGACGGGTAATGGCCAGGGGCCGGCCACACCACCTGGCCGCGCGGACAGGCTGTGCCCGCGCCAGGGGGTGGTGTGGTGGCTCCCGGCACCCCCTCGGCCTCTCCTTCCGCCTATATATTGCCCTCGAGACGAAAACCCTAAGTACCCGATCAAAAATCTACGAAAGAATCTGTAGCCGCCGTCATCTCCATCCCTAGATCGGGAGGGATCTGAAGCTCTTCCCGGCACCCTGCCGGAGAGGGGAATTCACCCTGGAGGCCTTCTTCATCACCATGCAAGCCTCCGGTGTGATGCGTGAGTAGTTCATCCTTGGACTACGGATCCATGTAGTAGCTAGATGGCTGGTTCTCCTCCTTTGTGCTTTCATGTTTAGATGTTGTGAGCTCCGTTCATGATCAAGATCATCTATTTGTAATTCATACATGTTGTGTTTGCGGGGATCCGATGGAGATTGAGATGCTATTTCAGATTGATTATTGATTCTATCATGTCTTTGTTATTTGAGATCTTGCATGCTTTCTGTTGTTTGTAGCAATCTTGGCCAAGTAGATACTAGCAACTCCAAGAGTTAGTATTTATGCTCGATAGTGGGTTCATGCCTCTGGTAATCTAGGGAAGTGATAGAAATCTCTAAGGTACTAGATGTGCTGTTGCTACTAGGGAGAAAACAATAATCCTTTGTTCATAGAACAATCGTATTGTTTACTTTACATGCAGTTCGTAAAGCAATAATCTGTTGCTTGCAACTTAATACTGGAGGGGGTTCGGATGATAACCTGAAGGTGGATTATTAGTCATAGATGCAGTTGGTTGGCGGTCTATGTATTATGTTGTAATGCCCAATCAAGTCTCAGAGGAGTCAAGATGATTAGTATATGCATGTATTACTTTCTCGGTGTTTGTCAATTGCCCCGTTGTAATTTGTTCACCCAGCATGTTATCTATCTTAAGGAGATCCACCTCTAGTGAACTATGGATCCCGGTCCTTTTTCTTTACATACAATCTACAATCTTTTACTGCTTTGTGTTTACTTTCTACAAACTTTTACTTCTTTCCATTCGATACGTTTAATCCTTTGTTTTCCGCAAAACACGGTGAGATTGACAACCTCATCGCAAGTTGGGGACAAAGTTCTGTGGTTGTCTTGTGCAGGTCTCCACGTTGCTGCTAGCACCGGTAGTGCGCCCTGCCAAAGCTCAGCTAGTAACATCTTTGAGGTGTTTCCTTGCTCCTACTGGTTCGATTAAACCTTGGTTTCATAACTGAGGGAAACTTGCTGCTGTGCTCATCATACCTTCCTCTTGGGGTTCCCAACGAGCTCTACATCAACACCGCCATCAAGCATTTTTCTGGGCGCCGTGCATTGATCCATCATTATGCCAAACATACATATATGAGATATTGAAAGGGTTCAATATGGAAACAACAAGAAAGGTTCTTGCTGTATGGAAGGATTATATCAAGATTCAAGTGTTTCAACACTTGGTGAGTAAAATCACATGAAGATTTTGATCGATTATACCATGATATGTATATATCCAGAATGTCGTATGCTATAAATTTTATAAGCACATACTAGAATGATTCATAAGATGATCATTGGACAATAGCAAATATATTCTTATGAGCTTTGGAAGAACTAAGAATATATCATGTATAAGTGACAAATAGTTAAAGGTAGTTCATTGTAAAGTGTTACATTGATACTAGTTTTGTCACAAGATACAAATTAAATTTATCTCAAATTAGACTATGGGTGTCACAATGTAATGGAAAGGATGTTCCATGATGGATTTGGATAAGTTCCAAAGTTGAAACATTGTGACAGATACTACAACAAAAAGGCTAAGTATATGACTGCTATAAAAGCAGCAAAGGAGGGCATTTGTGTTAAGTAGTTTGTTATCAAACTACGTGTGGTTCAAAGTGGGCTAATACTATGAAGATATATTGTATGACAATAATATCAACATATTTTAACCCGAGCGAACTAAAGGTCTCACCAAAGGACCAAATTTATACAATGCCATCTCATTTGAGAATGAGTGATGCGTAGAGACGCAAAGACATGCAAATACACACGGACCTAAAACTGTCAGAGGCGAAGATTATGTTAACCACTAGAAATCGCGTATATGCAACACCAGAAAGCCATAGGTGTTCAATACGCAAAGTTTTTCAAACTAGATTATTGACTCCAGTGTAAGTGGGAGACTGAAGGGAATATGCCAGAGAGGCAATAATAATGTGGTTATTACCCTATTCCTTGTTTATGATAAATGTTTATTTTGCATGCTATAATTGTATTAATTTGGAAACGTTAATACATGTGTGTTTAATAAACAAAAGGAAAGTTCCTAGTTATGCCTCTCATATAAACTAGCTCGTTGATTAACAAGATGATCAAGGTTTCCTGATCATGGACATTGGATGTCGTTAATAACGAGGTCACAACATTGGTGGAATGATCTGATGAACATTCATCCGAAGTATAGCATTACGATCAGAGTCATTATGTTTATATTGCTATAACATCATACGAAGTAATCTTAGTCCTTAGACCATGAGATCATGTTAATTGCTAACACCAGAAGAGTATCTTGATAACATCAAACGTCACACCGTAACAGGGTGACTATAAAGGTGGGTTCAGTGCTACAAAGGTGTTATGTTGAGGCTCATGGATCAAGAGTGGGATTTGTCCATCCCGATGACGGATAGATATACTCTGGGCCCTCTCGGTGATATCACATTAAGATAGCTTGCAAGCAAGTGATGTGATCACTAGAATGTTATATCACGGGAACGTGAAAAGAGTGCATGTCGGTAACGAGATCAAACTAGGTAGTTGGATGCCAATGATCGAATCTCGGACATGTAACATATCGCGATACAAAGGTATTTAGTTATGACATTAAAGGTTCACACGATCAAAAGGGTCATCGTTGAATATGTGGGAGTCAGTACGGATCTCCAGGTCCTGCTGCTGATTATTGATCGGAGAGGGGTCTCGATCATGTCTGCATTATTCGCGAACCGTAGGGTGACACACTTAAGGGATACCGACACCATTTAGGAGCAAATATGTTTCAGATAAATATTAAGAAAGCATTGGAATTATTTCAATAGACACCGAAACTGTTTCGGGTGAAATTGCTGAAATTGGTTCTGCATGTAATATTGAAATGTTGCAGGGGGTTTTATGTGAATGTTTGTTAATTAAAGTAATTAACAAAATTCTGAATAAAATTAATAAAAGAGTTTTATTAAATGAGAGAGCATTAAATTTGGAGAAATTTAATGCATTTAAAGTGGAGACTTTAAAAGAGAATGTGAAGGGGCATTTTAATGTGGAGGGGGTTACCACCACATGAATGGGGGAGGTGAAGGGACACCCTCCCCTCCTCCTATAAAAGGCCCCCTCTCACTCCTTCCCCACACCTCCTCGTGAAGGATCTCTCTCCCCCTCTAGTATTATTTCCCCATGGTCTCGGATTAGCGAGATACATGTTCCCGGTGGCTTTATCTGGAAAGGAGTTGCTGCTTCCGCTGCTTTGCTGGAGCGAGGGATGGAGGTTGTTGGGGTACCAGACGTGTGTGCGATCACGGATGCACCACTGCTTTGCGGTGCTGGACTTGGTGGTGCTGGACTTGCTGGAGCTGGATCTGAAGGACGTGCTGGAGCCGGACCTGTTGAACTTCATCACGATCTTGAGATCGGCAAGTGTATGACTACATCATCCACGAGTTCCAACTCGTTAACAAAGCTTTGTTGTCTTCGAGGGTAAGTTCCCTATGGATGTATATCCACACATTGCTTGTATCTAGTAGATAGATCTTGGCGTATAGTTCCCATCGTAGGAAATTTTTTGTTTTCTATGCTGCGAACCCCAACATATTATATAACTTAACTTGTAATAAGTAAAGGAAACACAATAAAGATACACAAAGTAAATCATAATTAGTAATGGCAAACTTTGTTCTTGGTCAAAGGATAGTTGACAATTTGCAGGAGTTCAAACATAATGGGGTTTTCAATGATAGCTTTCAAAGTAATATTCACTAAGATAAGAGCAATGTGCAAAACAAGGAACATAAGAAACATGAGTGAATAAATCATCATATGAATGAATGAAACAGAACAACTCAAAATACTTAATGGGATAGAAAGGAATAGGTTTACTGACTCAACTAAAAAGTAAAAGATAGGCCATTCGCAGAGGGAAGCAGGGATTTCAAGTTTCATAATGAGCTTCCAAAAATTATGGTACTTATTAGCTTTCAGCTCATTGCCCCTATCATAAGCATCTTTAGGTGATTAAGGTTAAAGTGATCAAATATGAGGATATGCTTGACAAGTTATAAGATAAAAATCTCATGCCCCTTGCTTACGAGTACCGTTCCTCATGATACTCAACTATAGTCACAAGTAAGTTCTTGTCATTGTAAGTACATGTGTATCATAGAGAACCTCCAACGACGTACCCCTTGCCCGAGGATACGGAAGATTCCCCATATCAAAATGACAAGGCAAGCAGACAATGAGCATCTCAGCAATCCTTTTATTTCCTATTTGCATAGGGTCTCTTTTTTTTCTATTTGCATAGGTTTTTTATTGAGGATGCTTCATAGATTGCTCACTATGGTTACGATGCAGGTTTCCACCATGATTAGGCATGGCTTAGACCAGCCGCCCAGGCGTTTCTCTAACACATATACAAACTCCATGAGCCTTACAAGCTCCCCTTTCATTTCACACCGCCGGGATCCATAAGCAAAAGAACATGATATCAACTAAATAAAGTGCAATGTTGAAAGCGTTCCCCATGATAACATGGTTCTACTAATTCACAACTTACAAAACGCAAGCATATACGCAACATAGATGGGCACAATGGTTCAAGTTTATTAAGTGCAAGAAATTAAAGTGTGCCATCAAGTTTGTGAGAGCTTTAATCACTAATTTTCACATAACAAGTTTGATTTGGCAGGTAGATAAAAACATGAATTTACTTGGAATAGCAATAATGCTAGTAGGTAGGTATGGTGGACACAAATGGCATAGGTTTTGGTTTAAGGATTGGATGCACGAGAAGCATTCCCTCTCGGTACAAGTTTTTACCTAGCAAGGCTGGGTAGCAAGCATAAGAGTTGAACGAAACAAACAAACATACAAGTGATAAAAACAAACATGCAATCTTCCTTGGACGCACAAACAATCTTAACTAGAGAATACTAAGCTTATGAGCCAATAAAGAAAGAAAGATAATGAAATTATATTTCTTAAAATCACTTTTCTCTTTTTCATTCAATTCTCAAATAGTGTTGCTACTTACCAAGCCAGGTTTGCCAAAACCAACTAAATTTACTTAATGATCCCAAAGTGATACCAATACTAACAACAAGATCAATCATATAACAGAAATTGCAAACTAATATAAGATGTGCAAAAAGTAAATGATAGAACTTCTCATTAATATTCCATAACGGCAACTCACACCAAGGGATACATAGATAACTAACGAGAGGGGAGAAACTTCCATAATGCAAACCATCCTATATGATAACTTCTCTATTCATGATATGAATCTACTAAAAAGGTAAAAAGATAAAAGATAATGATGTGATACCGCGGCACTCCCCCAAGCTTTGAACAAACCAAGGGGATGCCAAAACCTGATTACGAATTACTCCTTCGACGGTAGTGGTGTTCTCTCGATCGGAGTGAGAAAATCTTCTAGGATCTTGTGAAGCCTATCATTCTCTTCTTGCAGTATATCCACCTTTCTCCTCAGGACTCGGTACTTATCCCAAAACTCATCAGTGGCCCATAGAGCTTCCACTACTGCGGGGCAGGAACTGAGGTTTAGAATTGGAGGTATCATCCCTTGTCCTTTCATGCCTGCCGACATGCCCTTCACTTCCTCCTCTATGCTCCAATCCATATCTTCATGGCTAGCTATGATCTTTTCTTCTTCCACCCATCCTACAAAGGTCCTCTTCTCAAGGTCGCAATGGAGCTCGTGCCGGCGTTGCAGCTCATAGTCCTCCGAAAACGAACCCTGGAACAACATCTGAACAAAACAGATTGAAACGAAAACACGACTAGAACATGATATACGAACCTCGGGGGATCTAGGGGATTATATATTATGAAGTTTAACAACAAAAGGAAGGTACTGGGAGAAAACGGGTCGGAGACGGGCTCCGGGGTGGCCACACCCCCTGGTGGCGCGACCAGGTGGGCCCGTGCCACGGGGTGGTGTGAGCCATCCGGGCTCCTTTTCCGTCCCTATTTTTACTCATTGCTTTCCATGTTAGATAAAAACTGCAAAAATATAAATTGACAGATCTTTTGTGGACCTTTTCTTACCAGAACTGTTACCTATTTGAAAACGGACTCTGCAGGTTTCTGAATTTGTTCTGTGATAAATTTTTCCGAACTCACCACTTGAATAACACCAATATCTTCATCCTCTTAAACATATTGCTTGATACATTTAACCATCCACCATCTTATTACACCATTTTCTCCTACAACCTGGAAACTTCGTTCACACAAAACTTTACATAATTCTCATTAGCAACATTAGTGCATGCAAGATAATAAACCTTTAAGTTCAATTTTAACTGAAATCCATCAAAACATAAGGTACTTTAGCAACTCCTTCCGAAAGCCCAAAAAGGAATTCAAAAAGGAAATCAATTTAAGAGGCAAATGCAGAAATGGCAAAAATCTGTCAAAACAAACCAGCAGGTAAAGATCAATTTTTTTGAAAATCTTCCGTTGCTCGAATCAAAAAGTGCAAAACTAACGAAAGTTAAATAATAACCTGGGGCATGCACACAAAAAATAAAGATCAGTACAACGTTCTGGGATTTTTAACGATTTTTTATAGTGAAGCACAAAAATCTGTTTTGGGACAGCAACTTCCCCAAATATTACTTCTCTCTCATTAGAGGTTGATCTTGACACAAAAACCAAACAAAAAGGATAAGGAGAGGTTATTACCGAAGTAATAACTTCCAAGACTCAAATAAACAAAAACAAATTGAAAGCACAAATATATTGGGTTGTGTCCCACAAAACTCTTTCTTTATAGCCATTAAGATGGGCATGATAATTTCAATGATGCTCACATAAGAATATGAGTTGAAGTAAAAGAGAGCATCAAGAAGAAAAAATACACATGTTTAAGTCTAACCCACTTCCTATGCAAGGGAATTTTGTAAGAAAATAAATTGTTAAAACCAGAGGCTGCTAGCATAGGAAGGCAAAACAAATACAACATAAAGACTTTCAACATAAAGCGAGGAAACTTAATATTATTGAGATGTATAAGAACACTTTTCCCTCTCTCATAGTAACTTTCAGTATCGTGCATAAATTTAACGAGGTAACTATCACATGAACCATTGTAGCAATGATCACTTATTATAGTAGAAAACATAGGGACACAAGCTCTCATAACAGTACTCTGTGAAACAATATTAGAAGTATTCTTACAGAGGATAGTGTGTCCATCTTCTACATATTTAGTGACAAAGTCTTTCACATTTGCTATTACAGGTTCAACAACTATTTGTTCATCAGGTTCCACAGCTTTATTTGTACTTTCATTAATCATACTAGCTATCATAGAATGGTCTTTTACCTTAACTAGGAAAGGCATTTTCTCAATGTAAGGTTCGGGTAAAATATGATGAGCAGTATAAACTTCAGTATCTCTTGCAAGAACACAATTAGCAATATCTTTATATGGCTCATGATACTTATTCCATTTCTTTTTAGGAATTTCAATATAAGAAGCAAAAGCTTTAAAATAATTTGCAATACTTTGAGAATCAAGACCATAAGCATTACTAATATTATGAAAGTCATCAGTTCCCATAAAAGATTTAATGCATTCATAATCATAATTTATACCTGACTTTCTTCTTTTATCATTCTCCCATGCTTCAGCATTGTCTTGAATACGGTCTAGGAGATCCCATTTAACTTCTTTTTCCATGCATGTAAATGATCCAGCACAAGAAGCAACCAATAGATCCTTATCATGAAGAGAAAGTCTTGCATAGAAGTTGTTGATAATAATATTGTGAGGGAGCTCATGAATAGGACATTTGAGCATTAGTAACTTCAATCTCCCCCAAGCTTGAGTTGCACTCTCTCTATCACGAGGCCAAAAGTTGTATATTTGATTCCGATCTTTGTGAATCTCACTAGGAGGATAAATTTAGAATAAAATAGAGGTACTACTTCCTCCCATTCAAGAGATTGGCCATTCTTCAGCAGCTTATACCATTCCTCAGCTCTTCCTTTCAGTGATAATGAGAATAACTTCTTCTTGACTTGATCTATTGTAATACCTGCACACTTGAACAGCCCGCATAATTCATGTATAAAGAGCAAATGATCACCGGGATGGACAGTTCTATCTCCAAAATAGTAGTTATCTATAACACGATCAACAATTCTTGTAGGTATCTTAAAAGTATCATTTTCAGCAGGTGGTGGTTCATTTACTACCTTAGTAGTGGTAGTAGCATTACGAAATAAGAAACTAAGTGAATTATCCATATTGAAATAAAAGTAACTAACATAAATAAACAATACTCACAGTAGAAGACTCCTTTACCAGTTCCAGTCTCCAATAGCGCTTCACTCCCGGGCAACGATGCCAGAAAATAGTCTTGATGACCCATAAGTATAGGGGGTGTATCGCAGTATTTTCGATAAGTAAGAGTGTCGAATCCAACGAGGAGCAGAAGGTGTTGACGAGTGGCTTGGAGTAGGAATTCTCTGTAAATACTTAGCAAACGGATTTTTAGGGGTTTTTGATAATGCAGATAAATAAAGTGCGAGTAAATAAAAGACAAAAACAATAATTACAGCAAGTGGCCCAATCCTTTCTTTAGCAAAGTACAAGCCGGTTGTATTACTTAAGATGACCAAACGTTCTCGAGGACACACGGGAATATCGTCAAGTGCTTTCGCTTCATATAGTTGATTAATCTTCTTTAGTTAGATACGTGTTGTGTGGGTGAACCTGTGCTAATGTACTGACCTTTCTAGGACTAATACATACTTGTGATTATACCCTTTGCAAGCATCCGCAAGTACAAGAAAGTAATTAAGATAGAAACCTAACCACAACTTTAAACTCTGAGATCCTACACTCCCTTGTGCAAAGGTTTTCGAACGGGGGTTCAGGTTTCTAACACGCCGGCAACCCCTACGATTAGTAGCCAAATACACAATGCATTCCCCTAGGCCCATAAAGGTGAAGTATCATGTAGTCGACGTTCACATGACACCACTAGAAGAATAACACCACAACTTAAATATCAAACCATTGAATCTTTTCAACACAATTCCACTACTAACAACATGACTTCTCGCATGTCCTCAAGAACTAAACGAACTACTCACAAGACATCATATGGATCAAGATCAGAGATGAAATAATGATAAGTAACAATCTGCACATAAACGATAATTCAACGGTTCCACTCAATAGCATCAACTACAACAAGTAATCAACATCAGGAATGTTTCCCCTAAGAACTATGCAAGATTCAACCCAATTGTTACAGCGGTATGGAGTGGTGATGATTGTGCTGGTGGAGATGATGGTAGTGATGATGATGATGATGATGATCCCGATGAAGTCCAGCTCGATGACGGTGTTGATGGCGATGATCTCCTCTCTCCGGGAAGGAATTTACCCGGTAGATTTCTGCCTGCCGGAGAGCTCTTTCTCTCTCTGTAGTTTCCGCCCCGCAGAGGCGGTGGAACCTTTCTATGGTCGCTCCCCGAGTCTTAGGGTTTCAGAAGGATAATATATGCCAAAAAGCAGAGCTAGAGGTGGGCCAGGGCTGGCCCGCGCCAGGGGGTGGTGTGGGCCCCCTGTGGCCCATCTCCGCTCCTCCTTCTAGCTTTTCATCTTCTGGAAAAATTGGATTTTCCATATATTTTCTGGGATTTTCTGATCTTCGCGAATTTCACCTCTAAATAGTGCCTTTTCCATCAGAATCCTGACTTCAGCGGTCCATCCTCCAAAAGTCATCAACCATGCAAAAACAAATGAAATAACATAAGTATCATCTCTCAATACGAAATATATCAATGAATAATAGTAAATTATGATATAGAATAGTGATGCAAAATGGATGTATCAGACGACAACGAGGAGGGGGGTCAGGTGGTGGTGGAGGAGGGGGCGGGGAGGAGGCGTCTGCCGTCCCCCTACAGATTGCGCAGGCCTTCGGCCTCGGGCCGAGCGGAGCTCCGATGGTGGTGCCCCCATTGGCAGCGAGGGTAGCGACGGCGACAGAGGTGGAGGACTAGGACGCGAGGGACCACTGGGCGACTGAGATGGAGAAGGCCCTGGCCAACCGAGCAGCGGCGGACCGCACGAAGGCGGCCGGCAAGAAGGAGTCTCGTGGCCGAGCGAGCGAGTGTTACTATGATCGCCTCCAGCAGAAGGCCATCTGGTCGGCTATGGCGGCGATCGATGGTGCCAGCGGCAACGACAACGGCGGCCAGTAGCCATAGGGACGGCCTTCTCCATCAGCAGTAGCAGTAGTCCTTTTCTTAGTTCGTTCAAACTGAACCTTTTTGTAATTGGCACGGCCTAATCTAATGATAAGCCAGTTTAATTACTAATGTTTCATTTACAAATGGGTCCTGTGGCTGACAGGTGGACACGCGTGGTGCTTGCGTTGTCCGAGCCAACGCATCGGTCACGCAAATTAGTTGCTCCGATGGGTTGAGCCGGACGCATCGATTCGGATGGATCGTGCCACTGGGAGGCCGCGCACGTCCTGCCAATCCGCGCGGACGCGTTCGGACGCGCCCAGACGGGTTGGGTCGACCCGGTGGAGATGCCCTTACTTTCCTTTACTCGTTAGTTTGTTATTTTAGTCTTATCCAAAAGATTTTTTTGACATAATCAATACCATATATATTTAGCGTAGCAAATAGTATATGGTAATGGTAAAGATACACGAGTTATCTTCAGTAATTACAAAATAAAGTCTAAAATAAACTATCCAATTGTCGAGATCTTCAAGTCTAAAATAAACTATCCAATCATCGAGGTCTTTAAATTCTTTCTTTCTTTCATGACACAATATTGTACTTTTCCAAAAACAGCCGCATAAAAAAGACATAGGTACCAACCACGGACATGTAAATACCAAGGACGATTCTCCCATAATTTTATTTTGAGTCGTAGTACCAAGGCTACATGCACGCATGTAGCCATTAGAGTAATCATCCAACATCGGGAAGAGTATCAACACCAATATTAATGGGAAGACGAACCAAACAACCTCGTTGACGTTGCTGGGGAGTCGAGAGTACGAATCACCATTGTCGAGAACGTGGCAGCCAGAAAAGATATTGCGAGGAAAAACCTCCTCGTGGCAACCAAAAAAACCATCCAAGATCGATACGGCGCAGTAAGATCTGAAAAACCATACTTAAAGAAACTTGATCTTCGAATACCACAATTGACGTTGAGAAGAAACTCACGTTGTCGAACAAAGGTCTGAAGAACACTTATTGTAGATGATACCATCTCCATCAACGTGGAGGCAATCTTCCAATCCGCTGATGGCCGAGAAAAAGAAATCATGTGTGAAGACCTTTCCTATCCCAAAGGCCTGTTCTGTACCAGTGAAAAAAGATTCTATTCTAATTCTTGATCTTCTTCATGGGCCTAAGTACACATTAGAAACTTGGGATAGCTGAAATGAGTCCCAGAGAATGCGGTCTTGCAGTCTCTTCATTTCTCCCCTGATTTTCGTTCTTGCTCCCTCCGTTTTAAAATATAAGATGTTTTAGCTTTATAAAGTAAATATATCTAGACCCCATTTAGTGTGTAGGTTCACCACGAACATCTCCAAACCTACACTTTAAAAGAGGTCTAAATACATTACCTTCATAAAGCTAAAACAACTTATATTTTGAAACAGAGGGAGTTACGAGCTCTTACTTCAAAACCACACCGACCGTCTCATCCCCTATTGTCACCAAAATGATCCACATGAAGTTGGACAGCTTTGTGTCCAGACCACCATGAAGCATTTTGGGACTTGGTAGATATGAGGTCGATCTTTTTCAGCAAAAACAGTGTTCATAATGAATTGGGCGGCCTGGGAAGGAACATGAGTCACTACATAATTATAATCTCTTTTATCAACACGAGCCAGATTAAGGTCGTGAGCCACTACATTATAGTCCCTTTTAACTAAAGGCACACCACAGCTGGGCAAGATCCTTCCGGCGCGATCGATTTCCCTCTACAAGAAACAGAGTCTTGATATATCCTGGGAGTCTCTACAAGAAACATGCCAATCCCAATGCAGAAAGAAAGACATTGGAGAAGATTCCCTCCTCCTTCCTCTACATCACTGGAAATACAGAGAACCTTGGCATGGCGTGGATAACAGATCCTGCATTATCCCGGATGAGGTATCTAGTAGTAACATTTTTGAGCATAGTATGGAGCAAGCCAACTGTTTTGAGCAGAGGTTCTTCCCTTTCCTCTTCTCATGTTGCCGATCAGCCGGTAAGAGTGTCCAGGTAATCCTGCAGAACTCTCTATGGTACAAAGGTCATCCTCTTGAACATCCAGTCTTTTCCCCAAAAAAAGAGATCAGCTCAATACCGTTAGTTGACCCCAAAATTTGCGAGAATTAAACTCATCCTCCAAACAAATCAAATATGTGTAGCCCAAGTATGCAAGGGATATGCTTGCACAAATCAGGTTCTCTTGCAGTTTAAAACGGGAAACACATTGGGAGTTTCGACAGCATGATGAGTACAGAACTTTTTACATAAAGAACTCAAGACATAACTGAGATACTGTCAAGTTTGCAGGTTGGCCATCCGACAAGAGCATACAAGATCGTCTGGTAGGAGGGGCATCACCATGATCAGTACCCTTGTCCACAGTATTCACAGGAGCTACCAAAGGGGTCAGCCATGGATAAAATATGAAGATTATTTCTACAAGCAAATCTCTCACGCTCATAATCAACTATGGTATCAAATCGAGCACCTGGAGAAGCCCTGCTGCCAAACTGAAGGAGCATGCGTTGTTGCCTCAAGTCAACATAATGTTCATTGTAATGGACAGCAAATGTCATCAGCTCTAGCACTTCAGCATTCAGGACAAAGAATTTGGCAAAGTCAATCTCCGGCTCCTCGCCCAACCTGTAAATTCTTAACACAATTTCATTCAGATGGCCAAGGCATTTGATATGATCTTGGGGGTCAGGATGCTGTCTATTGTTCATAAACTTCCTGGGACGTGACTGAAAATAGTATAAGCAAAAAAGTTACACAATAGAAAGAATAACCTCTCTGGCAGGCAAGTAAAACAAGGAATGATTCGATAGTATATGATACTACATGAAATTGTTTAAAGCTAACGAAGGAGAGAGTCACCATGATGTACAACTTCTCTAAGCAAGGAAATAGTTTGAGGAAGCCAACAACCGCACCAAGATTAGGGCCAACTGAATTGAGATGCAAAACCTTCACACTGGGCATCGACGTATTCAGGTTGCCATCAACCATTTCCTGATAACACAAAAGCACATGAAAATAAAATAAGACGGCAGCATCAATTCATAATGTCAAATGTGCAATTAGGAGACCTTAGCTACCTGACAAACTGTGGTTCCAAGCTTAAATTTCGCAAAATCATCCATCAATGGACCCAAGATCTCAAGCTTGGGTGCCCTGATTACATGGATGATTGGAGTGGGCTGAAACTGAAAAGATCTGATGAATCTTACCAGACCAGGGGCATCCTCGATAACTATTTCATCCATGTGGTCGACTTTAATGAAATCAAATAATCTAGCCATTAGCCCATCATCACAGACGGCGATGCTCCTGAGACTCTGCGAGTTAATCACTAGGCGCCTGATGCCAATGCAATTGTCAATCAGCAGGCTTTCGAGGACAGGGCACTCGGAGAGCACACTGTGGAGAGTGTCTTCCCGCATGGTAACCGAGCTCAAGGAGAGTTTCTTCAGGTGCGGGAAACTACAAGTCCGGGGCATGTCCTCAAGGAAGAAGCTGCAGCTGGCAAAGACGGCCACACGAAGGGTCGGTGCAAAGCGGAGCACCGAGAGAGGCAGCGAACCGATCCGGAGGTCGATTTCCTGGAGATTATCAAGGGCTGGGGACTTGATCCAGCCATCGAAGTCGACGCCGTGGATGTGATGGAGCTTCAGGCGGCGTCCGTCGCCCTGGTGCTCGGAGAGAATCTTGGACGCGATTTGATTGCGATTGGGAAGAAACCAGAGGCCGCTATCGTCGAGGCTGAGCGGAGAGGAGCGCCACAGGTGACGCCAGCGGCGGGAGAGGATGGCAGTGCGCGCGCCTTCCTCGATGCGGAGGAGGGAGATGATGGTGCCAAGGATCTCGCCGGGGAGGAGGCTAATTAGATCGATTTCTTCCAGATTCGCCTGCTTGGCTGCTCGAAACGCCGTGGCCTCCATGGCCGGCCGGCGGCTACCTGGCGGAGCTGGAGGGACAAGGGTTCTTTTCCCCCACGGGCCGGATGCATCTAGGGTTTGACTGAGGGAAATGGGAAGCACGGTGGTGGCACTAGTACTGGAGTACGCCCGGCTTATTAGGCACGCGCGTAATTTAAGGACAACTTTAACCATCAATTTTGGTCAACAAATTGGTATAATTTTTCTGACATATTATGTAAAATTTGTTGACTAAAATTATTGGTCAAAGCTTTTCTTAAATTGCGTGCGTGCCTAATAAACCGAACCGTGTTTACTCTCTATGTGTGTAGCCTAGAGCTTTAATTTGTTTTTGCTTATATACTCCAATATTAGATAAAAGATAAAAACAATATGAGATACACTTAGATGATAAGATAACCATATTGATACCCAAATTATCTTAAACAAAGGAAAGATTTGTTAGAATTTTGCCTAGTATGGCCAGCCCATTTGCTCTACCACTTGTACGAGTATGAGAAGAGAAGAGACATATACGCACGCTCCTCCACCCCCACACATTCCGGGAATGAGTCGACCCGAGAACCACTTTATGCCTCGCGTGGTTCGCCTCGCAGCTCTTCGTTTCACCTCTTCGCGGCGAGTCAGGACAATGAGCCCTTGGGACCTGTCTCTTCGGGTCGGTACGGGAGAAGGAAGCTAAGGTTTTTGGGGGCTCGCGTGCGACTACTGGCTTCATCACGAACGTCGACTACTTCTCGGACATCAAGAACCTCTTCGACGACATGGCTGAGAACAGTGCTAGGAGAGTGGTTCCTCTTCTGCACCACCGTATGCGTTCTTCATTCATCTTGTTCAGATCATGTTTCAGCTACTCCAAATTATATCACATCTACTATGTGTAGCAATATGTTTACATTCTCTCTATTACATTGTATGACTAGTTTTATTTCTATATTATTAGTCATTTTTTATCTATCGTTTTTATGGATTAAATCATATGATAAATTGCTCATATTTCCAACAATCAAAAAACCCTATCGTAGCCAATTTAATCCAAGTGGCTTTGCCGCGTCTATGAGGTCGTAACCTTTGAGGGTGTGCATTATAAGATATGCCGTGTGAGAGCGGTTCTCTTGTTTCAGATCATGAGTTGCTATAATGCCACTCAACGCAAACCTGAGGCAGAGCTTTCTCCTGTTTAGGAGAAAGTTTTTGAGAAAAATAATATCCTTTTCAAAGATGCTCTTCTAGCATTCTTGGGGACAAAATTGTTGAACCCTATATGTCATTTCATAATAGCAAGACATGTGGGTTGCGCTCGAGGCCAAGTTTGGGTCTAGATGCTGGCAGTGAATTGTATGTTATGGAATAATTCTGTGACTACAAGATGGTCGATGACCGCTCTGTGCTTCAGCAAGCTCATGAGATACAATCACTTGCTAATGAACTTAAGATTTCACTTGTGTGTTACCGAACAAGTTTTTTGCCGTAAGCATTATTGCCAAGCTTTCCTCTTCGTGGAGAAACTTTGCTACTTCCCTGAAACACAAGAGACATAATTTTCCATCAGGAATCTCATTAAGACTCTTGATGTGGATGAGAAGGCGAGATAAAAATACACATGTGCTCGAGGTTCTGAGAGAGGTTCTAGTACCAACTTGGTAGAGAAGAAAATTCAATCCCATAAGTTCAAGACAAAGGGCAAGTTTGATGGCAAAATAAAGTTTGATGGGAAGAACAAGCCATCACAGTATACCAACTTCAAGAAGAATACTGATAAGAAGAAATGTGTTTTTCATGTATGCGGTGATCCTGATCACTGTTCTCCTAGTTGCCCTAACTGATTTGACTAGTGTGGGAAGAGCGGCAAGACCGCTGATGTTGTCATGGGTGATACTGAGGTGAAGGATGTTGGTATGGTATGAAGGGGTTCGTAGCAGGAAATAATAAATTTTTCTAATTAGTGCAACACTAATGTCAAGATCTATCTATGGGTTAATGCAGTAACAGGAGAGCTTCGGTGACATATCCTTCTAGACCAAAAGCGTTTAACGTTTCACGAGAAACGTGGATGATGTAGTCTTACTCCTAGCCAACCTCAACATCATGTTGCTCCTTGCACGGCATCCAGGTGCCACAACTGGTAGCATCCTCGTGGTTTTCACATGCATAGGTGCTCAACAACGACTCCCGTTCTCCCTGATTCATATGGGATTGCGGAAGTAGACCTTCTGGAATTGGGATCTAGCAGCGCGATGGCATGCTGAAGTGGTGTTGTCTCCCACGCGCGCAATTCTTCTTGGAACCACAAGCACGAGAGCCAACCGGAGAGATAGAGAGAGAAAAAATCCCTAAGGAAAATGCCTTAGGATTTTTCTCAATTATTAATTGTTATTTTCCCTCTCCTTGGACCCCTCTTTATATAAGAGAAGGGGAGGGACTCCCACCTGCCAGCTGGCAAGGTGGGACACAAGGGGAGGAGGAGGCGGCCAAGGGGGTGTCACCCGAGTGTGCCCTTCCCACCTCACGTGCGGTGCAAGACGTGCGGGCGGGTGCCCTAGGGCAGCAGCCCCCCCCCCCCCCACACACACACATGGGCCCTTCCCTCCGGAAAGTGGCCCATTAGGAAGGTTTTGGCCAAAAATTATTTTTAGATATATTTTTATTTATTAATTAGGAGTAAATAATAGCGTTAGATTGTTTCGGCTCAAATTGTGAAACATCACGATCACAAGTGCATCGTTGTGCCGATGAACAATAGGACCACCTACCATGCTCAGTCCACCTCTAATTTGGTACTATTCGAACACATCACCGTCTCTCGGGTCTTTTTATGTCTCCTGTAGTTCTCAACAAGGTAAGAAATGTCCAATACCACCCATGGGTTGTTGCCCGTGCAGCAATGTATGCATGATACAACAATCCTAATTTGTATATATTTCTTTTTCCACGGTGATTATATTTTCGAAGTATTTTTGCCTACTGTGGTACATGAGTTTGTGTCCTCCCTCTATATCAAATCGTAATGATTCTTATTATCGAGTGATGTGGGCCTTCAAAGAAAATGGTAATTTGTGTTTTGTTTAATATGTTTTGCAAATTAGGATTTACTCTCCAAGCATGAGAAATTCAATTTTATTTGATACAATATTTTTGAAGGGTTCCGTAGCAGAAAATAAAAAAATTGTATCAACTTGAACACTAATATCAGGATCTATACTATGTAGACATAAGTAACGGAGGAGAGAGACGGTATTCATACCTTTGAAGACCGAGGCACGCCTTACGCAGGAAGGCGTATATTGATGAAGACGAGCAGCACCCCAAGTGTGGTGCCTCCGAAGTTCGTCACACGTCCGGTGTAGGAGACGTCAACCGGACTCCGATCCAGTCGAGCAGCGGAAGAAGTAGATGCCAGATCGCTAATCACACGACGGTGGTGTGAAGGTGGAGAACTCACCCATGAGGTCCTCTCCAATATTACGGAGAAGTCCTCAATGGATGAGAGAGAGAGAAATGAGAGGGAATGGGATGATTCCAAAGGGGAGGGGAGACCCCTATATATAGTGGGAGGGCGGCGCACCACCCAAGGGGCAGGCGGTGTGGGACTAAACCCCACACCCGCCGACCACCTAGGGGCAGCCGCCAGCCCTAGGTGGGCCCCATTGGGGCGCCCCACCAAGCCTAGGCCGGTTGCCCCCTCTCCCTAGGCGTCATTGCCCTATTGGGCCTATTTTCGAGTGAGGCCCATTAGCATTAGGAATTCTTTATTGATAAAATAAAATATATATTTAATATTAATTTTCCAATTAACATTCAAATGCACATATTGTATTATTCCTTCACTCCGGAACACCTTCCGGACCCTTTCCGATCTCCATCGGATGTTACCTAGAACTATTTCGATTTCTCTTTCTCTATTTCTCCTACGATACCTCATCTACCCTAAGCGTTCGTACCCTTAAGTGTGACATCCTTTGGTTCGGAAACACTCCGGACATGATTGAGACTAGTCTCACATCAATGATCAACAGAGGGACCTGGATGGCCATGTGACTCCTGTGCGTTTCACGAATATAATCGCTCGAACCGTGAGATAGTCGTTTCACGTTCCCTTTGTCATATGATACCTAATTCATTCAAGACTTGATCTTCGGTATCCCCATACCTTAGTTCATTCTTGTTACCAATGAACTTGTTTATTCGTTCTCATGTCGTTGCATTCCATGACGAAGTCACATACTTGCAAGCTTCATTAATGCGGCGTTACCGAGATGGCCACATGTATCTGTCCGTTAGATGGACTAGACAAATCCTGGTCTTGATATGTACTCCTCTACGCTTCCCTTTGGAAAACCTGAGTGGCACATTTTTGATCACCCTGTTACGAAATGATTCTTGATAACCATCTAAGCTTCCTCCGGAATGGTGATTTGCATTACGTCACAGACAAAGGATCAGGTTGCGAGGTTCTCTGTGTTTTATCATCAATGGTGAACTTTGTAACTAGATCTCATTCAAGATATAATAGTCGGATGTTTGTCTATCATGTTATTCAACTAATAACATGACCCCATTGTTAATCGGCATAAATGCCCATGATCTTGAAACCTAGACCATCCTCATGACCAATGAACTAGTTCGCTAGAGGTAACTAGAGACACAGTTTGTTTACATACCACACATATATTAATGTTTCGTATTAACACAGTTATAGCACAACATGAAACGTATTATGAACATATAGGAGATATATCAAATAATACACTTTATTATTTGCCTCTAGGGCATAACTCCTTCAGTCTCCACTTGCACTAGAATACAAATAAAACTAGTTTACAATAGGCAGGAACCTAACACCAATGGAATCTCGGTGTTGTTCGTGCTTTTCCTGATGGAGAGCTTTAGTCAAAGGATTTGCCATATTTAGTTTCGTATCTACTTTGCAAATCTTGACTTCACCTTTGTCAACGTTCTGTCGGATGACGTGAAATCTAAGCTTGATGTGTTTGGTTGTGGAATGAGTCCTTGGTTCCTTTGTGTTTGCATTAGCTCCCGTGTTTTCACAATAGATCGTCATGGGGTCTTGTGCATTTGGAAAAACTCCCAGTTTGATGACGAAATTCCTTAGCCAAACAGCTTTATTTGCTGCATCATCTGTACCAATGTATTCAGACTCCATTGAAGATTGCACCACCACCAGCTGCTTCTTACTCTTCCAGCTTACTGCCCCACCATTCACTAGGAACACAAATCCTGTTTGAGACTTCGAGTCATCATGATCTGACTTCCAGCTGGCATCCACGTAACCCATTATGTTTAGAGCTTCATCATTTCCTCCATAGATTAGGAACATATCCTTTGTTCTTCTCAGATACTTTAGGATATTCTTTACAGCTATCTAGTGATCCGATCCAAGATTACTTTGGTATCGGCTCGTCAAACTAAGAGCCAATGCCACATCAGGTCGCGTACTTAACATTGCATACATGATAGATCCTATGGCTGAGGCATAGGGGATGTAAGATATCTTTTCTCTATCATCATCCGTTACCGAACATTGAGTCATACTCATTTTGCAATTCTTCATCATTGGTACCAAGCCCCTTTTGGTATTTTCCATTTTGAACCTCTTCAAAATCTTTTCGATGTAAGTACTTTGACTTAATGCAATTAGGTGGCTTGATCTATCTCTATAGATCTTGATTCCTAATATGTATGCAGCTTCACCTAGATACTTCATGGAAAATTGGTTACTCAAATATGCTTTCACGCTTCTCATAAGATCCACATCGTTTCCCATGAGTAATATGTCATCCACATATACTACTAAGAAAACAACTGAGCTCCCAGTTGCTTTCTTGTAAACACAGAACTCTTGTTGACTTTGGACAAATCCAAAACTCTTGATCACTTGATCAGAACGTTGGTTCCAGCTCCGAGATGCTTGCTTTAATCCATAAATGGACCGTTGAAGCTTGCATACTTTTCCAGCATCCTTAGGATCAACAAAACCTTTAGGTTGCATCATATACAACTCTTCATCAATGTGACCATTGAGGAATGCGGCCTTGACATCCATCTGCCAAATTTCATAATCGAAATGTGCAGCAATTGCTATTAAAATCCGGACAGCCTTAAGCATCACTATGGGAGAGTAAGTCTCGTCGTAATCAACTCCCTGAATTTGTCGAAACCCCTTTGCGACAAGTCGAGGTTTGTGAACGGTCGCATTACCATTCACATCTGTCTTTTCTTATAGATCCATTTATTTTCCACGGCCTTGCGGCCTTCTGGAAGATCTACCAAGGTCCAAACTTGGTTCTCATGCATGGATCCTATTTTGGATTTCATGGCTTCGAGCCATTTCTCGGAGTTAGCACTATTCATAGCTTCTTTGTAGTTTGCAGGTTCTTCCTGTTAATTTATGATGACAAACATTATAAGGCTACTGTACCAATCAGGAGTGGCGCGAATTATTGTAGACCTGCGAACCTCAGGAGTCTCGACGTTGTTGTTTTGATCATCATCATTGGGCTCTTCCTCCACGTTGGAGAGCGGTTTCGGAACATCTTCCGTTGCGCTACTCGATATTTGGAGAGAAGGGTCAACAACTTCATCTAACTCAATTTTCCTTCCACTAACTCCTTTATCAAGAAACTCTTTCTCGAGAAAGGTGCCGGTTTTTGCGACAAACGTTTTGCCTTCGGCTTGGTTGTAGAAAGTATACCCAACATTTTCCCTTGGATATCCCACAAAGATACATTTTTCCGATTTGGGTTCGATTTTGTCAGGTTGTAGTTTCTTAACGTAAGCCTCACAACCCCAAACTTTCAGAAATGACAACTTTGGCTTCTATCCATACCATATCTCATATGGGGTTGTCTCCACGGATTTGGATGGTGCTTGATTTAAATAAAAGCAGCGGTTTCTAACGCGTATCCCCAAAAAGACACAGACAAATCAGTTAAAGACATCATGGACCGCACACTATCTAATAGGTTTCGGTTACGACGTTCCGACACACCATTACGTTGTGGTGTCCCGGCTGGAGTAAGCTGTGGGATAATCCCATAGTCCTTCAAGTGCATGTTAAACTCATAACTCAAATACTTGCCTCCTCGATCCGATCGAAGATGCTTGATTCTCTTGTTAAGTTGATTCTCCACTTCTTTCTGAAATTCCTTGAACTTTGCAAAGGTTTCAGACTTGTGCTTCATTAAGTAGATATATCCATATCTGCTTAAGTCGTCAGTAAAGGTAACAAAGTAACGATAACCATTGCATGTTGAGATGCTCATTGGTCCACATACATTTGTATGTATGATTCCTAGTAGGTCTACAGCTCTCTCCACTGTCCCAGAGAATGGTGTCCTAGTCATCTTGCCCATGAGGCAAGGCTCACATGTATCAAGGGATTCAAAATCCAATGATCCAAGAAGCCCTTCTGAATGAAGCTTCTTCATGCGTTTTACGCCAATATGACTAAGACGGCAATGCCACATAAACATGGAATTATCATCATTATGCTTACAACATTTAGCATCAACACTATGGATGTGTGTACTACAATCAAGATCAAGTAAGAATAAACCATCACACACAGGAGCATGAACATAGAAAATAGAAAATATCATTCATATAAATTGAACAACCATTTGTTCCTGATTTAAACGAATAACGGTCTTGCAACAAGCAAGACCCACTCACAATATTCATACTCAATGCGGGTACATAGTAGCATTTATTCAAAACCAAAAGTAATCCTGACGGTAGACGGAGATGCAGGGTGCCGACGGCCATCACTTCGACTCTCGAACCATTGCCGACGCGCATCGTCACCTCGTCCTTCCTCAGGCGCCTTCTACTCTGCAGATCCTGCTGAGAGTTCCGAATGTGAGCAATAGATCCGGTATCAAATACCCAGGTGTTATTCATAGCGCTTGTAAGGAACACATCACTAACATGTATATCACATATACCTTTGTCCTTGGCGGCTATCTTACCGGCTCGCTTGTCTTCAAGGTACTTGGGGCAGTTGTGTTTCTAGTGCCCATCCCCTTTGCAGTAGTAGCACGTAGTGCCGGGCTTAGGGCCAGGCTTGGCAGTCTTTGAGGTACTAGCAACGAACTTGCCATCCTTCTTGGACTTCTTGCCCTTGCCTTTTCCCTATTGCCCCGGCTTCTTAAAATTGGTGGTCTTATTGACCATCAACACTATGTGCTCCTTCTTGATTTCAACCTCATCAGTTTTGAGCATGGCGAACACCTCAGCAAGGGTCTTAGTCATCCCTTGCATGTTGTAGTTCATCACGAAGCTCCTATAGCTACGGGGCAGTGAGTGCAGCACCCTATCAATCGCGAGCTCCTCCGGGATTTTGCAATCCAGGGCATTCAAACACTTAATGTAGCCAGACATTTTGACCACGTGCTCACTAATATTGGTGTGCTCTTCCATTTTAGCAGAGAAGAAGAGCTCGGAAGCATCATACCTCTCTGCACGGGCCTATGGAGAAAATACAGCCTTGAGATCCTCAATGATCTCAAAAGCATTCATATTCTCAAAACGCTTTTGAAGCTCCGGCTCCATGGCATAGAGAATTCCACCCTGGATGAGGGAGAAATCGTCCGCCTTGGAATGCCAGACATTCTTTTCATCCTGGGAGGCGGAATCTGACATAAGTCAACTTGTAGGGGACTAGGAGGATCCTAAGATTGCGGAACCATGCAGTGAAGTTGGTTCCATCAATTTTCAGCTTGTCCTTCTCGAGGAAAGTGCTAAGATTGAAGGTGGGTGGGCGAGTCAAATACAATGGATTTGCAAAGTGTTTAGACCATGATCATAATAATGAGTTCAAGTTTTAATTATGTTTTTAGAACTTAAAACAAAAGAACTCCCACTCAAACGAACACCCCTCTACTCGTTTAGTGATCACATGATCCCAATCCCCTGCACCTCCCCTGATCATCACGACCATCAGTGTAGTATCAAGGGTGGACATTCCCTAATGTCGATCACATAACCTATGTGATTCATGCTCGACCTTTCGGTCTCCTGTATTCTGAGGCCATGTCTCTATAACCTGCTAGGCTCGCCAGTTCTAACTTGTGTGTATTCGCAGTGCAACATGGCTTACACCCACTGTATGCAAACATAGATATGTCTGACCTCTACTCACCGCAGGGCGCCTCATACCAAAGAACTTTCTTGGTGGTGCACACACAAGGGGAATACGATAACTGGAATACTATGAGGGATTATCTTATTATGCTATCATCGAATATAAATATACCAACACAATAAGTAATACTTCAAAAGTAAAGTGTTATGACGTGGTTATAGCATTTTGATCATCATCAATAGCTTCAATGAAAGTTTCATAAACTTGTCATTGCCACGTTATAATACATGCCCCTATGCAATAATAAAAATAGACGCTTCTATATTATCTATTGCAAGTTTTACGCGGCTTTAGGGATTTTGCAGTAGAACCCCTTCCCACCTACGAACGTGGAGCCACAACATGGATTCAATGATTGTCGTTCTTCTTCCCTTTTCAGGGCCCTCCAATGTCGATGCCATATCAACTACTGCAGAGAGACAGACACCCCCCTAAGCCACTTAGATTCGTGGACCAGTCTCGTGAATCACCACGTAAGGTCGGTTGGGGATGCTTCATCAAATAGTGCTGCGATATGAACAAGAACATTAAAGGAGGGTAGCAACTAGAGAATCAATGCCCACATATTGCTATGTGTTCTATCTGTACGACATGTCTACCCATAGACCCGCTCTGATACCACTGAAGGGTTCCATAGCACAAAACAAAAAAATTCTATCTACTTGAACACTAATACCAGGATCTATACTATGTAGACATAAGTAACGGAGGAGAGAGACGGTATTCATACCTTTTAGATACCGAGGCACACCTTACGTGGGAAGGCGTATATTTATGAAGACAAGTAGCACCCCAAGTGTGGTGCCTCCGAAGTTCGTCACACGTCCAGTGTAGGAGACGTCAACCGGACTCCGATCCAGCAGAGCAGAAGAAGAAGTAGATGCCGGATCGCTAATCACACGACGGTGGTGTGAAGGTGGAAAACTCACCCACGAGGTCCTCTCCAATATTACGGAGAAGTCCTCAATGGATGAGAGATATAGAGAGAAATGAGATGGAATGGGATGATTCCAAAGGGGGAGGAGAGACCCCTATATATAGTGGGAGGGGGCGCACCACCCAGGGGTCGGGCGATGTGGGACTAAACCCCACACCCTCCGGCCACCTAGGGGCAGCCGCCAGCCCTAGGTGGGCCCCATTGGGGCGGCCCACCAAGCCTAGGCCGGCTGCCCCCCTCTCCCTAGGCGCCATGCCCTATTGGGCCTCTCTTCGAGTGAGGCCCATTAGCATTAGGAAGCCTTTATTAATAAAATAAAATATATATTTAATATTAATTCTCCAATTAATATTCAAATACACATATTCAAATGCACCTTCCGGACCCCTTCCGATCTCCATCGGATGTTACCTAGAACTATTCTGGTTTATCTTTCTCTATTTCTCCTACGATACCTCATCTACCCTAAGCATCCCTACCCTTAAGTGTGAAATCCTTCGGTTTGGAAACACTCCGGACATGATTGAGAGTACTCTCACATCAATGATCAATAGAGGGACCTGGATAGCCATGTGACCCACGTGTGTTTCACGAATATAATCGCTCGAACCGTGAGATAGTCGTTTCACGTTCCCTTTGTCATATGATACCTAATTCATTCGAGAATTGATCTTAGGTATCCCCATGCCTTAGTTCGGTCTCGTTACCAATGAACTTGTTTACTCGTTCTCATGTCGTTGCATTTCGTGACCAAGTCACATGCTTGCAAGCTTCATTAATGCAACGTCACCGAGATGGCCACATGTATCTGTCCGTTACATGAACTAGACAAATCCTGGTCTTGATATGTACTTCTCTACACATCCCTTTGGAAAACCTGAATGGAACCTTTTTGATCACCCTATTACGAGATGATTCTTGATAACCATCTAAGCTTCCTCCGGAATGGTGATTTGCATTACCTCACAGTCAAAGGATCAAGTTGCGAGGTTCTCTGTGTTTTATCATCAATGGTGAACTTTGTAACTAGATCTCATTCAAGATATAATAGTCGGATGTTTGTCTATCATGTTATTCAACTAATAACATGACCCCATTGTCAATCAACATAAATGTCCATGATCTTGAAACCCAGACCATCCTCATGACCAATGAACTAGTTCACTAGAGGTAACTAGAGACACGGTTTGTTTACATACCACACGTGCATTAACGTTTCGTATTAACATAGTTATAGCACATCATGAAACGTATTATGAACATGTAGGAGATATATCAAATAATACACTTTATTATTTGCCTCTAGGGCATAACTCCTTCAATTTTTTATTCATAGGCTCTTTGGAACTGAAAATATCTTGAAGGCTTTTATTTTGGGTTTGAGGGTAAAGCCTCAAATGAGAGGAAAATCTAATTTCTTTTTCTCGAATATATAAGCTTCATCACTATTTTTTTATCAAGTTAGTGAATGTTTTTCGAATTTTCCCTTACTTCTGATAAATGGGGTGGTATATAATTTTTTTTAGACGGAAGGCTCGAAATGAGCCTGGATTTGAATTAACGAAGCCAACAACTAGCTAGGTGTTACAATATGGGTTACAACACACACTCCCCAAAGCGCCCATCACAAAACACAACAAAAGACAACACATAAAACGTCAAGCCGGAGCACTAGCTTCATCCAGGATGAGTGGCCTTGTCTTCTGTTGCACCAAAGTAATCACGACCAAGTCCACACCAACAAGCCTCCATCGCCCCAAGATTGCAGCCCACGGGGGACTCGACGACGGGTCAGCAACCTAGCAGGACTTGAGGAGCCAAAGGAGGGGTGGTCTTGCGGCGATGCCTCCAAGAAGGTGAATGGCGCAAGAATGTGTCATCATCGTCGGCAAGGGCCAAGGTTCCTGCAAAGCTATCACCCAGACCCGAAACCACCACCCCCGGAGCTCAGGCTAGGAGCATACCCAAACATACCATCTTCCCCTGGCATTGGGAAAAGTCCACCGGTAACAGCTACGACCAGACTCCACCCTAGCAGAGCCCCCAAGGCGCTAGAGGAGACATCAGCTACCACAGCTATACCGTGTAAATTCAGCGAGGGCAACGGTATGTGAGGGCTGCGACACCAGCGGGACGTCACGGAGTGATCCACAGGACACTGCCAGAGAGGCTAGCCTGAAGCGAGGCCACCCAAAGGAACAACTTATGACGGAGGGGCGAAATCTAACAAGCTAGTCCAGGGGATCAACGTCAGGACGCCTTCCACAAGGGAATGACACTCGGAGGTGACGCCATCACCCGCCATAGCCTAAGCCACACACAGCTTTTACCGAGATCCACCAATCCAAAATCTAGACACCGATGCGAGGACGCAGAGCGGACCCAGTAGAAATCACAACCGCACCATCGACCGCCCCAAGGGTCAGAGGGAGAACATGCTGCCTACCCGGGCAAGCATGCGCCGGCCTCGGGAACCACTCCCGATGAACCGGCAAGGACGACACCCTGCAGTTGCCAAACAACGACAAACAACCCAGAACTACAGAGCGTCAAGAGCAGGGTGGGGACACAGGGACGGCGACCGGGCCCAACCTGGCCTGGACCTAGGCTCCCGAGCCTAGATCTGGATATCGTCGTCGGCCACCTACCTTGGTGTCATGACAGGACCACCACACAGCATAGCGCGATGACCTAACCCCGACTAGGTCCACCCGCTGAGCGCCCAGCCTCCAGGGAAGCCCGGCCTGACCTAGATCCAAACGCGATGGCTTGATGCCCCAAAATATATCAAGCTCGTTGGGGAACCCCAAGAGGAAGGTATGATGAGCACATTAGTAAGTTTTCCCTTAGTTATGAAACCAAGGTTTATCGAACTAGTAGGAGCAAGGAAACACCTCCAAGGTGTTGCTAGCTAGACTTTGGCAGGGCGCACTACCGGCGCCAGCAACAACGTGGAAACCTGCACAACACAACCACAAAACTTTGCCCCCAACTTATAGTGAGGTTGTCAATCTCACCGATTTTGCTGAAAAACAAAAGATTAAACGTATTGTGTGGAAGAAAGTAATAGTTTGCAGAAAGTAAACAGAAAGCAGTAAACAATTGTAGATTGATGATAAAAGAAAGGACCGGGGTCCATAGTTCACTAGTGGTGGCTCTCCTTAAGATAGATGACAAGTTGGGTGAACAAATTACAGCGGAGCAATTGACAACCATCGAGAAAGCAAAACATGCATATACTAAACATCTTGACTCCTTTGAGATTTGATTGGGCATTACAACATTATACATAGACCATAATCCAACTGCGTCTATGACTAATAATCCACCTTCAGGTTATCATCAGAACCCCCTCCAGTATTAAGTTGCAAGCAACAGATAATTGCATTACGCATTGCGTGTAAAGTAAACAATTTGATTGTTCTATGAACAAAGGATTGTTGTTTTCTCCCTAGTAGCAACAACACATCTAGTACCTTAGAGATTTCTGTCACTTCCCCAGATTAGTAGAGACATGAACCCACTATCGAGCATAAATACTAACTCTTGGAGTTGCTAGCATCTACTTGGCCAAGATAGCTACTAACAATAGAAAGCATGCAAGATCACAAATAACAAAGACATGATATAATCAATAATCAATCTGAAATAGCATCTCAATATCCACCGGATCCCTGCAAACACAACATGTAAAATTACAAATAGATGATCTTGATCATGAACGGAGCTCACAAGATCTAAACATGATAGCACAAAGGAGAACCAGCCATCTAGCTACTACATGGACCCGTAGTCCAGAGATGAACTACTCACGCATCACACCGGAGGCTTGCATGGTGATGAAGAAGGCCTCTAGGGTGAATTCTCCTCTCTAGAAGGGTACCGGGAAGAGCTTCAGATCCCTCCCGATCTAGGGATGGAGATGACGGTGCCTACAGACTCTTTCGTGGAATTTTGATCGGGTACTTAGGGTTTTTGTATCGGAGGCATCTTATAGGCGAAAGGGGAGGCCGAGGGGGTCCCTGAGGCGGCCAGACCACCCCCTGGCGTGGGCTAGGCTTGGCCAAACGGCCAGGTGGTGTGGCGGCCCCCTGGCCCCTCTCCGTCTCGTACTTTGGCTCCGTGTCCCCCTCGGTGAAAAACTGACTTAGGCTTTTGTCCCATCCAATTCCGAGAATATTCATTTTCTGACTTTCCTGGAACCAAAAACAGCAGAAAACAGGCAGCTGACACTGTGGCTCTTGTTAATAGGTTAGTCTAAGAAAGTGTATAGAAAGTACTCCAAAGTGTGGACAAAACATAAGAAAGTAGATAAAACCAAGCATGGAACATAAAAAATTATGGATACTTTTGCAACGTATCACGGCTTGAGATCTGGTGACACCACGACGACCCAGGCCCAAGGCTCCACACACCCAGCTCCACCGGAGCACCATGCGGTCTCCTACGCCGGGCAGAGCAGGTGGAAAGGCCATAGAACCACTAGATCCGATGAGGAGGTCTGGGCGGCCAGGGAGCCCCTACTCCATCAACCACTGGACTGCCACACTACCAAGCGCTGGGACGGTCCAAGGGGCGGCCAGGAACTTAGGACCCACAGCTCTACACAGACCCAATGCAAGCAAGCAGCAACTACCAGTCAAAACCCCTAAGGCACCCCGAAGGAAAATCATGGCTTGGTCACAAGATCCCCATATCTAACCGACCACAAGCCTGTATCCAGACCAAAGGAGACCAAAGGGGCAGGGAGGAGAGGAATCGGAGGCTACCCTAGCCGGAGCTAGGACTCAACCCTCCTGCAACCTCACCCAACACCGCTCCAATCCGGCCATGGTCACGCTGACCAAGATCCGCCATGGCTAGACCCGCAGCTTGAAGCCCTTGGAGTTGATTCCACCGGGGAGTCGGTGGAGGTTGAGGGAGAAGCGCTACTACCCACAACAGGGCCTAGCTAGCGCCGTGGGGAGCTAGAGACGGGCACGCTTCCCGTCGGGCAGGAGAACAAGGAGGTCGCCTCGCTGCCGCCTTCCTCGAGGGATATGCGGGTTTCCCACCGGCCGTCTCTGGTGGCGGTGAGAGGGAGGGGCGTAGGGAGGGAGGCGGAGGGCTCTAGGGTTAGGAGCCACCCAAGCTGCTCCAGGTAGGAGCGATGCGGGGGGGGGGGGGGGACTGAAATCGACACTCTCTAGTATATGAATTATTAAGCCTACTCACTATATACCTGAGCCCTTTCTTGGTTACTTTGTGTTCATACCTTCAATATTAGTTTCTCTTTGAACGTGCTTGGATTTGACTTTCCTATTTGATCTTGAAACTTTAACCTGCACATATAGCTGGTAGAGGCCCATGGATCAACGGATTACATAGTGGTCAATGAAGAGGCAGGATGTGGGAAAGGAAATTTAGGGCTTGCAGCAACGCACTTGGAGGCAGGGCATTCCTGTACATGAGGCATGTCAGCCACCCCACAAAACACAAGCAGCTTCTTCGTCCGTTGTGTCCGCTTGAGACTCAACCCTATTAATGCCTCCACCAAGCTCTAGATGTGACTGAGCGGATTTGTGTGCTCCATGGACGCCGGTGATGCGCTTGCTCTGGTGCAGGCATGAAAGCAGAGGAGCTTTGTGGGGAGTGCATGACTTGTGTTTATTAAAATGACTTGACTCATGGGATTACTATAGCCCAATTTAGCTAGAGTTGTGTATTGATTGGAGAGAGAAATAGATTTGATGTTTTCTCTATGCACTGCATATCCATAGAGAAAGAGAAGTGACGCTTCGTTGCGAATTGATGGGATGATTCTATGGAGAGTTACATGGTCTTTTAGTCTGGTATGTCTGTATTATCCTATTCCTCCCGTTTTTCTCTTTCAATTATTTTTTTAAACAAAACAAGCAATTTTGCCTCATTTTATTTAAAAAGTCAAAGAGAATTGACCGGTTTATTTGCAGGAGAACCGCCCGAAAACCCATACAAATGCACCAATGTCGTTGTGGAACACGATCACATTGAGCACACCACCACATCCAACCTAGCTACCCACATGAAACACACGCACATAAGACCCATGTCTAGGTTGCCACATAGCGTCATCGTCATCACTCCTCCGCGAGCCCGCGACTCTGACTTCGCCGATGACTCCCAAAACATAGCCTCACAGACGGCGCTGGAAACCATGTCGGCCTATGCCATCAATTGGCCACACGCGCCAAGGAGAGACAGCTCCGACTCAGACGACAAGCTTCACAAGGGAAATATGTTGATCTTGTGCCAGCCGAGAACCTGTAGAGACCACCGGCGGCCGGTTATCGTCACCGCCTGGACTCGCTCCACCGCAACTTCGACTCCACAACAACACAGTGAAGCAATATAACCCATCGGACACGCCGGGAAAACCGACTACCGAAGATCAGCCGCGACCCAACCTCCGCTCGAGGCATCATCTTTGCCAAACTTCACTCTTGGACCTAGCAAAGCTGCCCGACAACAAACCTCCTTCACCGAACCCTTGGCCGTAGGCAACTCCGAGACGATGCCCCCAAGAAGGTAGGAGACACAGAAGCACCCCCATCACCCGATTCCAAATCTGAGGTTTCCCTCCGGAGTAATGGCCGCAGGGGAGGGCAAGCACTCCACACGATGATGCTTCTAGAGAAGTCTGAGACACCCTTAGGCGTCACCATCGCCAGCACCCACCAACACATAGCAAGGATTTCTCCCGAAAATTCTCAGCACCCATCCCCCTACACATGGTTGCCCACAACCACCACCATGCATGCCGAAGCCCGCCGACCATCGTCCTCGCCGAAGACAGCTCGCACCACTAGGCCGAGAACACCGCCGTGACACCGAGCTTCCACCAGAGCATCGAGTCGCAGCAAAAACTATCACAACAACATCCTCGCCATGATGTCAGGCCCTAGCAGCCCGACACCACCACCACCGTTGCCCCTCTCGCCCTTCTAGTTCCATCGCACCCGCAGGATGTCGCCGCAACAACTCGCAGGACGCCGCCACAAAGCGGCACAACTCCCACCGATCCACGGCCCTGGGAGCCTAGATCGGGCCCGAATGGGCCCGAGCAGCTGCCACAAGCCTAGGCACGCCGTCGTGCGGCGCCTGCCCTGCCATATCTATGGAGCCACCATCCCGTCGACCTCCAGCGTGGCAGCCGCCGGCCTTGCCGCCCAGCCATCGTGCCGCATCTCCGCATCCACCGCAGCTCTACCGCTACTCCCTTGCGCCACCTTCGGAGGCGGGCGCCACCACCACCATGGAGAGGCCAACAGAAAGACGATAGGGAAGAGGGGAGATGGGGGAGCTAGAGGCGGTGGCAGCGGTTCCCCCGGGCCGCCCAAGTGGGGTGACTCGAGGGACGAAAGGGAGATGACACAGTGGTTTTCCTCTTTCACTTTTTGCTCTAAGGATTTTGTAAAATCTGACAAGTAACCCGTTTCTCTATCTTCACTTATTGCTCTAAGGTGTTTATGTTTCAGAACATGTTTTGGGACTTGTGTATACTTTTTTTTGTTTGAAATTTCTCTCTACAGAGAACATAGAAATTTTGTATTGAGTTACATTTCATCCAAAATATATTTTTCGCAATATTATATGACCATGTTTTTCAATGCATATGAATTTGCATGTTTATTATCTTTACACGTGCGGCGGACATATATGTATTGTCATCCGTAGCAACACACATGCATTTTACTAGTACAAAAGAAATACTATGAAAACGTGGTCTATCGAAACAAACGCGGACAGAAGTCAGTTTTTCCCCACGCAACCACCAGGGAGAGAAAAAAGAGATCTCGCCTAGGGCACCCGCCTTCCGACGCCGGCCTCTGGTGGCTCCCACCTGCCGACGACTTAGGTCATCGGTGGTGAGGGGGGTCGCTGGATCCACGTGTGTGGATAGTTTTAGTCTAAAGTAGATTCTATTTAGGATACTCGTCGTCTTGGTTTTGGGGACGATGATGATTTCGCTGAATAAATTTTCTTTAGATCCTCCCCCAGTGGATTTGTAGATCGGTCTATCCAAGCAAGGATGGTGTGGCGGTGGTGGCATCCTCTTGGTGGATTTGTGTCCTCAGGCTCCGCCGCTGCGGCGGCGTTTGCTCCAGCGCCGGCGTGGAACCTGGGAGGTAGTCCAGGAGCGGATGTAGATTGTGGTCTACATCGAAGGCATCTGGAAGATGGTGGATCATGTGCTAGGTCCGTGGTTCGTGGATGGAAGGTGTGGCTTCCTCCTTCGACGTCTTAGTCATGCGGGGTGCTAGATCTGGAGCTCGATGGTGTGTCCGGGGTGCTCCCCCGATCTGATTCGTTCAACAACAATGGTTTCACCTTGGGTGAGCCACCTTGGAGGTCTGCAAAGCTGCATCTCAGCGTTGGAGCCGCATCGAGCTCGGGTGAGGAGGTGATCCGTTATTCTCTCCTTTGGTGGCTACTGTGGTGGTGCCAGAGGCAGGTGACGGGCGTTGTCGTCAAGCTTAGAGGTTTCTTGTTTTCTTTCTTGGCTGGTGGTCCTTTGCGCAAAAGCTTGCGTTTTGCTGTCTTTTCAATTTTGTCAGGTCGGTGTTTACGTGGCTTGTACTATGATCTTATTACGTATGAATGAGACACATATTACCATGAAAAAAACACGGATGTACGGGCGGGCGCGCGGAGTGCAGTGAAAAAAAATTGTTCTCGAAAGAAAAGAAAAAAGTGTTCCAGCAACGTCGATCCCGCACGGGATCTTGTCTGCAGCGTCCGCGCTTTGCTTTTTTTTGGGAAATTTAGAGAGCTTTATTCATCAATGACCGAACCCGATCGATCAGCCTGAATACTGACCACCAGGAAGTCTGGAATACAATCAAGCCAGCTACTCGTACTCGTCAAAGTGCAAGCTAACTTAGCACAAAGATGAGCCGAATGATTTGCTGATCTTGGAACATGCTGAAGAATAAAAGAAGTAAAATTGAAAGCTAGCTCTCCTATATCCTGAATAATAGGTGCCACGGCTGAGTGAGAACCATGGAGAGATTTCCAGAGGTCCACAACCTCCATGCAATATGTCTCCAAAACCACTCTCTGAAACCCTCGCAACTTAGCGAAGATAACACCCTCACGGAGTGCCATTGTTTCAGCTATAAGTGGATCCGAAATTCCATCGAGAGGCTTACTCCAAGCTCCTAGGTAGGTGGAGTGCGATCTGGCAACACCTCCAGCCCCACCCTACCGAGCATCCATTGACAGACCACCGTCTGTATTTATTTTGATGACACCGTCATCAGGCGGTCGCCACCCATGTCCAGGCAAGGTAAGTGCATGCTTCTTTGGAATTGCAAGCACAGCCAGGATTTCCTTTGCCATTTTTACCGACTGAGCTGGATCATAGGTTCCCCGATCATGCAGCCAACTATTCCTCGAGCTCCAAATTGCCCACATAATTGTAATCATCTTGGCTCGATCTGAATTCGAGAAACTCATATCACATAGTATATCTCGCGACCAAGTACTTGGGTGGAGCTTTGGAAGTGGTCGCTCCAACCAGTATTGGGCTTCTTCCCAAAATTTCCTTGCATGCTCACATTTAATCAGTGTATGCATTAGATCCTCTTCAGTTGAAAGGAAAATTTTGCATCTACTAATCTGAGCAGCATGCCTGTGTTTTAAGATGCTTTCCGCCGGCAGGATACCTCGCAGAACCCTCCACCAGAAATCACGAACTTTCGGCATCACATTAAGCTTCCACAATGCAGACCACATATGTTTTTTAGTAGTTGATGTTTCTGTTACCGTCCCTTCGTCTAGAGCAAGAAACTCGTTATGACTCATCAGAGCACGATAAGCTGATTTCACAGAATAAACGCCTGCCTTTTCTAAGGACCAAGCCCAAAAATCCATACCACCATTGCGCCGTAGGGGGATATTCAAAATAGCATCTGCTTCTGGCACAATGAAGTTTCTTCGAACCATATCAATTTTCCAAGACCCAATGTCATGGTCCATCAGATCGGCAACAAGATTTATTACCTCATGTTCTCCATCCGACTCCAACTAAACAGATGGTTTCATTGTCGTCAAACCTGGTATCCAACTATCTGTCCATGTGGACACTGTCGTTCCATTGCCAATACGCTTAATTAGCCCTAGCTTGAGAACTTCTTTTCCTGCCACAATTGCTCTCCAGGTGCTAGATGAATTCTTGGGAGTTGTTGCTGACATAAAATCAGTCTCCGGGTAATATTTTCCTTTGAGAACTCGAGCACACAAGGTGTCTGGATTGGTCATCAGTCTCTAGCCATGCTTGCCATGCAATGCCAGATTGAAAAGTTCTAGCTCTTGAAAACCCATACCTCCTTTGGCTTTTGGTGAAGTTAGGACATCCCATGAGACCCAATGCAATGATTTGCGATCAAGTGAGCTACTCCACCAATATTTGGCTATAAGAGCTCTCAAGCTCTTACATACTTTCTTTGTCAGTCGGAAGACACTCATGCCATAGACAGGTATAGCCTGAATAACAGTTTTTAGAAATACTTCTCTGCCTGCACATGATAACATCCTCTCACAACCTTGTATTCGACTCCGTATACGCTAAGCTATGTGGTCAAAAGATCTGCTGGTGATACGGCCAACTACTGTGGGTAACCCAAGGTAGCGCTCGCTAAAGGCCTCGACAGATATACCCAAAGTCTGCTTCAAGCTCCGTCGAACATGATCTGGAGTATTGGGGCTGAAATAGATCGAGCTTTTTTCTCTATTAACACTCTGACCCGAGCAATCTCCATAGATCCGCAGAATTTCATTTAGTCTTCCCCCACTCTGGACAGTAGCATTCATAAAGATAAGACTGTCGTCGGCAAATAAGAGGTGGTTAATCTATGGGGACCGAAAGTTCACCCTTATTCCTCTATCAACAAAACCTCCACTGAAGGAATTCAATGAGGATGTGAAGCCTTCAGCACATAAAAGAAATAGATAAGGCGAAATCGGATCACCCTGCCGTAATCCTCTCGAGGGAGTGAAATACGGCAGCAGCTCACCGTTCACACGGACAGAGAATCGAACTAAAGACACACACTTCAGAATCAATCTCACTGTATTTTCATGGAAGGCTAGTTTTAACATTATTGCCTCCAAGAAATGCCACTCGACCCGGTCATACGCTTTCATCATATCAAGCTTTACTGTGCATGATAGGTTTCTTCCTCGCTTTCTCCTTCTCATCGCATGAACACTCTCATATGCAATCAAAACATTGTCCGTTATGAGACGTCTAGGAAAACACGCATCCTATTTGCAATACACTTTGCTCCTATCTTGTACAACACAGAGCACAAAGAAATTGGTCTATATTGCGAGATTTTCTAAAGATTTTGTACCTTCGGTATTAGTGTTATCGAGGTATCATTCATGCCAACTAGTAATGTACCACCATTCAGAAAATCCAACACCGCCTGCACCATGCCATCCTTAAGCAAGTCCTAGTGACGCTGAAAAAACCCGGCGGTGAAACCATCTACCCCAGGTGCCTTCGAGGGGGCCATCTCGAATAAAGCTTTTTCGACCTCCTCTTCGGTAAATACAGCCACCATACCAAAATTCATCTGATGAGTGACTTTCGGTTGAACGAACGGCAGCAGCTCGTACATATTTCTAAAGCCCTATGATTGGTATAGAGATTGGTAGAAGCTCTGCACCTCAAAGTGAATGTCCTCTGTATTTTCACACAAAGAACCATCTGCTTTTTCCAAGCCTTCAATTTTATTTGTATGTTTCCTTTGAGCAGCTTGTCTCTGAAAATATGAAGTATTCCTATCACCCTCTCGTAACCATAGCACACGAGAGCGTTGTCGCATCCATATTTCTTCCTGATGGAGGGCCTTCTTTAGTTTCTTCATAATAGCCTTCTCCTCCTCTGTTGGGCCACGTCCCAAGGAATTTCTTCTCAAACGATCTAACCTTTGGTGCAGTTTTCGGATTGTCCGAGCTAAGCCCCCAAACTCCTTCTGTCCCCATACACTCAGTTTCTCTTGGAGACCTTGAAGAGCTGTGGTTACACCATTAAGACCATGCTGGCCAGATCCACGTAACCAATTGTCATGTATCAATTTATCATAATCTGTGTGAGTCTGCCAAACATTCTCATATCGGAATTGGTGTGTTCCTCTATGATTCTGATCAGCAAGGCTTTCCTGGAGTTCTGTGAGAATAAAGCAATGATCCGACTCCGTAGAAACAATGTGCCGAACTCGAGTGTGTTCAAAGCGAGCTAGAAAGGCATCATTTGCAAGCGCCCTATCTAGACGTGCTTTAACATTATTATCTCCCTCTTGAAGGTTGTCCCAGGTATAAGCAGTGCCAGCAATCATCAACCGCCTCTCTAAAATTTCTCATTTTCCACTTAGGTAGGTTTGCTCGAGAGAAATGCTCATGGACAAAAAAAGTCTCATTAAAATCCCCCATACACAGCCAAGCTGAGTGTGGTACTGAAAACAAAGTTCTAAGAAAACGCCAGCTATGGTGCCTATTTTCAGCTCTCGGCGCTCCATAAAAACCTGTAAACTTCCATTCCGCAGAACTTTGGTCCCTCTTCCGCACCATAACATCTATATGGCTGGAACTTGCACTCTTAAGATCCACTTCATACTCCGCAGACCAGAACAGAGCAATACCACCGCTAAGTCCGTCACTGTCCACTGCCAAACATCCCGCGAAACCCAATGTGCTCCACAGATTTTCCACTCGCTTACCACTGATTTTTGTCTCCATTACAAAAACCAGTGCGGGCGCTTCCTGCCTCGCAATATTACGAAGCTCACGAACAGCCTCATGGTTCCCAAGCCCTCGGCTGTTCCATCCAATGCCACTCACTGCGACGGGCAGAGCTACGGATGCCGAAGTTTTAGACGTACTTGGTGTTTTTCTCTTTTTATTTGACTCACTCTCATTTGACGTACCCAGCTCCTTTGCTGATTGGTTAGCCGTGTATAGAACCATCTAGTTGTCTGGAGTCGGACCACCATCAGCCGGAGTAGGATCTTGCATACTGACTTTCCTGTAAATTTGTTTCGTGTCATTACCCTTTCTCTTGAAACCTCCACCAGCTTTAGCAGGGGATGTCCCCTCAACTCCTGCATCACCGGCAGTACTAGAGAATCTCGTCTCCCTATTGCTACTCTGGTTTGCAAAATTTTCATGGGAAGAATTATCGTTTGACCTGGACTTTTTCCTATCATCTGTTGCTCTCAATCATGTACCAAATGGCCAATTTCCTTTGGTATCTCTATTACCAGGTGTAGGACAGAAGAGCTCAGAATGTCCCAAACGGCCGCATGAGAAACAAAAGTGAGGGATTTGTTCATATTACAATTCATACCAATCTGTACTCTTTCTAGCAGCCGAGTCAATTAATATCCCTCTCCTTAAAGGCTTAGCAACATCAATAGTCACTCTCGCCCTCAGATAACCACCAACCGGGAGAATATCATTTTGCGGCCCGAAAGTTGGGTCGCCCAGGCAACGCTGTACCCAAGTTGATTTTTATCACCGCGATTCGAAAAGTTGGGGCGCCAATTGCTGAGAGGGGTCTTTCGAGTGAATGATGGCCAAACCCAATAATTTCAAATTGCGCTCGTTAATTCAGGATATTCCGTTACATTAGTTCTTGTTGTGCCCCTTCTTTGCCGGTCACTCTTCTTAGTCACTTTGCACGTGTCGTAGGGGAAAATCCATTACTGTACTTTCCTAACTCTCGACACTGAATCTTGCTGCGGTGGCGACGGTCCCTTTTCTTCCCTTCCCCGACCCTAAATCTGCTAGCGACGGAGGACCTTTTTTGTCCCTCCCCCGACACTGAATCCGATGGTGGCGGCCCAGCATGTTTTGCAAGGTGAAGGTTGTAGCTACATCGCCAAGTGAATCGGGTTCGTCAGGGCCCAAGTCTGGGGCTCAATGCGTAGCAGCGGCAAGGTCTTCAGCCCCAGTTAGCGAGGAGGCCAGCAAGGATTCTGCTCCCAAGGTACCTACGAGCAGCGGGTTGAAGAGAAAAGCAAGGCCGGCGGTGGATTTTTCGGCTCCGGTGGGCGGATGCAGCACCCAGATCTCGAAGAAAAAAACCCGGGAGAAGAGCGAGAGGTGAATTTTTCTTATCTGTGCCTTATCTTGCAAGTAGATTAGTTACAGCATAATAGAATCGAATGAACTGAAATGTTCCCCTTTTTAATCAAATTAGGCACAACTTTGATACAAGGGACCTATATGAGTTCACAGTTCATGTTCGGCAGTACACTGCAAAACTTGATTTTGGTTGCGAGAGGGTTGTGTTCGGGCAAGATGTGCATCTGCTTGTGAATTGCAAAGAGGTTATGTCTGTTTTGCAGCTGGTAGATATGCTTGCCGCTAGAATTCCCTAGGGTTCTAGACAGAGGACAAAATTGGTATGGCGCAACATGAATGATACCTATCAGCAAATTGAGCACTCCCATGAGCTTTAGATGGTTTGGGAGTGTTGTGCAGCTGATCTTAAGGTGAAAGTTGAAGCGATGATTGATGATATGTATGCAGATGCTGGAGATCTTGCTGCCAGAGCTTCTGCTCCTAGAGAAAACGGACCAATAGATGCTGATCTAGATAAGTTCAGTATACGCATAGAGGTGGATTCATACATGGCAAAACTTGATGAGGGAGTTAATAAGCCAGTTTCATCATGTACTGTGGAGATCACTATCGATTCCAAAAACATAACTCTTGATGAAATGAGAGAGATGATCGGTAAGAAAATCAGTATTGGCCCTAAGCAGATGGCAAAAATCCGGTGGTGGCATCATAAGAAGCAGCAATTCATAGATGTTTTGGATACTGAAGATCTTATGCAGATTATGCGACAAAAGAAGCGAACCAGGAAGGTGTTCTTCCTTGGTACCATTTCTAATGTTGTTGAACAGGTTATAGTGGATGTAGATGCCCCTGTAGTGGCTGAACAGAATGAGGTGGTCGACGTTGATGAGATCTGATGAGAGCTGCTACCCTAGGCTTGTCAGATGGACCGCGGGGTTTCCCTGCTTGTATTTGTAATATTGACTACTGTTGCATTCATAGCATGTTTCTGTGATTATCTTTGTTGAGAGATTGCGATATAATGTTGTGCGAGCTGTTGAGATTTTCGGACATGTCACTCACGGAAACCATCGTTGTTGTAATAAGACATAAGTATATTGTAGTTGACATGATTATGTTTCTTAAGATGACGTACCGTACTTGTTTCTGTTATTATGTTTGTTTGGACATTGTAATGTAATGTTTTGTGAAACCATGACTAGACAAGTGATGCATAAATACATTGTAGTTGACATGATTATGTTTCTTGAGATGCGTACTGTACTTGTTTCTGTTATTTTGTTTGTTGAGAGATTGTAATCTAATGTTTTGCGAAACCATGACAGGACAAGTGATGTGTAAGTACCTTGTAGTCGACATGATTTTGTTTCTTGAGTTGGTGTAATATACTTGTTTCTGTGATTACGTTTGTTGAGAGATTGTAATGTGATGTTTTGTGAAACCATGTTGTGATTATGTTTGTTGAGAGATTGTAATGTAATGTTTTGTGAAACCATGACTAAAGAAGTGATGCATAAGTACCTTGTAGTTGACATGATTTGTTTCTTTAGATGATGTAATATACTGATATGTTTTCGTTAGGCAATGAAATTGGGATGGAGGGAGTGCAGGTTTAATATTTGAAATGAGAATGTGTGAAGAGAATCCATATCAGGCAGGAGATAGTAATCCAGGAAAAGGGCATGGTATCCATTAAACTATTGTAACATGCCAATTTAGTCATTTTTGCAGCGGTAGAAGAAGGGCTGCTCTCTCTCTCTCTCTCTCTCTCTCTCTCTCTCTCTCTCTCTCTCTCTCTCTCTCTCTCCGACGCCAACGCCGACGTCGTCGCCTGCGACGACGCATTCGCCATGTTGTCCTTGAACGGCGAGGACGACCAGTCGAGCAGCGACAACCTTCTCTCCAACATCGAGTATTCCTTCCACGATGTGAGTTCCTATGTTTTCTCAGGCTAGGGTTAGGCAATGGTAAATCTCTCGATCTGAGCTCCATATGTGCATGCAATCGTGTTTGATTTCAGCTTTGCGTTTACCTATAGGTACCACGGACGATCTACGACTCCGAATGGGAGGGCCTAGATCTCGATGGAGAAGTGCCATGTGACCATGGGCTAAAACTAATGAGATATGTTACATTCGAAGGCAGTAACACTAGGAGAAGGTTTTTGGGCTGTACAAATCAGGTTTGTTTGCATTATGTTCAACTATGACATGAAGTAAAATGTATCGTGCATGTTCATAACACTATAGTGTGTGTGTTTTTAGGTTGGCCCGGTGTGTAAAGTGTTGGGGTGAGGGGGAGAACCACAACCTCCCCGCTCCAGCCTGCGGTGAACCTTCGAGGATAGTTTCAATCAACAGATATGCAGCGGAAATAAAACAACGAGCACATGCATAGGTGACACAAGGATTTACGTGGAAAAACCTCCTCAAGGGGAGGAGGAAAAAACCATGGGTGCGGACCAACCGGTCCACGTGAGCTTCACTATGAGCAACCTGGTTACAAAGTCTTCTCTAGAACATCTAGAGATATACAACACACTCGGCATGTTGCCAACCGGCAACAACAACAACAACCACTTGAGAGAAAGATTACAGCAAAGCAGAGTATCTTAGTTTCTGTCCCTTTCGGTAATCAGCAAATTGCTCTTAAACCGCAGATCCAATCAGCACCAAACTTGGTAGACAAGCTTACATACGAGTACCCAATATACACACCAAATTTCAGGTCAATCGGACACCTCTTGCTTGCCCAAACTGTTCGTCTACCAAAACTGCTCTGTGCTGAAACTGCAGCAGTCCGAACTGAATAAACCGCTTCCAAATCTGAAGCTACACTGACCCAGACCTCAAACCATCTAACCAGATCGAAGACTCAAAGCATGGAACGAGCTCACCAAGTTTGGAGTCAATCCAAGCACCTTTGATCCTCCAAACACCAGCTTGAAGACAGACCGGTCAGATCTCAGAAATCTGGACAGAAATCACCTCTCCTTCTTCTTCCTCTCTTCTCACTAGGTTGTGGTGTTCTCGTGTGTTCTTTCACCCTCTCACAGCAGCCACGATGGCTTGCTGCTCAACTCTCACACTCACTGAATGAGTCACTCACACAACCACCCTTGGTGGCTAGGGTTTTCTTTTCTACTCCTCTCTCAAGGAGCACCCCAGCCGTTGGATACGAACATCGATCGACGGTTGAAACGTGTTGGACTTCACGGGCTGATGTTGGGCTACCAACACACCTCCATGTGGAGGGACCTGGCCCAACAAACTCCCCCTCCCGACATCATGGAGGGTCTCACTACCAACCGGCAGTCATGCCAACGAGCCGACGACATACCTCAAGCTTTCCTCTTGTCACCACCTTGGTCAACATATCAGCCCGATTGTCATCTGTGTGCACCTTCTCAATTTGCATTTGCTTGGAATTCAGCACTTCTCGAATCCAATGATAGCGCACATCAATATGCTTCGACCTTGAATGAAAACTTGCATTCTTACTCAGGTGAATGGAACTTTGGTTATCACAAAACAACACATACTTGTCTTGCTCAAAACCAAGCTCACAAGCCAATCGTTTCAGCCACAATAGCTCCTTGCTCGCCTCAGTTACTGTGATGAACTCGGCCTCAGTTGTGTTCAGCGGCACACACTTTTGCAACCTGCTTTGCCATGCCACTGCTCCCCCTGAATGGGTAATAAAATAACCTGAAGTAGACTTCCTTCCATCGACATCTCCAGCCAAGTCTGAATCTGAATATGCAATCATCTTGGGCTCACTACCACCAAAGCAAAGCTTCATATTAGTGCTGCCCCGGAGATACCTCAAACCACTTCACGGCTTCCCAATGTGGTTTTCCTGGATTAGACATAAATCTGCTCACAGTACTAACCGCTTCAACAATGTCAGGTCATGTGCACACCATAACATACATCAAACTCCCAACCGCTGAAGCATAAGGAACTTTCTGCATTTCCTTTTCCATCTCTTCATTGGAGGGACATTGCTTTTTACTCAACTTGAAATGAGCTGCGAGTGGACAACTCACTCCCTTTGCCTTGTCCATCTTGAACTTGCGAAGTACCTTCTCAATATATTTCTCTTGCATGTGTGCTCTTTTTACTAACAACAACTAGGGTCATTGCATGTGTGTTCTCTTCAGATACTACACATGGATCCACCAATGTCATTGCATGTGTGTTCTTTTTACTAACAACAACCAGTGTCATTGAAATGTGTGTTCTCTTCAGATACCACACATGGATACACCAGTGTCATTGCATGTCTGTTCTTTTTTACTAACAACAACCAGAGTCATTTCATGTGTGTTCTTTTCACATACAACATATGGATCCACCAGTGTCATTGCATGTGTGTTCTTTTTACTATCAACAACAAGAGTCATTTCATGTGTGTTCTTTTCACATACCACATATGGATCCACCAGTGTGATTGAAATGTGTGTTCTCTTCAGAGACCACACATGGATCCACTAGTGTCATTGCATATGTGTTCTTTTTACTAACAACAACTGGAGTCATTGCATATGTGTTCTTTTCACATACCACATATGGATCCACCAGTGTCATTGCATGTGTGTTCTTTTTACTAACAACAACTAGAGTCATTTCATGTGTGTTCTTTTCACATACCACATATGGATCCACCAGTTTCATTGAAATGTGTGTTCTCTTCAGAGACCACACATGGATCCACCATTGTCATTGCATGTGTGCTCTTTTTACTAACAACAACCAGAGTATCTTTTCACAATCCACATATGGATCCAACAGTGTCATTGCATGTGTGTTCTTCTAAGTAACAACAACTGGAGTCATTTCATGTGTGTTCTTTTCACATACCACATATGGATCCACTAGTGTCATTGCATGTGTGCTCTTTTCACAATCCACCTATGGATCCACCAGTGTCATTGCATGCGTGTTCTTTTTACTAACAACAACTAGAGTCATTGCATGTGTGTTCTCTTCATAGACCACACATGGATCCACCAGTGTCATTGCATGTGTGTTCTTTTTACTAACAACAACCAGAGTCATTGCATGTGTTCTCTTTTCACAATCCACCTATGGATCCACCAGTGTCATTGCATGTGTGTTCTTTTTACTAACAACAACTAGAGTCATTGCATGTGTGCTCTTTTCACATACCACATATGGACCCACCAGTGTCATTGCATGTGTGCTCTTTTCACAATCCACCTATGGATCCACCAGTGTCATTGCATGTGTGCTCTTTTCACATACCACATATGGATCCACCAGTGTCATTGCATGTGTGTCATTTTTACTAAGAACAACTGGAGTCATTTCATGTGTGTTCTTTTCACATACCACATATGGATCCACCAGTGTCATTGCATGTGTGTCATTTTTACTAAGAACAACTAGAGTCATTTCATGTGTGTTCTTTTCACATACCACATATAGATCCACCAGTGTCATTGAAATGTGTGTTCTCTTCAGAGAGCACACATGGATCAACCAGTGTCATTGCATGTGTGTCGTGCTATTGGCACGGCAGATGCTATAGGGGGTATCTTACGTAGAGGAGGCAAGACGACGTAGGAGAATCCGGGAGCGAGATTGGCACACGATGTACCCAGGTTCACGTCTCCTCGGTGGAGGATCGCTACGTCCTGCTGTCAATCAAGTATATGTTCATAGATTGGATTACAATGGAGTAGCCGAAGGCGGTGTGAGGAACTAGATCTAATGATACGTGGGAGAGCCGTCCCCCAAAGGGGTGCCCCTGGTGGCTTTATATATGCAGCCAGTTAGGGTTTACAAGTGCTAATGGGCCTTTTATTATAGTCGCTGTGTTGGGCCTCCAGTCGGCGAGGCGTCTAGGTCTATTATACGCTAGTCGCTGTGTTCGACGAGTCGATCCACCATGGGCGACTCCGCTTCATGGGTATACCCCGATTGGTATTCCCCCATCAGTAGTCCCCGAGCGCGTCGTGGATTCGACACGGGCTTGAGGCAGGGCGCGAAGAGTCTTGGCGATGGATCGTGGCGAATCGATGACGAGCTCCTGAACAGAAGAAAGAACCATGAAGCGGGAGGAGGTCGGCGGTCGGCGTGATCTAGTCGGTGATAACCAGTTGGCGATAGCCCGTCGGCGTGGGCTAATCAGCAAGAACCAGTCAGTGAGAACCAATCGGCGAGAGCCCGTCGGCGAGGGCTTAGTCGGTGAAGCCGCTAGTTGCGGAGAGTCCTCGACCGTGGAGTGTGTCGAGTCCCTGAGTATGGCGGGTGGCGAGGTCGGGTGACCGGCGAGTGGCGCTATCTGGAGTGCAACGAGTGGCGAGGTTGAGCGACCGACGAGCGCCGCTATCTGGAGCATGACGAGTGGCGAGGTCGGGCGACCAGCGAGTGGCGAGGTTGAGCGACCGGCGAGCGCCGCTATCTAGAGCGCGGCGAGTGGCGAGGTCGGGCGACCGGCCGCCGCTATCTGGAACACGGTGAGTGGCGAGGTTGGGCGACCGGCGAGTGCCGCTATCTGGAGCGCGCCGAGTCCCCGAGCGTGGCGAGTGGTGAGGTCGGGCGACCAATGAGTACCGCTATCTAGAGCGCCCCGAGTCCCCGAGCGTGGCGAGTGGTGAGGTCGGGCGACCGGTTGCCGCTATCTGGAGCACGGCGAGTGGCGAGGTTGGGCGACCGGCGAGTGCCGCTATCTGGAGCGCGCCGAGTCCCCGAGCGTGGCGAGTGGTGAGGTCGGGCAACCGGCGAGTGCCGCTATCTGGAGCGCGCCGAGTCCCCGAGCGTGCCGAGTGGTGAGGTCGGGCGACCGGCGAGTGCCGTTGTCTGGAGAGCGCCGAGTCTCCGAGCGCGGCGAGTGGCGAGGTCGGGCGACCGACAAGTGCCGCTATATGGAGCGAGCCGATACCCCGAGCGTGGCGAGTGGTGAGGTCGGGCGACCGGCGAGTGCCGTTGTCTGGAGAGCGCCGAGTCCCCGAGCGCAGCGAGTGGCGAGGTCGAGCGACCGGCGAGTGGCGCTATGTGTAGCGTGCAGAGTCCCAGAGCGTGTTGAGTACGTGAGGGCGAGTCCGCGGTGGCGAGTCCCCGAGCGTGTTGAGTACGCGAGGGCGAGTCCACGGTGGCGAGTCCCCGAGCGTGGAGAGCCGCGGTCGTAGAACCACACGCACACGTAGTATGCCTAGGATTAGTCCCCGAGGCTCGAGTTGGCTTGTAGAGGCGATTTGAGGCTCTTTAGAGATGCATATTCTGAAAATAGTATTGGTTTTTTCCGAGCACGGCGAGTCCGCGTGGGGAGAGTTCGCGGCGAACGATTTCACGATGATTGCGAGTCCACGAGGGAAGTCCCCGAATATGGCGAGTCTGCGATGATTGCATGTCCGCGAGGGGAGAGTCCCCGAGTGTGGCGTGTCCGTGATGATTGCGAGTCTGCGATGACGTTCATTCCGCTGTTTTTGTTAGCAAGTCTCTCGTCTTGGCCCGGGGGGCCAGTCGCATGGCGACTCCAAAGATGGCTCTCGGCTTAGCGTTTTTCCTGGACGATCCGAGGCTCGGTTTGCGAGTCCTCGTCCGCAGTACTTGTCCATGCAAGTCGCACTATCTAAGGTTGAGGAGGACATGGTGCTGATTGTGTAGCACTTCCATTTGTCTTGACCTGGAAGGCCAGTCGAGCAAGGCGACTCCAATGATTGCTCTCGGTTAGCGTTTTTCGTGGACGATCCGAGGCTCGGTTTGCGAGTCCTCGTCCGCACTACTTGGCCATTGCGAGTCGCTCTTTCAAAGGTTGACAAAGGCGAATTGATTTTTCCCCGGGGAAGAGACACCTAGTGGTGAGTCCATACAGCGTGGCATAAGACTCTCTCTGGCAACTCGGACGATGAAGGCCCTTTAGTAGGCGTGGCATACGTATTCGACGTAGCCGGAAAGAGTTGATGCGGCGGAAGTATGGTCGCGCTTTGGCGAAGTCGACGCGGCAGACACAGGGTCGACGCGGCGGACGTACGGTCGCGCTTTGGCGAAGTTGACGTGGCATTTTGCCGGTAGCATGGTGAGTACACAACACGCTGGTTCGCGGCGGGTGTGTCCCTGGGGGCGGCGAGTCCGCGACATGGAGGCGAGTCCCCGAGCGTGGAGAGTCTGCAAGAGCAGCGAGTCCCCCGAGCGTGGAGAGTCCACGAGAGCGGCGAGTGCATGATGGAGATTAGATCAAACTAAAAATACTATAGTTGACTCGCATAGTAACAAATGTATAAGAAAAATGAGACTGAATTGGATAATCCTATTAGTCATAGCCCCGTGCGATTGAGCGTGTATGTTTTGGCTGATAGAAGTTGTTGAGACTAGAGTCAGTTGTCGTCATGGATGGACGTTTCCTTGCCGCTGAACATGTTTCCTTCGTCGCCCCCCTGCACGTAAAACATCAAGAGAGCCAGAAACACTAAGATGCTAATCAGAAAAATTAGTAGAAAAACGTAATTAGCAGATTGATTTAGGCCTCGTTTACTTCTCTCGTATTTTTATCCACTAGAGTTTTGGAATATGAGGAGATTTGGTGTTCACCCAATAGTCTCCAATATCCACAAATACTCTTCTCCAAAAATACTCCACCATGTAGGAGAGTTTTTAATCTAGACAAAAGTAAGAAGAATTTGCGGGGATATCTTGGAATTTGCGGGGATTATCCCGGCCAAACCCGGAGTAGTAAACGGACTACGGGAATTGAAATAATCTCCTACATTCCCCGCAAATACACTAGTAGATACGAGAGAAGTAAACAAGGCCTTATCGGGAATAGATCTCCTTATAGTTGTGCAAGGCAGCCTGCGATCGCCGCTGACCCGACCGGTAGTCAATCTTATCATGTATTATTGGATCAATCCTCAAAACAATTCACTCAAGCGACATGTATACACGATTAGAATATAATAATTAATTGATAGATAGATAGACGGGATAGAAACTGCCCTGTATCAAATCGGCAACTGCATGCGGCGTGTTCCGGTTACAACTCTCATACGAGACCGATCATGCATGTCAACAATAGGCATACGACGAGCGATTAGATTTAATAAAATATCACTTGATAAAATAATCGAAGCAAGATAGGATGTAATTAAAAACTCAGCTGCCACCGTCGTGAAACAGATCTAGTAGCTGACGAGGCCGATCGGCCTCCAATACTTGAGCCTCGAGATAGCGTTTTTTTGAACAGCACGTCAAGTGCGATCTGGCCACCATTGGTGACTCCGCGGCGGGGCAACTCCGCGGCGGCCGCCCGGCGTGGCGAGTTCATGATGACGGAGCCGTGCGGCGTTTAGCCGATAGCATGACGAGACCACGATGGGAGAGTCTCCGTGCCCATACGAAACCGGTGCATCGACGAAGTCGCAGTGGCGGAATCAGTTGCGATGGCGAGAAGGACGGAGTCGACCCTGCCATGGCGAGCAGAAAAGACGAGCTGATCGAGCAATGGATGTCGAATTTAGCACATCGGTTTTCCTCACCCTTGTACGTGCAAAACATTTAGTTAGCAGGATATAATATAACAACTAGAAAAAGGCTTGAATGGAGAGAGATAATTTCATGCAGATCCGATGAATGCATGCATCGCTTGAAGCTCATGCTTCTTCCATCTAAAAATAATAAAAAGGCTGCCTCGGTATTGGGATCCGGTGACACAATCTGATATATCAGAATTTTCCTGATGCGCGTGGATCGCTGCTCCCGGAGGCCACAATCATAAGACCGCTCTCAGGCGCAAGGCATTAGTTACGCCCAAACGCGCATGCAGTTTGACTGATGGAGTTTCTCTGCAGTAGATCGCGTGATGCCGTGTAACCTGGCTAGATTCCTTCAGGCTCGATGGAACTGCAGCCGCTGACTCGCGTGGCCACACGCGAGAATCCATGCGCGGCCATGAGTACGCGCGATTAAAATCTGCCACACACTGAACAAATCTGCCAGATGTGATCCGGTTGTCGTCGATGGTGAGGGATCCCGTCCGAATCATCACGTCCAAACACCGCTTGCCTCACGGTAGACGCCAACTGTCGTGGTATTGGCACGGCATATGCTACAGCGGTAGCTTACGTAGAGGAGGCAAGGCGACGTAGGAGAATCCGGGTGCGAGATTGAGACACGATGTACCCAGATGCACGTCCCCTCGGTGGAGAATTGCTACGTCCTGCTATCAATCCATTATATGTTTATAGATTGGATTACAGTGGAGTCGCCGAAGGCGGTGGGAGGAACTAGATCTAACGAGACGTGGGAGAGCCATCCCCCAAAGGGGTGCCCCTGGTGACTTTATATATGCAGCCAGTTAGGGTTTACAAGTGCTAATGGGCCTTTTATTATAGTCGCTGTGTTGGGCCTCTAGTCGGCGAGGCGTCTAGGTACAGTATACGCCAGTCGCTCTGTTCGGCGAGTCGATCCACTATGGGCGACTCCGCTTCATGGGTATACCCCGATTGGTATTCCCCCATCAATGTGTGTTCTTTTTACTAACAACAACTCGAGTCATTATATGTGTGTTCTCTTCAGAGATCACACATGGATCCACCAGTGTCATTGCATGTGTGTTCTTTTTACTAAGAACAAGCAGAGTCATTGAAATGTGTGTTCTCTTCAGAGACCATACATGGATCCACCAGAGTCATTGCATGTGTGTTCTTTTAACTAACAACAACCAGACTCATTGCATGTGTGTTCTTTTCACATACCACATATGGATCCACGAGTGTCATTGCATGTGTGTTCTTTTCACAATCCACCTATAGATCCACCAGTGTCATTGCATGTGTGTTCTTTTTACTAACAACAACCAGAGTCATTGCATGTGTGTTCTTTTCACATACCACATATGGATCCACTAGTGCCATTGCATGTGAGTTATTTTTACTAAGAACAACTGAAGTCATTTCATGTGTGTTCTTTTCACATACCACATATGGATCCACCAGTGTCATTGAAATGTGTGTTCTCTTCAGAGACCACACATGGATCCACCAGTGTCATTGCATGTGTGTTCTTTTTACTAACAACAAGTGAAGTCATTGCATGCGTGTTCTTTTCACATACCACATATGGATCCACCAGTTTCATTGCATGTGTGCTCTTTTCACAATCCACCTATGGATCCACCAGTGTCATTGCATGTGTGTTCTTTTCACATACCACATATGGATCCACCAGTGTCATTGAAATGTGTGTTCTCTTCATAGACCACACATGGATCCACCAGTGTCATTGCATGTGTGTTCTTTTTACTAACAACAACTAGAGTCATTGCATGTGTGTTTTTTTCACATACCACATATGGATCCACTAGAGTCATTGAAATGTGTGTTCTCTTCAGAGACCACACATGGATCCACCAGTGTCATTGCATGTGTATTCTTTTTACTAACAACAACTAGAGTCATTGCATGTGTGTTCTTTTCACATACCACATATGGATCCACCAGTGTCATTGCATGTGTGCTCTTTTCACAATCCACCTATGGATCCACCAGTGTCATTGCATATGTGTTGTTTTTACTAACAACAACCAGAGTCGTTGCATGTGTGACATATCACATATGGATCCACTATTGTCATTGCATGTGTGTTCTTTTTACTAACAACAACTGAAGTCATTTGATGTGTGTTCTTTTCACATACCACATATGGATCCACCGGTGTCATTGAAATGTGTGTTCTCTTCAGAGACCACACATGGATCCACCAGTGTCATTGCATGTGTGTTCTTTTTACTAAAAACAAGTGGAGTCATTGCATGTGTGTTCTTTTCACATACCACATATGGATCCACCAGTGTCATTGCATGTGTGCTCTTTTCACAATCCACCTATGGATCTACCAGTGTCATTGCATGTGTGTTCTTTTCACATACCACATATGCATCCACCAGTGTCATTGAAATGTGTGTTCTCTTCATAAACCACACATGGATCCACCAGTGTCATTGCATGTGTGTTCTTTTTACTAACAACAACTGGAGTCATTGCATGTGTGCTTTTTTCACATACCACATATGGATCCACGAGAGTCATTGAAACGTGTGTTCTCTTCAGAGACCACACATGGATCCACCAGTGTCATTGCATGTGTGTTCTTTTTACTAACAACAACTGGAGTAATTGCATGTTTGTTCTTTTCACATACCACATATGGATCCACCAGTGTCATTGCATGTGTGCTCTTTTCACAATCCACCTACGGATCCACCAGTGTCATTGCATGTGTGTTCTTTTTACTAACAACAAGCAGAGTCATTGCCTGTGTGTTCTTTTCACATACCACATATGGATCCACCAGTGTCATTGCATGTGTGTTCTTTTCACAATCCACCTATGGATCCACCAGTGTCATTGCATGTGAGTTCTTTTTACTAACAACAACTAGAGTCATTGCATGTGTGTTCTCTTTAGAGACCAGACATGGATCCACCAGTGTCATTGCATGTGTGTTCTTTTAACATACCACATATGCATCCACCAGTGTCATTGAAATGTGTGTTCTCTTCATAAACCACACATGGATCCACCAGTGTCATTGCATGTGTGTTCTTTTTACTAACAACAACTGGAGTCATTGCATGTGTGCTTTTTTCACATACCACATATGGATCCACCAGAGTCATTGAAACGTGTGTTCTCTTCAGAGACCACACATGGATCCACCAGTGTCATTGCATGTGTGTTCTTTTTACTAACAACAACTAGAGTAATTGCATGTTTTTTCTTTTCACATACCACATATGGATCCACCAGTGTCATTGCATGTGTGCTCTTTTCACAATCCACCTATGGATCCACCAGTGTCATTGCATGTGTGTTCTTTTTACTAACAACAAGCAGAGTCATTGCCTGTGTGTTCTTTTCACATACCACATATGGATCCACCAGTGTCATTGCATGTGTGTTCTTTTCACAATCCACCTATGGATCCACCAGTGTCATTGCATGTGAGTTCTTTTTACTAACAACAACTAGAGTCATTGCATGTGTGTTCTCTTCAGAGACCAGACATGGATCCACCAGTGTCATTGCATGTGTCTTCTTTTTACTAACAACAACAAGTCATTGAAATGTGTGTTCTCTTCAGAGACCACAGATGGATCCACCAGTGTCATTGCATGTGTGTTCTTTTTACTAACAACTAGAGTCATTTCATGTGTGTTCTTTTCACATACCACATATGGATCCACCAGTGTCATTGCATATTTGTTCTTTTCACAATCCACCTATGGATCCACCAGTGTCATTGCATGTGTGCTATTTTTACTAACAACAACGAGCGTCATTGCATGTGTGTTCTCTTCATAGATTACACATGGATGCACCAGTGTTATTGCATGTGTGTTCTTTTTATTAACAACAACTAGAGTCATTGAAATGTGTGTTCTCTTCAGAGACCATGTAACTACCTCGGACCCTACGCTCTAAGTTCAAGCCTGGATGAAACATAAGTGGTTAAATTAGTACAGCGGGGGCCCAGGGGACCGCCCACGTGTAGACCCGTCTGATGTCCTAACCACTTCCAAGACATCAGGACAAGAACGAGCGGCGTAGGCAACAGGCGAAGAGATCAAATACATACACAAGTGAGTATGTATGCAAGCTACCATACAACAGTTTTTCAGAGCCATTCCATCTAAAAGAAATAGAAAAATTGCAACGCCATACGACAAGATCCAAATATCCTAGATAGAGATAATAGTTTAGGATAGCTCCTCATACATCAAACATCAGAGTATCAGGCGGAAGCGGAAAACAAGTTCCGAGTACGGATAAGAAGCAAATTGGCCTAAGATGCCACATAAATAAACATATCCCGCCCACAGATCTCACAGATCCCCATCCCCGGAATCTCTACACCGCGTGATCGTTGCCAACATCATCTGTCTCCTCCACGCAGTATCCATCTTGCGAATACACCTGTTCATCTGAGTCGAACAATTTATCGTGTGAGACCCTAGGGGTACTCAGCAAGTCTTTATGCCTCTAAAGGGCACACATACCTGGGGTGACGCAATTGCAGCAAAAGATAATAACTAACAAGTCTATAGATACTCGCTAACCAACCGCCTAACCAGTGATAGACGGATGTCCGTTAATTAGTAACAACAGTTATAATAGTATAATTAACAGATCCATCCTCCTTCTCGCTTACCAACGAGAAAGCGGACGAACATCCCATCCGTTGGCAGTTTTATTAACCATTCCATGAGTATTGCACTGTTTACTAGTCAGGTATTTTGTCAGATTAAAAGCAGTACTTTAGTTATACTTGTCTATGATCGAGAAACTGTGCTCCAAGTCGTCCATAACCGTGGACACGGCTTTCAGAAAGATTTACCCTACAGGGGTGCACAAATAGCAACACACACTCGATCAACCTCGGAAAAACCAAATCAAAACCCAACGAGGCATTCACGACAAAGCGATCACAGGATTTAGAAATATTTCAGTGGGACACCCCACTAAGATACCCACAACGAAGTTGGCCGGCTCCGGAACGGACCCAGGGTTTGTGTGGACGGCGGTAAACGACTAGGAACCCGAAAGTGTGACTGGGCTTGTCGATACAGCGAAAACGTGTCACGATCCAAAACAGTACAGGTGCTCCATGCACAATCATAAATAAGTAGTAAAGCATGGCATAAGTACAGGATATTAATAAAACCCCAAACTAGTTTGTGGCCCCAAGAAATAGAATTTAATCAAGCTCAGACTCTGGGGGGTCCACGATCTCCCGGATGTGGATAGTGCGAATAGTCAAGGAACAGGAATCAAGTACTCGGGGTCCTACGGGACACAAGTGAGCATGAAAAACCAAATAGCAGATATTGCCCACCGGTGCCTCTTTCATTAGTTATCCCATTACTACTCAGGTTAAGTTGTTTAGGTACCTCGTTATCCATCAGACACTCACATACCCTACACATGCTTCTCTACGACTCGCATGACTCAAACAACTCCCGTGTTAATGGCTCATGGGATGGAGGAAAAAGCTTCGGTGGGGTTTAAAAGTAAAGGCTATGCAACACTTGGGATTCAATTTAATGCAATCGCGACTCAATGATGCAAGAATAAGATAGAGGCAATAGGTACTATATGTATGCAAGCATGTGGTAGTGCTTGCCTGGCAGCTCAGTTGAAGCGAGAGACGGATCTGGGTAGTACTCCTAGGATTCCTGATATTTCCCCTGCTCGGCGTCTATTCGAAGAAGAACCAAACAAACAAGGGCCAACATAAATATAGTGCACAATCGTATGAATTAAAATGCTACAAGCAAACAAGCATGCCATGATGAATGATGCATAATTTTCATGGCAATAATGTAGCATGGCAAGGGTGAGGTGTGGGGACGAGAATAAATCATTTTATTAATTATTTGGTCAAGTTTTATTGACATAAACAGTTCTGATTTTTAATAATGACATGATGCATGCTTCAATTCCTATGGAATGCATAGACAGAACGGGCTTTTCGCGCTGATCGATTTAGGCATATTATTTGTTAAATTTGGAGTTATAGATCTAAAGTTATTAATTAATAGAGAAAAGGCATATTTATTGCAAATTTAATTATATCGAAAATTTAAAGTGCTCAAATAATATTTTAAATGGCACATTTGAATTCCTCACATTTTTCTGATTCAGAAACATATATTATTTGGATTTACAAATTAAAAGTTATTAAAACAGAATTAAATCATATTTAAACATTGTCTGAAAATGTTTTTTTAAAACAGATAAACGCAGACACTTTTTATACCCAGGCCAACTCTAGCTCCAGTCACAGACAGGTGGGCCTGCGCTGACTGGGCGGAAAACGGCACACAGAGGCTTTTTGCACCGCGAGCTAAGCTGGCCAAGGCGACTGACAGGTGGGCCCGTGCCGCGAATGGCCCCACGCGCCAGTGGGCGAGAGGTCGGCGGACACGTGGCGCGGATGGGGACGGCGGGTTGAGCAAACAAAAGTCAGGGTACTTTTTCATAAAAATGCATCCGCGGCTGACAGGTGGGTCCGGGCTGGAGCGCGGGTTGAGGAAAACAAAAACGGCGGTACCTTTTTGTCAAAAGACCACAAAGGCTGACATGTGGGTCTGTAGGGACCGCGGGTTACGCACGCAAAAAGGTGGGGGGGTTATTTGCAAAGTTGCCAACATTTACTGTTTTTCTTCTAGGGGTTTGTCTGACGAACTGACGACGCGACCGACCGGTGCGCGACGCCGTGGGGAATCGAACTCGCGACCGATAACGCTCGCGCAGGGAGGCAGAACCACTGCGGTGGCTAAAGGGCTGGTGTGAGGATCGACGACGTGGGGTAGATAGGGTGCTGTGAAGCATCCGCGAGGAGACCGACCCCGAACCCGGCGCACAGAGGGCGTTCGTCAGAGGGAACTATGCGACCAGGAAGCGACGGTGAGCAGGAGGTTGTCAGGGAGGTACGGGAGCTCACCGTGGGGCTGCTGGTGGGGTTAGTTCAGGCCGGGGAGCGGCGGATCGGCGATGATGCAGACGGCCAGTGGTGTTAGGGTTTTCTCGGGCGCGTCGGCGTGCCGCGGTACAGGGTCGTCTCCTCCTTCTTCTCCATGCACAGGGGCGACGCCGGGGACCTCCTCGGCTTCCTCGACGACCAAGCACCACGCCCACCTCCTTCTAGCTAGGGTGGAGAGAACGACACCGACGGTGGCCGCCAGAGAAGGTAGAGAGAGGGGTTCCGGTAGGTGGAGAAGGAGAGGGGTAAGGGCACGGCCCTGGGTGGATCTGGGTGATGCCAGGCAGAGAGGAGGGAGTAGATAGGGACGGGAGGGGAGATGGGGTGCCGTGTGGCTCGGTGGAGAAAAATGTGGCTTCGGCCACCTTTTCCTTCCTCTCCCTCACGTGCTCGACGTGGGAAGGGCCAGGGCAGGGGCATGGGCGGCTGCAGTTGGGGCCCAGGGCGAGGACAGGGAGGGGACTGGCTCGGGTGGCCCTTGTGGCAGAGAGAGAGAATGGAGAGGGAGGCTCAGGTAGGGTTAGGTTAGAGGGGGTGGTTCGGCTTAGAGTAGGGAGAGGGGAGGCTCGACCTGGTGGGGCTCTTGTGCAGCGAGAGAAAGAGAGGGGCCGAGAGGGGAGGGCTCGGGTGGATGGAGCTAGGGTTGAGGTATCTCGGGTTAGGGTAGGGTGGTGGCTCGGCTAGCTAGAGAGAAGGGTGGTGGGGTAGATGGTTAAGGTGGGGTAGGGTGGTTAGGTTAGGGTTTTGCAAAAACAAGTGTATGGTTAGTGTGATATGGAGGTGAGGGACGGGGTTTTGGGGTAGAGAGGAAGGGCTAGGGTTGGATCTCACATGATCATGCATGGGAGCATACACATGTGAGGGTGATGATCTTGTGAGCACATGGTAAGGAGAGAACAACCAAGATGGTGAGGGTTTAGAGAGAAGGAGAGCTCAAAAGAGAAGATCCACTCAAAAACCAAGTAAAACCCAAAAGAATAGAATGGTGGTGATTGTTGCATGGCCCATGCATAATTCATAAATGCCATGTTTAATTTTGTGAAAACAAAATAACATGGCATTTATTCCCATGCATCCCTAAAATATGGAGATAAGGCCAAGCTAAAGGAATTTAAAAGGATGTTCCATGTGGAGTAGATGGAGATGATCATATTTGAATATAATTTGGTACATGCTAGTGTGTGTGTTCCACTAGGTGCATAATATCCCCAATAATATTCCAACATGAGCAAATATTCCAATACAATCCATATGGAAGCTAGAAAGAGGGATGCCACTCACAAAGCATGCAAAGGTGGCCATGTGGCTCTCATATACCAATAATGTGAAAACAACATGGTGCATATATGGGAGCATGTGGAGTTGTAAGAGGGTCCCATCCCAACCCACATGAGCTAGAGGTAAACCCAGATAATATGCAAAGCTCACATATAGTTAGATGGTGGAATTATGGGGTGGTGACAAGAAAGGGTGGTGGAGTTAATAAAAGATATGCCCCCAACCCAACTTGGGCATCAAGCATTTATCAAGAACCAAATATAATATATCAAGAGGCAAATACAATTAATAATGCATATGAGATAAGAACCAAATGGAAAAGGGTTTTATATGATGCTCAAATGTAATGTGGCATGATGACATGAGCATGATATAATTATGATGCAACAATTATATATAGGAAGTAGCATTTTATTATTAGACCATGTAGCATTACATATGTTAGACAGATGGGATGCTACAACTCTCCCCCACTAAACAGGAATCTCACCCCGAGATTCTAGGAAGAAGAAGAAGACACGAAGAGGTTAGGATACTTGGAACGGAGCTCGTCCTCGCGTTCCCAAGTGGCTTCATCAACGGAATGGTGCAACCACTGCACCTTGCAGAACTCTTTTGTGGGGTGTTCTTGATAAGAAAGATCTTCTTGGAGATTGATGAGTTCATGGTCCACGGTCCTGCCGGAATCCTTGAAGCACTTCTTGAGTTGAGAGATATGGAACACATCATGGACTTTGAGTTTTTCAGGGAGCTCAAGAGCATAAGCAACTTCTCCTCTTCTTCCACGAACTTTGAAAGGACCGATGTATCTAGGAGCCAGCTTTCCTTTGATACCAAAACGGTGCGTGCCTCTCATGGGAGTGACACGAAGGTAAACGAGATCACCAGGGACATACTCCATGTCCGTGTGCTTTCTGTCATAGTTGCTCTTCTAGCGACTTTGAGAAACCTTCAGATTTTCAAGAATGATGTGAACCTTCTCCTCCGGTTGAGTTACAATGTCGGGGCCAAACAATGTTCTTTCACCTGCGCCCGACCAACCAATCGGAGTTCTGCATTTGCGACCATAGAGAACCTCAAATGGTGCCATCTTTAGACTTTTCTAGAAGCTGTTGTTGTAAGAGAATTTAGCATAAGGAAGACATTCTTCCCACTTCATGCCGAAAGAGATAACGCAAGCACGAAGCATATCTTCCAGAATCTGATTGATCCTTTCAACTTGTCCTTGCGACTGAGGATGGTAAGTTGTGCTGAAGTTCAGCTTTGTTCCCAAAGCATTTTGGAAACTTCCCCAGAACTTGGAAGTGAAGATGCTTCCACGGTCTGAACTGATCTCAAGAGGAACCCCAAACAGAGAGACAATTCTGTTGATATAGAGCTTAGCCAACTGAATTGCAGAAATTGTTTCCTTGACGGGAAAGAAGTGAGCCACTTTAGAGAGCCTGTCGATGACAACAAAGATTGCATTGTTGCCCTTCTGCGACCTTGGAAACCCAGTTATGAAGTCCATCTCTACTTTCTCCCATTTCCATTCCGGAGGCTTCAATGGCTGTAGAAGACCGGAAGGTTTCTGATGGACAGCTTTAACTCTGCGGCAGACATCACACTCAGAGACATACTTGGCACAACATTGTTTCAACCCAGGCCACCAATATTGTGTTTTCAAGTCCATGTACATCTTAGTGCTGCCAGGGTGGATAGAAAGAACAGAATCATGCGCCTCCTTAAGAACTTGCTCTCTTAAACCCAGGTAGTTCGGAACAAACATCCGGTGTTCAAAGAATAGAGCTCCTTGATCATCGACGTGGAAGGACTCATACCTCGGCAGCTGAATGTTGGAGATGATGTTTTTGGCGTAAGCATCACCTCGCTGACTAGCACGAATCTTTTCTTCCAAGAGAGGGGTTGCCAGAAGATTCAGAAGATACCCTTGATCCATAATTTCAAGGTTGAGTTGGCGGAATTCCTCGCACAAGAGAGGCTGTTGTTCTTCCACCATGAGGTTGTTGACATAAGCTTTTCGACTGAGAGCATCGGCCATCACATTAGCTTTGCCAGGAGTGTAGTTGATGGTTAAATCGAAATCATTAATTGCTTCAATCCACCTTCTCTGACGAAGGTTTAGATCAGGTTGTGTGGAGATATACTTCAGACTCTTGTGATCAGAAAAGATTTCACAACGGTTGCCAAGCAAGTAGTGCCTCCATACTTTCAAACCAAAGACAACTGCTGCGAGTTCGAGGTCATGTGTAGGATAGTTGATCTCATGCGTCTTCAACTGTCGAGAGGCATAAGCAACAACTTGTTTTTCTTGCATAAGGACCGCACCCAATCCTTGCAATGAGCCGTCACAGAATATCTGGAAAGGCTTTGATGTATCTGGAGGAATCAAGACTGGTGTGGAAGTGAGCTTCTCTTTGAGTGTTTCAAAGCTTGCTTGACATGTAGGAGATCAAAGGTATTTCTTGCCTTTCTTGAGGAGATCGGTAAGAGGCTTCGCAATCTTTGAGAAGTTCTGAATGAAGCAACGACAGTAACTAGCCAAACCAAGGAAACTCCGGACTTCTTTGACATTTTTGGGTGGAAGCCAGTCAACAATTGTTCGAACAGTTTCTGGGTTGACGGCAATGCCCTTGGCAAAGATGACGTGACCAAGGTAGGTGACTTCAGGCAGCCGGAACTCACACTTGGAGAACTTTGCATACATGCGGTTCTCACAAAGCTTGTTTAGGACACACCGAAGGTGTTCTTCATGTTCTTCCTTTGACTTAGAATAGACTATAATGTCATCCAGATAGACCACGACGAACTTATCAAGATACTCCATGAAAACCGAGTTCATAAGCCTCAAGAAGGTGGCAGGTGTGTTGGTGAGACCGAAAGACATGACCGTGTACTCATACAGGCCATAGCGGGTGGTGAAAGCTGTTTTGGGAACATCTTCCTTGCGAATCTTGATTTGATGATATCCACTTCTCAAGTCAAGTTTAGAAAATACCACAGCTCCAGCTAGCTGATCGAAGAGATCATTAATCCGCGGAAGGGGATATTTATTTTTGATGGTTTTAGCATTGAGAGCCCGATAGTCAACACAAAGTCTATCAGTCTTGTCTCGCTTCTTCACAAAGATGGTTGGGCTACCCCAAGAAGAAGTACTGTGCTGAATGAAACCCAACTTCTCTTGTTCATCAAGCTGGCGTTTGAGTTCAGTCAATTCAGCATGACCCATTTTATAAGGCCGCTTTGAGATAGGAGCGGTTCCAGGTTCAAGCTCAATCACAAACTCGACCTCTCGGTCAGGAGGTATACCCGGCAACTCTTCAGGAAAAACATCTGGGAACTCACAGACCACCGGAACACTCTGAATAGCTTCCATAGCATCATCATTCAGAGCCGCCAAAGAGAAAAGCTGAATTGCAGGAGTCAGACTTGGAGAATAGACTATATGGCCTTCAGGAATTTTCAGAGAAACCGAGCGTTCAACACAATCAATCACAGCTGCATTTGCTGTTAACCAATCCATGCCCAAGATAACATCAATGTCAGAATTGCCCAGAATAATTAAGGAAGCCGGGAACGAAGAGCCACCAATCTCAATTTGATTGCCATGGCTGATATGAGCAGCCCTCATGTTTGACCCAGGAGATTGTACCACAAGACGATGCAATAAGGGAACCATAGCCAGATCATGCTCATGTGCAAACTTGTGAGAAACAAAAGAATGTGAAGCACCAGAATCAAACAAAACTCATGCAGGGACTGAGTTAACGAGAAGCGTACCCATCACAACTCCAGGTGCATGCTCAGCTTGAGCAACGTTGACACAGTTGGCACGAGCAACCGTAGACCCGGGCTTGGTGTTGATGTTGAGAGCCCGAGGTGGAGGTGCACGAACCATAGAAGAACTTGCCGCAGGTCTTGGAGGTGGTGGAGGAAGAGCTTTGTTGTTCATGGGACAACTCCAGTGTTGATGCCAGTGTTCCCACAGGTGTAACAGGCACCAGGTGGACGTGGAGCAGCGTAGCCAGGGACTCCGCCAGGCGCTCCAGGGTAGTTGTGGTTGTAGCCCCTAGGAGCCGCGGTGAAGGAGTTTGGTGGCCTTGCCGCGTAGCTTGACGGTCTTGGTGGAGCCGGGAGCGACGGTGGGGTGTTAGGAACCCACACACGGCGCTTAGAAGGAGCTGTCATAGCTGAAGAGCTTGTTGTGTCACGGCTGTGTTTCTTGGACTCCTCAAACACTTGCCTACTTGCTTCCTCCTGTAGAGCTATATGTTGGAGTTCTAGAAAAGACCCTAGCCTTGCATGAGTGATTGCATATTTGATGGATGCATTGAGTCCTTGCCTGAACCTCTTTTGCTTCTTCTTGTCATCAGAGATCTCATCACCCCCATACGGAGAAAGGTTCATGAAGTTTCTGATATAGGTATTGACATTGTCATTGCCCTGCTTGAGGTTGAGAAACACTTCCTTCATCCTTTCCATGAAAATTTCTGACAGATATTGCTCTTTGAAAGCCCCAGTGAACTGCTCCCAAGTAGGCTGAAAACCCGAGTGGTTTGCCTTGAGGTAATTCTCCCACCACAGAGCTGCATCTCCCTTCAGAAGGTGCGTGGCACATTTTACCCAATCTTGCTTTGGAACATCCGTAGTCATCAGCAACCTTAACATCTCCTGCAACCAATCATCAGCATCAAGTGGCTGATCAGACACCTCAAATTGGCGTGGGTTGAACTTCAGAAAACTCTTGATGTCTCCTCGCTTGGGAGGTGGAGGTAGCGGAACAAACTCATTCCTCTTGACACTTTCTTCAAATCGCTGCTGGTTTTGCTGCATTGCTCCCAAGGCATTAGCAATACTTGCCAACGCAGCCCCTAGTTCAGGTGGTATGTCCTCCTCAGAATGGCGTGGTGGTGCCATCCTGTGATTGATATAAAACTCAAGTCAGTACTATAATGGAGAATAATAATAATCCAAAATAGTACCAAAATGGAATTAACCGAGATTTAAAGGATACAATTCACTAAGATGATATTAAAATATCAACAAAGTTCAAAGCACCTAGAAGATATTAAGCATATCGCACACGACTGAACAAGGAGTGTGGTACACAAGCTCACAAACAAACAAAATTCCGCAAATTTCGGCATTAAAATACCACTATATGCGCAAAACCACTTAACGAATCAAGATTAGTAACTCTACCAATTCAATATACAAGAGCGAATGATAAAAGTAGTGGTATGGTCGCGACTCCATCCCGCACTCAAATCATTACTCCGCACATGAATAAGTAAAACACATATCTCAACTTCCTTCTTCCTAAGATGAACCTAAAGATTAGTAACTACGGAAACGAACACCCCAACAAGATAGCATCGAATAACCAAGAGTAAGACAAATCGTGCCGGTATACAACGAATCAGATAGATCGCGTTGGTTTACAGAGGACTGTCAGTATGGAATGTACCAATAGTTGATAACCAAAAGGCAGATAGTGATAACATTTGGATGCAACAGATAGACAAAAAATTCACACACACACACAACCTATGGTACTACGGTACCCCGAACACGTGAATCCTAGTTTAAATTTTAGAAGAGTATTGAAAACGTTACACTTCCTTACCAGAAAAGGGTGGGTGGGTGGGTAAGAAGAAAAATGGAAGCGGTCCTACTCTCACGTTTTGTTTTTCCCTAGTATTCATAGCTACCAAAATATTTGCTAGACTGACAACGACCATTTGGCTGAGACCCTGAAGGGCGGGATGGCTCTGATACCAATTGTAACTACCTCGGACCCTACGCTCTAAGTTCAAGCCTGGATGAAACAGAAGTGGTTAAATTAGTACAGGGGGGCCTAGGGGACCACCCACGTGTAGACCCGTCGGCCATCCTAACCACTTCCAAGACATCGGGACAAGAACGAGCGGCGTAGGCAACAGGCGAAGAGATCAAATACATACACAAGTGAGTATGTATGCAAGCTACCATACGATAGTTTTTCAGAGCCATTCCATCTAAAAGAAATAGAAATATTGCAACGCCATACGGCAAGGTCCAAATATCCTAGATAGAGATAATAGTTTAGGATATCTCCTCATACATTAAACATCAGAGTATCAGGCGGAAGCGGAAAACAAGGTCCGAGTACGGATAAGAAGCAAATCGGCCTAAGATGCCACATAAAAAAAAACACATCCCGCCCACAGATCTCACGGATCCCCATCCCCGGAATCTCTACACCGCGTGATCGTTGCCAACATCATCTGTCTCCTCCACCCAGTATCCATCTTGCGAATACACCTGTTCATCTGAATCAAACAATTTATCGTATGAGACCCTAGGGGTACTCAGCAAGTCTTTATGCCTCTAAAGGGGACACATACCTGGGGTGACGCAATTGCAGCAAAAGATAATAACTAACAAGTCTATAGATACTCGTTAACCATCCGCCTAACCAGTGATAGACGGATGTCCGTTAATTAGTAACAACAGTTATAATAGTATAATTAACAGATCCATCCTCCTTCTCGCTTACCAACGAGAAAGCGGACGAACATCCCATCTGTTGGCAGTTTTATTAACCATTCCATGAGTATTGCACTGTTTACTAGTTATGTATTTAGTCAGATTAAAAGCGGTACTTTAGTTATACTTGTCTATGATCGAGAAACTGTGCTCCAAGTCGTCCATAACCGCGGACACGGCTTTCAGAAAGATTTACCCTGCAGGGGTGCACAAATAGCAACACACACTCGATCAACCTCGGAAAAACCAAAACAAAACCCAACGAGGCATTCATGACAAAGCGATCACAGGATTCAGAAATATTTCAGAGGGCCACCCCACTAAGCTACCCGCAACGAAGTTGGCCGGTTCCGTAACGGACCCAGGGTTTGTGTGGACGGCGGTAAACGACTAGGAACCGGAAAGTGTGACTGGGCTTGTCGATACAGCGAAAACGTGTCACGGTCCAAAATAGTACAGGTGCTCCACGCACAATCGTAAATAAACAGTAAAGCATGGCATAAGTACATGATATTAATAAAACCCCAAACTAGTTTGTGGCCCCAAGAAATAGAATTGAATAAAGCTCTGGCTCAGGGGGTCCACGGCCTCCCGGATGTGGATAGTGCGAATAGTCAAGGAACAGGAATCAAGTACTCGGGGTCCTACGGGACACAAGTGAGCATGAAAAACCAAATAGCAGATATTGCCCACCGGGGCCTCTTTCATTAGTTATCCCATTACTAGTCAGGTTAAGTTGTTTAGGTACCTCGTTATCCATCAGACACTCACATACCCCTACACATGCTGTTCTACGACTCGCATGGCTCAAACAACTCCTATGGTAATGGCTCATGGGATGGAGGAACAAGCTTCAGTGGGGTTTAAAAGTAAAGGCTATGCAGTACTTGGGATTCAATTTAATGCAATCGCGACTCAATGATGCAAGAATAAGATAGAAGCACTAGGTACTATATGTATGCAATCATGTGGTAGTGCTTGCCTGGCAGCTCAGTTAAAGCGAGAGACGGATCTGGGTAGTACTCCTGGGATTCCTGATATTTCCCCTGCTCGGCGTCTATTCGAAGAAGAACCAAACAAACAAGGGCCAACATAAATACAGTGCACAATCGTATGAATCAAAATGCAACAAGCAAACAAGCATGCCATGATGAATGATGCATAATATTCATGGCAATAATGTAGCATGGCAATGGTGAGGTGTGGGGACGAGAATAAATCATTTTATTAATTATTTGGTCAAGTTTTATTGCCATAAACAGTTCTGATTTTTAATAATGACATGATGCATGCTTCAATTCCTAACATGGAATGCATAGACAGAACGGGCTTTTCGTGCTGATCGATTTAGGCATATTATTTGTTAAATTTGGAGTTAGATCTAAAGTTATTAATTAATTGAGAAAAGGCATATTTATTGCAAATTTAATTATCTCGAAAATTTAATGTGCTCAAATAATATTTTGAATGGCATATTTGAATTCCTCACATTTTTCTGATTCAGAAACATATATTATTTGTATTATTTGGATTTACAAATTAAAAGTTATTAAAACAGAATTAAATCATATTTAAACATTGTCTGAAAATGTTTTATTTAAAACAGATAAACGCAGACACTTTTTATACCCAGGGCAACTCTAGCTCCAGTCACAGACATGTGGGCCTGTGTTGACTGGGCGGAAAACGGCGCAGAGAGGCTTTTTGCACCGCGAGCTAAGCTGGCCAAGGCGACTGACAGGTGGGCCCGTGCCGCGGATGGCCCCACGCGCCAGTGGGCGAGAGGTCGGCGGACACGTGGCGCGGACGGGGACGGCGGGTTGAGGAAACAAAAACCGGGGTACTTTTTCATAAAAATGCATCCGCGGCTGATAGGTGGGTCCGGGCTGGAGCGCGGGTTGAGGAAAACAAAAACGGCGGTACCTTTTTGTTAAAAGACCACAGAGGCTGACATGTGGGTCCGTAGGGACCGCGGGTTGCGCACGCAAAAAGGTGGGGGGTTATTTGCAAAGTTGCCAACGTTTACTATTTTTCTTCCAGGGGTTTGTCTGACGAACTGACGACGCGACCGACCGGTGCGCGACGCCGCGGGGAATCGAACTCGCGACCGATAACGCTCGTGCAGGGAGGCGGAACCACTGCGGTGGCTAAGGGGCTGGTGTGAGGATCGGCGGCGCGGGGTAGATAGGGTTCTGCGGCGCATCCGCGAGGAGACCGACCGCGAACCCGGCGCACAGAGGGCGTTCGTCGGAGGGAACTATTCGACCAGGAAGCGACGGTGAGCATGAGGTTGTCAGGGAGGTATGGGAGCTCACCGCGGGGCTGCTGGTGGGGTCAGATCGGGCCGGGGAGCGGCGGATCGGCGACGATGCAGACGGCCGGTGGTGTTAGGGTTTTCTCGGGCGCGTCGGCGTGCCGCGGTACAGGGTCGTCTCCTCCTCGGCTCCTTGCACAGGGGCGACGCCGGGGACCTCCTCGGCTTCCTCGACGACCAAGCACCACGCCCACCTCCTTCTCGCTAGGGTGGAGAGAACGACACCGACGGTGGCCGCCGGAGATGGTAGACAGAGGGGTTCCGGTAGGTGGAGAAGGAGGGGGTAAGGGCACGGCCCTGGGTGGATCTGGGCGATGCCAGGCAGAGAGGAGGGAGTTGTGGCATCCCGCTAAAACCACTACTAGAAAATCGCTGTGTTTTTGTTTTGCGCATCACCACGACCACATGCTCATGTCATCATGTCACATTGCATAGAACACATAATTAAATTGTTGCTTTATAAATATGACTTTGTATTTGGATCTTGCGCACTTTTATTAGGTTCTTGATAAATTGTATTTGAGTTTGGTATTTCTTTCTCTCTACTTTTGACATCCCTCTATTTTAATCTCTAGTTGGTACCATGTGTGGAACCATAATGTCAAGTTGATTTTTATTTGCTATATGCCCAAATGGACTTGGGGCATCATCTCTTAATTCTACCTTGATCTTGTATTTTTTCCATATGGTCACCTTTCTATTCTATCATATGAGAGCATTTGGTCATGTCCATCTCTAGTTTAATCCTTCCATATATGTGGCCATTGTTTACTCTCTATTCCATCTCTACCATATTCTCCGTGTATTCTATCCTTCTTTTTCTTGATCTCTTCCTTTTTATCATGGGCCTATTTATATTCTTCCTAAAATTCTACTCCAATGCCACCTATATGATCCGCATGCTCCCTTACATGCCACCATATATCCTTTTCTCTTGTTCTTATGTTTCTTGCCACATGTGTTAATGGGCATCTAATCTACACAGATAAAACCATAACACTACTTATGTGCTATTCATCTTGTTTAAATTCTTTTGAGCATATGCCTCGTTTGAATTTTTGTTCAAATCTTCCAACTAACCTTCTTGCAACTCTTGTTAGTTCAAACCACATTATTCATATTTTTTTTCACGCATTTTCGGAGAATATTATTAAAAATTGTTTTTTTTGTTTGCTAAATTATTCATACAGTTTGCTATATGTAAAGCTGTCCTTTTTTTCTTTATTTAAAAATAAACAAAATATTATTACCGGTCCTTATAAGACTGTAAAAGAGTTTTTCTTATTTTACTAATAATAAAAGTAGGCAAAAGCCCGTCTAAAGTTTTAGTCTAAAACTAGACCCATCTAGTCTACTTTGGACTAGATAAACAGCCCATTCCCCTTTTGTCTGTCTAAACCCTAGCCCCTAAATCTGAGAAATACATAAGTCAAGTTCCTCTCTCAAGAATCCTCTTCACCGTTGTCTTCATTTCCTTTTGCCCGCGTGAGATAGCAGCTAGCCTACATCTGGTCATCGTCCTTCCTCTCTGTCCATAGGCGAGATCTCAGTAAGTAATTCCAATTCATTGCAAGAGCAGTCCCAATTCCATCGTGGCCTCTTCATGTGTTTGCTTGAGCCAACTATTCAGATTCATTCCATATGTCATCTAGTGTGCGCAACGACACTAATCCTCGAATTGCCAAATCAATCAGCATACACCACAACTCCAATTGCCACCCGCACATGCTCCTCTGGTTCCTTGTCGCACGATTCTTGTCCCTGCCTGGGTCTGAGCCTCAACACGCGGCTGTGGCTGCGCATGCATGCGACCGACAGCTGCAGCGCTGCCATAGCATCTCTTGCCCCCGCCTGCCATCACCTGAAGACTGGCCTCGCCTTGGGCCGTCTCCCCGTCCGCGCCGTGCATCCCTTGCTACCCCACCGTCGTCTGGGACCTCGATCGACTCCCTCATGCACCTAAAGCTACTCTGCTTCTGCGCTTCACCCGCAAGGTCCCAGCTTGCCCCTCTGCCCGAGTGAGAAGTCCCATTGAAGCCACGCCGGGCCAGCTTGCCCAGCACCGCCGACCAGGCATTTCCTATCACCGTCGCTTCGGCTATGTTGGTGGTGGCCTCGCCCATCAGCTGTTAGGCCATTTTTCTGCAAGAAAATTGACCATGATTTATTCTTAGCGTGTCGCTCCAAACATATCAAGACGTTATCAATGCGACTACATCCCAGTATACACTACTTCCGCTACTTCAGCTATGATTTGAAGATCTATCTCTCCGTCTTTTCTCTGTGAGATGCCGACCTTATCCCTATTTTGTATAAAATGCCATCTACCTTATTGCATTAAATCATAATGCTTGCATATATATATATTATATATATTGTGGTTTGGGGTATTTAGTCGAATCACCCAAATTAAATATGGAGTCCATATGCGGGCTTTTCTAGTCTTATATTGGCTTCATTTAAATTTGTGTAGCGAACCGTTGCCATGTGTTGCCTGTTAAGACAACATTTAAATTGCGGGGTATCTAAACAACATGAACCTCGTAATTAATTGTCGGGACCCCGGTTCCGCTTAATATTGCCTAATTGCACCGCATCTTTGCCATGCCATGCATCATACCATGAACATGCCGATTCTTCTTCCGTAGCATTAAATATTGCATCCGGTGTTTCTTCTAGTGTTTGCTTCTTCGCGGATTAGGCCGATGAGTTGATGCGAGTACTGACAAGATCTCCGGATGTGATCTCCAGCAGTGTTCCCCAGGCGAGCATCTCTCCCTCTTCTACCTATTTTTCATTTATAGTCTTTATTTCCTCCTGTTGATCTATTGCTATCCGTGTCGTGATGCTTTAGTTCCGTGCACCAGTTATATCCCGTGCAGCCTCTATATTGCCTTGGACACCTCCTATTACATGTGTTTGGTAGATAGCCTTTGAAACACCCTCAAATCGGCCCTATGCATGTTTTAGCCCTTTCCGCCAAACCCGCATAGAAACAATTCAAGGACGCGCACCAGGCACTTTCGTGTGGGTGGAAGAACGAAGTAATACCATTACACAACAGTCCTCGATGGGACCCACATAACAGATATTTATACACCAGCGACTCAGCGAGTCAAGAATACAGATATACAATACAAAGACCCAAATCACCTTGAAAACGACACAGCGTCCGAGTACGGACAAGATGCAAATGGGGCTAAGAGCCCTGAAGAATAACCAATGGCGTCCATAACCCTTCCCAGGCCAAGCCGGAAGGGTAACCCTGCTAACGACGGCGATCTCAAACCTGCTAAAACAAAAGGGGTGCCGACAAAGGGATAAGGAAAAAGAGGACGTCAGTACTGAGGCCAGTACACGGCAAGGCTAGAATTCGGCAACTCTCGCGTACATAGGTATGGTGGACTGAAGCGGCAGCGCAGCAGCACTAAACAACCTATAGAGACTCAGTAAAACTGGCGGCTATTAGAGAGGGATAAGAAAGACCTATTCGGATCCAACCTGAAGCTAACACCAAACAAACCCATCATGGTATTTCCCCCTCGAGACCAAACGAGGAAGTCGGACCAAAGAACTCACATAGTTGGCAATTTTACTCATTCCGTTATAGTTGCAGCAATTACTAATCAGAGATAGATAGCATGTTTACTGCTTTATTTAAGATTGTGCGTGGATCACCTGTACTGTTTTGGATCGCGCCACGTTTTCGCGGTATCGACAAGCCCAGTCACTGGATCCACCAGTGTCATTGTATATCTGGTCTTTTCACATACCACATATGGATCCACCAGTGTCATTGAAATGTGTGTTCTCTTCAGAGACCACACATGGATCCACCAGTATCATTGCATGTGTGTTCTTTTTACTAAAAACAAGTGGAGTCATTGCATGTGTGTTCTTTTCACATACCACATATGGATCCACCAGTGTCATTGCATGTGTGCTCTTTTCACAATCCACCTATGAATCCACCAGTGTCATTGCATGTGTGTCCTTTTCACATACCACATATGGATTCACTAGTGTCATTGAAATGTGTGTTCTCTTCATAGACCACACATGGATCCACCAGTGTCATTGCATGTGTATTCTTTTTACTAATAAAAACTGGAGTCATTGCATGTGTTTTTTTCACATACGACATATGGATCCACCAAAGTCATTGAAATGTGTGTTCTCTTCAGAGACCACACATGGATCCACCAGTGTCATTGCATGTGTGTTCTTTTTACTAACAACAACTGGAGTCATTGCATGTGTGTTCTGTTCCAATACCACATATGGATCCACCAGTGTCATTGCATGTGTGCTCTTTTCACAATCCACCTATGGATCCACCAGTGTCATTGCATGTGTGTTCTTTTTAATAAGAACAACCAGAGTCATTGCCTGTGTGTTCTTTTCACATACCACATATGGATCCACCAGTGTCATTGCATGTGTATTCTTTTCACAATATACCTATGGATCCACCAGTGTCATTGCATGTGAGTTCTTTTTACTAACAACAACTAGAGTCATTGCATGTGTGTTCTCTTCAGAGACCACACATGGATCCACTAGTGTCATTGCATGTGTGTTCTTTTTACTAACAACAAGTCATTGAAATGTGTGTTCTCTTCATAGACCACACATGGATCCACTAGTGTCATTGCATGTGTGTTCTTTTTACTAACATCCAGAGTCATTTCATGTGTGTTCTTTTCACATACCACATATGGATCGACCAGTGTCATTGCATGTGTGTTCTTTTCACAATCCCCCTATGGGTCCACCAGTGTCATTGCATGTGTGCTCTTTTTACTAACAACAACCAAAGTCATTGCATGTGTGTTCTCTTTAGAGACCACACATGGATCCACCAGTGTCATTGCATGTGTGTTCTTTTTACTAACAACAACCAGAGTCATTGCATATGTTCTCTTTTCACAATCAACCTATGGATCCACCAGTGTCATTGCATGTGTGTTCTTTTTACTAACAACAACCAGAGTCATTGCATATGTGCTCTTTTCACATACCACATATGGATCCACCAGTGTCATTGCATGTGTGCTATTTTTAGTAACAACAACTAGAGTCTTTTCATGTGTGTTCTTTTCACACACCACATATAGATCCACCAGTGTCATTGAAATGTGTGTTCTCTTTAGAGACCACACATGGATCCACTAGTGTCATTGCATGTGTGTTCTTTTTACTAACAACAACTGGAGTCATTGCATGTGTGTTCTTTTCACATACCACATATGGATCCACCAGTGTCATTGCATGTGTGTTATTTTTACTAACAACAACCAGAGTCATTGCCTGTGTGTTCTTTTCACATACCACATATGGATCCACTAGTGTCATTGCATATGTGTTCTTTTCACAATCCACCTATGGGTCCACCAGTGTCATTGCATGTGTGCTCTTTTTACTAACAACAACCAAAGTCATTGCATGTGTGTTCTCTTTAGTGACCACACATGGATCCACCAGTGTCATTGCATGTGTGTTATTTTTACAAACAACAACCAGTGTCAATGAAATGTGTGTTCTCTTTAGAGACCACATATGGATCCACCAGAGTTATTGCATGCGTGTTCTTTTTACTAACAACAACCAGAGTCATTGCATGTGTGCTCTTTTCAAAATCCACCTATGGATCCACTAGTGTCATTGCATGTGTGTTCCTTTTACTAACAACAACCAGAGTCATTGCATGTGTTCTCTTTTCACATACCACATATGGACCCACTAGTGTCACTACATGTGTGCTCTTTTCACAATCCACATATGGATCCACCAGTGTCATTGCATGTGTGTTCTTTTTACTAACAACAACTCGAGCCATTGCATGTGTGTTCTTTTCACATACCACATATGGATCCACCAGTGTCATTGCATGTGTGTTCTTTTTACTACCAACAACTGGAGTCATTTCATGTGTGTTCGTTTGACATACCACATATGGATCCACTTTTTCATTGAAATGTGTGTTCTCTTAGGAGACCACACATGGATCAACCAGTGTCATTGCATGTGTCTTATTTTTACGAACAACAACTGGAGTCATTACATGTGTGTTCTCTTCAGAGACCACACATGGATCCACCAGTGTCATCGCATGTGTGTTCTTTTTACTAAGAACAACCAAAGTCATTGAAATGTGTGTTCTCTTTAGAGACCACACATGGATCCACCAGAGTCATTGCATGTGTGTTCTTTTAACTAAAAACAACCATAGTCATTGCATGATTGTTCTTATCACATACCACATATGGATCCACCAGTGTCATTGCATGTGTGCTCTTTTCACAATCCACCTATGGATCCACCCGTGTCATTGCATGTGTGTTCTTTTTACTAACAACAACTAGAATCATTGCATGTGTGTTCTTTTCACATACCACATATGGATCCACTAGTGTTTGCATGTGTGTTCTTTTTACTAACAACAACTGGAGTCATTTCATGTGTGTTCTTTGCACATACCACATATGGGTCCACTAGTGTCATTGAAATGTGTGTTTTCTGCAGAGACTACACATGGATCCACCAGTGTCATTACATGTGTGTTCTTTTTACTAACAACAATTGGAGTCATTGCATGTGTGTTCTTTTCACATACCACATATGGATCCACCAGTGTCATTGCATGTGTGTTCTTTTCACATACCACATATGGATCCACCAGTGTCATTGAAATGTGTGTTCTCTTCATAGACCACACATGGATCCACCAGTGTCATTGCATGTGTGTTCTTTTACTAACAACAACTGGAGTCATTGCATGTGTGTTCTTTTCACATATCACATATGGATCCACCAGAGTCATTGAAATGTGTGTTCTCTTCAGAGACCACACATGGATCCACCAGTGTCATTGCATGTGTTTTCTTTTTACGAACAACAACTGGATTCATTGCATGTGTGTTCTTTTCACATACTACATATGGATCCACCAGTGTCATTGCATGTGTGCTCTTTTCACAATACAGCTATGGATCCACCAGTATCATTGCATGTGTGTTCTTTTTACTAACAACAACCAGAGTCATTGACTGTGTGTTCTTTTCACATACCACATATGGACCCACCAATGTCATTGCATGTGTGTTCTTTTCACAATCCACCTATGGATCCACCAGTGTCATTGCATGTGAGTTCTTTTTACTAACAACAACTAGAGTCATTGCATGTGTGTTCTCTTCGGAGACCACACATGGATCCACTGGTGTCATTGCATGTGTGTTCTTTTTACTAACAACAACAAGTCATTGAAATGTTGTTCTCTTCAGAGACCACACATGGATCCACCAGTGGCATTGCATGTGTGTTCTTTTTACTAACAACCAGAATCATTTCATGTGTGTTCTTTTCACATAACACATATGGATCCACCAGTGTCATTGCATGTGTGTTCTTTTCACAATCCACCTATGGATCAACCAGTGTGAGTTTATGTGTGATCTTTTTACAAACAACCGTAGTCATTGCATGTGTGTTCTCTATAGAGACCACACATGGATCCACGAGTGTTATTGCATGTGTGTTCTTTTTACTAACAACATCTAGAGTTATTGAAATGTGTGTTCTCTTCAGAGACCACACATGGATCCACAAGTGTCATTGCATGTGTGTTATTTTTACTAACAACAACTAGAGTCATTACATGTGTGTTCTTTTCACATACCACATATGGATCCACCAGTTTTATTGCATGTGTGTTCTTTTTACTAACAACAACTGGAGTCATTTCATGTGTGTTCTTTTCACATACCACATATGGATCCACCAGTGTCATTGCATGTGTGTTCTTTTCACAATCCACCTATGGATCCACCAATGTCTTTGCATCTGTACTCTTTTTACTAACAACAACCAGATTCATTGCATGTGTGTTCTCTTTAGAGACCACACATGGATCCACCAGAGTCATTGCATGTGTGTTCTTTTTACTAACAACAACCAGAGTCATTGCATGTGTGTTCTTTTCACATACCACATTGGATCCAACAGTGTCATTGCATGTGTGGTCTTTTCACAATCCACCTATGGATCCACAAGTGTCATTGCATGTGTGTTCGTTTTACTAACAACAACCAGAGTCATTGCATGTGTGTTCTTTTCACATACCACATATGGATCCACCACTGTCATTGCATGTGTGTTCTTTTCACAATCCACTTATGGATCCACCAGTGTCATTGCATGTGTGCTCTTTTTACTAACAACAACCAGAGTCAATGCATGTGTGTTCTGTTCAGAGACCACACATGGATCCACCAGTGTCATTGCATGCGTGTTCTTTTTACTAACAACAACCAGAGTCATTGTATGTGTGCTCTTTGAACAATCCACCTATGGATCCACCAGTGTCATTGCATGTGTGTTCTTTTTACTAACACCAACGAGAGTCATTGCATGTGTGCTCTTTTCACATACCACATATGGATCCACCAGTGTCATTGCATGTGTGCTCTTTTTACTAACAACAACTAGAGTCATTTCATGTGTGTTCTTTTCACATACCATATATGGATCCACCAGTGTCATTGAAATGTGTGTTCTCTTTAGAGACCACACATGGATCCACTAGTGTCATTGCATGTGTATTCCTTTTACTAACAACAAATGGAGTCATTGCATGTGTGTTCTTTTCACATACCACATATGGATCCACCAGTGTCATTGCATGTGTGTTCTTTTTACTAACAACAACTGGAGTCATTTCATGTGTGTTGTTTTCACATACCACATATGGATCCACTAGTGTCATTGAAATGTGTGTTCTTTTTAGGTAGCACACATGGATCCACTAGTGTCATTGCATGTGTGTTCTTTTTACGAACAACAACTGGAGTCATTGCATGTGTGTTCTCTTCAGAGACCACACATGGATCCACCAGTGTCATTGCATGTGTGTTCTTTTTACTAACAACAACCAGAGTCATTGAAATGTGTGTTCTCTTCAGAGACCACACATGGATCCATCAGTGTCATTGCATGTGTGTTCTTTTTTCTAACAACAATTGGAGTCATTGCATGTGTGTTCTTTTCACATACCACATAGGATACACCAGTGTCATTGCATGTGTGTTCTTTTTACTAACAAAAATTGGAGTCATTTCATGTGTGTTCTTTTCAGATACCACATATGGATCCACCAATGTCATTGAAATGTGTGTTCTCTTCAGAGACCACACATGGATCCACCAGTGTCATTAAATGTGTCCTCTTTTTACTAAATACAACCAGAGTCATTGCATGTGTGTTCTCTTCAGAGACCACACATGGATCCACCAGTGTCATTGCATGTGTGTTCTTTTTACAAAACAACAACCAGTGTCATTGAAATGTGTGTTCTCTTCAGAGACCACACATGGATCCACTAGAGTCATTGCATGTGTGTTCTTTTTACTAACAACAACCATAGTCATTGCATGTGTGCTCTTTTCACAACCCACCTATGGATCCACTAGTGTCATTGCATGTGTGTTCTTTTTACTAACAACAACCAGAGTCATTGCATGTGTTCTCTTTTCACATACCACATATGGATCCACCAATGTCACTGCATGTGTGCTCTTTTCACAATCCACCTATGGATCCACCAATGTCATTGCATGTGGGTTCTTTTTACTAAGAACAACTCGAGTCATAGGATGTGTGTTCTTTTCACATACCACATATGGATCCACCAGTGTCATTGCATGTGCGTTCTTTTTACTAACAATAACTGGAGTCATTTCATGTGTGTTCTTTTCACATACCACATATGGATCCACCAGTGTCATTGAAATGTGTGTCCTCTTCAGAGACCACACATGGATCAACCAGTGACATTGCATGTGTGTTATTTTTACTAGCAACAACTGGAGTCATTACACGTGTGTTCTCTTCAGAGACCACACATGGATCCACCATTGTCCTTGCATGTGTGTTCTTTTTACTAACAACAACCAGAGTCATTTAAATGTATGTTCTCTTTAGAGACCCCACGTGGATCCACCAGAGTCATTGCATGTGTGTTCTTTTTACTAAAAACAACCAGAGTCATTGCATGTGTGTTCTTTTCACATACCACATGTGGATCCAGCAATGTCATTGCATGTTTGCTCTTTTCACAATCCACCTATGGATCCACCCGTGTCATTGCATATAAGTTCTTTTTACTAACAACACCTAGAGTCATTGCATGTGTGTTCTTTTCACATACCACATATGGATCCACCAGTGTCATTGCATGTGTGTTCTTTTTACTAACAACAACTGGAGTCATTTCATGTGTGTTCTTTTCACATACCACATATGGATCCATTAGTGTCATTGAAATGTGTGTTTTCTTCAGAGACTACACATGGATCCACCAGTGTCATTGCATGTGTGTTCTTTTTACTAACAAGAACTGGAGTCATTGCATGTGTGTTCTTTTCACATACCACATATGGATCCACCGGTGTCGTTGCATGTGTGCTCTTTTCACAATCCACCTATGTATCCACCAGTGTCATTGCATATGTGTTCTTTTCGCATACCACATATGGATCCACCAGTGTCATTGAAATGTGTGTTCTCTTCATAGACCACACATGGATCCACCAGTGTCATTGCATGTGTGTTCTTTTTACTAACAACAACTGGAGTCATTGCATATGTGTTCTTTTCACATACCACATATGGATCCACCGGTGTCATTGAAATGTGTGCTTTCTTCATAGACCACACATGGATCCACCAGTGTCATTGCATGTGTTTTCTTTTTACTAACAACAACCAGAGTCATTGCATGTGTGTTCTTTTCACATACCGCATATGGATCCACCAGTGTCATTGCATGTGTGCTCTTTTCACAATCCACCTATGGATCCACCAGTCTCATTGCATGTGTGTTCTTGTTACTAACAACAACTAGAGTCATTGCATGTGTGTTCTTTTCACATACCACATATGGATCCACCAGTGTCATTGCATGTGTGCTCTTTTCACAATCCACCTATGGATCCACCAGTGTCATTACATGTGTGTTCTTTTTACTAACAACAACTAGAGTCATTGCATGTGTGTTATTTTCCCATACCACATATGGTTCCACCAGTGTCATTGAAATGTGTGTTCTCTTCAGAGACCACACATGGATCAACCAGTGTCATTGCATGTGTGTTATTTTTACTAACAACAACTGGAGTCATTACATGTGTGTTCTTTTCAGAGACCACACATGGATCCACCATTGTCATTGCATGTGTGTTCTTTTAACTAACAACAACCAGAGTCATTGAAATGTGTGTTCTCTTCAGAGATCACACGTGGATCCACCAGAGTCATTGCATGTGTGTTCTTTTTACTAAAAACAACCAGAGTCATTGCATGTGTGTTGTTTTCACATACCACATATGGATCCACCAGTGTCATTGCATGTTTGCTCTTTTCACAATCCACCTATGGATCCACCCGTGTCATTGCATATAAGTTCGTTTTACTAACAACAACCAGAGTCATTGCATGTGTGTTCTTTTCACATACCACATATGGATCCACCAGTGTCATTGCATGTGTGTTCTTTTTACTAACAACAACTGGAGTCATTTCATGTGTGTTATTTTCACATACCACATATGGATCCATTAGTGTCATTGTAATGTGTGTTTTTTTCAAAGACTACACAAGGATCCACCAGTGTCATTGCATGTGTGTTCTTTTTACTAACAAGAACTGGAGTCATTGCATGTGTGTTCTTTTCACATACCACATATGGATCCACCAGTGTCGTTGCATGTGTGCTCTTTTCACAATCCACCTATGGATCCACTAGTGTCATTGCATGTGTGTTCTTTTCGCATACCACATATGGATCCACCAGTGTCATTGAAATGTGTGTTCTCTTCATAGACCACACATGGATCCACCAGTGTCATTGCATGTGTGTTCTTTTTACTAACAACAACTGGAGTCATTGCATGTGTGTTCTTTTCACATACCGCATATGGATCCACCAGTGTCATTGCATGTGTGCTCTTTTCACAATCCACCTATGGATCCACCAGTCTCATTGCATGTGTGTTCTTGTTACTAACAACAACTAGAGTCATTGCATGTGTGTTCTTTTCACATACCACATATGGATCCACCAGTGTCATTGCATGTGTGCTCTTTTCACAATCCACCTATGGATCCACCAGTGTCATTACATGTGTGTTCTTTTTACTAACAACAACTAGAGTCATTGCATGTGTGTTATTTTCCCATACCACATATGGATCCACTAGGGTCATTGAAATGTGTGTTCTCTTCAGAGACCACACATGGATCAACCAGTGTCATTGCATGTGTGTTATTTTTACTAACAACAACTGGAGTCATTACATGTGTGTTCTTTTCAGAGACCACACATGGATCCACCATGGTCATTGCATGTGTGTTCTTTTTACTAACAATAACCAGAGTCATTGAAATGTATGTTGTCTTCAGAGATCACACGTGGATCCACCAGAGTCATTGCATGTGTGTTCTTTTTACTAAAAACAACCAGAGTCATTGCATGTGTGTTGTTTTCACATACCACATATGGATCCACCAGTGTCATTGCATGTTTGCTCTTTTCACAATCCACCTATGGATCCACCCGTGTCATTGCATATAAGTTTGTTTTACTAACAACAACCAGAGTCATTGCATGTGTGTTATTTTCACATACCACATATTGATCCACTAGTGTCATTGCATGTGTGTTCTTTTTACTAAAAACAACTGGAGTCATTTCATGTGTGTTATTTTCACATACCACATATGGATCCATTAGTGTCATTGTAATGTGTGTTTTTTTCAAAGACTACACATGGATCCACCAGTGTCATTGCATGTGTGTTCTTTTTACTAACAAGAACTGGAGTCATTGCATGTGTGTTCTTTTCACATACCACATATGGATCCACCAGTGTCGTTGCATGTGTGCTCTTTTCACAATCCACCTATGGATCCACCAGTGTCATTGCATGTGTGTTCTTTTCGCATACCACATATGGATCCACCAGTGTCATTGAAATGTGTGTTCTCTTCATAGACCACACATGGATCCACCAGTGTCATTGCATGTGTGTTCTTTTTACTAACAACAACTGGAGTCATTGCATGTGTGTTCTTTTCACATACCGCATATGGATCCACCAGTGTCATTGCATGTGTGCTCTTTTCACAATCCACCTATGGATCCACCAGTCTCATTGCATGTGTGTTCTTGTTACTAACAACAACTAGAGTCATTGCATGTGTGTTCTTTTCACATACCACATATGGATCCACCAGTGTCATTGCATGTGTGCTCTTTTCACAATCCACCTGTGGATCCACCAGTGTCATTACATGTGTGTTCTTTTTACTAACAACAACTAGAGTCATTGCATGTGTGTTATTTTCCCATACCACATATGTATCCACCAGTGTCATTGAAATGTGTGTTCTCTTCAGAGACCACACATGGATCAACCAGTGTTATTGCATGTGTGTTATTTTTACTAACAACAACTGGAGTCATTACATGTGTGTTCTTTTCAGAGACCACACATGGATCCACCATTGTCATTGCATGTGTGTTCTTTTTACTAACAACAACCAGAGTCATTAAAATGTATGTTCTCTTCAGAGATCACACGTGGATCCACCAGAGTCAATGCATGTGTGTTCTTTTTACTAAAAACAACCAGAGTCATTGCATGTGTGTTGTTTTCACATACCACATATGGATCCACCAGTGTCATTGCATGTTTGCTCTTTTCACAATCCACCTATGGATCCACCCGTGTCATTGCATATAAGTTCGTTTTACTAACAACAACCAGAGTCATTGCATGTGTGTTCTTTTCACATACCACATATGGATCCACTAGTGTCATTGCATGTGTGTTCTTTTTACTAACAACAACTGGAGTCATTTCATGTGTGTTATTTTCACATACCACATATGGATCCATTAGTGTCATTGTAATGTCTGTTTTTTTCAAAGACTACACATGGATCCACCAGTGTCATTGCATGTGTGTTCTTTTTACTAACAAGAACTGGAGTCATTGCATGTGTGTTCTTTTCACATAACACATATGGATCCACCAGTGTCATTGCATGTGTGCTCTTTTCACAATCCACCTATGGATCCACCTGTGTAATTGCATGTGTGTTATTTTCACATAGCACACATGGATCCACCAGTGTCATTGCATGTGTGTTCTTTTTACTAACAACAACTAGAGTCATTGCATGTGTGTTCTTTTCACATACCATATATGGATCCACCGGTGTCATTGAAATGTGTGTTTTCTTCATAGACCACACATGGATCCACCAGTGTCATTGCATGTGTTTTCTTTTTACTAACAACAACTGGAGTCATTGCATGTGTGTTCTTTTCACGTACTACCTATGGATCCACCAGTCTCAATGCATGTGTGTTCTTGTTACTAACAACAACCAGAGTCATTGCATGTGTGTTCTTTGCACACACCACATATGGATCCACTAGTGTCATTGCATGTGTGCTCTTTTCACAATCCACCTACGGATCCACCAGTGTTATTGCATGTGTGTTCTTTTTACTAACAACAACTGGAGTCATTGCATGTGTGTTATTTTCCCATACCACATATGGATCCACCATTGTCATTGCATGTGTGTTCTTTTTACTAACAACAACTGGAGTCATTTCATGTGTGTTCTTTTCACATACCATATATGGATCCACCAATGTCATTGAAATGTGTGTTCTCTTCAGAGACCACACATGGATAACCTAGTGTCATTGCATGTGTGTTCTTTTTACTAACAACAACTGGAGTCATTGCATGTGTGTTCTCTTTAGAGACCACACATGGATCCACAGTGTCATTGCATGTGTGTTCTTTTTACTAATAACAACCAGAGTCATTGAAATGTGTGTTCTCTTCAGAGACCACACATGGATCCACCAGAGTCATTGCATGCGTGTTCTTTTTACTAACAACAACCAGAGTCATTGCATGTGTGTTCTTTTCACATACCACATATGGATCCACCAGTGTCATTGCATGTGTGCTCTTTTCACAATCCACCTATGGATCCACCAGTGTCATTGCATGTGTGTTCTTTTTACTAACAACAACCATAGTCCTATATAGGGGAGATTGAATCCTATATTCATCCTAGGTTATTTGCTAGCATTTTCAGGTCTATTTTTCGAAGTAGAAATTTGTACTGTATTTATATTATTTTGATGAGCAGTATGCGTATTATCTTTCAGACAAAATTGTAATGTATTTAAATTAAGTACTTTTAGAATTAAAAGTATTTATTTTTAGTAGCTTCTTTCATTATTCTCTGTGTTCGACATGGGCATCATCTCAGCACCGGAATTCAGGTTCCACATGGAAAATTACACAATAATGTGTTGGTTGGCGGCACCAGCCCTCGAACCTGGTATGCGTGCCGTCGAAGGTGGAGGAGGCGGATCCGCCAGTCAGAAAACATGCCACGTCGGCATCCCCTGTTTCTGATGCCCTTTAAAAAAAGAAAACACGCCACGTCGTCATCCCCTGTTTCTGATGGTGTTGCTAGAATCGACGGTACATGGTGGCATATAAATAATATCGTATAAACATAAGGGCACAGTCGTCAACATTTCTAAAATGAAACCCGGTCCCGTCTCCTACCTGTCCTGGTACATTGCCCAATGAGGTGGATAGCCACGACCGATCTTTTTAATACGTTCACACTCTTATGCTGAGAAGGGAAATAAAGATTGAGCGATTAATGCAATGAGTGTCGAATTATTACCCTCTAAGGAAATGGGAGATGGTAATTTTCACGCGTGCCCGTAGTCCAAACCTACTATCAGTCTTTCACTCCCCTTCTCCAACAAACCACAATTCACCTTGCGCAGCTCCTCCGCGTCGCACCAACTAGGGTAACATGGCCCTGCCTAAGCAGCCGCGGCAGCCGCCGAAACTGGGGTATTTAGCCCATCTAAGGCAGGCCATGAAGCTCTACTTCAAGGCCGGTCTCCCATTGCCCTGCCAGGCGGATGATTTCCCCGAATGTGCCGAATCGGTCGCGGTGGCGATGGCGGCGTCGTCGGCGCCAGATGCGGCAAGCAGGGCCGAGAGAGCGATATGGAGAAATCGCGCGGCGGCATTACGGCATGATCTAGGCAGTGGGAACAATGTACATATCAAATTGTTCACTAGAGCATGCCGCCGAGGGTACACACCCTTGAACAGGGCATCGCCAAGGTCTAGGAACTCTTGCGTCCACGCTTCGGCGCGGACTACCTTACCGCAGTGGGGGAGGCTAGGAGCACGCTATCTACGACAAAGACGCTCCATCCTACGCACCGTCGGAGGCCGTACCGTGGCGGAGACCAAGCGTCTACACTCAGCATGCTGGATTGTTTGACAGCCGGAGCCGGCAGCGGGCATTAGCTCACCCCCGGAATTCAGGTTCAAGTTCACACGGACCTACGATCCCGAGAAGGAGATGCCGAATTTCAGTTTCGAAGAAATCGTTGCGGTGGCGCGGATGGTCCAACTGAATCGGGACTGGCGCACGCAAATCGCTCGTGCATGAACGATGTAGATTTCTTGTAGTTTGGCGGGAAGGCAATATATCAGTTTGGGTTAAATGATCAAAGAACTTATGTCCTCTCAAGGCAATTGGCCAGCCAACTTTTCTGGTGGAGATCTGTAGTTTCTTCAGTGTAGAATAGTTAAGTTCAGACTGAAGAATGGCTTTTGTAGATGAAATGCTGACGAATTGTTCTATAAACTAGTAGGAAGTTTAGCCCACTTTTGTGCAAGTATAAGACCCTTTTGTATGGAAGTACTACTGTTGTAAGCAAATACTATCAAGTATCTATTTCCTTCAATTACTAGTCGTGGTTCAATCCAAATAACTGGCACCTTTTTATCCCAGACTACAGATTTTACGTCTGCTGTCTGTGTTGTAAACCATTTTTTCTTTGTCTTGTGTTGCCTGCAAAATGGTCATGTAGTTCAACGTGTTACAAATGTAGCTACCTTGTACTTGAAGAGGAGATGGATTACATTTTCCTGGCATCCACAAAATTGACATTGCTCATTGCCAGACCACCATCTTTTCATGAGATTGTCATTGGTTATTCATAGAAATTATAAAGCACGGTGTTCAACTACATCGATTCATACTATTACAAACACACACTATATCAAATTCATTACCCACACATACTACATCGATTCAAACTATTTGTTGGGTTCGTAGCATGGAAAACAAAAAATTTCTATCGCAGGAACGAACAAAACCCAGATCTAATCTAGATAAAAGCCAAGATCTAATCTATTAGACATGTACAACGAGATAGATCTGTACTAACCCTTGTAGATCCAAAAGCGTTACGAGATTGGATCTCGTGGTTGATGTAGTCGATCACTTGCCGATCTCAAGATCGAGTGGACGATCCTTCCGGCACCGCGTTCCGTCAGCGCTTCCGCAGTCGGTCACACGTACGGAGTCGAAGCAGACCTTCCTCTCCTCGTTCCAGCGAGCAGCGGAGGTAGTAGATCTTCTCCACGGAATCCCAGCAGCACGACGGCGTGGTGGTGGTGGTGGAGTAGAGAATTCTGCAGGGCTTCGCCTAAGCCTGAGCAGAAGAAAGGAGGAGGAGAGAGGAGGCTAGGGCAAGAGTGGAGGGGGCAAGGGGGTGGCGCCTCCACCCCTCTATTTAAAGGAGGGAGGCGCCATGGGGAGGTGGAGTCCTTGTAGGACTCCCCTCTCCCTTGGCCGGCGGATCAAGGAGGTGGGGGAGAGTCCTTCTCCCCCACGAATCCTTGTCTTACCCCACAAGGATTCCTTGATCCTTTCTTGGTTTTCAAGTAAACTCCAAGAAATCTTCCAGAACCTTCCAGAACATTCCGAAACCTTCTAGAATCCCCATACAAATACTCCGGAACATTTCCTAACTTAGAAAATGATCCCCAATATATGAATCTTATTCTCCGGACAATTCCGGAGCTCCTCGTGATGTCCCGGATCCAATCCGAGACTCTGAACAACATTCGGTCTCCAACGCACATTTCATATCTACTTAAAACAACTTCGAACCTTAAGTGCGTCACCCTACGGTTCGTGAATATGCAGACATGATGGAGACACCTCTCCGATCAATAACCATCAGTGGGATCTGGAGATCCATAACGGCTCCCACATACTCAACGATGACTTTGTGATCGATAGAACCATTTAACATACGAAACCAATTCCCTTTGTCACGCGATACTCTACTTATCCGAGGTTTGATCGTCGGTATCTCCATACCTAGTTCTACCTCGTTACTGATAAGTACTCTTTACTCGTTCCATGTTATGTCATCCCTTGTGACCCAGTCACATGCTTGCAAGCTAATTAGATGACATTCCACCGAGAGGGCCCAGAGCATATCTATCCGTCATATGGATGGACAAATCCCAATCTTGGTCCATGCGCTTCAACACATACTTTCAGAATATCCAATGACACCTTTATGACCACCCAGTTACGAAACGGTGTTTGATGTCATCAAAGTACCCATCCGGTGATGGTGATTAACATAACCTCATGGTCGAAGGATTAGGTTACTATGTATTTTAAAGCTTATAGCAAACGAACTTAATGACTTGATCTTATGCTATGCTTACTACGGGTGTGTGTCCATCACATCATTCTCCTAATGATATGATCTTGTTATTAACGACATCCAATGTCCATGATCAGGAAACCATGATCATCCATTAATCAACAAGCTAGTTTAACAAGAGGCTTACTAGGGACTCTTTTATGTTTACAAAACACACAAGTATTAATGTTTCCGGTTAATACAATTATAGCATGGGATGTAAACATTTATCATAAACATAAAGATATAATAATAACCACTTTATTATTGCCTCTTGGGCATATCTCCAACAGTCTCCCACTTGCACTAGAGTCAATAATCTAGTTAAAAACTTGTGCATTCAACACCTATGGCTTTCTGGTGTTGTATAGACACTATTGCTAGTGGTAAACATAATCTTCGGATCTGACACTTCCAGGTCCGTGTGTATTTGCATGTCCTCGCGTCTCTACACATTACTCATTCTCCAACGAGATGGCATTGTATAAATTTGGTCCTTTGGTGAGACCTTTAGTTCCTTGGGCTTAAATTATGTTGATACAATTGTCATACAATGTATCTTCATAGTATTATCCCGCTATGAACCACACCTAGTTTGATAACAAACTACTTAACACAAATGCCCTCCTTTGCTGCTACTATAGCAGTTATATACTTAGCCTTTTGTTGTAGTATCCGTCACAATATCTCAACTTTGGAACTCATCCAAATCCATCATGGAACATCCTTTCCATTATATTGTGCCACCCATAGTTTAAATTGAGATAAATTTAATTTGTATCTTGTGACAAAACTAGTATCAATGTAACACTTTACAATGAACCACCTTTAACTATTTGTCACGTATACATGATATATTCTTAGTTCTTCCAAAGCTCATAAGAATATCTTTACTATTGTCCAATGATCATCTTATGAATCATTCTGGTATATGCTCATAATATTTAGAGCATAGGACATATCTGGATGTGTACATCTCAAAGAATGATTGATCAAAATATTCTTGTGATTTCACCAAGTGTCAAAACACTTGAATCTCGTGTCAACACACTTGAATCTTGATTTAGTCCTTTCCGTGCGTCAAGAACCTTTCTTGTTGTTTCCATATTGAACTCATTCAATATCTTATCTATGTACATTTGGTAAAACCATATTAGCGCCTCAATCTATCCATATAGACATTGATGCCTAATTCTTGAGTTATGCCTAAGTCTTTCATCGAAATGAAATTCTTAACCTGTGTCAATAAAAGATACATTATTTCTAATCAACAATGTGTCTTTCACATAATGTATTAGAAATATGTCTTAGCGCTCCCACTTAATTTCTTGCAAAATGCAAACATCTTCATCGTCTCTGAAGATTCCAACTCCGCGATGCTCACTTCAACCATTGAAGTTTTACATACTCTTTTAGCATCCTTTGAATTAACAAAACCCTTTGGATCGTGTCATGTACACGTCCTAGGTAACCATTCTATTAGAAGAACTTGTTTTGTCTGTTCAACTACCATATACCAAAATATATGTAGTGGTTGCTACATTAATCCGTCCAGACTAAATATTGCTATGAAAGATCAAATATTATCATAGTCAATTCCTTGAACATTGTCGTAAACTATTTCTGACATGTCGACTATTTCATAGATTTTAAACATCCATGTCTATTTCTTTATAGATCCAAACACGACCGATAGGCTTCATGCCTTTCCGGAGGGTCTTCTAAGTTCAGAAACTTGATTTCTCGTGTATGGATACTATCACGGCGACTTCTAGTCATTTTATGGAGTCAGGGCCCATCATCGCTTCTTTGCATGTAGTCGGTTCATCATTGTCAAAACAATAACGACTTGCTTATCAAATCTTACTATTTGATTCTTACCGACCCACACGGTTCTATAGGAACTCTAATCTCCGAGATCACACCTTTTGTAATCACGAGAGCCATGAGCATTGTGGCCGCCACCGGGACACTTTCCGGCGCTGCGCTACTTAGCACATATAGCTAAGGTTCAACAACCTTATCAAAGTTCTATTGTCCTCCCACTTAACTTTTCACGAAAAATTCCTTCTCAAGTAACTTGACGTTCCAAGCGACAAACTCTTTTTGTCCTTAGCGTTATGGAGAAATTCCCAACAAATTCTTTGGAATAACCTACAAAGACATGCTTATCCGACTTTGGTTGTAAACATTTTACTTATGCATAGCATACCAAAATTTAAGAAAAGACAATTCGGGTTTTATCCCAAACCATAACTCATATGGTGTCATTTCAACAGATCACGATGGAGCTCTTTTCAGTGTAAAAGCGGTAGTCGCTAAAGCTTTAATCTTTAAAATATAATGGCAGTTTTATAAATGACACCTTTGATCTTACCATGTAAAACAAGGTTTCATTACATATCTCGAACACTTCATACTCCTATGGTGTTTTGGGAAATGCAAATCCATGGAACGATTCCTCAAATCTTAGGTGTTTTGCTAAACTTGTAACTCAAACATCTTTCTTTATGATCCAATCATAAACTCTTTTATTTTCTTGTTACAATGATTTTCCACTTCATCTTGAAAGTCTTTGAACATTTTTCAAATGTTTCATACTTCTTCCTTATTGAGTAAGTATATACATATACTCACTCAAATCTTCGGAGAAAGCATATGAAGTTGAAATCCATCGCTCACTCAAATCTTCCTTATCGACTACACATAATGGACTATATACATCAATATGTACAAATTCCAATCAGTTAGTCGTCCGTTCCTCTTGTGGCCTACGAACGGAGTTTTAATTATCTCCAGGAAAGTATCACAAGCGTAATTTGATCCAAATCAAAGACTCCAAAAATCCATCAACATGGAGTTTCTTCGCATTTTATCCTCCTAGTGAGATTCATAAAGATCGGAATCAAATATATAACTTTTGGCCTCTTGATGGAGAGAGTACATCTCAAGCTTAGGGGAGACTGAAGTTACTAATGCTCAAATGTCCCATTCGTGAGCTCCCCAACAATATTATTATCAATAACTTCTATGCAAGACTTCCTCTACATGATAAGGATTTATTGGATGCTTCTTGTGCTGGATCATTCACTCGCATGGAAGAAGAAGCTAAATGGGATCTTATGGACCGTATTCAAGACAATGCTGAAGCATGGGAGAATGACAAAGGAAGAAAGTAAGGTATAAATTATGATTATGAATGCATTGAATCCTTTATGGGAACTGATGACTTTCAAAATATTAAAAATGCTTATGGTCTAGACTCTCAAGCTATTGCTTCTTATTTTAAGGCTTTTGCTTCCTACATTGAAGTGCCTAAAAAGAAGTGGGATAAGTATCATGAACCTTATAAAGATGTTGCTAAGAGTGTTCCTGCAAGAAATACTGAAATTTATACTACTAATCATGTTTTACCTGAACCTTACATTGAGAAAATGCCTTTCCCAGTTAAGATAAAGGAACATTTTATGATAGCTACTATGGTTAATGAAAGTACAAGTAAAGTTGTTGAACCTGATAAACAAATGGATGATGAAACTATAATAGCGAATGTGAAATATTTTGTCACTAAATATGTAGAAGAGGGACACACTATCCTTGGTAAGGATACCTCCAATATTAGTTCACAAAGTAGTGTTATGAGAGCTAGTATTGCTGTGTTTTCTGTAAGCATAAGTGATCATTGTTACGATAGTCCTTGTGATAGCTACATCGTTAAGTTTATGCATGATACTGAAAGTTACTATGAGAGAGAGAAAAGTGTTCTTATGCATCTCCATAATATCAAGTTTCCTCGTTTTATGCTGAAAGTTTTTATGTTGCACTTCTTTTACCTTCCTATGTTAGTAGCCTCTGGTTTTAACAACTTGTTTGTTTACAAAATTCCCTTGCATAGGAAGTGGGTTAGACTTAAGTGTGTGTATTTTTTCTTATTAAATGCTCTCTTTCACTTCAATTCATATTCCTAAGTGAGTATCATCAAAATTATCGTGCCCATCCTAATCGCTATAAAGAAAGAGCTTTTTGGGAGACAACCCAATTTATTCTTGCTTTCAGTTTGTTTTTGTTTCTTTGAGTCTTGGACGTTATTACCTTGGTAATAACCTATCCTTATCCTTTTTGTGTGGTTTTTATGTCAAGATCAACCTCTAACGAGAGAGAAGTAATATTTGGGGAAGTTGCTGTCCCGAAACAGACTTTTTGTGCTTCACCGTAAAAATTCGTGAGAGATCTCTGTATGTCGGATTGAGCTGTAACTTTTTGTGCTTATGCCCCAGGTTGTTATTTAACTTCCATTAGTTTTGCACTTTTTGATTTGAGCAACAGACGATTTTTAAAAAAATTGATCTTTACCTGCTGGTCTGTTTTGACAGATTTTGCCACTCTTGCATTTGCTTCTTTATTCGATTTCCTTTTTGAATTCTTTTTAGGTTTTCGGAAGGAGTTGCTACAGGAGCTTATGTTTTGATGGTTTTCAGTTGAAGTTTGGACTCAAAAGGTTTTATCACTTCACTTATACTAATGTTGCTAATGAGAAATGTGTGAACTTTTGTGTGAAAGAAATTTCCAGGTTAGTGGAGATAATGGTGTAGTAAGGAAGTGAAAGGTTTCATGACTCAAACAATAAGTGCATGAAGATGAAGATATTTATGTTATTCAAGTGGTGACTCTGGAAGAATCTACTAAATACCAAATTCAGAGACCTGCAGAGTCCGTTTTCAAATAGGTAACAGTTATGGTAAGAAAAGTTCCACGAAAACACTATCCAATTATATTTTAGCAGTTTTTAGCCAATAAGGAAAGTTACGAAGCGAAAGAGGGACGGAAACGGAGCCAGGGTGGCTCACACTACCCTGTGGCGTGGGCCCACCCCTGGTCGCGCCACCAGGTGGTGTGGCCACTCCGGACTCCGTCTCCGACCCGTTTTCTCCCAGTACCTTCTTTTTGTTGTAAAACTTCGTAATATATAATCCCCTGGATCCCCCGAGGTTCGTATATCGTGTTCTCGTCATGTTTTCGTTTTGATCTGTTTTTGCCAGGAACTATTCTTGAAAGTTTAGAAGCACAATGGTGTCCGCCAAGGATAAGGGGAAGGAGCCTATGGAGGAAGATCTCCAAGACCTCGGGCAGGAAAAGGAGATCAAGAGTGAAGATGAAGTGGAGGACTGCACGGATGTCAACTGGAGGTAAAACTCCGCGTCACTGTTTAGCTCCACTGTCACTTCCTCCACGCACCAAGAATCCTTTCCATACCCGTATCCATAAGCATCAACACCAAAATATGCCCAAGGAGAAATTACCCTCCAATTGGGACTTGCCTCATTCTAGCCATGCAGGGAAAGAAGACTTCAAGGAGGAAGACTGGGAAAAGAATCGCAAGAGCTGGGATCCACAATCTGACATGATCATGCACCGTATCAAGCACAACTCGGAGTTGATTCGTACTCTCACCTTCGAGATTGAGGACTTGGGGAAACTGATCAAAGAGCTCATCGAGAGGATACCACCACCGAAGGAGTAATTCGTTATCAGGTTTGGGATCCCCTTGGTTTGTTCCAAGCTTGGGGGAGTGTCGCGGTATCACATCACTATCTTCTATATTTTACCTTTTTAGTAGAGTCATATCATGAATATAGAAGTTATCATGTAGGATGGTTTGCATTATGGAAGTGTCCCCTATCTCGTTAGATATGTATCCCTTGGTGTGAGTTGCCATTATGGAATATTAATGAGAAGTTCTATCATTTACTCTTTTGCATATCTTATATTAGTTTTCAATTCGTGGTTATATGATTGATCTTGTTGTTAGTATTGGTATCACTTTGGGATCATTGAGTCAATTTAGTTGGTTTTGGCAAACCTGGCTTGGTCAGTAGCAACACTATTTTTGAGAGTTGAATGAAAATATAAAAGTACTCTAAAGAAATATAATTTCATCATCTTTCTTTCTTGATTTGCTCATAAGTCTAGTATTCTCAGGTTAAGATCTTTTGTGCTTCCAAGGAAGATTGCATGTTTGTCTTTATCACTTGTATGTTTGTTTGTTTCCTTCAACTCTTATACTTGCTACCCAACCTTGCTAGCCAAAAACATGTAATGAGAGGGAATTCTTCTCGTGCATCCATTCCTTAAACCAAACCTATGCCATTTGTGTCCACCATACCTACCTATTAGCATTATTGCTATTCCAAGTAAATTCATGTTTTTATCTACCTTCCAAATTAAACTTGTTATGTGAAAATTAGTGATTAAATCTGTCGTGAACTTGATGGCACACTTTACTTTCTTGCATTTAATAAACTTGAACCATTGTGCCCATCTATGTTGCGTATATGCTTGCGCTTTGTAAGTTGTGAATTAGCAGAACCATCCTGTCATGGGGAATGCTTTCAACATTGCACTGGTACTTTGTACCTAGTTGATATCATGTTCTTTTGTCTATTGATGTCGTCGATGTGAAATGAAAGGGGAGCTTGTAAGTCCATGGAGTTATGCATGTGTGTTAGAGAAACACCTGGGTCGCCGGTCTAATCCATGTTGTCATGGTGGAAACCTGCAGCGTAACCATAATGAGTATCTATGAAGCATTCTTCTTATAAAAAAAGAGATAGATATTGAGAAAAAGAGAAAAAGAAAAAGAAAGAGGTTATGAAAAGAGGAAAGAGAGAAAAAAGCACCATATTCCCATGGTAAATAAGAAGATTGCTGAGATGCTTGTTGTCTGCTTGCCTTGTCATTTTGATATGGGGATTCTTCCGTTTCATCGGGCAAGGGGTACCCCGTTGGCGGTTCTCTATGATACACATGTGCTTACGATGACAAGAACTTACCGGTGACTAAACTTGAGTAGCATGAGGAGCGGCCCTCGTATTCAAGGGACATGGGATTTTCAATTTACAACTTGTCAAGTATATCCTCATATTTGACCACTTTAACCTTAATCACCTAAAGATGCCTATGATAGGGGCAATGAGAGCTAAAAGCTAATAAGTATCATAATTTTTGGGAGCTCTTTATGAAACTTGAAATCCCTGCTTCCCTCTGCGAAGGGCCTTTCTTTTACTTTTTAGTTGAGTCAGTAAACCTATTCCCTTCTATCTCAGCAAGTATTTTGAGTTGTTGTGTTTCATTCATTCATATGATGATTTATTCAATCATGTTTCTTATGTTCCTTGTTTTGCACATTGCTCTTATCTTGGTGTCTACTAATTTGAAAGCTATCATTGAAAACCAGTTATTTGTGAACCCCAGCAAATTATCAACTATCCTTCGACCAAGAGCTAAGTTTTCCATTACCAATTATGATTCACTTTATGTATCTTTATTGTGTTTCCTTTACTTATTGCAAGTTAAGTTATATAATAGTGAGTTGTCTTCTATTATGATCTATGTATTGATGAATGTGATGCTTCTTGTCCGTATTATTTTATCGACTCTTCACTCCATAAACCTGAGGTCATGTTTATCGAGCTCAGTTTCGCTTGGGGACAAACGAAGTCTAATCTTGGGGGGAGTTGATACGTCCATTTTGCATCACTATTCTACATCATAATTTACTATTATTCAATTATATGTTTTATATTAAGAGATGATACTTATGTAATTTCATCTGTTTTTGCATGGTTGATGACTTTTGGAGCATGGACCACTGCAGTTAGGATTCTGATGGAAAAGGTGCTGTTTGGAGGCAAAATTCGCGAAGATCAGAAAATCCGGGAAAATATACGGAAAATCCTATTTTTCTAGAAGACGAATGAAGCCAGAAGGAGGAGTGGAGATGGTCCACAGGGGGCCCACACCACCCCCTGGCGCGGGCCACCCTAGGCCACGCCACCAGGTGGTGTGGCCACCCTGGCCCACCTCCAGCTCTCCCCTCTTACGTATATAATCCTCCTGAAACCCTAATACCGGGGGAGCGACCACAGAAAGATTCCACCGCCTATGTGGGGCGGAAAACACCGAGAGAGAAAGATCTCTCTGGCAGACAGATTTCTACCAGGGAATTCCTTCCCGGAGAGGGGAGATCGTCGCCATCAACACCACCATCAAGATGGACTTCATCGGGATCATCATCACCATCACTATCACCATCAGCACCATCAACACCCTCATCACAATCTCCATATTGTTGTAACAATTGGGTTGAATCTTGCATTAGTTCTTAGGGAAAACTTTCCCGGTGTTGATAACTCTTTGTAGTTGATGCTATTGAGTGAACCATTGAATTATTATTTATGTTCAGATTGTTATACATCATTATTCCATCTCTGATCATGATTCATATGATGTCTTGTGAGTAGTTTGTTTTGTTCTTTAGGACATGGGAGAAGTCATGTTGTTAGTAGTGGAGTTGTGTTGAGAAAGATTCAATAGTTTGATATTTAAGTTGTGATGTACTTCTTCTAGTGGTGTCATGTGAACGTCGACTACATGACACTTCACCTATATGGGCCTAGAGGAATGCATTGTGTATTTGGCTACTAATTGTAGGGGTTGCCGGAGTGACAGCAACTTGAACCCCGTTAGGAAACCATTACACAAGGGACGTCAGGGTCTTAGAGTTTAAAGTTGTGGTTAGGTTTCTACCTTAATTACTTTCTTGTACTTACGGATATTTGCAAGGGGTATAATCACAAGTATGTATTAGTCCTAGGAAGGTCGGTACATTAACACGGGTTCACCCACACAACACTTAGCAAACTAAATAAGATTAATCAACTATATGAAGCGAAAGCACTTGACAGTCTTCCCGTGTGTCCTCGAGAACGTTTCGTCATCTTAAGTAATACAACCGGCTTGTCCTTTGCTGCATAAAGGATTGGGCCACTTGCTGCATTTATTCCTATTGTCTTTTATTTACTCGTACTTTATTTACTTGCTTTACCAAAAAACCCTAAAAATCCGTTTGCTAAGTATTTGCAGAGAATTCCTGATCCATACCACTAGCCAGCACCTTCCGCTACTTGTTGGGTTCGACACTCTTACTTATCGAAAATACTGCGATACACCCCCTATACTTGTGGGTCATCACCGTCAAAGCCGAGTTTGGAGAAGAAACAAAGCTGCCCCAAGCGATCGTCCCACCCACAGGCGCGATGCCAACGCATGAAGCTCATTTTCTCCCCACGGCACTCGAAAGAACGGGAAGGATGCAGAACGCGCTCGGTGTCTGAGCTGTGCTCGAACCAAACAAAAAATCGAATGGTGGCGCACATAACTCAATGTTGACCTCATTTAGTCTGATCCCAAAACGAGACCTGAAAGCCGACAGCAACTCTGCCGGCGATACGGTGGGACGGACTCCCAGCACGGTGGCCATGAGAGCGTGGTCGTCGAACTGCTGTGCCAGGGCTACCATGCCTGGGTGCGTGGCAACACGCAACTTCCCGAGGCCGGTCGCCGGCCTGGATTGCCCGACGGGACGTGCTTCGTCGTGCGAGAAGGACTAGCCAAAGGTGAGATATTAGTCCAGGGACGCAAAGCTTCGATACGGCGATGGCTGCAAGCTTCGATTAGAGGCGTGGGAGGTTGATCGGACATGGCAGGGACACAATTTAGAGCAAGTGCGAGCTCCGATCTGAGACGAGCAGCCGGAGCTGAGCAAATGTTATGGGAAGGGGAGCAGGGGAGAAGACCAGAGCAAAGCAAAGAAATAGATCTGGTCCATGCAGGGGTAAGCTAGTCCACGACCACAAAAGATAACGGGGAATACTGACATGGCGGGCCAAGAAGAGTTGACCTAACGGCGGTATTTGAGTTCAACCGTTTTTTCGTCTGGTTCAAATGACCGTTTGGCCGTTAGATTTGTATTCATGCCCATTTGGCCCTTCTGGACAATTGGCGATTCTACTACGGCCCCTCCGCGTGATTGATGACAACTCGGGTATTGTGGTGCGCTTACCCACCAAGTTTGATACCGCAAACGAACATTCCCACCAACCGGATCAAACACGAACTAAGTAGCATGCTTATCAATTTGTTTTGTGATTGCCTTGCCCCGAGTTGGATTTCTCAGATTGAATGGTAGGTTCACTACAGGAATCGAATGCTACGCCGAGGGCAGACAGCCGTCGGCGTAGCCTGCTAAACCATCGGCGTAGGCTACACCGACGGCAGCCCTCAGCTAGCTCCTCGGCGATGCTGCTCCTCGGCGGAAACGACACGTCCCTTGGCGTAGCTAGAAAACCCTCGGTGTAGCCTACCCCGACGGCCCCGTCGGCGTACTCGTCGTCGGCGGAGAGCCCCAACACCATGACACGATGAGGTAACGTCGCGCCGCTACGCCAACGGCCTGGCCGTCGGCGTAGATAGACACGTACCAGCGCTGCGCCGTCCCAGTCGCGGAGCTACACCGACGGCCTCCCCCTCGGCGTACACGTGCCACGTGTTGCCCCCTCACAGCGCCCAGGTCCGTCCTATGCCGACGGCCTATCCCTCGGCCGAGCCCTGACCATTTGGTCACACGCAGGGAGCTACGTCGACGGCCTGGCCCTCGGCGTAGGACCAGCCCAGATTTTTTTTATTTTTCCTGCTTAATTTCACAGCAATGACAGCAGTAATTATTAACATCAATATTTAACAGCAATTAACTCATCCAAAGCATCAATATTTAACAGCAATAATTATTAACATCATTCAAGCATGATCACATCATTTAAGCATCATCATATCATTCATACATCATTCAAACATCATTCAAACATCATCATATCCTTGATGTATACAAGCCGACATCCATACTACTCTGGAGGAGACATGGTGAACCCCTAATCTCCCTGGTGAGAATAGGCGACGCTCGACGAGGTTGACGCGTAGTAGAAGCAGCAGAAGAACCACCAGGCGAGGGAGTTGTCGGCGAAGAACCACCAGCAGAACGACCAGGCGAAGGACCATCAGGGTGGGTGGGTGTGATCATCCGATGGCTACCCGGTGAGGCATGACCAAAGTGCTCGTTCTTGGAATGTCCCGCCCCCTACATGTTCCCTACATGTTAGCAATTTGCGAGGCAAAGTAAAGCGGTAACCGGTGATTTGGCAAAGAACTTACCGGTGATGATCCATAGTATGTCCGACAGAAACTTTCCCTCGATGGCAGGAATGGCGCTGGCCCTAGCATGGGAGGTATGGGCCCTAAATTAACACTCTGTCCCGCTTGCATAGCCACAATCACCGCCTACAAGATAGTTTAGATGTCAGGCCCTAAAGCACCAAACTAGAGAAAGTGGGACTTGTATGTTTTGCAAAAGTAAAGGTTCAAACTTACATTTATGTACTGCGTGTAGAACATACTCGCCGCCTGATGCTGCTGAAAGGCCACCTCATATTCGTCATGAGCGGCATCGTAGGCTGCCTCGAACTCAGGCTAAAAATTCAAATACAATGAGTCTCGTCAACACTTAACCATGCATGAACAAAAGTCGTAAAGATGGGGAAAATAAGGAAACCTACATCATCTCTGGAGGTGGATCGACGAGGCTGGCCACAAGGCGGGATAGGTGGGCTGTCGGCGGGGTGGGTAGCCTTGAGACACGTGAAGCTCGTGGTGAGGGTAGGCTTGACCTTTTTATTAAGAATCTAGAGACGTCCATGCTCCAATCTGTGCGACGACAAGAGCAACGACTCCTCATCGGTCTCCGTGTTATTGGGGTCATCCACATGCGGGTGACGAGCCTTCACCATCATACTATAGTTCTGCAAGTCTTCCTGGGCATTGCCGAAGAACACGGGGAGCGAGGGCTGAGGCTTCGAGAGATCGGGCTTCTTGAGCCGCATCTTCTCATAAACGGCAACGTCATGAATCACCTCCCCGTGTAGTGCCTTGGCCACCTGCGTCGTGAAGAGAAATGTTATGCGTAGCAAGTACAAAGATGACGGGAAATAAATGCAGGGCGCTCCATGTGTATACATACCATCTTCCCCTTGAAGCGTTCAAAGTTGCGGTTTCCCGCGCAGTGTGTTCCACCATCGCCTCGGTTATCCGCGTGCCGCCTCGACAAGGCTGCAAACTCCTCGTCTGCTCTGAGCCACCTCGTCCTAATAAGCTCCTCCCATGCGTCTCGATGCGGCTCAGCCCAATCGGGGACAACCTGAAAATGCAATACTCAACTCCACATAATGCAATGGCAACTTAGCAGCAATGTAGAATCTCATGACATTTTACTCACTGACATGTACTCTTCTAGAGTCATCGAGTAGTCGAGATTAGGATTTTTACCGACAATGTCCTCCTTCTTTACCCTCATGCCCCTTTCAGCCCAGAAGTGACTAGCGGCTGTGACCTTTTGGTTGTACCACACCTGCGGTGTCAACTTCACACAAGCCCCAAGCAAAGTCATGTTCACCTTCTCCTGTTGCTCCTCATCCACACGATAAAAGCACTTCAATCATGCATAAAAGCAATTGTGAGTCATGAGTTAGCACGGTGTTGTCATCACTTATGAACGAAATTACATGTTTAAAAACACGAGAAATATGTCTTACCCAAAACTTGGTGATCATAGCATCAGCAGCTGTCGGAAAGCCCGGGATAATGGTAGCCTGGTAGTCCGCCCAAGTAGTGGCTAGCCTCCCGACGCCCTCGGGGGAAGTGTACCAGCCCGGTTAGAACTTCCTAATCAGAGCTACAATCATGCTATTAGGAAGGCGGGCCTTGCTCCCGACAGGAAATGTCCAATTGCTGCACAATAATCAAACATTAGTACACATGCCAAATTATTTATCACCAACAAGAAATTACATGTTTAAAATTACAAATTAGTATACTTACTCATTGCCATCTGGAAATAATAAGGGCTTTCGCCTCCTGGGTCCTAGGCTCAAACCTCTCCTCGGGGACTTTCGATTCCCCACGATTCCACAATTTCTTCCGCGGCCCCTGCACCACCAACTCGCGTGTAGGGTCCGCCTACTCCCTAGACTTCGCCTTCGCCTCCTCTCTAGACTCCACCTTCGCCTCCTGGTTGTGACGCGGCTGGAGTTTCCACGTACAGATCCAGGATTTTACTAAGTGTTAACGCATGTCCGAGAAGGGGGTCACACCTGGGGCCTACACATGGCACCTCCTAGGGGCACATGCAAGTTTTCATGTGATTCCGACACTCTGGTGGTCTTCTTCCGGCGAAACCCTAGACCAAGGGCCCCAGATCGTCAACCCCTATAGCTATCTCCGTACGAGGGTAGCCCGGTGGACCTCTCTAATTTTTCTTGGTTTGTTTAGGACGTATGTACATGGAGAGCCAATGTTGGGCCAACTTTGCCACATTATAGGCCCCGGTTGTGACGTGGCGGGAGTTTCCACGTACAGATCTAGGATTTTACTAAGTGTTAACGCATGTCTGGAAAGGGAGTCACACTTGGGGCCTACACCTGGCACCTAACAACCTTGCACCACTCTCACACACATATCCTAGGGGCACATGCAAGTTTTATGTGATTCCGACGCTCCGGTGGTCTTCCTCTGGCGAAACCCTAGACCGGGCCCCCCAATTCGTCTACCCCTATAGTTTTCTCCGTACGATGGTAGCCCGGTGGACCTCTCTACTTGTTTTGGTTTGTTTAGGACATATGTAAATGGAGATCAAAGGTTGGGCCAACTTTGCCACATTCTAAGGCCCCGGTTGTGACGCGGCGGGAGTTTCCACGTATAGATCTAGGATTTTACTAAGTGTTAACGCATGTCCGGGAAGGGGGTCCCACCTGGGGCCTACACATGGCACCTACCAACCTTGCACCACTCTCACACACATATCCTAAGGGCACATGCAAGTTTTCATGTGATTCCGACGCTCCGGCGGTCTTCCTCCGGTGAAACCCTAGACCGAGGGCCCCGGGTCGTCTACCCCTATAGCTATCTCCGTACGAAGGTAGCCCGGTGGACCTCTCTACTTGTTTTGGTTTGTTTAGGACATATGTACATGGAGATCAAAGGTTGGACCAACTTTTCCACATTCTAGGCCCCGGTTGTGACGCGGCGGGAGTTTCCACGTACAGATCCAGGATTTTACTAAGTGTTAACGCATGTCCGGGAAGGGGTCACACCTGGGGCCTACACCTGGCACCTAACAACCTTGCACCACTCTCACACACATATCCTAGGGGCACATGCAAGTTTTCATGTGATTCCGATGCTCCCGTGGTCTTCCTCCGGCGAAACCCTAGACCGCCCCCCCAGATCATCTACCCCTATAGCTATCTCCGTACGAGGGTAGCCTGGTGGAACTCTCTACTTGTTTTGGTTTGTTTAGGATATATGTACATGGAGAGCAAAGGTTGGGCCAACTTTGCCACATTCTAGGCCCCGGCTGTGACGCGGCGGCTCAGCCCAAGAAAACCAAGGGTCAGCCCAAGAAAACATAGGCTCGGCCTAAGAAAACCTAGGCTCAGCCCAAGAAAACCTAGGCTTGGCCCATGTATATCTGGTGGGTTAGGTTTGTTTAGCTTAAATACCCCCTCCTCTCTCATACCACTCCGTTGCCTCCTTCTCCTGCCCAAAGCATCCGTCGCCACCCGAAGCCACCGCCCACCCGAAGCCGCCGCCACCCAGAGCCCCTCACCGGCTCGAAGACTCCGCCACCCGAGGCCGCCCGCCGTCACCGCCCATAGGTAATCTCCAAGCCCTTTTTTGGTTAATTAGATGCGTTTCAGAGCAACCACACCTAGAAATGTGTTCTTTCGTTCAAATGCATACATTAGGATGCCCAACCCGCGTGCTCGTCCTCAACTCGGTGGCAACGCCGGAGGACTGCTAGGCTCCATCAGGGCTGGGGATGTCCGAGTCTGGGCTCCGCCGGGCTGGCACTGGGAGGTGCTACCTTCCGGGAACCGTAGCTTGGTGAGGAATCCGGGTCCCGTTGTCGACCCGGAGCTTCTTTGGTAGAGGTCACATGGTCCAGGAGCGGTTCAGAGGGAGCCGGGCCCCGAGAAGGTGGTACGGAGGCATGTCAGGGAGGAGGACGAGCACGTCCACCACTATATGTATGTGTTGGAGGTCAGGTTTTCTAATACATGGTAGGTTCTTTAGGGATCTCACCCAAGCTATGCTCGTGTGATGGTTCCTTCTCTCTAGGTGTCCACCGCTCGCGGCTCAGTACCCGGTCGTCGGCGTCCAGTTTGATTGAGTGAGATGTATCAGTGATATTATTGAATTTGTAGTAGGAAACTATGTCAAGAACTTGACTAAGATAACTAATATCTTGATTGTGGATGCTGAATATGATGATTCGCAACGTCAATTCATGTGGGCGTGTAGACAACTATTCTCACAATAAGTATCCCTTCGATTAAGAAAATATAGACAATGTTTAAATAATTGGTTATAATAAATAAGCACAAATGAAATGAAAAAAATAATAATTAGAAGGAGCTACGCCGACGACCACCCTCGGCGTAGGCCCAGCAGGAAAACCAGGAAAGAGGAAAGAAAACGGCCATAGCTACGCCGAGGGTAGCCGTCGGCGTAGCTATGACGCCGTCACGGGCCGGCGGACGTGGGCCTTGTTACGCCGAGGGCGTTTGTACGCCGACGGCTGCCCTCGGCGTAGCTGGGCCTACGCCGACGGCACCTGTACGCCGACGGCCACCGGGCAGAGCTGGCCTGGGCTGGGCCTACGCCGACGGCCCCGACTTTTGACCGTCGGCCTAGCGTGAGGTCTTCGGCGAAGCTGTCCATTCCTGTAGTGGTTCAGAACTCTAACCCAAATCTGTAGCTTGTCAAACTTGAGCTCCGAAGGCTGCATATGCTCGACGAACTCCTCAAGGATCACCGCGTTTTTGCTGACGTGCCATGGTGGTCTGTCCCGGAGGCAATCACGATCTCTCAGAGATTCGAACTCCGCCACGAACATGTTCTTGCCCACCGAGCGAAAAACTAGACCTCTCGGATTACCACAAGCCGGTCTGAGAGCACTTATGATTGTCTGTATGTGGAAGACATTGCGGTACAAGATCTTCTGTAGCATCCCAATTGTCTAACAATTGCAATGCTACTAGACTAGTCTATATATATGCTACCTCCTACATAGAATTTGTTGCATCATAATGATATCATGCTCATGTCATCATGCCACCTTGCATTTGAGCATCATATAAAACCCTTTTCCATTTGGTTCTTCTCTCATATGCATTAATAATTGTATTTGGCTCTTGATAAATTGTATTTGACTCTTGATAAATGCTTGATGCCCAAGTTGAGTTGGGGGCATATATTTTATTTAATTCCATCACCTTTCTTTGTCACCACCTTATAATTCCACCATCCTAATTACCCATGAGCTTTTATTTCTTTTGGCAATTAATCTAGCTTATGTGGGTTGGGATGGATCCAATTCTATTTTCCATGCTTGGCCCTTGCTCCACATTTTGGTAATGCATGGGAAGCATGCCTTGTTAATTATTTTGTTTTCACAAGATTAAAACATGGCATTTAATGCCTTTGCATGGGCCATGCAACCATCACCCCCATGTGTTCTCCTTTGGTTTTATTTGATTTTTGAGTGGATCATCTTCTTGAGCTCTCTTTTTCTCTCAATCCTTTCCACCTTGATCTTGTATCCTTGCCATGTACATCAAGCTCTCTTTCCTCATCTACTCTCACAAGTGTATGTACCCATGTATGATCATGTGGGATCTTTTCCCATAAATTCCTACCCTCACTCTCTCTTGTGGTTGTCCTCGCCATTACCTTGTGCTCCACCATAAACCCTCACTTCACCATTTTTCCCACCTATACTTGCCTTGGTGGATCACCACAAGAACCTAAAACACCCTAGCATGATCTAGTAAAACCCCTCTCTACCCTAGCCTCTCTTACCTCCCCTTTTTCCTCTAGTCTAGGCCGAGCCAACCCATGTGAGCCTCTCCCTCTCACCCTTTCTTTTCTTGGCAAGTACTCCACCAGCCCCATCGCATGCCCCTCTCCCCTGGTCCCCTCCCTTCCTCTCTTAGCAAGGCAACAAGAGAGAGAGAAGAGAAAGATCACCCAAGGCCTTCCTCTACTTTGCCAAAAAGTGAACCATCCCATGTCCCTCTCCCCTCTCTTCCTTATCAGCCCCAACCACCCCAGTACACCTCAGGTCGAGATCTGGAGACCCAGGCACCCCACGTTCCTCCCTCCTTCCTCCCTAGAAAGCCATGGCCACCACCTAGCCAAAACCCTAGATACTCCTGCCTTGTTCAGGTTCTGCGCGCCCTGGTGCTCTCCAAGGCCAGCCAGGAGCACCGATGAGGTCCTCTGCTTCCCCTTCTTCAGCTTGTACCAGCCCAGGGCCGGAACCTCATCGGAGCAGCCTAGCGCCGCCGTGAACCAAAGAAGACCGAGCTCGCCGTCCGCGAGCCCGACACAAGATCTACACCACCTCGCGTTCCGACCACTCCGGCTACACCGCGGTGAGCCCCTGCATCTCCTAGACATGTCCCTCCTCTCCCTCCTGCACTGTAGCTCCGCCGCACTCCGTCGATCCCTCTGCGCGCCGCCGCGTGCCGTGCTCGGACTAACAGCTGCAGCCTCAGACCCCTCTGCCCCCCTGTTCCTCGTCGAAGCCCGGCCAGCACAGCCCTCCTTCGGAGATGCTCCCTGCACGTAGAATGAAGATCGTTGTCCCCTCTATCTTTTTCGTTTTTGGGTCAACACGTTTCGCCCAGCAGATTCGTCGCCACCGTCGACGGAAAACGGCCGGATCCGCCGCTGGCACGACCTTTTCCGTCAACGAGCAGCAACAGCCGGAGCCATTTTGTACTTAGCCCCCTGCCCTTTTTCCCGCCTCAACCCGTGCTCCAGCCGTACCCACCTGTCAGCGTCTGCGGGCTCAGCCACTGGCACGTGGGCCCACAGCCGCTGGCCCCACCTGTCATTCGCATAGGGTAGAGAAGCTCGCGGTGAGGAAAGTGTGTGCGCCGTTTTCCGCTCAGTCCGTTTCTGGCCCGCAGTGACTGTGGCTAAGTCTGGATGAGTATTAAAACTCTGCATGTTTATCTGTTTTAATAAACAAATTCAGAAATGTTTTAAATCTGTTTAAATAACTTTTAAATTATAAATCCAAATAATACAAATGATATATGTTTTTGAATCAGAAAAATGTGAGGAATTCAAATATGCCATTCAAAATATTATTTGAACACTTTAAAATTTCGAGATGATTAAAATTACAATAAAATGCCCTTTTTCTTAATAAATTAATAACTTTATTTCTACAACTCCAAATTTGACAAATAATATGTCTAAATCGATCAGCGCGACGAGCCCGTTCTATCTATGCAGTCATTGTTCTGAATTGAAGCATGCATCATGCCATATTTAAAAAATCAGAACTGTTTATGGCGATAAAACTTGATTAAACAAATAATAAAATGCTTTATTCTTGTACCCCACACCTGACCATGCCATGCTATGTGAAAGCCATGTAAATTGTGCATCATTCATCATGGCATGCTTTTTTGCTTGTCGCATTATAATTCATCGCTTGTGCACTTTATTTATGTTGGCCCTTGTTTGTTTGGTTCTTCTTCGAATAGACGCCCAGCAGGAGAATTACCAGGAATCACAGGAGTTCTACCCAGATCCATCTCTCGCTTCAACTGAGCTACCAGGCAAGCACTACCACATGATTGCATACATATAGTACCTATTACCTCTATCTTATTCTTGCATCATTGAGTCGCAATTGCATTAAATTGAATCCCAAGTATTGCATAGCCTTTACTTTTAAACCCCACCGAAGCTTGTTTCTCCATCCCATGAGCCATTACTACAGAGTTGTTTGAGCCATGCGAGTCGTAGAAAAGCATGTGTAGGGTATGTGAGTGTCTGATGGATAACGAGGTACCTAAACAACTTAACCTGAGTAGTAATGGGATAACTAATGAAAGAGGCACCGGTGAGCTATATCTGCTATTTGGTTTTTCATGCTCACTTGTGTCCCGTAGGACCCTGAGTACTTGATTCCTGTTCCTTGACTATTCGCACTACCCACATCCGGGAGGCCTTATGGACCCCCTGAGCCAGAGCTTGATTCATTTCTATTTCTTGGGGCCACAATTAGTTTGGGGTTTTATTACTATCATGTACTTATGCCATGTTTACTGTTTATTTACGATTGTACGAGGAGCACCTGTACTGTTTTGGATCGTGACACGTTTTCGCTGTATCGACAAGCCCAGTCACACTTTCGGGTTCCCAGTCGTTTACCGCCGTCCACACAAACCTTGAGTCCGTCTCGGAGTCAGCTAGCTTCGTTGCGGGTAGCTTAATGGGGTGCCCCCCTGAAATATTTCTGAATCCTGTGATCGCTTTGTCGTGAATGCCTCGTTGGGTTTTGAGTTGGTTTTTCCGAGGTTGATCGAGTGTGTGTTGCTATTTGTGCACTCCTGCAGGGTAAATCTTTCTGAAAGCCGTGTCCGCGGTTATGAACGACTTGGAGCACAGTTTCTCGATCATAGACAAGTCTCACTAAAGTACCGCTTTTGAATTGACTAAGTACCTGACTAGTAAATAGTGCAATACTCATGGAATGGTTAATAAAACTGCCAACGGATGGGGGTTGTTCGTCCGCTTCCTCGTTGGTAAGCGAGGAGGAGGATGGATCTGTTAATTATACTGTTATAACTGTTGTTCTTAATTCACGGACATCCGTCTATCGTTGGTTAGGCGGATGTTAGCGAGTATCTATAGTCTTGTTAACTATTATCTTCTGCTGCAATTGCGCCACCAGGTTGTGTCCCCTTTAGAGGCATAAAGACTTGCTGAGTACCCCTAGGGTCTCACACGATAAATTGTTTGATTCACATGAACAGGTGTACTCGTAAGATGAATACTGGATGGAAGAGACGGATGATGTTGGCAACGATCACTCGGTGTAGAGATTCCGGGAACGGGGATCCGTGAGATCTGTGGGCGGGATGTGTTTATTTATGTGGCATCTTATGCCGATTTGCTTCTTATTCGTACTCGGATCTTGTTTTCCGCTTCCGCCTGAAACTCTGATGTTTGATGTATGAGGAGCTATCCTAAAATATTATCTCTATCTAGGACGTTTGAATCTTGCCGTATGGCGTTACAATATTTCTATTTCTTTTAGATGGAATGGCTCTGAGGACTGTTGTATGTGGCTTGCATACATACTCACTTGTGTATGTAGTTGATCCCTTCGCCTGCCGATTACGCCGCTCGTTCTTGTCCCGATGCTCTGAAAGTGGTTAGGACGGCCGAAAGGTCTACCGTGAGTGGCCCCGGGCCTCACCGTACTATTTTAACCACTTTCGCCCATCCAGGCATGTAATTAAGAGCGTAATTTACCGAGGTAGTTACATCTTCCCGGCCAGCATCCACTTGGGCTTATCTCCATTGTCAACATCGTCAACAACCAAAGGAACAGCCTCCTCTTCAGTGAGATCTAGCTTGCCCATCGCCTCTTCCAGCCGCGATCAGACGACCCTGGCAGAGCGGCTTCCGCTTCCTTCTGCTTTCCACGATTAGCCGAAGGATCGACGCGCGCCGCCAATCTCCTGAAACCCTAATCGCCTAACCGGAGGCTCCTAGTTTCCGGGAAAAAACATATACGTCCGAAAAATCCATGGACGGGTCACAAACTCGTCCGCGCTTTGCTTGAACTGATCTAATTTCCTGAATTGGCTTTAAGATACTATGTACATACCGCAAAGTGGAGTACTTTAACACGAAAACTTGACGCACGCGTGCTGGATCTGCTAGCTGCACGCCTGCACCCACCCATTATTTCGTGTCAAAGCAGCTGTGTAGTGTAGATGCGCCGGCCGAGAAGTTAGGTTGATTGCCACGGAACACGGCGTTGAGCTTTGCAGAGGTGTTCTGAGTGGATCTAGTTTAATTTTTTTTTTGAACTGAGTGGATCTGGTTTATAATTGTTTAACGTCTTCACGAGTGCGTGGGTTAGTTTAGAGTTGAGACTGGCCGGACCCTGGAGCTAAGAGAAATCTCCACTCTCGTTGGCCGTTACTAGTCCGAAATCCGGAGCTAAATAATGCTGGATGAAAAATGTTTTCGGTCTAGAAACGGCAGTTTTCCGGTCGCGTTCCCAGGCCGAGCTCCCAGTTTTGGACAAATTTTAACAAAATTCGGCGAAATCTGGACAAATATAGGTGGATTTCACTGATAGATTGGCGATTCATAAATATTACATCGAATTCGGACGGGCACCCGAATTCTGACTTCACTTAGGCTAAAAAAACTAAAAAAAGAACTAGAAAAGACGACGCCGAAAACTATGCCGATGCTGAGGCTGATGCCGGTGGACGCCGTCTACATGCCGAAGTTGCGGTAAAGCTGGTGTAGTCCGGATCCGCCTTGCCGTCGTCGCCGTCCTCGTCGTCCCCGTCCTCGTCGTCGCCGTCGTTGCTACTCGCCACTGCTCGGCGACGACTGCACCGGCACCGTCCCAGACAAGCGCGACGCAGCGGAGGAGCAGGAGGTGAGGCTGCCCATCCTCCTAGGCAGCCAGTTCGCCGGAGGTCGACTCCCGTGGCGAGGTGATGGCGCCGAAGAGCGCGGGAAGCCGAGGCGGGGGTTGTTGCCGGCGTGGATGTATTGGAGGACGTAGGGGAGGGTGCGTCCCGACGCACTCCACCACCGACGACGCCCCGCCGAGTTGTTGCGTTTCTGCGGCGTGTCGGGCGGCCCCTCATGGAAGGCGAGCTTGCGCAGCCGCCGCTCGACGAAGAACTGCTCCCAGTGGAGCAGGTTGCCGGGGTCATCGGTGCGTTCAGGGTCCTCCATCGCCGCGATGACCTCCTGGATCGCCTCGACCATTTGGTCGCCCTCCGGCACTGGCGCTATCGGTATGCCGTCGGCGCTGAGCTTCCAGCCGGGCGGGCAGCGGAAATCCGACGACGCCATGTACCCGACGTCGTAGAGCATCCGCGCCTCCCACGGATGCAGAGTGCGCCGACCGAAGCCGTTGGCCGTCGCGGGGTCGCCTAGGTACCTTTCTGCCATGGGTGTTTCGCCGAGGTCTATTGTTCGCTCGGCGTTGGAAAGGGGTTTGGAGAGTGTGAGACGTGAGTCGTGTCGTGGCCGGCTTTTATAGGCCGAAGTGGGCGGCGAAGACGGGAGGGGTGTATATGCTTTGACGGGAAAAGGGGAACTAGCGGGAAGCCGAGACGGCGGTGTCGCGCCATACGGCGACACGTGGCTGACGAGACGCGCCATCAATTGCCCGGCGGTCCTTCGCGGGAGCCGAGGCGGAAAGATGACGACGAGGCGATTTCGATCGCTGACTAGGCGGGTTCATGCCTTGAGGCATTTTTTGGCGCTGAATTCGCGTCGTTCGGCGTTCGCAGCGCGTTTCCCGGACGAAACCGACGTCCCGAGAACATGAAAACAAATTTTAGACCAAATCTGGACGAAAGTCCCGAAAACACAACCGGGTGAAAACTCGCCATCCACGCGAACAAAAACATTGAAACGGCCTGCTCAGAAACCGAACGGAGATGCTCTAAGCCTGGAGAGGTGGCCGCGCGCGCACGATCGGCACTGCATATGCCCGTGTGTGGCCAAGCACGTGCAACCGACGTGGTGGACCACTGGCATGGGCGCCACCGAGCCACGTCTCACCATGAGATAGTCAATGCCCAAGATTGATCGCGACTGAAGTACCCGCCGTACATTTTGGAGCATACGTACGAGCATTCCGGCCAATACCCCTGTCTTCGTGCAAGTCTGCTGCTCACTTTGCAAATTGCAATATCCTGAAGTCAAATATTATGGAACCAGGTACTCCCTCCGTTTAGAAATATAAGACGTCTTAGCTTTGTGAATCGAATATATCTAGGCATCTTTTAATGTATAGATTCGTAAAGGTTCGAAGTGAATCTTACACTAAGCAGTGTCTAGATACACTCATAGCACAAAACTAAAATGTCGTATATTTCCGAACGGAGGGAGTAAGTGTTAAAGAAACTCTCATTTGACTGAGACAAAGAGTGGTATCACGGATGCAAGAGAGATCGCATCATCATCACTCTTTGCTCTTGGAGAGGTAAGTACAATACTACTCCCTTCGTCTCAAAAAGATATCACAGATTTATTTAAATTTAGATATATTTATACGTTAAATAGTGTTTAGAAACATCTAAATTAAGATACATTTACGACATCGAAGGGGCTACTATGGATCACACAGGGAGTAGTATTTCTGTAACACGCATTGCCAATCTATATTGAAACGAAAATAGGTCGAGGATATGGATGACAATGCTACACCATTAGTTTTATTAACATTTTATTATCGGTACTGAGATCATGACACTCCGGCCGGCCGTGGTGGCGAGGGGGAAGTAGTCCGCTGCGGCGCTCTTCCTCTTCTTCGTTTGGAAGTCGGCGTTGTCCTTGTCGTGGTGGGCTTCCCCTCCTGCAGCTCTGGCGGCCATGGTGGGCGCTTTTTTTGCAGGTGTTGGTGGCTCCCCATGGCGGTTTCTTCATGGAGCTTCTCTTTGGCGGTTTCATGGCTGATTGATCCGTCATCATGCCGGACCTTATGGAAGTAGGACTGCTGCTCTTCCTCTGCGTCGGTGCTCGTCTTCTCCTCTTCGCCAAGTGGTTCGTCCCCGGTGACTTGGAGGAGGCCGGTTGCGGGGTGTTTCTCGCCGGTTTGAGCTTGGTCGAGCCCTTGGCTCTGACCTCGTCGATGGCTCCGCCTCCGAGGTCGCCGGCGCTGGTGGCGGAGTCACCGAGGACTCGGCTGCATTTTACTTCTTCATTTCAGGGTCTTTTCTGTAATTTGTGGAGGCCCTTATTTTCGAATTTGTAGGTCTTTACGTGAGTGTTGTGTGGGCCTCCCTGTGATTTTTTCCTGCCACGGGTTCTCAACACAGCATAAAAAGTTAGGTGTGTTACACCCTTGATCGTTCAAAAAAAAGAGATCATGACACTCGTTATCAACGCCAACGAGAGTAGGATTCTTGATCAAATAGACAAATTTATACATGGATTATTCTGTTACAACAAGGTCTACTAAATCAAGTTATGGAGGGACGAGGATGGAGGCGCGCATTCGTCTCGCAATAGTGATTGTAGTCGTTGCTAGGTGGTCCGAAGATTATTTTTACTTTTGGGTCTCTTTGAACCCGTTGATGATTTTTAGTAGATCAGTGGAATTAAAAAAATACACATTTTTTAATTTTTTGGGAAAGTATTGCACGATTTGATAATTTCCATTTATAGCATATTGTCGGCTTCGACCTAGCCGAGTGGGTTTGAGACGGCCTGGGCCGGATCGAATGGACCGTCGGCTGGCAACCAGCATGCAATCGGTCAGGCCCTGGCCGAATAATTCATTCGGTCAGGTCCTGGCTGATTTCCCTAATCGGCTTATCTGTGGCCAAATCTTACATGATCAATGCAACGCTATGTGCTTAACCTAAACCTTAACGTTAGTTCCAGCCCGCCATTTTCTTCTGCTGATTTCTCCCGTCATCGGTTCCCGCCGTTTTCTCATGTCGATTTCTCCCGCCATCGGTTCCTGCCATTTTCTCACGTCGATTTCTCCTTTCACCGGTTCCCGCCATTTCCCCCCGACATCGGTTCCCGCCATTTTCTCTTGCTGATTTCTCCCTCCACCGGTTTCCGCCATTTTCTCCCGCCAATTTCTCCCTCCAGCGGTTTCCGCCATTTTCTCCCGCCGAATCTATTGTGGGAACCAATATATTTTCATCCAAAATTTCATCGGTTCATCCTCTTTCTCTCTCCCCTTGATTTCACCATGAGTGTGCCTTGTTCGGACCCTAACTACAGGTCGAGGAAGATGAGATATGAAAGGTTGCCACTTGGGGTGAGAGCGGAGCAGTGTTGGTGCGGCCATCTTGCCAAGGTGAAGGAGAGCGAGGATTTCTTAGATAAGATGGACATGAAGTTTTTTATGTGTGCCAACTATGACCAAAGCTTGTCCCGTCAATCTAGTTCGTCGTTCCAAAGACCTCTGGTACATTCTAAAAGCATGATTACAGCTATTTTACGTCCTTTTTGTTGTTTTATTCATGCCATTATTATGGTTGTAGTCTCCTCCTCCTCTCTGCAAGTGGTACCATTGGATTGACACGGAGCAACCCGTTTGGGCCGTACAGGAGATTGTGGATCGTAACAGGCATGCATGGGCTAGCTTTCACGCTAAGGAACATGCCGAAAAGATTGCCATGTAGGAGAAGGAGCGAGAGAGAGAGAGAACTGAAAGAATTAAGAGTGGAACAAGCTCGAAACCGCGAGCTAAACAAGAAGAGGGGGGAGGAGAGCATGGAAGAGGTGCACAAAGAGTCACGTGCGGCCGAAAGGCAGAGATTAAGGGAAAGGGCTCCTGAGGTGCAGGCAACAGAAGAACGTTGGGACAAGACCGGGAAATACCCTCGATGGACTCAGGACAGGTAGATGTATGTCCCACAAGCGATGTATCTTAATTTCAGTTGTAGTGTCATGGTGTATCTTAATTTTAGCTTGTGTGTTGAGTTGTATCTTAATTTCAGTTGTAGTATCATGGTGTATCTTAGTTTTAGCTCGTGTGTTGTATTGTATCTTGATTTCAGTTGTAGTGTAGAGATATATCTTAATTTCATTTTTAGTGTAGAGATGTATCTTAATTTCATTTTTAGTGTAGAGATGTATCTTAATTTCAGCATGTAGAGTTCCCTCCATTTTCTCCCCACCATTTTTTCTCCCTAAGTTTTCCTGCTAATTAATTTCCGCTAGATTCTCCCGTCAACTTATTCTCGCTATTTCTTCTCTTTTCACTCTATAAACCTCCTCACTCAGTTCTGTCAACACTCAAGCGTTTTCCTCTTCTACAGATGTCGAGTTCTCCTTCCGATTGTAGGTTTTGCTAGTGGATGTCCGGGAAGATTTTACGTTTGTCCAAAGAGTTTAGGATAGATGATACCATAGTTACATGGGAGGCTCTCATTAGTAGTGACATCCTCCTTAATGAGCTAGGTAAGAGATTGTTTAGGTCTAGTGTCCACCCTAAGAGGACTCCTAAGGAAATTCGTACAGAACTTCTCAGGTTGAATGCATTGGTAAGCATTAAAGCTTCGTACCACCAAGCCGATGTCATATTAGGCAGATAACGTTTGGTCTTGGATAAAGAGCGACGACAAGGAAGAAGACGAAGATGATCTCTTCATATCGCCCTTTGGCAAGAAGGCAAGAACCGCCAGGGAGAAGGAAAGAGTAGAGAAGGACAAGGGCGCTTCATCATCGACGAGCAAGGGAAAGGGCCAGACAGTATTGTAGTTTGGTTATCTAAGTTTAACTAGGATCTTGTCAGTATCTTGTTAGGTTGTGGTTGTATCTTAATGCTCCCTTGTCGTTCGTGTTTGTATGTTAACTATCTATTGTAGTTGTTTGGTAGTGAAATAAATAACGATGTGAAATAATAGTAATGTGTCTCACACGTAGATAGGTTCATGTCTCATACATAGATTTCCCAATATCTCACAAGTACATAGACATATCTCTCATACATAGATAGATAGATGACTCGTACATAGAAAGATAGACATGTCGGACGTATCAGTGTTGTCGTCTGGACGCTTAGGTGGTGGGTTAGGGGGCATCGTCCAACCGAACCTGTGGGATGGCCCAACGTTTCGAGAAGGAATCACTAACCCGTGCTCGTCGTACTGAGTTTCCTATGTGGGGTTTGGGGGAGGAGCCTAAAAAATGTTCAACAAATTGCTTTGCGTCATGAGATCCTGAGTGTTGTGATCCACATCATGATCCCTTGTCCACGCGGATTCAGACATGGATGACTGATAGCCAGGCATAGACCTCTGCACTCCGAAGGCTCCTATAGATGAAAACAGAAGTACATTAGAAGTTGATATGAACCAAGCCCTGGCACTTTCCGTCTAAGACACTTACCCTATGGCTGCGGCTATGGACGAAACCCATAGTTTGGCGTGGGAGAGTGGCCCCACGGTGAACCTCCACCCTGAAAAGGTGGTTGTTGTTGCTGCCACCAGTTGAAAGAAGTGTGATGCTGCCACGATGAACCTCCAGCCTGGTCTGGAGGGGGACGTCTCAGCATCGTCTGTGGTGTAAGTCATGGAAGCGGAGACTGTCGTAGGGGCGAAGGTGGACATGGCTGGTGCTGGTGCGTCGAGTGATGCCGAGGCCACTGTGGTGCCGGGTGGTGAGCAACATCCGAAGAGCGGGTGTATGTGATAACCGCGTGGATACGTCGTAGCTTCTCATCCAGGCAACTCAGCCATGTCTGCTGGTCCTGGAGTTGTATAAGCAGAAGTCCAAGCGAAAGAGGGCATCTATAATCAGCACTCTCCATCTCAAGATCAGCTATCAACTGTGCCTGCAATTGGCATCACTAGGTTGAAAAAGGATGAGAAACTATGTAGCAAGTAGGTGCATTAGATAAATATAATGTATTACCGTGTGTTGTTTGCTACACGTTGTAGACTAGCTCAAATAACTATCCCAAGTAGTCGGTGGCCCGACATATCCTCCGTGTGAGACTTTTGGGCGATGCGTAGACGTGTGGCCCTCATATAGCTATCCAAATAATTGTTGAACTATTCCATGTCAAACTAGGCATCCGAGTCCCAGACTTGTGTCGTAGCGGTGTCCCACTCTGCAACGTAAATCCTAACCCTATGGAGCCAACCAGTGGAGGTCTTGCTACTTCCCTTTCTTGACAGCCTACAATTGGGGACTGATCGTGGCCGGTCAATAAATCATGTAAGATAGAAGAAATTTGTAAAAGAAGCATACGTGTGGACGACCGATGGTATGTCACTCTCCGTAGGACGAGGACCAGCCAACTGGCGAATACCGAACTACTTCATTACTCTCTATAGGCTCATCTCCTTTGCCTGCATGTCGAAGATGGTCTTCGATTTTGTTACCAATACGTCGCGTCTCTGGTGCAGAGAGTATAAATCCCCATGTAGTCCCCAACCCTGTGGAATCTAGCACCGACGTCTGCATCCATGTAGGGCACCCACATCACCGAACTTGCGAGCAGCACGTCAAACTGCTCAGACAATGCGGGGTAGCAAGCCCTCACCTGATCATGAGAAAAGTGTCTCTGCCAAAATACTTTGTCATTTCTAGTCATAGTGTATGTGAACTAATTGATGAAATTAAAAATTTGCACATAACTTGCGGCGTGTCGAAACTATATCGAAAGTAGGTAAGTCAACGCGCTCTGCGTCGAACAGTCCGGTCGAAGGGTCACCCAACTCACCCACCAGGGTTCATGGTGTTGAAATTGCCCACTACTCAAAATCCTCACATCTCACCGGTCCAGGTATTGACCACATATTTTTTCAGGTAGTAGGTAGACACGAACAAGATTGTGTCCATTCCGTGCTGCCCGTAAGCAGCAAGCACATGCGAGCAAGGCAGGTGAAGCAACTTTGGTTTATTGCATGTGCACTCACAGGTTGGCCATTGCTTATTTCCAATCTTCACCTCATGCATCCTTAGCCCATTACCACACCCAAACTTATCGGTGGGTAACTACACCTCAAACATTCTTTCTTCATTACCAATGGCCACGATAGTGTGTGTCTGACATTTTGCCATATTTTTATCCATGTACTTCATAGTATTTTCACAGAAACGTTTGCTCGGACTGTTCAGGATATGCATTTGAGCTCTCTGACGTCTGTCTTTAAAATATGTAGCCGTGTCATACATAATACCCTCGACAATGGTTGTAAGTGGCAGAGCCCTGTTACCTCTGAGGACAAAGTTATATGACTCAGCTAGATTTGTAGTCATGACACCGTACCTAGCTCCATGTGTGTTGTGTAGCAAAGAGCACCTCTCCAAAAGCTCGTGCTATATCCACTGTTGGAAGTTTTTAATCTGTCTCCTGAGCCCTCTCCTAGTACCAGGAAGATCAAATCCTGGCAAATCACAAAGCCCTATAGGGTCGTCCTCCATAGACGCTGCTCCAGAAGCTGCCTGTGCATCTACTGCTGCTTGATGTGCAGCTAAAGCTGCGGTTTGCGCCGCTTTTCTCGCCCTGACATGTTTTTGAGTGAATTCATCAAGATGTGCACGTATGAAATCATACTTCCATTCCTGGTTCTGCTTGCACAATTTTTTGAATAGATTCATCAGGTTCTTGTTCCTGATCTGTGAGAAGAAATTAGCTCCCAAATGACGCATGCGCCAACGGCTCTTCATGTCGAGCCAGGGTGTTTGTTCTTCAGACCCTGGCTATGTCAAACACTTTCCCACATTGAGTATACATGCATGTCTATCGTGAATGATGCACACATTGGGCTTATCTTTCACAACTGATATCTTGAGATGCCTGAAGAACCATGTCCAACTTTCAGTGTCATCGCTCTCCACAAAAGCAAATGCGAGTGAGACAATTTGATTGTTGTTGTCTTGACCAATTTCGGTAAGGATCTGACCCTTATACTTGCCAGTGAGAAAAGTGTCATATACACATATAACTGGTCAGCAATGAGTGAAATCTTGGATGCATACAGTGAAAGAGAAGAACACTCGATGAAGCACCTTCCCAGATGGGTCCTTTGGTATCACATAGTATTGGATGTCGACATAGGTTCCTAGGTTCCTATCATGTTGTGTCTGGAGTTGTCAGACTACAGAGTCGTACGAGTATCTGAATGAACCAAACCTGTTATCAAGAGCCCTTTGCTTTGCCCTCCAAGCATTTCTATAAGAAATGTTGTACTTAAACATGACCCTTACTTTCTTAACTATAGTCTTCACTTCCATCACTTTGCACTCCACTATCTCCATGTAAAGTAACCAAGCTAGAAGGGTGGAGGAGAGGTTACGATGATCTCTAAGGCTAGATGGAATCTCATATGTGTGCATCACTAAGTCGCTCACCAACCAATTTGTGTCGTACTTAGGGAGATATCCATGCACCCTGGCTGGACAATTTATATTCACACATTCTATTGTCAAGTATTTTTTAGAGGACATCGTTGTACTGAAAACCCTCTGTGTGGACAATGCCCAAGCAATGATTGCATCTTGCAAATGTTTCTTGTCTGGATATCTGGCACCCTGGGCAATTTTATTCTTATGATATTCTCACACAGAATCATAACCGTCGTTAATGGTCATTCCATCTAAGATGTGTTGATTCCATGATGAAGAAATCAACACGTCTTCTCTGTTACCTTCTCCATCAGAACCATCCGAATCATCAGAATTACCACTTTCATCATCCATGTAATCCTCCTCTTCCATCAAGTCTTGTATGTGTCCACCTTCCTTGTTCGCATATGCCTCTCCACTATCGTGTCCTCCACCTCTTGCATGACTGCTCTGCCCTGGTTCAAAACCACTCCTCCTCCTACCGACTACTCTGCTATGATTCATAACCACCACCTCCAGCGTTTGACATAGAGAACATCCCGTAACTGGATTCAGCACTATGGCTAGGACCGTATCCACCATCGCCTCCAGATGGATCTATCTCCTTCATGACGGGAAGCACTAGTGCGACAGGGTTTACGTGCCTGACCTCGCAACCTTTTAGCCACTTCAACCAGTCTTTGTTACGATCTACAGGCCTCGAAATCCAGAAATGGTTCTTCGTTGACTTTGTCCACAATGCATGTACACTAACGGTGCATGTTTCAAGGTTATACCCTAAACAACTTGTCAACCATTCCTTCAGCTGACTAACACTTCATGTTTTTGAGGGCAGTCAAATCCATCACCATATACTCAAACTCACTCAAATCATCTCCATACTCATTTGTTCGGATAGTACCAGGACCGTAGTAAAATATGAACTTCACTAAATTAGACATCTTTGTTGATATAAAAACATTTTTCGAACTAATCAATAAATTAGCAACAATGTATATAACCATGTAAAACAATTTGTCTATATAAATAAAATATACTTACTAACGGTCGAAAATACTAACTAAACCACCAGCCAAATTTCCCCACTTATGCGCAATACAAATGTTCTAATAAAATGCGCTGACCAACAGCCGGAAATACTAACTAAACCACCAGACAAATTTTCCCACTAATCCACCATCCAAATATTCTAATAGCCTCCTAACCATACCCAATTAGCTGCATAACCATATAAAATGATTGTGATTATCTAGGGATTAGGGTTTACTCTTGAAGCGTGAGAGACCACTCAGTATAGCGGCCTCGAGTCACCGAACCAGCAGCACGGTGCAACTCATACTACCCCCAACACCAAGCTCCACCGCAACACCACCATTGCCATTCCTCCAAAGAACAACCACCAAATCGAGTGTCAAGCTAACCTGTCAGTAGATCGGGCTTTCCTACCTCTATATTGGTTTTAGAATGAAGATTTGGTGGAAACTATGAAAAATCGGGGCAAAATGGGTGCAAGAAACGGTGCTTCTCGAGTTTAGGAGAGAGAAGAAGAAACTCGCACGGGAGGAAGAAGGGAGAGGAGCGGGCAGCCGACGCGCGGTCGTGACCTCTCTGGCTTGATTTCGCGAGCCGGGACCGAGTGGACCATTCAACCAAGCTGTGACCGAATGGGCACTCTGCCGGGGGTGGCCCGCGCCCACATGCAATCGGCTACGTCCTAGCCGAGTGGAACTGAATGGGTCAGGCCAACGCCGAATGGTTCAATCGGCCAGGCCGAAGACGACAATGTGCTACAAATAGGAATTATTAAATTCGTGCAATACTACCCAAAATGATTAGAAAATGTGTATTGTTTTAAAAAAAGTCGTGCATATTAGTACATGAAATGTGCAGACATTTAAACAAGTATTGTATCTGTTAAACGCCTAATTCTAGGAAGTTCTGAATATTACAACACCAATGTGTATATCTATGAGTAGTTTTACAGGAATTTGTAGAGAATGAAAGACTCGAAGAAAACTTCCATGAAGTAAAAAGAAAATTCCTTTCATTCACAAACGGACAACCATAATGTTTTTCTCATCTTGGGGGAAGGGGGTGTCGGGTGGTGAGTAGAAAAAAATTCCAGATCAAACCGTATTGCATATTAGTTTGTCTTAAGTGATTTTTTTTGTAAAGTTGGACACAGTATGAAATTTTATTTCTTGATGTATCCAATGATAATGATTGGATGTTATAGATGATACTTGATCAAATTTTACAAATTTTCTTTTGAATATTGATGCCCGTGGACATACATTACATGTATTTATGACGGTAGCAATACAAAGATGATACGCATACACGTAACATAAAACAAACAAAAAACAAACATTTGAACAATTGCAAACCATCATCGTCGCAATTATTAAGGATCCAAATCCTTCGCCGTCGCCGAAGAAGAAGGTCATCAGCAGCCGGTCCACACTTTGGCACTGAAAAAACACCTAGCTATAAAACATTAATGAGCCGTAATAACCACCAGCTCCGTAAGACTGGATCTAACCTGCTGACTTAAGGCAAAACTCATATGCAACTATAATTTTTGGGAAAGAAAAAATAAAAAACAAATTGCCATGTGGCAACTTTACTTACCGTGCGCTCCAACTTGCGAGCAAAGGGCACGTTCCGCCCATATAAATTTCGAAGATATTTAATACAGACAACCTAGAGCTGGTATAGAGATGAAGCCATAAACCATACATGATCTATGATACATGTACGTATATATACATTATATTGTACGACTGTATGTAGAGGGTACATGGTTTTTTTTTTTTTTTGAGAAAGAGGGTACATGGTTTGGTGTAACAAGCAGTAGGCGCCCAGCCTGCTGGTCCACTGCTCCATGCTCAAATATATCCAGCCTGTGCAGTTCCAGTTTGCAAAAGCTACTCGAGAACCAACCCACCACCCGCGACCTTCTCCTACCAACCAAGCAGCTCCAAACACCAAGAAACCCGCACAATCCGAGATCTCCCTCTCCAGCCTGATCGTCGATCCCGGGTTGTTGTCGCTGGGCAATGGCGACCGACGCGATCCTGGAGACGATCAAGCCGCGGCGGAGCCCGTGGCAGGACGACCTTCCAGTGACGACCGCCGCGGGTGCGGGGAATAAAGGCGGGAAGGTGGACCTGACCGGGATGCGGCGCCGCGTGTCGTCGTCCCTGTCGCTGCACCTCCAGCCGCTCTCCTCGTCTTCGTCCGCGGTGTTCCGTCGCGCGCGTTCAATGCCGTCGATCAAGGCGCTGGCGGCAGCGGGCGCGGTGCGGCGGTGGTGGGAGTGGGGGCTCGGGTGGGTGATGGAGCGGAAGCCCTCCTTCGCGCGGGGCCTCGAGATGAGCGACGACGAGGCCGCCGCGCTGGGTTGCCACTGCCGCGGCACGCTTAGGCACGTCTTCTTCAAGGCGCGCGCCGAGGTGCGCCGCCTCCTCGGCCGCGACGGCCTCCCGCTCGGCGGTGTCGCCGGGCAGGACTTCAGGTACGACTCCGTCAGCTACGCACAGAACTTCGACAACGGCGACGTCGACGCCAGGTGCTAGGCTGCTAGCTTGCTGCTGGACCTTCCTGCGCTGCTGCATACACGGATTCGCGCGCCATCGTCCTCGTCCACATAGCTCGACCGGTGGTGGATATATATATGATCGATACGGCATTGCATACAGATTATCTCTGGTTTTGCGCGGCAATAAACCCAATTGTTTGTAAGATGGTACTAGTACATAGTACGGGTATGTGTGTGTTTGTCCGAACGATCGGAAATGATCGAGCGGTGATGCGTGATCGGGGACCAGATCAACGGAATCAAGCTGTAATATATGTTCTTGCGCTCTTGTTTCATGCGTTTTTTTCTTCGATCCATGTCGCTGAAACACATTGCAGACGCAAATCAGTACAATGCCACTGCAATTCTACCAACATTGCAGAAATCTGAATCATGTCCTCGGGCAAACAAAAGCAGAGGAGAGGATGAATTGTCGTTTTCTTCTTCCTCGGGAGACTGACTCAGATTCAGATCTTGTTCTGGTTCTGGTTCTGGTTCTGGTTCAGGGTCACTTTCTTTCCAGCTGTGGACGGCGCGACGCGTGAGCTACTGCTCACTGCCCGAGGTCATCCTCCGTCCTCCTCGCCCGGTTGGTCGGTCCCGGAGCTGTCGCGCGCGCGAGCAGATCCGGGAGGTTGAGAGGGACGTCGTCGTAGAGAGGAGACGATAGCAACCGGGCGCCCAACCATGGAGGTGCGGGTTAGGCGTCGGTCGTCTGTCGTCTTCTTCCTCCTCGCGGTCGACGTGGCATGGACGCATGGTAGGGCCAGCGCGGAATGATGATCGGCGGTGACTTGTCGACCTGAGGCTGAGCTACCACGCGTCGTGTGCAAGGTCGGTGGTCACATGCGGATGCAGGCGGCGGTTGTTGCGGAGAGATCGGATAATTCCGGTGGGGGGACAGGGGCCGTGTCGGTCGCGAACTTGCGATGCACGATGTGAACCATGTACTCCCTAATACCCAAATTAATTGACTTCGTTTTGTCTATATTCGGATGATACTAGGATTGACTGTTTATTTGGTTGCATGTATTTTTGTTTTCCTATTAGGAGAGTCCATATGGTCACTTTGTTTGTTTTTCCAGATTAGGCTCTGCTGGTACAAAGTTACACGTTTGGAACCGCATCTAGCCCGATATGCTTACGTCGCATGGCAAAATAGTGAGCTTACCAACTAGCAACCAGGGTTTAAGAGCTTTCATGATCGATCAAGTTGAATCATAACACTGGTAGTGGATAATCCACATGATTAGACCAACGATGATGATATCTTTGGTCATACTTGCACCCAATATAGGTGGATCCTGCTCGTGTGGATGAACTTGTTGACGAATCGATGCCGATGGAGTGAAATTGATCTTTGTTTCTACTGACGGTTGTTCCTTCTGGGGACGCTCTGCTAAGAACTCAGAGTAGGCTTTTTGTGCTTCTCTAGAGTCTTAAACCCCTTATGGAGGTTGCCCTGGTAACCCGTCACTTGTTGGCTGCACTCCTCCCATGTCTTGTAGATTCCCGGCTGCTTGCCGTAGTACACCACGTGACATGGGTATACCTACAGGTACTCGAGTTTGGTATATACGGTCTAAATACGTATAGGCCCACGGTGTCGCTAAGACCCAAAGAGGGACTCGAGTAACCTACGGACTCTCGATTGCTTGAAGAACAAGAAGAAGTTAAAGATAGAAAGTTTGAAGGGGAAAACCCTAATTTGTAACCGACTCGACCTGCTACCCGGGACCTAGCCTATCTATATAAAGGCTAGGAGGGGGCGGCGAGGAGGACACACGCAAACCTAGTTTCCACCATCCTCACCAGATTGCATCTGCGCACCATTGTAACCTTCGGTTCCTTCAATAATTCCACGAGCAGACAAGCAGGAGTAGGGACCTCTACGAGGCCTGAACCTAGGTAAATCTTTGTCCCCTGTGTGCTTATTTGCTAGCCGATAGATGTCTCTAGCGCTCCCTCCTTCTCCAAAACCTAAGCCCATAACAATGGGCATTGACGAGTTAAACCCTCGTCAATTGGCGTCGTCCGTGGGAATTAGGAGTGCTGATGTTGTGGCTTCTTCGGCCCCATCAACTGCGATCTGCAACTCCGCAACAGCGGAGATTCGCCAGCTCTTCGGCGCGTTCGACTTCACCGTCCACACGCCGGCCACTCGCCCGGCCTTCGAGTCCGTGGGCGATGAAATCAGCCTGGCGATCGGGAGCTTCCGCTTCCAAGTTGGCCAGATGGGCACGCTTCGCATGCCTGATCAGCCGATAGCGCCGGCGATTGCCCCAGCATCGTGGTTCCCTCCATCGATCGGCACCCTCAGCGAGCTCAACGCCCCGGCAGCAGTCGAGAACACGGTCAGCGACAACAGTCGTGACTCCGATCTGAGCGATCTGGCCACTAAAGATGGAACCTATGGTTCCGGATCTGAGAGTTGTGGAAGCAACAGCTTCCCCAATCACTTCATGTGTGCCGTCATCAACGCAGGCGATACCTCTGCTAATCGCGACAACGGTGGTAATCCCGGTAACAGGACCGATCCGCCTAATGCCGGCAATGGTGACAATGGTGGCAACGGCAGCAACGGTGGTAACGGTGGCAATCGTACCCCCGTCGATAATGGAGGATCAGTCGAACCTCCATCCATAATAAATGAGTAAACCGGCGAACGCGTCGTAATCAAGCTCAACGAGCAAGAATGGGCTCGCTACCGCGAGGCCCTACGAGGCGCTCCTCTACCCTTCGGATCCCTGCAAGAACTGCTGATGGGCTATCACTGGCTCATGAAGGAAGAATTCAAGCGCCAACTACAAACAATCGCGCAACTCGAAGCGCGTAAAAAGGCAGCGGACGAATCGAGCCTTCGTCGCGCTGGGATCTCCTCCTACGGAGGATCCTCCTCAAGGGGCAACGAGTACCTCGCCAAGAAGAGGCAATCGCGGATGGCCCATCTCACCGAGCAAGAACGCATAGAAGCCGCAAAATTCCTCGACTTCGGCTCTATGATAGTCGACACGCGAGGCAACGTGGTCCCCAGGACGCTGCAGGCTGCGGTGACAGCGGCCACCATGTACCTCCTCAACAACCAACCGCCAGCTGGAGATCCCCGAACTGCCATGCACCGATCTACGATCGCGGGCTTGGGATTAATCGAGGCCGCCCTCGACAAGGAGCCAACACCAGACCCAAAGAAGGGCAAAGCGCTACTCCTCGCCCTCGTCTAGCGATATAGTCACGACCTGTCTCGACGCCGCCGCTCACGATGACACGACCGTGACTACGATGCGCGCGATGACCTCATGTATCGCAAGATCGACAAATCAAGGGCACGGCGTGCTCGGTCGACTGACACGGAAGAAGAATATGGGGAGCTCTGCGGCGCCAGATGCTTCAGCAGATCCATTAGGCAAAAGCGAATGCCTAAAGGGTTTAAACTCCCGTCAGAGAACCCGAAGTTTGATGGCCTACATGACCCAAAGATCTGGCTGGAGGACCACATCTCCTCCGTCAGACTCCACGGAGGCGATCGGAGCACGGCCATGCAATGCTTGCAGCTACAGCTGCAGGGCGCCGCTCGAGCATGACTCAATAACCTCCCACGCGGATCCATTCGCAGTTGGGATGAGCTGGTTTACAGCTTCGTGTGCAACTTTAAGGGCACGTACAAGCGGCCTGCATCAATCGAAGAGCTGATATGTTGCCAGCAAAGATCTGGCGAATCGCTACGCTCCTACATCCAAAGGTGGTCCATCATCAAGAACTCTGCAAAGAACATCTCAGAAGATCGCGCGATTGACGCATTCAACGGTGGCGTCCGCCGCCTAGAACTTAGGGAGGAGCTGGGCCGCTCAAAGCCCCAGACCATCGACCACCTGATGGAGATCGCAAATCGGTGGGCTGATGGAGAAGATTCAGTGAAAAATCGCGTTCACTCCGACGAAGAGGCGGAACTCGAATGCAGACGCGACCATCGAGGCAAGAGCCACATGCGCATCTACGATGACCGCGACGACGTCAACATGGTCGCGACTGGCTACACCGACAGACGCAACGATAACCGCAACAGCGGATACCGTGTCGGTGGATACCGCGATTCCGAGAAAACCACACAGGTGTGGCAACGCCGCACTCGCGATGAGGCACCCGGGAACTCCATTGAGGACAAACTGTCTGGGCCTTGCACGGTGCACTTCTACATCGACAAGCATGATGGCAAGAGGAAGTCCAGCCACCTCCTCAAGGACTGCCGCGAGTTCCTCAAGCTACATGCAGGATTGGTGCGGATGAACCGCAATGTAGTCGAAAGAGGCTACGGAGGCGCTCCAGGCGCCGTGGCACATGGCGCACCGCCACCACCACCTGGGCCACCACCGAATGCGGCTGCACCAGACCAGCACCACGGAGGCGAACCGTACCCACGAGCCATGGGCACCATGATGATCCAAAAGGGACGCCCCTCCAATAGGGTGCAGAAGGCTATCACTCGCCAAGTCAACTTGGCCACGCACTCGCCACCATCTACCACTGAGTACCTCAGTGGAAGCGAGTCCTGCATCACCTTCGACAAACGAGACCACCCGCCTCAGATACCCGTCCAGGCCATTGCCCCCTCGTACTCGAGGCGCAAATCGGAGGCTTTGACATGAGCCACGTCTTCATGGACGGTGGGAGCGGTATCAACCTCATATTCGCGAGTACCTTGCGAGCAATGAGAATCCCTCTAACCTGCCTGGAGGCCTCGGACACAATGTTCCACGGCATCGTCTCGGAAAAAGGCGTATACCCCCTGGGCAAAATCAACCTCGACGTCATCTTCGGCACGCCGAAGAACTTCCGGCGCGAGCGCATCGACTTTGAGGTTGTCGACTGGCCCTCATAGTACCACTTCATCCTCGGGCGCGTCGCGTTCGCTAGGTTCATGGCAGTGCCCCACTACGCCTACCTGCAGATGAAAATTCCAGGTCCCAATGGCGTCATCACGATCAACGGGAGCTTCGAGCGATCTGACAGTTGCGACAGGGAATTCAACAGAATCTCCCAGTCCTTCGGCATGCAGGAGGAACTCGCGAGACTGAAGGAGACGACAGACAACAGGCTGCCTCCCCTGAGCAGGCTCCTTCGACTCGTCTGTGCACACAAATAAAGTGCAGGTCCACCCATCGGATCCCGCCAAGACGGCCCTCATCGCCAACAACTTGAGTCCCACATAGGAACTCGCGCTCGTCGAATTCCTTCGTGAGCACTGGGAAATTTTTGCCTGGTGTCCTGCGGACATGCCAGGAGTTCCCAGGGAATTCGCCGAGCACGCACTCAACGTCAACCCCGACGCAAGGCCAGTCAAGCAAACAATTCGGCGATTGTCTAAACCATGAGCACAGGCAGTTGGAATGGAGATCAACAGACTCCTCGAAGCCAAGTTCATACGTGAGATCAAGGAAAGTACTTGGCTCGCCAACACGGTGCTGGTACCAAAAAAGGACACGGATATCCTGTGGATGTGCGTGGACTTCACCTCTCTAAACAAGCACTACCCAAAGGATCACTTCCCGTTGCCACTGATCGACCAGATCATCGACTCCACCGCGGGATGCGAGCACCTCTGCTTCCTCGACGCCTACTCAGGCTATAATCAAATTCGAATGAAGGAAGAAGATCAAGAGAAAACAGCGTTTACAATGCCCTTCGGTGTGTTCTACTACAACACAATGCCCTTCGGGCTAAAGAATGCGGGAGCCACATACCAGCGGTGCATGCAGGCTTGACTCAAGGAACAACTGGGTCGCAACATTCAAGTCTATGTCGATGACATAGTAATCAAGACCAAGGAGGAAGCCTCTCTAATCGACGATTTGCGCGAAACCTTCGCCAACCTCGACCGCTACCGGATCAAGCTCAATCCGGACAAATGCGCCTTCGGCGTACCATCTGGGCAGCTACTCGGGTATCTCATCTCCGCGAGGGGAATCGAGGCGAACCCGAAGAAGATAAAACCCATACTGGCCATGGAGAAGCCGAAAAACATAAGGGGCGTCTAGCAGCTGGCTGGACAAATTGCCGCCCTCAGTCGATTCATCAGTCGAATGGGTGAAAATGCACTGCCCTTCTACCAGCTCCTCCGCAAAACTGAAAAATTCGAGTGGACCGCTGAAGCGCAAGAAGCATTCGAAGACCTCAAGCGCCTGCTATCCACTCCGCCAGTGCTGGTGACCCCACGAGAAAGAGAACCACTGTTGCTGTACATCTCCGCCACCAACCAGGTGGTCAGCACAGTGCTCGTCGTTGAGCGAGCTAAGGAAAACAAGGTCCACGACGTACAACGCCCAGTATACTACCTCAGCGAGGTCCTCACGCCAACAAAACAGCGATACCCGCACTACCAGAAGCTGGCGTACGGCGTCTTGATGACCGCCCGATAACTACGCCATTACTTCCAGGAACACCCAATCGTGGTGGTCAACGACGCCCCGTTGGGGCATATCCTCAATAACCCCGATGCCACGGGACGAGTCGCGCTTTGGGGAATAGAACTGTCTTCACAAGACATCACATACGAAAAGCGTGACGCAATCAAGTCGCAAGTTCTCCCTGACTTCCTCGTGCACTGGATGGAGAACCAGCTCCCGGACAAGCCAGATATGTCCTACCTCTGAAAAATGCACTTCGATGGGTCCAAGCGGAAAGACGGAGCAGGCGCAGGTGTCATACTAACATCATCTCAAGGGGACAAGCTAAAGTATATCTTACGAATGCAGTTCACAGCCTCCAACAACGAGGCTGAATACGAGGCCCTATTGCACGGGATGAGGATGGCAAAAGCCTACGGCGCTAAGAGGCTCATCATATATGGCGACTCCAAGTTGGTCGTCAACCAAACGATGCACGAGTGCGACGCACTGAATGACAACATGATCGCGTACCGCGACCTCTACGACACACTCGGAGGAGACTTCGAGGGTTGCGAGCTGCGGCACGTAGGTCACGAAAGCAACGAACAGGCGGACACACTCGCCAACATAGGCTCTACCTGCGCCTCCATACCACCTGGGGTATTTCTCGAGCGCATCTACGAACGCTCCATCAAGCCAAAGGCCGTAGAGAAGAAAACAAGCGCATCAACAGGCTCGGGAGCTACGCCACCCAATGAGCCAATGGCACTCAATGACTTGGAGCTAGACACCGAACTCGAAGGACCAATGAGCGTCATGATGATTGAACAATCCTGGACGCAGCCGTACATCACGTACCTCCTCAGCAAGAGGCTACCGGGCGATCCGACAGATGCACGGCACATCGCCCGGTGATCCAAGGCATAAGCAACATATTAAGGATCACAAGTAAGGCAGACAAATCAATTTCACAAACACATGGCACAAGCACAAACTAGTTAAGCATGCATGATCATATGGGCACAAGCATCAATAGTTCTAACCTATCAAGTTAGTGTGATCTAACCGATCACGATCAATATCTATGGTGAGATCCTACCACCACATCAAAAGGAGTGCAATCCTAACACCGCATAAGTTCTCCATCATGTGAGGGGTTAGTATATACCACCTCACAATAAACAGGCATAAGTTTTCATTAAGTCCCTAGCTACTTCAAAATATACAACTTCTTCTTCATCATGCATGCACGGTCGCCACCATCTCCATGATCAGGGAGCAAGCACTACACGTAGTAGTGCTTGGCCAAGAAGGTTTTGAGACAGAGATCCCTGTGGTCCTCTACCATCTGAACAAAGTCGTTGCCCATAGCTTGTTTGTCAAAGAGGTGGTTGAGCGCCACCATCAGAAGCCTTAGGGCTCAAACCTTTGGCTGCCATAACGACGTCGTACATAGCTGGGTTCACATCAGGAGGTGAAGCAGTGGTGATGGCGGTGGCCACCGCTTTCACCGTGTCGGTCATGCACATGATGGCGACGACGTCCTCCTTCCCCAATATTGTCATCTTCCTCTTTTTGCCTGGATCGTAGCCACCTGCAACGTAGGCATTTGTGTTGCCGCCTTGACCAACGCCGATAGCAGGAGAACCGGTAGCGGCGTCAGTCTCAGCATCCTCATCAAGTACCACTTCCTCCGACTCCTGGGTCTGTACGTATTCAGGGCAAGGTTCGCCAAGAGGCTTAGTGGAGCCCATTGCAAACCTGTCTGTTGGGGGGATACCCCCGGGTAGGGTCACGCCGGGGTATAGAGGCCGAGTTAGCCGAGGCAGGGCAAGGTCAAAGCGAAAGATGGCCGGGTCACCTCAAGGCAGGCCGACTTACGAAGTAACCCGGCCCAGAGGATGTCCACCTAACTGAGTCCCGGTCGACGTATGTCGTATGCCAGCAGGCTATTTGTAATTTGTATGCAGGTACCCACAGGGCCGGATCATACCAAGCTTGTAAGAGAAGGAAGGTATCTCGTTGGTCAAAAGGTGACCTCTATGCACTGGAGCATGAGCGAAGCGAACAAAGGGAGGGACCAGCGAGGCATGTCCGACAAATGTGACGTAGCCTATGTCGGATGACGCCGGCGCCGCAGAGGCTTACGTAGCCTCTGCATGGCTTACGGCGGCAAAAGGAGACCCAGTCGTTTTGCTATTTTGGGAGAGGCATATTCCCTGGAATATGCCTCCACGTATGCCCTAACTGGAAACCTAGCCTCCCCTATATAAGGGGCGCTAGGGCCTCTGTAGAGGGGGTTAGCAAGTGAGTAGTTGGTTCCTGGGGTGAAAGTAGTGGTGAGAGTAAGAGAGCTTCTCCTTCCTCCTCTCCCCAATACAGCTCAAGGAGCAACTGTAAACTTAGTGAACTTGGAGAATACAAAGCATCTGTATATGGAATCACCACGCTATCCCTCCCTGGATTCCTCTAGTGCATATTGGCCCCACCTTTAGCCTATCCATGGCATATGCCGTGACACCACCACAACACTGCCAGTGGCAAGGCTGAAGGAGAAGATGGCCTCCATCTATCTATAGTTGGCGACAGGCTTGTGATATGTTGCTAACATATCTATAATTTTTGATGGTCCATGCTTGTTTTATATCTACTTTCTTATGTGTTGTCCACACTTTGGAGTACTTTTTATACACTTTCTTGGACTAACCTATTAACAAGATGCCACAGTGCCAACTGCCTGTTTTCTGCTGTTTTTGGTTCCAGGAAAGTCATTCTCGGAATTGGACGGGACAAAATCCAAAGTCAATATTTCACCGAGGGGGACACAGAGCCAGAAGATGAGATGGAGAGCGGCCAGAGGCCGGCCATACCACCTGGCCACGCGGCCAGGCCTTGCCCACGCCAGGGGGTGGTGTGGCCGCCTAGGGCACCCCCTCAGCCTCCCTCTCCGCCTATATATTGCCTCCGATACAGAAACCCTAAGTACTCGAGCAAAATTCCACGAAATAGTCTGTAGCCGCCGTCATCTCCATCCCTAGATCGGGAGGGATCTAAAACTCTTCCCGGCACCCTGCCGAAGGGGAGAATTCACCCTGGAGGCCTTCTTCATCACCATGCAAGCCTCCGGTGTGATGCGTGAGTAGTTCATCCTTGGACTACGGGTCCATGTAGTAGCTAGATGGTTGGTTCTTCTCCTTTGTGCTATCGTGTTTAGATCTTGTGAGCACTATTCATGATCAAGATCATCTATTTGTAATCCTACATGTTGTGTTTGCAGGGATCCGATGGAGATGCTATTTCAGATTGATTATTGATTCTATCATGTCTTTATTATTTGTGATCTTGCATGCTCTCCGTTGTTAGTAGCTATCTTGGCCGAGTAGATGCTAGCAACTCCAAGAAGGAGTATTTATGCTCGATAGTGGGTTCATACCTCTATTAATCTAGGGAAGTGACATAAATCTCTAAGGTACTAGATGTGTTGTTGCTACTCGGGAGAAAACAGCAATCCTTTGTTCATAGAACAATCGTATTGTTTACTTTACACGCAATGCTTAATGCAATTATCTGTTTTGCAACTTAATACTAGAGGGGGTTCGGATGATAACCTGAAGGTGGATTATTAGTCATAGATGCAATTGGATTACAGTCTATGTATAATTGTAATGCACAATCAAATCTCATAGGAGTCAAGATGATTAGTATATGCATGTATGCTTTCTCGATTTTTTTCAATTGCCCCGCTGTAATTTGTTCACCCAACATGTCATCTATCTTAAGGAGAATCACCACTAGTGAACTATGGACCCCGGTCCTTTATTTTACCATCAATCTACAACTATTTACCGCTTTTTGTTACTTTCTGCAAGCTATTACCATCTTCCACACAATACGGTTAATCCTTTGTTTTCAGCAAAACCGGTGAGATTGACAACCTCACTGTAAGTTGGGGGCAAAGTTCTATGGTTGTGTTGTGTAGGATTCCAAGTTGGAAACAACACATTGGAGGTATTTCCTTGCTCCTACTAGTTCGATAACCTTGGTTTCATAACTGAGGGAAAACTTGTTGTTGTGCTCATCATACCTTCCTCTTGGGGTTCTCCAATGAGCTCGTATATTTTGGGCCATCAAGCTATTTTTCTGGCGCCGTTGCTCGGGAGTCAAGGACATCTTCACAAGGGGAGTCCCTCATAACCAATCTCTTTACTTTTTTATTTTTGTTTTGCTTAGTTTATTTCTGCTTTGTTTGCTTGTTTCTTTATCAAAAACACAAAAAATTAGTTGTTCTAGTTTGCTTCTTTATACTAAAAACACAAAAAAATTAAGTCTTTCTATAGTTGTTACCTCTTTCTTAGCTCACCATATTGATCCCTAAGTTCACCCTGAAAGACCTTTCAATCGGTAGTGGCTCTATAATTGGAAAAGATAATATTGAAGAATTCTTTAATCATGTTAGTAAGCATGAGGATATTGAGGATAGATCCCTTGCAGAACTTGCTCCAAATTATGAAATTGCTGCAGCATCTTTAGTTCACATGTTGGAAGCTAGGTTCGTTAACCTTAACCCCTTAATGCAAGTAATGTTTTTTAAACTTAAAGAAATTGAGGACCCTGAAAAGAGAGATTTTATTCTAGAAACTTTGCTTAAAGAATTCTATGATGTTGCCAAGGAAGCTAGAAAAGTCTTTGAACATTTTAATATGCTAGGCTCATGTGTAGATGTTATTGGTACACAAGAAAATATGGGCAAAACCAAACTTAATGGGGAGGAAATTAAGATACCAATACCTTTTAAACTTGTACCAATGCATGAAGCCATAGAAAAGAATCTTGACTGGATTGTTCCTGAAAACCCGTTTGATGAAAATAGTGAACCCAAGAGCATTGAGAGAGGATCCTCTAGAACTTATTTGTGTGAGATACCTTTCCTTGTTGAAGATATTTCTGGTATCAATCTTAATGCTTCTTCATTTGAGAATACTTGATTCTTTTTCTTCCTTCTTATGCCTAACTTAAAGGCATTAAAGAAAAGTACTTATTGTGAGATAACCCAAAAGTTTTAGATGAGTCCTGGAAGTTATTACCTCTATAATAACTGCTCCTTATCCTTTTTGTTTGCTTTTTGTGCCAAGAGTAACCACTAATGAGAGAGAAGTAATGCTTGGAAAAGTTGCTGTCTCGAAACAGATTTTTGTGCTTCGCTATAAATATTCATGTAAAATCTCTATACATCGGTTTGAGCCGTAATCTTTTGTGCTTATGACCCAGGTTGTTATCCAACTTTAGTTAGTTGAACACTTTTCGATTTGAGTACCATAAGGTCTTCTAAAAAATTGGTTTTTACCTGCTGGTCTGTTTTCATAGATTTCTGTCATTATTTGTATTTGCTTCTTGTTGATTCCTTTTTGGGTTCTTTTTGGGGAATTGAGCTTTTTGAGGGAAGTGCTACAATATCTTGTATTTTAATGGAAGTTTTATTGGTGTTGAAACTGAACCCAAAGACTTATTATCTTGAGTATACTAACGTTGCTAATAAAGATTGTGTAAAGTTTTGTATGAAGGAAAAAATTTCAGGTGTAAGGAAAGAGTGATGTAATGAGATGAAGAATGGACTAAAGCTCAAGCTTGGGGATGCCACCTGTGTCACCCCAGGAAATATCCAAGAAGTACAAGCGTCAAAGCTTGGGGATGCCCAAGGCATCCCCTTCTTCATCAATAAAAATCTCAGGTTTCTTCCAAACACTTCATTTTTATTGTTTGATGCACAAGTTGTGTTGTTCTTAGAGCATCTTTGTTTTCGTTTTTGGTTTTCATTTGCTTTGTTTGATTAGTTTGCTTGAATAAATTGGTTGGACCCCCTCTTTCATACATTAGTTTTCAAATAAGTTTGGTTTGGATTGGAAAAGAGTAGGAAAAGTTCATGCTTAAGTGATAAAAGGAGCTTGTTTTTGACTGTGCCTATGCTTTGTCATGTCATGCTTGATATTGTTTTGGCTTTATGCATAGTGATTTTTGCTGTAGTATGACATATTATAAACAATTGAGATTGCTTAATATGCCTTGAAAGAATCATGCGTTGTTTTAGCATATTAAAGAATAGTATTGTGGTATTCTCCTTTGATGCTTTATTTGGGTTGACTTGGCGCATGCTAACACCATGTTATGACTATCCCAAGTCACCATAGCCTTTATGATCCTTTAGTTTTCGACTTGTAATCACTTTATGCTTTAATTAATGATGTTTTGCCGCTTTGCATGATTATGGCCATTATTGCTCTCTTAGTTGGTCGCTCCCAGTCTTTGCTAGCCTCCATAACCAAGTGTGAGTTCCACTCATGCATCCAACTCCGACTAAAAAACCAAGATATTCCAAAGAGTCCACCATACCTACCTATTAGCATTTTCTATTCCAAGTATATTCAAATTTTTATCTACCTTCTGAATTAAACTTGTTATGAGAAAACTAGTGATTAAAGCTCTCATGAACTTGATGGCACACTTTACTTTTCTTGCACTTAATAAACTTGAACCATTGTGTCATCTATGTTGTATATGCTTGCACTTATATGTTGGGGATTAGCAGAACCATGTTGTCATGGGGAACACTTTCAACATTGCACTAGTACATTGTACCTAGTTGATATCATGCTCTTTTGGCTATGGATGTCGTCGGTGTGAAATGAAAGGGAAACTTGTAAGTCCATGGAGTTATGTATGTGTGTTAGAGAAACGCCTGGGCCGCTGGTCTAATCCATGCCTAATCATGGTGGAAACCTGCAGCGTAACCATAATGAGCAATCTATGAAGCATTCTTCTTATAAAAAAAGAGATTGAGAAGAAAAAAAAGAGATGAGAAAAGAGGAAAGAGAGAAAAAAGCACCATTTTCCCGTGGTAAATAAGAAGATTAGTGAGATGCTCGTTGTCTGCTTGCCTTGTCATTTCGATATGGGGATTCTTCCGTATCATCGGGGCAAGGGGTACCCCGTTGGCGGTTCTCTATGATACACATGTACTTACTATGACAAGAACTTACCGGTAACTAAACTTGAGTAGCATGAGGAGCGGCCCTCGTATTCAAGGGACATGAGATTTCCAACTTATACTTTGTCAAGCATATATTTCATGGTTTGTTCACTTTAACCTTAATCACTTCAAGATGCTTATGATAGGGGCAATGAGAGATGAAAGCTAATAAGTATCATAATTTTTGGAAGCTCTTTATGAGACTTGAATCCCTGCTTCCTTCTATGAAGGCCTTTCTTTTACTTTTATGTTGAGTCTCCATATTTTATCTTTATGCACCTATTGAGAGAGCATAGTGGCCATTCTTAGTTTAATGTGCATTGTTCCAAGACTTGTTGATTGATGCATAACTTTGATATTGCTTGTTCTTAAACTATTTGTATCTAGTCACCCTTATGAACTTTGAAGGTGTCCTATGCAATTATGTTTTGCTACACTATGAGGGACAAGCTGAATACCATTCTTATTATGTTTTATTTATGTGAAACAAACAAACGTCTTACAAAGCATTATTATTCATGAATCTTTTGATTGTGCCTTTTCATGTTACAACATAGTTGCTTTGTCTTATTGTTAGAACTTTACCTTTCATGCTATGTTGAAGTACTTTGATCCAAGCTATCAATGTTTTACAAATACTTTGATCAAGTCTATGATGGTGCATGTCACCTAAAAAATTAATCTTTCTTTTTATCACTTACCTACTCTAGGATGAACAGGAGTTAAGCTTGGGGATGTTGATACGTTGCTAACGTATCTATAATTTTTGATGTTCCATGCTTGTTTTATATCTACTTTCTTATGTTTTGTCCACACTTTGGAGTATTTTTTATACACTTTCTTGGACTAACCTATTAACAAGATGTCACAGTGCCAGCTGTCTGTTTTCTGCTGTTTTTGGTTCCAGAAAAGTCAGAAAATGAATATTCTAGGAATTGGACGGGACAAAAGCCAAAGTCAATATTTCACCGAGGGGGACACGGAGCCAGAAGACGAGACAGAGAGGGGCCAGAGGCCGCCCACACCACCTGGCCGTGCGGCCAGGCCTAGCCCATACCAGGGGGTGGTGTGGCCACATAGGGCACCCCCTCGGCCTTCCTCTTTGCCTATATATTGCCTCCGATATAGAAACCCTAAGTACCCGATCAAAATTCCATGAAAGATTATATATCCGCTGTCATCTCCATCCCTAGATCAGGAGGGATCTGAAGCTCTTCTCGGCACCCTGCTGGAGGGGAGAATTCACCCTGGAGGCCTTCTTCATCACCATGCAAGCCTCCGGTGTGATGCGTGAGTAGTTCATCCTTGGACTATAGGTCCATTTATAGCTAGATGGTTGGTTCTTTTCAAGATCATCTATTTGTAATCCTACGTGTTGTGTTTGCGGGGATCCGATGGAGATGCTATTTCAGATTGATTATTGATTCTATCATGTCTTTGTTATTTGTGATCTTGCATGCTCTTTGTTGTTAGTAGCTATCTTGGCCGAGTAGATGCTAGCAACTCCAAGAGGGAGTATTTATGCTCGATAGTGGGTTCATGCCTCTAGTAATCTGGGGAAGTGACAGAAATCTCTATGGTACTAGATGTGATGTTGCTACTAGGGAGAAAACAGCAATCCTTTGTTCATAGAACAATCGTATTGTTTACTTTAGATGCAATGCTTAATGCAATTATCTATTGCTTGCAACTTAATACTGGAGGGGGTTCGGATGATAACCTGAAGGTGGATTATTAGTCATAGATGTAGTTGGAGTACGGTCTATGTATAATGTTGTAATGCCCAATCAAATCTCATTGGTGTCAAGATGATTAGTATATGCATGTATGCTTTCTCGATGTTTGTCAATTGTTCTTCTGTAATTTATTCACCCAACATGTCATCCATCTTAAGGAGAATCACCACTAGTGAACTATGGACCCCGATCCTTTTCTTTTACCATCAATCTACAACTATTTACTGCTTTCTGTTACTTTCTGCAAGCTATTACTATCTTCCACACAATACGGTTAATCCTTTGTTTTCAGCAAAACCGGTGAGATTGACAACCTCACTATAAGTTGGGGGCAAAGTTATGTGGTTGTGTTGTGCAGGATTCCAAGTTGGAAACAACACCTTGGAGGTGTTTCCTTGCTCCTACTGGTTCGATAACCTTGGTTTCATAACTGAGGGAAAACTTGATGCTGTGCTCATCATACCTTCCTCTTGGGGTTCCCCAACAAGCTCGATATATTTTGGGCCATCAGCTTGTTCAAATACTCGGCATCCTTGGGGTGATCCTGAGACAAGGAATTGTTGGGAGGTTAGCGAGGTTAGTGAGTCCAGTGTTCGAAATTAGAGGAGATGTTACTGAAATTAGTTAATACCAAGATGTGTCCCTTGTAGTGGGTGTCCTCCAAGACGATGGTGCAGGTCTCCTCGTCCCAGCTAGCTCTGCTAAGGTCTATGAGCTTGGAGATATAAATCCACCTGGTCCTCCACTTACGCAGTGTGGCATCCCGCTAAAATCACTACCAGAAAATCGCTTGAATTGTCTACTACTTTGTGCATCATCATGACATCATCATGCATATTTGTTCATAAAAGTACTTTGCAAAGCCCTATTTTTTTGTAATTAGTCCTCCTTTAATTTCAAATCATAAAACTAGGTCTTCGTGGATATTTTAGTTGTCTAAAAACTATTTATAAAATATTTTAAAAGTTAAATAAAAATAAAATATTTTTAGTAGGGGAGGCAGCCACCGGTCAGGCCCAAAGGCCCAATCGGTAGCCACCTACTACCCCATATACCCAACTCAGACCAAAACACTAACCCAGACCAAAACCCTAATTCCCCCACCGCACCTACCCCTATTTTCCCCCATCCCGCCGCCAGCACCTAGCGGTGCAGCACGCCATCGCGCGCTCCCGCCCACCTCGCCAAACTCCCGCCCACCTGACCCTGCTGCCCGGTCCCACCCTGGCCTCGTGTCCCCACGCCACACCGCAGTGGCCGAACCACCCCACCGACCAGGTCCACCCTGGCCAATCCCCAAACCCCCACCGGATCCCCGTCTAGCCCCACCTCACCCCGCGCGGTCGCCCATCCCGCACGAAACCGTCGCCACGTGAATTCCCCCACGCGACCCTCACCCCACCTTCCTGAGTCGACACCACACCTCGACCCCCACGCCCTGGCCCCACCACCACGCGACCGACCCCGCTCCCCCGTCCAGCCCAGCGTCCCTCCCCCGCATTCTCCTTCCCCTCCATCGCCACTTACCACCGCCGCCTGGATCCGCGGCCACGCGGCGTGCCGCACCCGGCCGCCACTCCGGAGCCCGGCCCCACCTCTCCGCCTCGCCTCGCATGCCCGACAGGCCCCAGAGACCCCCGCGTGCCCCGTCATCCGCGACCCCGCGCACCGGCGTCGTCCCGAGCCCTCCCCAGCCTCGCCCCCTGCTGCGCTGCTCCGGCGGCCGCAGAACCTCGCCGGAGCCCGAGCCCTTCACCGAGCCGCTCACCAACCTCCGGCCGCGCCCTTCCAGCGCCCGCCTCGAGCTCCGGCTTCCCCGCCGCCAGGGCTGCCCTCCACCGCGTCGGGCCACCCCCTGCCTCGCCTCGTCGGCCCTGTACCCCCCTCCGTCGTCGGGAGCCCCACGCCGGCCTCCTCCTCCCGCGTCGGCCTCCTCCTCCCGCTGCTCGGGCTCGCCTCGTCTCCGGCCGCTCATCACCGACCGTCCCCGTGTCCTGCAAGCTTCTTCCTAAGGCTGTGCCAGCGCCACCTTGGTCGGCACTGCTCCCTACGTCCTCGCCCCTCTAACCGCGCGTCACCACTGCCGACCTGCGCCCCGTTCCGTCCCTGCCGACGCACCCCTGGTCGAGCCCCGCATCTCCGCCTCCTGCAGACGCTGCTTCCCACCTCGCGCGCGTGCGCAGGTAGCAACATCGGGTCTCCCAGGAGCCTCCTTGTTTTTCTTTAGCCTAGTGGTCTTGTCCGTGCGGGTGCTTTGACAGAAACATCTCAGAGACCCACACGATGGACAGGATTGGCAGAATTTTTGATAAGATCTTCTCGTCAGCAAGACCGAAGTGACGCGGATCCAAGTCTGACCCGCTAGGATCCAAGACCTCCTTCACGGACAACACGTTCGTCGACACGGAAACCGGACACGACGATGCCCCTCCCAAGATCTTCGTCACGGAACTTCGAGTACTTCTTCGCGGGCTCAAAGAACCCCGGTCCCGGACATGAAAAAGACGAGACCCCGGACACCAAGATCTCCTTCGCGGATGCGAATCCGAAAGACCTCCGACGCGGACGCCAAGTTCTTCTTCCCGAAGTCTGAAGACCCGAACCCGAAGACCGCCAAGGTCGCCGACCCGGAACGCCGAGTTCTCTATCTGAGGCGCGAAGCACGTCGACGTGAGACCGAATTATGCCGCACACCAAGTCCTTCTTCCCAGAACGTCAAGCTCTCCTTCCCGGATCCGATGTTCGAAGCCCCGAAGACCAATCCCGCTGAACCGATCCCGCTGTTTCCATCGAACCCTGAGACCGGACCCCGACCCCCCCGGAACCCAAGATCTTCCGAACCCAGATGTGTGAACCTTTTCGAGAGACCCTATTTTATAAATGCTATATATAAAATATGTTGCATATAAATTGATCATGCTGGCATACATGTTTGTGGGTATGGGGGCATTATGCCGATTCACCACATGATTAAATATGGAGTGTTTATGCGGGATATCTTTGTCTTATTCCGGACTCCATTTAAATTGGTGTAGCGAACCGATGCCATGTTTCACCCTGTTAATACAACATTTAAATTGCGGGGTAGCTAAACAACTTGAACCATATATTTAATTGTCGGGACCCCGGTTCCGCTTAATATGGCCTAATTGCACCGTATCTGCATCATATCATAATCATGCCGGATCTTATGCCGTAGTATTAAATATTGCATTCGGTGTTTCTGCTAGTGTTTGCTTCTTCACGGATTAGGCCGATGAGTTGATGCGAGTATCGACAAGCTCTCTGGATATGATCCGTCGGCAGTGTTTTCCCAGGCGAGCATCTCTCCCTCTTCGACCTATTTTGCATTTATAGTCTTTATTTCCTCCAGTTGATCTATTGCTATCCGTGTCACGATGCTTTAGTTTTCGTACACCAGTTATATCCCGTGCAGCCTCTATATTGCCTTGGACACCTCCTATTACCCGTGTTTGGTAGATAGCTGGCCTTGCGAGTCGTAGTTGCTTGCTCAGGTGCGATCTCGTGTTGTCAAGTACCACAGTTGTTGAAATGCTGGCAGATGCTAATGGTGGAGATGCTTACTGGTGGAGATGATCATGACTTTATTACAACTATTAAAATGCTAGCTATAACTAATGCAGAGACATCGGTGGGCAATATATGTTATTTGGTTCTTCCACGCTCACTTGTGTCCCGTAGGACCCCGAGTACTTGATACCTGTTCCTTGATTTTTCGCACTATCCACATCCGGGAGGCCGTGGACCCCCCTGAGCCAGAGCTTGATTCATTTCTATTTCTTGGGGCCACAAAGTAGTTTGGGGCTTTATTACTATCCTGTACTTATGCCATGCTTTACTGCTTTATTTAAGATTGTGCGTGGATCACTTGTACTGTTTAGGAATTGCAGAGTGTTTTCGCGGTATCGACAAGCCCAGTCACACTTTCGGGTTCCTAGTCGTTTACAACCATTGGCGCAAACCTTGGGTCCGTCTCGGAGTCGGCCAACGTCGTTGCGGGTAGCTTAATGGGGTGGCCCCCTAAAATATTTATGAATCCTGTGATCGCTTTATCATGAATGCCTCATTGGGTTTTGAGTTGATTTTTCTAAGGTTGATCGAGTGTGTGTTGCTATTTGTGCACCCCTGCAGGGTAAAACTTTTTGAAAGCCGTGTCCGCGGTTATGGACGACTTGGAGCACAATATCTCGATCATAGACAAGCATAACTAAAGTAGTGCTATAAATTTGACTTAATATGTGACTAGTAATCAGCTCAAGTATAACGGAATGGATATTAAAAATGCCAACAGCTGGTGGATCTGGGTTGTTTTGTGACATGCTATATGCCTAGTAAGTATTGCAACTCCAATGGAATGTGATAAAAGTGCCAACAACTGCTGGGTGTTGGGATTCCTCAGGATATTTATATCTGACTAGTAACTGTTCCAACTACAACGGAATGTTAACTAAAACTGCCCACTACTTATGCTATCATGATGACTCATGCTATCTATATCTGAATAGTAAGTGCTACAACTAAAACGGAATGAGTAAAATTGCCAACCGTGTGAGTTCCTCGGTATGACTTCCTCGTTTGGTCTCGAGGGGGAAATACCAGGATGGGTATGTTTGGTGTAGTCTCAGGCTGGATCCGAATAGGTCTTTCTTATCCCTCTCTAATAGCCGCCAGTCTCACAAAGTCTCTATAGGTTGTTTAGTGCTGCTGCGCTGCCGCTTTAGTCCACCATACCTATGTAGGCGAGAGCCGCCGAATTCTAGCCTCGCCGTGTACTGGCCTTAGTACTGACGCTCCGCTTTTTCCTTTGCCCTTTGTCGGCACCCCTTTTGTTTTAGCAGGTTTGAGATCGACGTCGTTAGCAGGGTTACCCTTCCGGCTTGGCCTGGGCATGGTTATGGACGCCACTGATTATTCTACAGGGCTCTTAGTCCCATTTGCATCTTGTCCATAGTCGGATGCTCTAACGTTTTCAAGGTGATTTGGATCTTTGTATTGTATATCTGTATTCTTGACTCGTTGAGTCGCTGTTGTATGTATATCTGTTCTGTGGATCCCATCGAGGACTGTTGTGTAATGGTATTACTTCGTTTTCCACCCGCACGAAAGTGCCTGGTGGGCGTCCTTGAATCGTTTCTATGCGGGTTTGGCGGAAAAGGCTAAAACTTGCATAGGGCCGATTTGAGGGTGTTACACGTAGGTGGTTGTACACCTGCTGGGAGGACACCTCGATGCCACAAAACTCAAACACCTTGCGGGCAATAGTATTTTGGTGCACTTCTTTGAACCCCTTCTCCATCCTGACGTTGCTCTTGATGATCTCGCACATCTGGTTGAGCACGAACTCCGATAGGAACGGTTCCCACTTCATGGTGCCCTTAACCCCCTTGCATTGGCCTATGCTGTGGGATTTGCCAGCCTTGGCTTTCTTCTTGGCCATGAGTTTGGCAGCTTGCTCTGCAATCTACTCTACCGTGTACCCGGTCATCGGAGGCGTAGACAAGATCTCCGTGCCCTGAGGATAGAGGCGGTAGCTGGGATTGTGTCTTAGCGATAAATGTCTCCTGAGGATCCAGGAGGGCCTGACTGAAGTCATCGTAGCTCATGTCCTACAGATTTCACAGTCGCACGTATTAGGACCTAGACTACACACATGAACACGAGCCTAAACATGCAATGAGTCCAGGAAAACACCAATCTATCATTATACCTAGCAGTTCCTTAAGCATACTAACCCAAATCTACCGCAAACTACAATCAGATCTTCAAGGCTAACACACAGAAGCTACTAGACCTGGGATTTGATGGAACTCACCGACATCGGAGGAGCAGAGCACATCGAGGATGAAGATCTTGGAGAAGAACGCGTGCAACAGCCGGTCTACAACCACCACCGCCGCTCGCACCGCTTACCTGTTGCGCAATGCAGAAACTCGCCGGCTTGAGAGCTCGAATAATGGGGAAAATGGTGGCGATGGACGTTGGTGTGGAGGATGGTGCTTTATACCGGTGCGCGTTAGCGAGCAGTGATGAAATTTCTCCTGCTAGCTTTTGCGGGAAACCCGCGGCTCGCGCCATCGCCGAGCTCGCACGGGCGGCGCAGCTTTTCCACCCCTTTTGCACGAGCGGGGCATGTCCCCGTGGAAATACCCAAAGTCGGCATTCCTAGCGGGGCCAACTTTTGGGTTGCTTTGAATTTCGGGCGATGCAAGAAACACATGCAACCCTACACACCAAACACCCTTATTTCTTCTCCGCCCATGTGAGAAACGGGAAAACGGGCAACCAAACACGCCCTAAAGTGTTCGGCGCCGTCTAGAGCGATGAACTGGTCCGAGCCCGGGATGAGCCTACACAACGTTTAGCGCGCGGTAACTAGGCCGGTGCGGTGGACGAAATTCCTTTTTTTTCTATTTTCTTCTTTCTTTTTCTGTTTCGAAAATTATGAAGCAATTTTAACAAAAGTCATGAACCATTTCGAAAATCATAAACTAGTTTAAAAAATCATGAATCAGTTTCAACAAAATCACGAACCAATTTCAAAAACCATGAACAAAAATAAAAACATGAACAAAAATTCAAAAATTACGAACCAATTTCAAAAATTATGAACTAAAATTTTAAAAAAGAATTTTTTAGAGGAACGTAAAAAGGAATAAAATACAAAAATGGAAGAAAGAAATAGATAAAAGATAACCAAAAAAAGAAACAAAAAATAATAAACAGAAATAACAAACAAACAAAAAGGAAAATTGATGCGAACTGGGCTGGCCAACAGGTGTGTGCCGTGTGTGGCGCTAGCGGCCCGCGCCGCCAGCGGGCGGCATATAGCATTCCGCCACGATGTGCTCAATGACAAACCTACAATTCTGAGCATGATGGGCTTATGTGGGGATTTGTTAGGACCTCCCATTTGCCGCTCGCTGCCTGCATGCGTGCAGCGTCTGCTTCATGGGCGGGTACCGATGCAGCCAAATAACAGGTACATTTTACGTTTTATTATTATGTTTTTTGTGTGTTTTTCAAAACGTCAATATTTTCAAAACTATAAAATATAAAAAACTAAACATTTCTAAAAATATATCTTTACAAAAAATCTAAAAAAAATCAAATCCGACCGGTATATAAAACTGGAGATTTTTCAAAATCTAAACATTAAATTTTGGTCTTTTTTAAAGTTGGAATAAATTTTAAAAATCAGAATATTTTCTAGATCTAATCAATTTTTCTATTCGGAACAATTATTCAAAAAGTATTGATGGAGAGTGAGGGCATCTCCAACGGGTCGTCCCAACCTGCCCGGGCGTGTCCGAACGCGTCCGCGCAGACGTGCGGGGCGTGCGTGGTGTCCCAGCGGCTCGACTCATCCATCCCGACTCGTCTGCCTCGACCCATCGGCGCACCTAATTTGCGACCACTGGGTCAGCCTGGACACGGGCGGATCGCGGGTGTGCACTTCCCGTTGGTGCCTCTGGCCCACCCGTCAGCCACCGCGGCGTTGGTTCAGACGCGCGCAGCGGCATCGACTCAGACGCAACTGGGACAGTGATTCAAAGTGGCAGAAGGCTGACCGGCGACAGCCTGCGCCATCAATGGCAACGAGACGACACACTGACTGACTGGACGCATCAATGCCGCTTCGACCTCCGCACAGGCATTCGATATCGGGTCTTTTTAACTAGCTGCCCGCGTCAAGTTTCTCCCACACCACACCTTTCTCTCCTCTCCTCCTTTCCGTTCTCCACTACCTGTAGCTAGCGATGGCCGACGGCGAGGGATCGACGGGAGGGCGTGCCGGCCGTGGACGTCAAGGGGGCGCCGAGGACGCGACCAAGTCAGCGCGCCACCACGCTCTCCCTCGACGTCGTCGTTGCCCGACGAGGTCGACCCAGGCATCCAGTTCGCCGCAGCCATCCACGTCGGCATGCCGAGTGACAGGCTGCTCCTGCCCCACACATTCGGGACCCTGGTCGGCGACCAGCCGCCCCCGATTGTCATCCTGCGGGCAAACGGTCTTAGGACCAGCAGGTACCCGGTCGCTCTACAGTTCAACCACCTCGGCCAGTTCTACCTCGGTAACGGCTGGGAGTGCTTCGCCCGCGCGCACAAGACCGAACCGGGCAACATCGTCATCTTCAAGTACGACGGCGAAGGAAGGCTAGGCATCAGCGTCTTCGACGACAGCATGTGCCGGAGACGGTACCGCCCGATCTCCGACTCCGACTCGGACACCGACGAGTAGGTTTAGGTTGTGCGCACGCCATGTACCATGTATCGATCCAGGGATTGGCCACACTTGCAATGAAAAGCTTTATTCAAGCCTTAGAACTTTTGTTCCAAGCATACCACAGGCACACCTAAACTACATAACTAAACGGATCAAGGATAGCATTCATCATTAAGAGATCGGGCATGCAGGGAAGCATCGTCGGGATTGGCCCGCACTGCTTCCCGGAGCTCGGCCCGCACCAATTCCAGCTGGTCCCATCGCCGGTGCTCTGGCAGGAAGACGCGTTCCACCACGTCCAGCGTGAAAGGCTCGCCGGTGATCACATGACGGTTGTAAAAAGGGCGACACGGCGGTGGGATTTCTAGGCGATTGTCGCTGCCGCTAGATCGGCGACTAGGAAGGCCATGCATGGCATCGTAGGGTGGTATGGTTTCTGGTTTGTACCTACATCGGCCGGCCTCCCCTTTTTATGGACGCGCTTGGAAGCGGCGGGAAACGCCTAGAAGAGGCAGGAATCGACGGAAAAGATGCGGTAAATGACTAGAAGAAAGCCGACAGGCGGTGGGGTAGCGGGAACAAACTGGATATACACTGGTGCCGGCGTCGGTGACGGGCTCTTTTGCAGGCGCAGACATTTGGGTCGCGCCGCTGGGTGCGGTCGTCCGTACAAGCTAGACCGCGGCCACAAAGTGACCATGAGCCAACCCAAACAAACAGAAATGGACCATTTTAGTCACACGTTTGGGTCGGTCTGGTGGATATGCCCTGACATCTCAAAGCAAATAATGTTGATGCAGGCTTGGACTTGCTTACAAAGAAGGCGTAGATAGGTGTTCTTGTGAGAGATCTTATGGGACGAGTGATTATCTTTGAGTGTAAATGACGAGGGGAGATCTCAGCAATGTCCATAAAGAAGGACTTAGGCTTTTGCAGAAAAGAGAATGCTGGAGATTTTGTCAGAAGTCAGGAAACAATGGGATCAAAGTCGCCTGAATATTACAAGGGATTGCCTTGTTACAAATCACTGGGGGATTATTCTATGATATAGCCTATGCTTCTCATGTCCTATATATGATAGCTTGGGTCCCAAAGCTGTATGCGGATAGGTTATATAATTATAATACCAAATCCAGGTCGGTCTTTGTTCCTCTTTCCTACTATAACTATAATCTTTGTCGGTTGCTCTTTTAGATCTTCATCTTGACTCTTCATGGGCCGTAAGAATTTCTACAGGTCCTAGATAGCAAATTATAAGGACCCGAGTAATCATACCTATGTCAGTAGCCCCCGAGGCTCTATCTGAACCGTAGGTTCGGGTTGAGTCTCAAGAAAATGTTTAACTCTCTGTTTTTAATATTTGATAGGGATTTGGTACAACGAGCCTAATGCATCTGACGGATCGAGAATCAGTTAATTGCTCCTGGGCAAAAGCAAGGTTGTCCTACATCAAATTCAAGTCTCCAGGCCTGAACTTGAGATTTATTACTAGTGTAACTCAGTTCGGGCCGCTTAGGTCTTATCGAATACTGAGTTCCAGTTTTATTTTATTAGGTACCCAACGTGTCCGTCGGGATTTTTCATCGTATTGTAGATACAGATATAATGCTGGCAGAATGAATTCTTGTGCGATTACCAGGCCACACAGGATAAATCTCGGGGTCTTACCTTCATGTTTCTGAACACGGCATTCGGAGTTTTGTCGCATTTAGGTGCGATCCGAGATTTATATATTTTGTCGGCTGCGTTTGATCTTTGATCTATACACACACTCCCGATAGGAGTTTTTCGTTTTTCTTTATTAGGTGCGCATCAGCGCTCCTGATAGGAAGTAGCCCCCGAGGCTATGTTCGGATGTAAACATCAGGACATAGGCTCGAAAAAACTTTATATTTAATGTGTCTCCAAATTTTGTCGGGTGCGCAACCAACGCTCCCGATAGGAGTAGCCCCTGAGGCTACAGTCGATTTTTTTGCTTTTCGACTGTAGTCTCGATCTTCTTCATGGAGGAATTTAGTTTGAATCGCTATTCTTCTTCGGGTGTGTACCCTTTCCACTGAACCATTTTTATTGTGACATCATTGATGCTGAATTCTACCCTTTTTTATTCTCGAAATATATGCTCCTGACGAGACGTGTCGAGCGTAGGCCCGTGCTGTAGTAATGATGACGCGTGGTGGCGTATTCAGTGTAGTTTCCTGACCGCACGTCTCCTCTTTTGCGTGGATATCGAGGTGGCATGCGATGTATCCCCGTGTTTACCGCGACATTAACTTCCTAAGATTTTTTCTTTTACAGAATCTGTTGACACGCATCACCATCGTGTGTCCTTGTGACCTTTCAATTTTACATCGAATGGTTTTAGCTTCGTATCGTAGTTGTTTATATAGGGGAGGAATCCTTTTTACTGTTTTTTCACCTCTCCTCTGCTGGCTTCATCCTATTCCTTGCGCCTGTGCCTTCCTTTGTCTCTTTCTCCAATTCATGTGAGTTCCTCCGAGCGCCAGTGCTTACTCCACCATCATTATGGGTAAGAGCAAGGTGGGGACTTCCGCTGCGGCCGCCAAGGCCATGCAAAAGAGGGCTGTCGGATGGGCACCATTGAAGTGCACCACGCGCAAACTGTGCGATGCACAGAACCTTGGACTTCTTACCGAGGACTCTTTCAAACTTACAGGCGATGAAGCTACCCTATCCCTGAATCTGGCTAGAGGGTAATGTTCCTCTCCTTTCTCTTTCGCGGTCTTTCTCTTCCTGTTCATGAGTTCCTCCGTGGTTTCCTCTTTGTCTATGGCATGTAGCTGTACCAGCTCACGCCCAATTCTATCCTTCATGTTGCCTGCTTTGTTACTCTTTGCGAGTGTTTCCTTGGAATTCATCCCCATTGGGGCCTTTGGAAATACTTTTTCTATGTTCTTTGGAATGCTTCTGATACCCTTGTTCATGATGTTGGTGGTGCCATCTTTTTTGTTCGCTCTGATGTCGATTAATTTTATTTTAAAATCACTGACTCCATTGAAGGATGGAAAACTGAGTGGTTTTATATCAAAGACCAAACAGTTGATGGCCAGCCTTTTAGGTTAGCCCCCTTTGAACCAAAGAAAATTTGCCGCAAACTTGACTCCTGGGATCAACCTCCTTCTGCCGAAGAAATGGCAGAGATCTAACCCCATATTGACCGTATTTCAAAACTGCAGCATGAGGTTGGCAAGGAATTATCCGGTCTTCAGATTCTGGCGTATTTCTTGTGGATTCGCGTGCAACCACTACAGGCCCGGCTTTCTGGTATGTGCGCATATATCGGAAAAAAGGACTCAATGAGGATTTCAACGGAAGACCTTGCCCTCAAGCTGTATGAGAAAAGGGTTCAGAACTTCACTACGTTGTCCAAGAAGAGCCCAGTTCCCTCCACTTGTCGTGTAGAGCCTTATGGCAAAAATAATCGCCTTCCCGAAGTAAGTTTCCACTTGCAACCATCTTTCTTTTCTTTTTAGTTGTATCTGTGGATGCGTTTCATTCTTTATCGGTAACCTCCATCTTTGGTTGTTTCATTTGTTATGATATAGGACCATGATCATTTATCTTCACTTCCTCCTCTCCCTGAGAGCGGTGAGCTCCCCGCTAGTCCTTGTGCTTCTGATCATCTCCCTTTTACTGGGACTGCTGCTGACGAGGAAGTGGAGACATTTGCCGCTGGTTCTTCATCGAAAATGCAGTCTCTTCCGTCGGCTCGCTCAGAATATTTTCGCGTGGAGCACGCTGGTGAGAAAAGAAAGCATTATTTTGCGGCGGAGACGATTGAAGACTTGGATGATTCTACGGCCTCAAAGCCTTTTGATGTCGTTCCAATGTCGTCGCCTCCTCCTCAGAAGAACCCATTCCGCTTTGTGGAGGACGTATCCTCGTGAGTACTTATCTTCTTTTTTAATGCTTTGTCGGATGACTCAGCTGCGGATGCTTCCTTATTCTTTGTCTTTACTCTTGTAGTGGTGATGATGCGGAAGACCCTCCAGTGTCTCCTCTTGGCACTTCCTTTGCTCCTTCTACCAAGGATCTGAAAGTTTTGCCCACGTCTTCTACGGATCCACTTGTCCAGAAGGATGTTGCTGTGTCACCAAAGCCCCCACCACCGAAGAAAAGAAGATCGGCTGGCAAAGGCGTTGTGATATCCGAGGGCCCTCCCGAGGTGGATATGCAATATGTGAGTACACCCGGGATTTTTTTAATTTCACCACGGACCCTCCTTTACTTGTCTTTCCTAATTCCCCTTTTGCCGCAACTTGTGATGCGTGGGATGGTTGATATGGCCTCTCACTTCACCAAGATCTGTAATGAAGCCGAAGGTCTGAAAGGTATACTTTGATTTTTTTATTTTGTGATTTCTACGCTTCCTCTTACTTTTCTAACTTTTTACATTACTCTCTGATTTCTTCAGCCGCTGTCAAGGAGTCCGAGGTCATCTGGGACCGGGCACTGGAGCGTGTCGATGATCTAGAGGCCAAACTTCAGATAGCTGAACAAGATTTGGAGGAGGCCAATCAGAAAGCCAGTGCTATTGCCGAAGAGAGAGCCAAACAATCCGCTATCCGAGATAAAATTCTTTGGAAGCGCTTATTAGACCCTCAACACTTCTTTGACTCGTAAGTTTTCTGTTTGTCATGGGAGAATTTTCATTTCAGACCTCGTTGTTTCTGTGTTCTGATCGTCCCTCCTTTTTTGGTATGTGTAGAGCCATCAGGCCAAAACTTGCTGCTTGATGAAGACAAGAAGGTTGACCCCTTCTCGGATGCTGTTAGCACCTTGGAGGCTAATAGCGTTTGTGTGCGCAACCTCCTTGTCCAATCTTGCCGTGCCTTCAAGGGTTTGCATGCTGAGGTTTTTCCATTGAAGGAAGTTCCCACCGACCTGGACGATCTTGTCTCTATTTTCGGTGGCGACCCGAGTCCACTCGTTGGATACAGCGTGACTTAGTCGAAAGTTGGTGTAGAGACTTCGATGGCGTTGGCGGTGGCGCATGGCGGGAAGGTGGACTAGGAGAAAGTTATCTCCTCTGTCATAGTCAACTCCAAAGGTCAACCAGTTGATTTGAAGCCTTTCATTAAGAGGGCAAAGAAATTTTCTTGGCTGCTTCTCGGTATAAAGTCAGATCCAAAGGGATCAACTGCTCCCTCTTCTGTTGGTGCTCCTTCTTCGGCTGCTGCCCCTGCCATAGCTAGTGCTCCCTCTGCTAGCGCAACCTTATCTTTGGAGAAATCAGCTCCGTAGTCTTGTTCTGTAGTTTTATGTATTTCTGCTGCCTTTTGTAATGACTGTTAACTTTTATCCTATTGGTGGAAAGGTCTCCTTTTGATGAGAAGGATATTTTTATATATATGTCTATGAGTGGCTCTGTTCTTTGTTGAAGATTTTCTATCTTTCATAAGTCTTGCTAGATTCTGAATGATTCGGCTGCCCCTCTTGTGCCTACGGAAACATCGGTTGTGACTCCATCCTCATCTAGACTGGGCGCAGCCGAGACTGCCATCGTGCATACAGTAGACCCGCCTTTATATGCTGAAAAATTAAATAGGTGAAGAAACTCGAAGGAAAACTTCGAGTTGTTCAATCGATGGTGGATGTTGCCCAGTCGAAGACTGATACGTTGTAAACGTATCTATAATTTTTGATGTTCCATGCCTGCTTTATATCTACTTTCTTATGTGTTGTCCACACTTTGGAGTATTTTTACACATTTTCTAGAACTAACCTATTAACAAGATGCCACAATGCTAGTTGCCTGTTTTCTGCTATTTTTGGTTCTAGAAAAATCAGAAAAGTAATATTCTCGGAATTGGACGAGACAAAAGCCAAAGTCAATATTTTACCGGACGACACACGGAGTCCGAAGGGCAACCGAAGGGGGGCCAGGGGATGGCCACACCATATGGTGGCACGGGTCCCCTGGCTGCGCCACCAGGTGGTGTGGGGCCCTCAGGCCTCTACTGACCTTGCCCTTCCGCCTATATATTCTCCTCGAGACGAAAACCCTAAAGACCAAATCAGAATTCCATGAAAAGTTCCGCAACGCCACTGCCACTAAAGAGGAGATTTGGGGGATAGAAGTCTCTGTTCCGGCACCTTGCCGGGACGGGGAAGTGCCCCCGGAGCCATCTCCATCCACTCCGCCGCCATCTCCATCGCTGTTGCTGACTCCCATGATGAGGAGGGAGTAAATCTCTCTCGAGGCTAAGGGCTCTACCAGTAGCTATATGGTCATCTCTCTCTATGCGTGATCTTATTGAGATCATGAGCTTTGTAATATATAGATCTATTCTTCTACTCAAGTGCTTTAATGAATCTCTGCTTATCCCCACGTGTGTGAAGTTGATAGTGTGCACACCGTGTGGCACTTTGGCTAAGGTTACATAAATACTTGTCATGAGTATAATTTGAGTTGGATGTCTCTATGAGATTGTGGTGTTTGTTGGAACCATCTAGTGCTCAAGGTGATAGTGAGGGGTTATCTAGATGGGGAAGGCAAACTTTGAGGTGTGCTATTATAGCCCTACAATGGATTAGAGTTATCCAACCGGAGAGTAGTTCAGAGTAGTATCATAAAGAGATTATATTTATATGACAGTGTTCACTAGTGAAAGTATGATCCCTAGGTCTTGTTTCTAAGCACTGAAACACCGTTTGCAACAAGATCTGTTACATGTTTGCTTGCTTCCATCTTTATTTCAGATTTCCTTTAGTCTCTTCCTACCCGACAAGCTATTTTCTGGCACCGTTACCACTTATAATTATCTATACCACTTGTATTTCACTATCTCTTCGCCAAACTAGTGCACCTATACACCTGACAAGTGTATTGGGTGTGTTGGGGACACAAGAGACTTCATGTATCTTGATTGCAGGGTTGCTTGAGAGGGATACCTTTGACCACTTCCTCCCTAAGTTCGATAAACCTTGGGTAATCCACTTAAGGGAAACTTGTTGTTGTTCTACAAACCTCTGCACTTGGAGGCCCAACAACTGTCTACAAGAATAGAAGTGCGTAGACATCAAGCTATTTTCTGGCGCCGTTGCCGAGGAGGTAAGGTAAAAGGTACTCACATCCTCTGGCTACTAAGCTATCTTCTAGCACTGTTGCTGGTGTGTGTGAGTGCTCGTAGTTATTTCCTTTAGATTCTGCAATTATATCTTTTTGTTTATTGTTTTTATTTTCACTAGTTAGGCTTAATGGAAAACTACAACAAAATTAGAGAGCTTTATAGTATTTATCTTGAGTTAGGACATGAAGTGTTTGAAGATAAAATTAAAAAACCTATGCAACTTTATTTGCATGTTTATAGCAATGTTATTAGTATAAATTCTTTGAACACCATTATTGCTAATGCTATGGAAAAGTCTAAGCTTGGGGAAGCTGATTTTGATGAGCATGATATTTTTAGTCCCCCAAGCATGGAGAAGAAAATTTACATTGATGATACTATACCTCCAATATATGATGATTATAATGATGATTATGATATTTTTAGTCCACTTAGTATTGAGGAGAAAATTAATTATGATTACAATATGCCTCCTATATTTGATGATTATGGTGATGAGAATAATAATGATTGCTATTTTTGTTGAATTTGCTCCCACTATGATTAATAATAATGACTATGCTTATAGGGAGAGTAATAATTATTTTATGCATGTGGCTCATGATAAGAATGTTTTATGTGATAATTATATTTTAAATTTTATTCATGATGCTACTGAAAGTTATTATGAGAGAGGGAAACATGGTTTTATGTATCTCAACAATATTAAGTTTCCTCTCTTTATGTTGAAAATTTTGAAGTTGCACTTGTTTTGCTTTCCTATGCTTGTTGCTTTGTGCTTTCATGACTTGTTTCTTTACAAGATTATCATGCCTTGATGAAACTTTGTTCCATATCTGCTTCTTGATGCTCTCTTTTACTTCAATTCATATTTCTTATGTAAGCATCATCGAAATTATCGTGCCTAGCTCAAAGGCGTTACAGAAAAGTACTTCTTGGGAGATAACCCAAATTTCTTTAGGAGTCTTTTTGTTGAGTCTTGGAAGTTATTGCTTCAGTAATAACCTCTCCTTATCCTTTTTGTGTGGTTTTTGTGCCAAGAGTAACCTCTAATGAGAGAGAAGTAAGACTTGGGAAAGTTGTTGTACCGAAACAGATTTTTGTGCTTCTTTGTAAAAAATCGTGAAAAATCTCTGTATGTCGGTTTGAGCTGTTAATTTTTGTGCTTCTGCCCAGGTTGTTATCCAACTTTTGTTAGTTCAACACTTTTCGATTTGAGCAACAGAAGGTCTTCGAAAAAATTGGTGTTTACCTGCTGGTCTGTTTCGACAGATTTCTGCCATTATTTGTATTTGCCTCTTAACCTCTTTCTCTTTGAGTTCTCTTTGATCATTTGAACTTTTTAAAGGAAGTTCTACAGTAGCTTGTGTTTTAGTGGAAGTTTTACTTGTGTTGAAACTGAACCAAAAGACTTATTATCTTGAGTACACTAATGTTGCTATTGAAGATTGTGTGAAGTTTTGTATGAAGGAAATTTTAAAGTGTAGGGAAGATTAATGTGATAAGATGAAGTATGGACAAAAGCTCAAGTTTGGGGATGCCACCCGTGTCATCCCAAGAAATATTCAAGAAGTACAAGCGTCAAAGCTTGGGGATGCCCAAGGCATCCCCTTCTTCATCAATAAAAATCTCAGGTTTCTTCCAAACACTTCATTTTTATTATTTCATGCACAAGTTGTGTTGTTCTCGGAGCATCTTTGTTTTCGTTTTTGGTTTCGTTCGATTGGTTTGCTTAGTTTGCTTGAATAAATTGGTTGGACCCCCTCATTCATATATTAGTTTTCAAGTAAGTTGGTGTGGATTGGAAAAGAGTAGGAAAAGTTCATGCTTAAGTGGTAAAAAGGAGCTCGTTTTTGACTATGGCCTATGCTTTGTCATGTCATGCTTGATATTGTTTAGGCTTTATGCTTAGTGATTTTTTCTGTAGCATGACATGTTATAAACAATTGAGATTGCTAAATGTGCCTTGAAAGAATCATGTGTTGTTTTAGCATATTAAAGCATAGTATTGTGGTATTCTCCTTTGATGCTTTATTTCGGTTGACTTGGCGCATGCTCACACCATGTTATGACTATACCAAGTCAACATAGCCTCTATGATCATTTAGTTTTCGACTTGTAGTATCACTTTATGCTTTAATTAATAATGTTTTGTCGCTTTGCATGATTGTGGCCATTATTGCTCTCTTAGTTGGTCACTCCTAGTCTTTTGCTAGCCTCCATACCAAGTATGAGTTCCACTCATGCATCCAACTCCAAATAAAACAAGTTATTCCAAAGGGTCCACCATATCTACTTATTAGCATTTGCTATTCCAAGTATATTCATGTTTTTATCTACCTTCCGAATTAAACTTGTTATGTGAAAATTAGTGATTAAAGCTCTCACGAACTTAATGGCACACTTTACTTTTCTTGCCCCTAATAAACTTGAACCATTGTGTTATCTATGTTGTATATGATTGCACTTATACGTTGGGGATTAGCAGAACCATGCTATCATGGGGAACGCTTTCAACATTGCACTTGTACATTGTACCTAGTTGATATCATGCTCTTTTGTTTATGGATGTTGTCGGTGTGAAATCAAAGGGGAGCTTTGATGACCCACAAGTATAGGGGGTGTATCGTAGTATTTTTGAGGGAAGTGAACCCGAATTTATTGATTCGACACAAGGGGAGCCAAAGAATATTTACAAGCCTTAACAATTGAGTTGTCAATTCAGCTGCACCTGGAAACAATCTTGCTCACAACAGTTTATCAGTAGCAACAATTTTGTAGTAGGAATAGTAAAGTAACAGCAGTAGTAAAGTAAAGACAACAGTAACAATAGAAGTAAACAGTAGGATTCGAGTGCGGTAGGCATAGGGATGGATGGACGGGTGTTGCATGGACAAGACAGTTCACATAGAAATCAGAACACAAGGAAATTGCAGATAAATAAGATAAAGCATCCAAGTACTAGATAATCCTAGGCATGTGTTCTATATATAGTCATACGTGCTCGCAATGAGAACTTGCACAACATCTTTTGTCCTGCCAGACCGTTTGCAGCGGGGCCTCAAGGGAACTACTGGCAATTAAGGTGGTCCTTTTAATAGAGAACCGGAGCAAAGCATTAACACTCCGTAAACACATGTGATCCTCACATCAAAGTCATTCCCTCCGGTTATCCCAATTTCTGTCACTTCGGGGCCATTGGTTCCGGACAACAACGTGTGTATACAACTTGCAGGTAAGACCATAAACAATACTATCATAATGAATCAATAACATGTTCAGATCTGAAATCATGGCACTCAGGCCCTAGTGACAAGCATTAAGTATAACAAGTCGCAACAAAGTCATAAAGCACTAATAGAAGATACTAGGCACCATGCCCTAACAATCTGATGCCATTACATGAACGATCTCATCCAATCCCTACCATCCCCATAGCCTACAGCGGGGGATTACTCACTCATAGATGGGGGAAACATGGATTGTCGATGGAGAAGCGATGGTGCTGATGATGGCGATGATCTCCTCCAATTCCCTGTCCCGGCAGGGTGTCAGAACGGAGTTTCTGGTGCAGTTTTGTGGAATCTGGTGGTGGCGGCGGAGCGAAACTCCTTCTGGAAAAACATCAAACCCCCTTGAGTTTTTAGGTCAGAAGGCATCTTATAGGCAAAGATTGAGGGAGACCGAGGGGGTGTCTGGGGCGGCCAGACCACCCCCTGGCGCGGCTTGGGCTAGCCCGCGCGGCCAGGTGGTGTGGCTTGCGCCCAGCCCTCCTCCGTCTCGCATTCTGGCTCTAGGAGTCTTCTGGTGAAATAGGATTTTTGGCATATTTTCTGGGATTTTTCCTGATAGTTGATTTTGTGCACAAAAAATAGACACCAAGGCAATTCTGCTGAAAACAACGTCAGTCCATGTTAGTTGCATCCAAATCACACAAGTTTAGAGGAGAAACAATAGCAAAAGTGTTCGGGAAAGTAGATACATTTTGGACGTATCAACTCCCCCAAGCTTAGCTTATTGCTTGTCCTCAAGCAATTCAGTTGAAAACTGAGTGCGATAAAAGAACTTTCACGAACACATTTGCTTCATATGATGTACATATTCTCAGCATGTGATCAACTACTTAGAAAATTCATAATAAAGAGTATGCAACTAAGTTTACTTAATAGGCATTGCAAGCTATGAAGAGATTCCAACTTAAAAATAATAAGTAGCAAGAAACATAAACATAATCAACATTACAATGCTCATAACAAGGTATGATAGAGTGGTATCTCGCTTGCCTTTGATGAATGCCAAGGCACCTCTGAAGTTCAGGTGAAGACTAGAAGTAAAGATATCAAAGATACAAGCATCAAAGTCATAACACAAATAGTCAAGTTTTGAGACAAGCACATTAAACTAAGAATGACAACTATGCTCTCAAGAAGGTGCTCATAGAATAAGTGGAGATTCAACAAAGAAATGAAAAAGGTTTTGAATAGTTTGAAAGGCTTCCAAATGCTGAAAGTATGGTACTTGCTAGCTTTGAGATCTCATTGCCCCTATTATAAGCATCTTGAAGGTGATTAAGGTTAGAGTGACACAACTAAGAGGATATGCTTGACAAGTTATAAATCGAAGTCTCATGCCCCTTACTTACGAAGACCGATCCTCTTGCTACTCAACTTCAGTCACAAGTAAGCTCTTGTCATTGTAAGTAGTATCATAGAGAACCGCCAACGGGGTACCCCTTGCACATGACACAGGAGCTATCCCATAATCAAAATGACAAGGCAAGCAGACAATGAGCATCTCAGCGATCTTTTTTATTTACTATGTGCATAGATTTTTATTGAGGACGCTTCATAGACTGCTCATGATTAGGCATGGCTTAGGCTAGCGGCCCAGGCATTTCCCTAACACATATACAAACTCCATGATCTTACAAGTTCCACTTTTATTTCACACCGCCGGGATCCATGAGCAAAAGAACATGATATCAATGAGGTACTAAGTACCAGTGCAATGCTGAAAGCGTTCCCCATGATACATGGTTCTGCTAACTTCAACTTATAAAGCGCACGCATATACGCAACAAAGAAGGACGCAATGGTTCAGGTTTATTAAATGCAAGAATATAAAGTGTGCCATCAAGTTTGTGAGAGCTTTACTAACTAACTTTCTCATAACAAGCAAACATTTTATTCGGAAGAAAACAAGGCATATTGAATATGCACGAAAATAGCAAATGATGCTAATAGGTAGGTGATGTCTACGCACTTATATTCTTGTAGACAGTTGTTGGGCCTCCAAGTGCAGAGGTTTGTAGAACAGCGGCAAGTTTTCCCTGAAGTGGATACCCAAGGTTTATCGAACTCAGGGAGGAAGTGGTCAAAGGTATCCCCTCTCAAGCAACCCTGCAATCAAGATACAAGAAGTCTCTTGTGTCCCCAAAACACCCAATACACTTGTCAGGTGTATAGGTGCACTAGTTCGGCGAAGAGATAGTGAAATACAAGTGGTATAAATAATTATAAGTGGTAACGGTGATAGAAAATAGCTTGATGGCGTGGAAAAGACTAAAGGCAAACTGAAATAAAGATGGAAGCAAGCAAACATGTAACAGATCAAATTGCAAACGGTGCTTCAATGCTTAGAAACAAGGCCTAGGGATCACACTTTCACTAGTGAACACTCTCATATAAATATATTCTTCTTTATGATACTACGCTGAACCACTCTCTGGTTGAACACTCTAATCGATGGTAGGGCTATAACAGCACTCCTCAAAGTCCATCTTTCCCATCTAGAAAACCCCACACTGTCACCTTGAGTACTAGATGGTTCAAACAAACATCACAATTTCATAAAGACATTCAACTCCAAATATAACTCATAACAAGCATTTGTAATCTCTAGCCTAAGTGCCACCATGGTGTGCACACTGTCAACTTCACACACATGGGGAGAACAGAGATCTATTAAAGCACTTGAGTAGCAAGGTAGATCTATATATTACATGCTCATGATCATAATATGATCATGCATAGAGAGAGAGATAAACACATAGCTACTGGTAGAACCCTTAGCCTCGAGAGAGATCTACTCCCTCATCATCATGGGAATCAGCAACGACGATGGATATGGTGGTGGAGATCGATGGAGATGGCTCTGGGGGCACTTCCCCGTCCTGGAAGGGTGCCGGAACAGAGACTTTCTGTCCCCCGAATCTCCCCTTCGGTGGCGGCGGTGCTGCGGAACTTTTCGTGGCTGGAGGCAGGACGATTTAGGGTTTATGCATCGGGAGGCTTCTTATAGGCGAAGAGGCAAGGTCGGTGGGCGGCCAGGGGGCCCACCACCTGGTGGCACCGCCAGGGCTAGCCCGCGCCACCACATGGTGTGGCCACCCTGTGGCCCCTCTCCGTCTCGTCTTCTGGCTCCATTAGTCTTTCGGTAAAATATCAACTTTGGCTTTTGTCCCGTCCAATTCTGAGAAGATTCATTTTCTGACTTTCTGGAACCAAAAACAACAGACAACAAGCAACTGGCACTATGGCATCTTGTTAATAGGTTAGTCTAAGAAATCATATGAAAAGTACTCCAAATTTGGAACAAAACATAAGAAAGTAGATGAAACCAAGCATGGAACATCAAAAATTATAGATACATTTGCAATGTATCAGTAGGTATGGTAGACACTTTGGAAATATTTGGTTTTAGGGAGTTGAAAAAATGAGTAAAATACTCAGTGAAAGTGAAGGCTAGCAATAGTAAGGGAGCGACAAACGAGAGAGCAATAGTTGTCATAATCATGCTTGCAACAAAACATGACTAATCATGGCATGAAAGTGATTAAGACCCTCAAGGCAAAATAATTCACCGAGGCTTAACTGATTATTTCAGTCATATGCATGCGTGAGCATGTGCCAAGTCAATTCAAATGAAACATTCAGAGGAGGATACCGCAATGTCATACCAAGTTATGAATAAAGTAATGCAAGCAAACATTCATAACACATGCTACAAACTATTAGCAAGCTGGAACTAATCATATGAAAACAAGAACTACTAAGCATCCATAAATAACATACACCCTACATGAACATACTAAGCATTCCCACAATGATGAGTATATGTACAAAAATGAAAACAAGTAGAGTTCATTGCCAGCCTCCTACCACACCTCAAGTTGTCATTAATCCTTATTATTGCTCTTCACTTGTGTGGCTTGAATAATAATATGAAACCAAATCCCACTGAGGACTGATGAACCCTGCAACAAACTCACAAAGCCAAAGAAGAACAACAAATATTTTTGGTGTTTTCGATTTTTTAAAGCAAGAACCAAAAAGGAAGAACAAGTAAAGAAAAATCTTTTTAGGTTTTTCGAATAGTTTAAACAAAACAAAAAGGAAAAAAGCAAACCAAGGCAAAAAGAAGAAGAAGCAAACAAAGAGAAACAACCGAAATATTTTTGGTCTTTTCGTGTTTTAGAAAGCAAAAACAAAGAAAGAACAAAAACTAAAAAGAGAACGAAACATGAATACACAAAGTACCAATGCAACATGATAAGGAGATGAGTGCGATGTCGGCGTACCTCCCCCTAAGCTGGCCAAGATGAAGTGTCACCGTGGTATGATGAGGAGGTACCCTCGTCCTGGTGCGAGATCGAGTACGTCCCTTCGTAGTGCGCGGAGTAATCGTAGGAGGGCACGTCCTCCTAGTGCTGCCCGTGGAATCCCAGCAAGCGGAGCTGCTCGTCCACCTCCTCCTTGGAGCACGACCACGGTCTCCTGTGAACACTAAATAAGTAAGACTGCGGCAAAGGGATCCCCCTCTCGTCCCCGTCAGTAAATAGCATCCTATATACTAGACCGTCCAAATCAGAACCAGAAGTGACAAAATGATGAGTTTTCATAGCAACAAGGTCAAGCCTTTGTGGTGCCAATACAGTATCATTGGGGTCCACTAAAATCCCTAATGCATTGACCATACGTGAGGCAATGATGCCCCCATAGATAGCCCCCCTAGCAGCTAGGCGGCGAGCAATAAGCGAGCCAAGGTTGTACCGAGTATCATTGTTGAGCGCAGCAGCAAGGAAGGCTAAATGATAGTTGGAGATATTACTTGTGTTCTCCCTACCAAGTACGCTAGTAGCAAGATAATATGCAAAGTATCTAAGAGCAGGGGGTTGGATATTTCTTATCTTTCTGCGCCGAGCCACACGGTCATCATCATTGGTCACCCCTCGGTAAAGCTCCAGCAAATCAGCGGGTCGCCCTTGAATTTTCTTCACGGTCCCTGTCATGCTTACACCTACAACACTGCAAAATCTTTCCAATGACATGGTAAAGGGCAAATTTATATATTTTGAAAGAGACAGTTGACTGATAGGGCGCGTTAGTGAACACGAAGCTCTCAACAAAGGTTTTGGTGAGCATAGCGTATTGCTCACTCTCATCTTGCATATATGAGGTCAAACCAACCTTCTGAATCAGTAGCAAGAAATCATCAAGAATCCCTGCAGCTTGTAAGAAAGTAAAACAAGGAAAAGTGGATGGGTGAGCATCCCCATCATCTCCTTCATTACCAATGCGAGGTGCAATGAGTTCTTCGTTGTATGATGGCCTGAGCTGAGAGGCTGATCTTGAGGGCCTCGACCTCCTAGGTGCATCCCTCTCAAATATCTCTCCAAAGGTATGGTTGTTCATGCTTGATATTCTGAAATTTAAACACCTATTAAACAAGTGATTGCAAAGTGAATATAATGGGGGGCACTACTCATAGGGACTTGTAAGAGGTCTAAACATGCATCAAAACTATATCTCTAAGCATTAAACAAGCTTACAAGCTCTCATAACCTATCACCTACAGCAGAAAAATACTCAAGATATAATCCACTAAACACAAATCTACTTGGACAAGCGAAGGAGTCACATAGCGGAGAACAAATGCTCCAAATTTCAGCAACAAAGATGGGCTGAGCAAGGAGATCCAAAAAATCGAGAGCAAGCACAGCAAGAAGGCGATTTTGAGCAATGAACTGGAGCTTACTCGGGAGAGAGAAGAAAGTGGCAAGTGAGAGAGTGAGTGGAGAGCCAGGGGTGGCCCACACCATGGCATGGTGCCACCCAGGGCAGGTCACGCCACCAGGTGGGTCCCCCTGGTACCTTCCAGGCACTCCTCTGCCCCTTTTTCACTTAAAAATTTAATATGAATTTTCTGGAATTTTTCGAGACACTTTATTTTTGGACAATTTTCAGGCATAGATGAATGATTTTCTAATAGACAGATTTTTTTTGGAAATGATGCAATGACAAAACAAGGCTAGAACTACAGGAGTTCTAAGACACTCTAACATGCAAGCAACTAACAACAAAGAAAACTAAACGAAAGCAAAACTAAAATGGATAGAATAAAAGTACGGAGATAATCATGGTGAAAAAATTGTTTTGTTCAATGAAATTCTTTTGCTAACAAGGTTGACCAGGTCTTGTTACCAAGACCATTCCATATTAGACAAAACTTTGTATTCCACTAATGATTATGTTACCTCAACCTTGATAGCAATGGTCCCAATCATAATAGTTTCAATTTTTTCTCTTGGTATGGGATAATATATCTCTCCAACTTGAATGCCCTCAACATGTTCAATTGAATTCAAACCATAAGTCCTTTCAATCTTCTTGGGGAAATAGACAGTATGTTCCTTGTCATTAACATTAAATGTCACCTTTCCTTGATTACAATTAATAACATCCCCTGCAGTATTAAGGAAAGGTCTCCTAAGAATAATAGACATATTATCATCTTCAGGCATTTCAAGCACAACAAAATCAGTTAATATCAAGAAATTATGAGCCACTTGAACAGGTACATCCTCACATATACCATCAGGAGTAGTGGTAGATTTATCAGCCATTTGCAAATATATATCAGTTGGTATTAATTTTTCTAGTTGAAGTCTCTTATAGAGAGAAAGGCATAACACTAACTCCAGCTCCCAAATCACACAAAGCAGTTCTAACACAACTATTCTTAATAGAACAAGGGATAGTTGGAATCCCTGGGTCTCCAAGTTTCTTTGGAACCTTACCATTAAAGGAATAATCAGCAAGCAAAGTAGAGATTTCTTCATTAGGGATCTTCCTTTTATTCGAGACAATATCCTTCATATACTTTGAGTAAGGAGGAAATTTAATAGCATCAGTCAAAGGAATTTGCAAGAATAAAGGTTTCATCCACTCACAAAACTTATTATAGTGTTCATCTTCCTTTGACTTGTGTTTCTTATCTGGGAAAGGCATAGGTTTTTGGACCCAAGGTTCTCTTTCACTACCATGTTTCTTAGCAATAAAATCTTCTTTAGTGTATTTAGTCTTCTTAGTGTGCTTTTCAGGTTCTTCTTCAACTTTTTCTTCATTTGGAGCTTCATTTTCTTCATTACCACTTTCAGTTTCAGCATCAGAGACATATATACTATTAGGATCTATAGGAGGTTCAGAGGGTTCTACAATAGTTTTATGTTTCTTTTTTCCTCTTCTTACAAGTAGAGCCACTATTTTCAGCTTGTTGAGAATCCTACTCAATTCTTTTGGGATGCCCCTCAGGATATAGAGGATCCTGGGTAGCAGCACCACTTCTAGTTCTAATTTCATAAGCATGTTTTTCTTTAGCAGCGTTAACTAGCAAGTCTTTTGCACTTTAATGAGTTGATCTATTTGAGTTTGAACCATTTGAAAGTGTTTAACAATCATTTTAACATCATTATAGGTTCTTTCCACAATATCTTTCAACTCAACAATAGTTCTAGTGTTTTCCATTATATGATTTGCACCCTTTTATTAAAATTATCCTGCTTAATAATAAAGATATCGAATTCTTCTAAGCATTGATCAGGAGGTTTAGAGCAAGGGATATCACCTTCATTAAAGTGTTGGAGAGAGTGTACCTCAATAGTGGATGAGTAGGGAATAGGCTTACATAATTCTTCTATAGGAGGTAAATTCTTGACATCCACAGCTTTAATTCCCTTTTCCTTAAGACATTTCTTAGCTTCCTTCATTACTTCATCATTCAATTCAATAATTCCCCTCTTCTTAGGTGATGGTATAGGCACAGGAGTAGTTGGTGCAGGTATAATTACTTCAGGTATAGCTGGTTCAGGAGGAGTCCAATCTTCATAATTCTTGCTTATTTTAGCCATTAATTCCTCAGCTTCTTTGGCAGTCCTATTCCTGAAAACACAATCAGCACAACTATCTAGGTATGTCCTAAATTCTTCAGTTAGTCCATTATAAAATATATCAAGAAGCTCATTCTTAGGTAATGGACTTCCAGCCTGTGCATGAATCAAAGCACAAAACCTTTCCCATGATTCAGGCAATATCTCTTTTTCACCCTGTTTAAAATCAAAAAGTTCCTACAAAAAGCATGTCTAGCACTAGGAGGAAAATATTTCTACAGGAAAGTACTAATTAAGCAATCAGGGCTATCAATATATCCAGGAGGTAAATTACTAAACCAAGTTTTAGCTTCTCCTTGAAGTGAAAGGGGGAAATCTTAGCAACAAAGTAAGTACACATCTTAATATCATCAGAAAACAAGCCACTCATGGTAGAAAGTTCATTCATATGTGCTACCGCACTTTCATTCTTAGTCCCACAAAAAGGTTCTTTCTCAAAAATAGCTATGTAAGATAGATCAAGAGAGAAATCATAATCTTTATCTTTAATGTTTATGGGAGAAGCAGCAAACTTAGCAATAGGAGACAATTTGGGTCTAATAGTACGCCTCTCAAGGAGAATCTTAGCAGCGCTCCTATCATGGGTGTTTTAACATTCTTTAATAAATTCATCGGTCATCTCAACATAACCATCTTCAATATCATAACTCTCACTAGACTCAGGTGAACTAACAAGTGTAGTAGTGTCTTCATTAGGAGTTTCAGTATTTGCAGCTATAGTTCTAGCAATCGTAACATCTAGGAAAGGACCTAATGAACCACTCTTATCAAGCATAGTAGAAGCAGCATCATAAGTATCATAAGTTTTAGATTCAGCAGTAGTAGCAGTGTGTGTAGCATGTGTATGTGGTGGTGTAACGAGCTTACTCATAACAAATGGTGAATCAAGAGCACCAGAGGTGTTCAGAACAGTACCTCTTCTTGTAGTGGATGGTAAAATAGGAACCTTGCCATCACGAGACTTACCCATGATGGATGGATAGCAGTGAACAATAAAGAATCCAAGTGAACTTCATAAATAAAGCTATGCTCCCCGGCAACGCCGCCAGAAAATAGTCTTGATGACCCATAAGTATAGGGGGTGTATCGCAGTATTCTCGAGGGAAGTGAACCCCAATTTATTGATTCGACACAAGGGGAGCCAAAGAATATTATAAGCCTTAACAACTGAGTTGTGAATTTAGCTGCAGCTAGAAACAATCTTGCTCACAACAGTTTATCAGTAGCAACATTTTTGTAGTAGGAATAGTAAAGTAACAGAAGTATTAAAGTAAAGACAACAGTAAAAATAGCAGTAAACAGTAGGATTCGAGTGTGGTAGGCATAGGGATGGATGGACGGGTGTTGCATGGACAAGACAATTCACATAGCAATCAGAACATAGGGCAATTGCAGATAAATAAGATAAAGTATCCAAGTACTAGATAAGCCTAGGCATGTGTTCCATATATAGTCATACATGCTCGCAATGAGAACTTGCACAACATCTTTTGTCCTGCCAGCCCGTTTGCAGTGGGGCCTCAAGGGAACTACTGGCAATTAAGGTGCTCCTTTTAATAGAGCACCGGAGCAAAGGATTAACACTCCGTGAACACATGTGATCCTCACATCAAAGCCATTCCCTTTGGTTATCCCGATTTCTGTCACTTCGGGGCCATTGGTTCCGAACAACAATGTGTGTATACAACTTGCAGGTAAGACCATAAACAATACTATCATAATGAATCAATAACATGTTTAGATATGAAATCATGGCACTCGGGCCCTAGTGACAAGCATCAAGCATAACAAGTCGCAACATTGTCATAAAGCACTAATAGAAGATACTAGGCACCATGCCCTAACAATCTTATGCCATTACATGAACGATCTCATCCAATCCCTACCATCCCCATAGCCTACAGCGGGGGATTACTCACTCATAGATGGGGAAACATGGATGGTCGATGGAGAAGCGATGGTGATTATGATGGCGATGATCTCCTCCAATTCCCTGTCCCGGCAGGGTGCCAGAACGGAGTTTCTGGTGCTGAATCTGGTGGTGGCGGCGGAGCGGAACTCCTTCTGGAAAAACGTCAAACCCCCTTGAGTTTTTAGGTCAGAAGGCATCTTATAGGCGAAGAGGGAGACCGAGGGGGTGTCTGGGGCAGCCAGACCACCCCCTGGCGCGGCCTGGGCTAGCCCGCGTGGCCAGGTGGTGTGGCCTGGGCCCAGCCCTCCTCCGTCTCGTATTCTGGCTCCAGGAGTCTTCTGGTGAAATAGGATTTTTGGCATATTTTTCGGGATTTTTCATAATAGTTGATTTTCTGCACAAAAACTAGACACCAAGGCAATTCTGCTAAAAATAGCGTCAGTCCATGTTAGTTGCATCCAAATCACACAAGTTTAGAGGAGAAACAATAGCAAAAGTGTTCGGGAAAGTAGATATGTTTTGGACATATCAAGCTTGTAAGTCCATGGAGTTATGCATGTGTGTTAGAGAAACGCATGGGCGGCTGGTCTAATCCATGCCTAATCATGGTGGAAACATGCAACGTAACCATAATGAGCAATCTATGAAGCATTCTTCTTATAAAAAAAGAGATATAGATTGAGAAAAAAGAAAAAAAGAGAAAAGAGAAAGAGAGAAAAAAGCACCACTTTCCCATGGTAAATAAGAAGATGTTGAGATGCTTATTGTCTGCTTGCCTTGTCATTTTGATATGGGGATTCTTCTGTATCATCGGGCAAGGGGTACCATGTTGGCGGTTCTCTATGATACACATGTACTTACTATGACAAGAACTTACCGGTAACTAAACTTGAGTAGCGAGGAGCAGCCCTCGTATTCAAGGGACATGAGACTGCCAAATTATACTTTGTCAAGGATATACTCCATGGTTTGTTCACTTTAACCTTAATCACTTCAAGATGCTTATGATAGGGGCAATGAGAGATGAAAGCTAATGAGTACCATAATTTTTGGAAGCTCTTTATGAGACTTGAATCTCTGCTTCCTTCTATGAAGGCCTTTCTCTTACTTTTATGTTGAGTCTCCATCTTCTATCTTTATGCACCTATTGAGAGAGCATAGTGGCCATTCTTAGTTTAATGTGCATTGTCCCAAGACTTGTTGATTGATGCATAACTTTGATATTGCTTGTTCTTAAACTATTTGTATCTAGTCACCCTTATGAACTTTGAAGGTGTCCTATGCATTTATGTTTTGCTACACTATGAGGGACAAGCTGAATACCATTCTCATTATGTTCTCTATATGTGAAACAAACAAACGTCTTTCAAGAGCATTGTTATTCATGAATCTTTTGTTTGTACATTTTCATGTTACAACATAGTTGCTATGTCTTATTGTTAGAACTGTATCTTTCATGCTATGTTAAAGTACTATGATCCCAGCTATCAATGTTTTACAAATACCTTGATCAAGATTGTGATGGTGCATGTCACCTCAAAAATTATTCTTTTTATCACTTACCTACTCGAGGACGAGCAGGAGTTAAGCTTGGGGATGTTTATACGTTGTAAACGTATCTATAATTTTTGATGTTCCATGCTTGTTTTATATCTACTTTCTTCTGTTTTGTCCACACTTTGGAGTATTTTTACACATTTTCTAGAACTAACTTATTAACAAGATGCCACAGTGCCAGTTGCATGTTTTCTGCTATTTCTGGTTCTAGAAAAGCTAGAAAAGTAATATTCTCGGAATTGGACGGGACAAAAGCCAAAGTCAATATTTTACTGGAAGACACACGGAGTCCGGAGGGCAACCAAAGGGGGGCCAGGGGCTGGCCACACCATATGGTGGTGTGGGTCCCCCTAGCGACGCCACCAGGTCGTGTGGGACCCTCAGGCCTCCACCGACCTTGCCCTTCTGCCCATATATTCTCCCAAGGACAAAAACCCTAAAGACCAGATTAGAATTCCATGAAAAGTTCCGCAGTGCCGCCGCCACGGAAGAGGTGATTCGGGGGACAAAAGTCTCTATTGCAACACCTTGCCGGGACGGGGAAGTACCCCCGGAGCCATCTCCATCGACTCCACCGCCATCTCCATCACCGTTGCTGACTCCCATGATGAGGAGGGAGTAGTTCTCTCTCGAGGCTAAGGGCTCTACCGGTAGCTATGTGTTCATCTCTCTCTATGCGTGATCTTATTAAGATCATGAGCTTTCTAATCTATAGATCTATTCTGCTACTCAAGTGCTTTAATGAATCTCTTCTTATCCCCACATGTGTGAAGTTGACAGTGTGCACACCGTGTGGCACTTTGGCTAAGGTTACATAAATACTTGTCATGAGTATAATTTGAGTTGGATGTCTCTATGAGATTATGGTGTTTGTTGGAACCATCTAGCGCTCAAGGTGATAGTCAGGGGTTATCTAGATGGGGAAGGCGAACTTTGAGGTGTGTTGTTATAGCCCTACCATGGATTAGAGTTATCCATCCGAAGAGTAGTTCAGAGTAGTATCATAAAGAGATGATATTTATATGAGAGTGTTCACTAGTGAAAGTATGATCCCGAGGCCTTGTTTCTAAGCATTGAAACACCATTTGCAACTAGATCTGTTACATGTTTGCTTGCTTCCATCTTTATTTTAGATTGCCTTTAGTCTCTTCCTACCCGTCAAGCTATTTTCTGGCACCGTTACCACTTATAATTATCCATACCACTTGTATTTCACTATATCTTCGCCGAACTAGTGCACCTATACACCTGGCAAGTGTATTGGGTGTGTTGGGGACACAAGAGACTTCTTGTATCTTGATTGGAGGGTGGCTTGAGAGGGATACCTTTGACCACTTCCTCCCTGAGTTCGATAAATCTTGGGTAATCCACTTAAGGGAAACTTGCTGCTATTCTACAAACCTCTGCATTTGGAGGCCCAACAACTGTCTACAAGAATAGAAGTGCGTAGACATCAAAGACGCGTCAGGCCCTTTATCGTGAGGCGTACTTCCTGGACGAGATTTCTAGGGCAAGTGAAAATATGTTGTGTAAGTCCTTAAGTTTTTGCTTTCTGCCACTTCTTCTTTTTTGCGGGATGCCAATTTCCCTTTGCTTGTCCTTTTTATTTGTAGGCATTCGATTGTGCGAGAGGGAAGAAACCCATCGTTTGCGCAGCCGAATGCAGGCTCTTGTGTCTGCTTCTCAAAATTCCGGGACGAATTTATGGATTGATCATCGTCGCGCTTATGTTGTAGCCTTGCTTTATGACCGTGTATGCGGGGTGGAGCAGTTTGTCGACTGCTGTCGCAGATCATTGGCCATTATTTATAATGCCATGTATCCTCGGGATCCCCAGCCTCAGACTTTGGCTGATTTGATGGTGAAATTTTGGCAGGGTGAACGGATTCACCATTTTGTGAAGCTTCAACTTGTGGCGGGTGCCAAGCTTGCACTGTCTTGGGTGCATGTGCATCATCCGATGCTAGATTTGGACGTCATATCATCGAGGATGCCTGCTCCTGTTGATGGTGGTCTTATCGACATGGCGCCTTATTATGCTGCCGCCCATAGACCCGTAATTAGAATTGTTCGAAAGTGCCTAGAGGTAGACGATGAGTTTTTTATGAATTCTGCCATCTAATCATTTCTCCTTCTATTGTGTAGCTTTGTAGTTTTGTAGGGTAGATACTGTATATATCTTCTTTTATACTTGTCCAAAAAATTCATATGCTTTATACGAGATTTTGATTGTACGTTGTATTCTTTTTGTTAAGGACCCGAGTGTTTCTTTGCACGACTGCCTGTATGTGTCTTAGAAATTTCTATGCCGAGAAGTACTTTCTTTATTCATTCTTGAGTGTAAATGGATACATTGCATAGGCGTAATTGCCTGGCCGTTGCGCTTATTGGATATAAAAGTAACGAATTTTCCTAAAAACTGCGGCTTCTTCCTTGAGGTGCTCCATCATGCTTCTTCGTGGTAAGTGTAGTTTTTCGACTGGAGGCGCCGTGTATGTACGGCGGACCAGAGAGAAAAGTAGTTGATTTTCCGAGCTTCTTGTATTTGGGAGAGCTGACGAGTGCTTGTTCCTACACGGGACCGGAGGTGGAGGTCGAATAGGTAGCTTTTGCGGATGTGCGGTGCTCTTGATTTTCTAGATTTTGCTTGCTGCATTTGTCTATAGTAGTTCTTCATCTGCTATTTTTAGCTAGACAAATTGCGTCTCCATCCCGAAGGACTCTGATATTTTGTGGAATTCGCGATCGTAGCTATCTGAGTAGCTGAAGCTTCCTTTTACTATTATGACCCCATTGGGTGCTGACATTTTCAGTACCAAGTATGCGTAGTGGGGTACTGCCATGAATCGATTGAAGGTTGGTCGTCCCAGGATCGCATGGTACTGTGATGGTCAATCCATGACTTCGAACTCTAGTTTTTCGTGCCTAAAGTTGCTTCTTGACCCGAAGACTACGTCGAGGTATACTTTGCCCAGAGGAGTTTTGGCTTTGCCTAGGACTATTCCGTGGAAAGTTGTATCTATCGGTGCTAGATTTGTCAGGGACCAATTCATTGCTCATAGAGTTTTGGCGTAGATGAGGTTGATGCTACTTTCTGCATCCAAGAAAACTTTGCCCATGTCGAACCCGCCGATTTGTGCCTCCACTATTAGTGCTGATTGACTAGGTCGTGGGAGCCGAAGTGGGTGGTCAGCTTTGTTGAAGGTTATCTCTTATTCTGACCAATGAAGATACTCTAGTGTAGGTGGTGGTGTTGTTTCTGCCATGTTTACTTGTCTAGCGATCTACTTCTGTGTTCTATTGGATGGTCACCCCTTCTGAATCATCGACATAGCCCCTTTTGACCTAGCCTACTCATCCTCTTGGTTTGTTGGGTTTTGCGGTTGTCCTGTCAGCGGATGCCCTGGTGGTGGTGGTGCACGGTAGCAAAAGCGCCAGGTGTAGTAACGTAGCCATTGTTTGCTGCTTCGGTTGCCCTTGCATTGCATAGCTCCTGCATTTTTAAGAATGTTCAGCAATCCTTTAGGAGGTGATTGGATCGCCTTTTCCCTGTTGAGTCTACGTAAAAGTGCATATTGCATGGCCCTTCCAACATTTGTCATGCTTAGATAGGTGGGTCTCGATTTGGGGCTTGTTGGTTTGCGGCCCAAAAGTTTGTGGGCGAGTGCATCGCGGTACCCAAGTTGCCTGTAATTGCCGCGTTTCGTAAAGTTGGGCTGCCAACTACTGAGAGGGGCCATTTTGAGGAAAACTCATCTCACCCCTACCAAATTCAAACATTCCGTTAAACTGCCCCATGAAGTAGATGGTCAGGACCCACATGTGGTCATCTGTCTATGACGCGAGTGCCAACGTGGCAACCTATTAGGCAAATCGAGGAACTAAGTGGCTTGGATGCGTTGACCAATTTCAGAAATCCATTCCCTCCTTTCCCCTAGCACCAGCAGCGTCGAAATCCGCCCTCTAGGCAGAATGATCCCTTCGGACATTTGACTTCCGGCGCCAAGTTGCTGCACCCAGTTGCTACGCCCATTCGCTGATCCCGAGCTCCAATGGCACATGCCATAGCCGCCGTTGCTAGGCTCTAGCCCGCTTGCGCCGCCGATGAGCTGAGCAGCTCGGAGGATGGCAGATCCTACTACCAAGGAAGAAGAAGTTCTGGCTACATGCGGGTGATCTACCCTTCTCTTTGCTATTCGCACTAACTATAACTGATAGCTGGCTACTGAACCTAATTTGTTAGCCCAACGCTGAAAAACATATTTTGTCCATAGTTTTCTGTCAAGTGGGATCTCCGCGGACCACCCTTACCTGGTTACAGTAGCCCTCTTTAGTTATGACTCTAAATAAGCAAGGATAAAGGGCAAGTGGTATGGACACCATTGTATCATGATGGAAGAAGCGCCTGCACGGATCTGCACTATCCCTGGTATGGTTGCTGCTCTGCGTAATCATGCTGGAATATGGCTGAAGTAGACTGCTAAGTTCAGCTTCATCGATGAATGAGACATCATGGTTCCTCTAACGTGTGACAGTCAGCTAATTGGGTTGATGAAAAGGTATGTTTTGGCTTGCATGTTTGAGCTGAATTGTGATGTAATGGATGTGGTAGCTTCTACAACTGGGAGTCGCCCTTCTATTCTTGGACATGGTGGTCGCTCGAACCCAATTAGCTCCTGGTAAGCAAAAGTCTCTTGGGGTTCGCATATTTGTGCTGAATTGTAATTTTTGTTTTATTTACTCCGTAGATATTGGGCAGTTATGCAACAGTCATGTTTCTTTGATAGGAAGCGCCGCAAGGTTAGAAACATGACTGTTGGGTCAGTCATTTTGCTGCCGGAAGAAAATAAAAATGAGTGGAAAGATGATGATGGACACGATTCTGGTGTTGATTGTCCCAGCGATGCAGAGTACGTGAAGCTAAAAAATTGGCACCGAGGAAGAGGAAGAAGGCATGAAATGAAGAAGGCAGTGGACGTGAAGGCTTGGCACCCAGGCGGGGGAAGAATGCTACTGGCAACAAAGATGCATAATAATGTGTTGAACTTGAACCTATATATGTAATTCGGTTAAATTCTGAAGCTTTGTGCGTGGAACTAGTCAGGCAAAACAATCTACCCATGTTCTCGGAGTAAAATGTACCGCGACTTAGGGTTTGGAAACACCCGAGTCAGTAGTTGAATCCGAAATTGTGATTGTGCCACTACTATCTGAAAACACGCAGCACTGGTTCCACGATTGCTGAGGGGCAGGATGTCTCCAAATTCGATGGAATGTAAGTGGAACATAAATAAATCATTTAAGCTGCTACACTCCATGAAACAGCAAATTTTTTCAGCTACTACACAATGACATGACAATATAAATAGCAATGGCAACCGATAATGCCCAGATGTTGAGGAAATCGGTACCACTTTCTGGCCTAATCTTGAGCCCGTCTATCTCACCGCCTCCCTACTCCTGCATACCCTGCATCTGGCCAAGCTCCCGGATCTCTAGTAATAGGGTGTACGTGCTTCCACTTTATAAATTGTGGTTGTGCCATTTGCATGCAGCACTATCTCCAGTAACAAACCACCAATGTCAGAATACCACCATGATCAGACAAAAGGAAGTAATGCAGGGTTAAGCCAGATTAACGGGCGACCAATTTTTTTTCTCCCAGGACTCCGAGACCACTAGTTCAGACCGCTAGGTCAACAAGTACTACTATTACAACTTAAAAAAGTACGGAGCTCAAGCTAAATAGAACTAGTTATCACACATCTCCTTGATCTTCCTAATCTTAGCGTGATGCGCATCTGCCCGCTAGAGCAAGGATTGAATCGTCTCCTCCTTCCTTTTAGCATCTTCCTTGCATAGCTTCAATTGTTTCTCTGCATTTATCCTCATACACTTGTCAATACTCATAGTTGTGAACTGTAGGACTTTGGCCTGGTGAAGTTCATTCCTTGCTTGAGTCAGTTCTTGCTCTACTATAGCCTTCAGGGCCAACGCCACGTCCCTCTCCTTCTTGACTTTGCTAACCTTGTGTTGCACCCTCCTGAGATCTCGGTTAAGCTCGGTTGTGTCAACTTGGTCAAATAGCTTCATCTCAGCACTATCAAGAAGTGAGATGACTATGAATTCTTTCAACTCAACAATCATAGACCATAGTTTATCCAGCATTTTTTGCCTCGATTTGGGCCACTATAGATCTAACCATTTGACAACACCGCAACTTATGCCTTGCATCATTGCACGATGTCCTTGACACTGTAAAAACCTCCTGCTTGCGTTTCGTCCTTCGAATGCTACAAATTTAGCGGGCACATATCCATGTTTACATAGCGGAGGACTGTCTTCCTCAGCTAAACCATTATAGTCGGAGTCGTACAGTGTCTGGTTAGCCTAACACATCATACGTGCATGAGTATATAGAGTAGATCTAGCTCAAAATAGATAATTGGCCACAGATGAGAGTGATGAGATGACTCACATAAAAATCACCGTCCATGTCGTCACGACGTGTTTCTTCACCGTCTCCCCTTGAACCCATGGAGAGAGGGGGTAGGGAACTGGGATGGAGGCGCCGTCGGCTTGCGGCTATGGTAGGATGGGAGAGAAGTGGGAAAAGTGAGTATGGGGATGAAGATAAGTAAAGGGGACGTGACACTGGCATATGGCCCACGGAACTCGTGACACTCGCAAAAGGGGAGCGCACGGTGTTGCCAGTTTTTCTAGAGCAAGCGGACAGTAAGCGTGGCTAATCATGTCACAGAACAGCCTACTCGCGGATTTATCTTACGAAGAACCATCCCAATCGTCCAAGCACCCTGATCGAACGGTATGCAACAATCTTCATGCATAACAACTGTGTTAGGGCGTGCCTTCTAGAAGACTCGATCTAACGACCACCATTGGGGGCTAAGGTTAGGGCTCTCCTAAGGTTAGGATCCATGTGGTTTATGAAAAGAACTCACATTTCAATGACACTGGTGGATCCATGTGGTTTATGAAAAGAACACACATGTAATGACACTGGTGGATCCATATGTGGTTTGTGAAAAGAACACACATTCACTGACTCTAGTGGATCCATGTGGTTCATGGAAAGAACACACATGCAATGGCTCTAGTGGATCCATATGTGTTTTAGGAAAATAACACACATTCAATTACACTGCTGGATCCATATGTGGTTTGTGAAAAGAACACACATGCTCATGTGGTTTATGAAAAGAACAGACATGCAATGACACTAGTGGATCCATATGTGGTTTATGAAAAGAACAGACATGCAATAACTCTGGTGGATCCATATGTGGTTTGTGAAAAGAACACACATGCAATGACTCTAGCTGTGGTTAATAAAAAGAACACACATGCAATGACACTAGGGGATCCATATGTGGTTAATGAAAATAACACACATGCAATGGCACTGGTGGATTCATATGTGGTTTGTGAAAATAACACACATGCAATGACTCTAGCTGCGGTTTATGAAAAGAACACACATGTAGTGACTCTAGCTGTGGTTTATTAAAAGAACACACATGCAATGACACTGGTGGATCCATATGTGGTCTATGAAAAGAACATACATGCAATGACTCTAGTGGATCCATATATGGTTTGTGAAAAGAACATACATGAAATTATTCTGGTGGATCCATATGTGGTCTATGAAAAGAACACACATGCAATGACTCTGGTGGATCCATAAGTGGTTTGTGAAAAGAACACACATGCAGTGACTCTAGCTGTGGTTAATGAAAAGAACACACATGCAATGACACTAGGGGATCCATATGTGGTTAATGAAAAGAACGCACATGCAATGACACTGGTGGATCCATATGTGGTTTGTGAAAATAACAGACATGTAATGACTCTAGTTGTGGTTTATGAAAAGAACACATATCTAGTGACTCTAGCTATGGTTTATAAAAAGAACACACATGCAATGACACTAGTGGATACATATGTGGTTTATGAAAAGAACACACATGCAAGGACTCTGGTGGATCCATATGTGGTTTATGAAAAGAACACACATGCAATGACTCTGGTGGATCCATATGTGGTTTGTGAAAAGAACATACATGCAATGACTCTAGTTGTGGTTAATGAAAAGAACACACATGCAATCACACTAGGGGAACCATATGTCGTTAATGAAAAGAACACACATGCAATGACACTGGTGGATCCATATGTGGTTTGTGAAGGGTTCCGCAGCAGAAAACAAAAAAAATTCCTAAGTTGGAACCGCTTAATACTGCCATGATCTATCTATGTAGTAATGTGGTAATGGCCAAGCGTAAAGAATACATAACCTTGTAGACCATACGCGGTTAACGTTCCGAGGGGAACGTGGTTGAAGTAGTCGAACCCGTAGTCGACCTCAAGGTCGCGAAGCTCCTCGCAGGTCACCCCTTGCTCCTTCTTCATCGTGCAGCAGCTCCGGCTCACGACATCCAAGGTGCCTCAAGTGAGGCCCCTCGTGGTTTCGTACACATACGATGTACGATGACAACCTCTAGCTCCTTGATCCCTTCTGGGAGTGCGGAAGTAGATCTCCAGCTTGGAATCCCTGCGGCGCAACAACGTGTTGCAGGTGCGGTGTCTCTTGCATGGACTGTCCTTACTTGGGACCGTGCCAATGCATGGAGATGAGAGAGAGAGAGGGAAGGATAAATTCAATCAAAGGACTTCTCCAAATATTGGTGTTTTAAATCCCACCCATGGGCACCCCTTTATATAGGGGGAGGGTGTGTGCCCTCCCCTTTGGGTTTCCCATGTGGGACTATTCAAGGGAGAGGGGGGAGGCGCATGGGCCCTTAGGGCACCATGGGCTGGCCGACCAGGGGTGGGCCCCACCCCGCGCATAGCCCTAGGATGACCAGGTGGGACCCTTGAGGCGGCTAGGCCTTGGCCCTTCCCTCCTTCGGTTTTCCCTCATGGGCCCTTTTTCCCTAGGAAGTTTGGCCCATTAGTGGAATACCCCTTCAAATTAGATTTTAATATTATATTTAATATTAATTACATTAATTAATATGTAAATACATATTACGAAACCTGATTTGACCCGAAACACCTTTCGGTTCCCTTTTGATTTCCTCCGAACGACTTCAGAACTTTCCCGGAACAATTCCGGTTGTCTCATGGAACTTTTCTGGTTTCCTTTTCTCTTTCATATGGTGATTCCAACTTCCAGAGGATCTCTAGCTCATCGCCCTTAAGTGTATTTCCCCACGGCTCGGGAATGGCACAGACATGATCTCCATCAATGATCAATAGTGGGACCAGGATGCCCATAATGACCCCTGTGCATTCCACGATGATAATGTCGTTTGAACCATAAATAGTCGTTTCCCATTCACTTTGCCACTTGATACCAAGTGATACATTGCAAATGTATCTATAATTTTTGATGTTCCATGCTTGGTTTTATCCACTTTCTTGTGTTTTGTTCCAACTTTGGAGTAGTTTTCATATGATTTCTTGGACTAACCTATTAACAAGAGCCACAGTGCCAGCTGCCTGTTTTCTGCTGTTTTTGGTTCCAGGAAAGTCAAAAAATGAATATTCTCGGAATTGGATGGGACAAAAGCCAAAGTGCCTATTTTTCCGGAAGGGATCAAGTGCCAAAATACGAGACGAAGAAGGGCCAGGGGCCGGCCACACCACCTGGCCGTGCGGCCAGGCTGGGCCCGCGCCAGGGGTGGTGTGGTGGCTCCCGGCACCCCCTCGGCCTCTCCTTCCGCCTATAAGTTGCCCTCGGGATGAAAAACCTAAGTACCCGATCAAAAATCCATGAAAGAGTCTGTAGCCGCCGTCATCTCCATCCCTAGATCAGAAGGGATCTGAAGCTCTTCCCGGCACCCTGCCGGAGAGGGGAATTCACCCTGGAGGCCTTCTTCATCACCATGCAAGCCTCCGGTGTGATGCGTGAGTAGTTCATCCTTGGACTACGGATCCATGTAGTAGCTAGATGGCTGGTTTCTCCTCCTTTGTGCTTTCATGTTTAGATCTTGTGAGCTCCATTCATGATCAAGATCATCTATTTGTAATCCATACATGTTGTGTCTGTGGGGATCCGATGGATATTGAGATGCTATTTCAGATTGATTATTGATTCTATCATGTCTTTGTTATTTGAGATCTTGCATGCTTTCCGTTGTTAGTAGCTATCTTGGCCAAGTAGATGCTAGCAACTCCAAGTGTTAGTATTTATGCTCGATAGTGGGTTCATGCCTCTGGTAATCTGGGGAAGTGACAGAAATCTCTAAGGTACTAGATGTGTTGTTGCTACTAGGGAGAAAACAACAATCCTTTGTTCATAGAACAATCGTATTTTTTACTTTACACGCAGTTCGTAAAGCAATAATCTGTTGCTTGCAACTTAATACTGGAGGGGGTTCGGATGATAATCTAAAGGTGGATTATTAGTCATAGATGCAGTTGGATGGCGGTCTATGTATTATGTTGTAATGCCCAATCAAGTCTCAGAGGAGTCAAGATGATTAGTATATGCATGTATTGCTTTCTTGGTGTTTGTCAATTGCCCCGCTGTAATTTGTTCACCCAGCATGTTATTTATCTAAGGAGAGCCACCTCTAGTGAACTATGGATCCCGGTCCTTTTTCTTTACATACAATCTACGATCTTTTACTGCTTTGTGTTTACTTTCTGTAAACTTTTACTTCTTTCCATTCGATATGTTTAATCCTTTGTTTTCCACAAAACACGGTGAGATTGACAACCTCATCGCAAGTTGGGGACAAAGTTCTGTGGTTGTGTTGTGCAGGTCTCCACGTTGCTACTAGCACCGGTAGTGCGCCCTGCCAAAGCTCAGCTAGTAACACCTTTGAGGTGTTTCCTTTCTCCTACTGGTTCGATTAAACCTTGGTTTCATAACTGAGGGAAACTTGCTGCTGTGCTCATCATACCTTCCTCTTGGGATTCCCAACGAGCTCTACATCAACACTGCCATCAAGCATTTTTCTGGGCGCCGTGCATTGAGCCATCACCAAGTTCACCCGAGATTTGATCTACGATATCTCCATACCTTTGTTCGATATCGTTATCGATGAACTTGATTTCTCGTTTCCGTGTCGTTGCATTCCGTGACCTAGTCACACGCTTGCAAGCTTCGTTAATGCAACGCCACCGAGATGGCAACATATGTAGCTATTCATTACATGGATTGGCAAATCCTGGTCTTGATATGTACTCCTCTACGCGCCCCTTTGGGAAACCTGAGTAGCACCTTTTCGATAACCCAGTCATGGTGTGATACTTGATAACCATCTAAGCTCCCTCCAGAATGGTGATTTGCATCATCTCAAATCTAAGGATCTGGTTGCAAGGTTTCCTTAGTTTTATCATTAATGGTGAACTTTGTAACTAGATCTCATTAAGATACAACTGGTTGGGTTGTTTTTCTATCACATCATTCAACTAATGACCTGACCTCATTGTCAATTGGCATAAATTCCAATGATCTCGAAATCCTAGATCATCCTCATGACCAATGAACTAGTTCGCTAGAGGTAACTGATATGTTGCAAACGTATCTATAATTTTTTATGTTCCATGCTTGTTTTATATCTAATTTCTTATGTTTTGTCCACGCTTTGGAGTACTTTTTATACACTTTCTTGGACTAACCTATTAATAAGATGCCACAGTGACAGTTGCCTGTTTTCTGCTGTTTTTGGTTCCAGGAAAGTCAGAAAAGGAATATTCTCGGAATTGGACGGGACAAAAGCCAAAGTCAATATTTCACCGAGGGGGACACGGAGCCAGAAGACGAGACGGAGAGGGGCCAGGGGCTGGCCACACCACCTGGTGGCACGAGCTAGGCCAGGCCGCACCAGGGGTGGTGTGGGCCCCTCCGGCACCCCCTCGGCCTCCCCTTTCGCTTATAAGAAGCCTCCGATGCAGAAACCCTAAAATATCGAGCCTCCAACCACAAAAAGTTCCGCAGTGCTGCCACCACCGAAGGGGAGATTCGGGGGACAGAAAGTCTCTGTTCCGGCACCTCGCCGGGACGGGAAAGTGCCCCCGGAGCCATCTCCATCGATCTCCATCGCCATCTCCATCGCCGTTGCTGATTCCCATGATGATGAGGGAGTAGTTCTTCCTCAAGGCTAAGGGTTCTAACGGTAGCTATGTATTCATCTCTCTATGCGTGATCATGAGCTTTGTAATCTATAGATCTACCTTGCTACTCAAGTGCTTTAATAGATCTCTGCTCTCCCCATGTGTGTGTAAGTGACAGCGTGCACACCATGGTGGCACTTAGGCTAGAGATTACAAATACTTGTCATGCGTTATATTTGGATTTGGATGTCTCTATGAAACTGTGGTGTTTGTTGGAACCATCTAGTGCTCAAGGTGACAGTGTGGGGTTACTTAGATGGGGAAAGCAAACTTTCAGGAGTGCTGTTATTGCCCTACCATGGATTAGAGTGTCCAACCGAAGAGTAGTTCAGAGTAGTATCATAAAGAGAAGCTATTTATATGAGAGTGTTCACTAGTGAAAGTATGATCCCTAGTCCTCGTTTCTAAGCTTTGAAACACCGTTTACAACTAGATCTGTTACATGTTTGCTTGCTGCCATCTTTATTTCAGTTTGCCTTTAGTCTCTTCCATGCCATCAAGCTATTTTCTAGCACCGTTGTCTTATATCTATACCACCTGTATTTTACTATCTCTTCACCGAACTAGTGCACCTATACACCTGACAAGTGTATTGGGTGTGTTGGGGACACAAGAGACTTCTTGTGTCTTGATTGCAGGGTTGCTTCAGAGGGATACCTTTGACCACTTCCTCCCTGAGTTCGATAAACCTTGGGGAATCCACTTAAGGGAAACTTGCTGCTATTCTACAAACCTCTGCATTTGGAGGCCCAATAACTGTCTACAAGAATAGAAGTGCGTAGACATCAGTAACTAGAGACATAGTTTGTTTACATACCACACGTGTATTAATGTTTCGTATTAATACAGTTATAGCACAGTATGAAACTATTATGAACTAATTGAGATATGAAAATCAAAACATATTATTTTTTGCCTCTAGGGCATATCTCCTTCAGTTTGTAAAAAGAACAGACATGCAATGACTCTGGTGGAATCATATGTGGTTTGTGAAAAGAACACACATGCAATGGGGCTCCATGCAATGATTCTGGTGGATCCATATGTGGTTTGTGAAAAGAACACACATGAATGACACTGGTTGATCCATGTGCGGTCTATGAAAAGAACACACATGCAATGGCTCTAGTGGATCCATATGTGTAGCATCCCAATTGTCTAACAACTGTAATGCTATTTGGTCTAATAATATAATGGCTACTTCCTATATATAATTGTTGCATCATAATTATATCATGCTCATGTCATCATGCCACCTTGCATTTGAGCATCATATAAAACCCTTTTCTTTTGGTTCTTCTCTCATATGCATTATTAATTGTATTTGCCTCTTGATATTGTATTTGGTTATTGGTATATGGTTTAAATGCCCAAGTTGAGTTGGGGGCATATCTTTTATTCAAATCCATCACCTTTCTTTTTACCACCTTATAATTCCACCATCTCATTATCCATGAGCTTGTATTTCTTTTTCTTTTGATTCTATTCTAGCTCATGTGGGTGGGGTGGATCTAATCCTAACTTCCTTTTTTCTTGGCCTTATTTCCACTTCTTGGTAATGCATGAGAATAATGCCATATTATTATTATTGTTTTCACAAAATAAAACATGGCATTTATTATTTTGCATGGGCCATGCAAGAGTACCACCACCTTTAGCCCATTTGATTCCTCTTGGTTTTATTGGTTCTTTTCTTTGTGGATCATCTCCATCCCTCTTCACCATCCCCATCATCTCATCAACACCATTATTTTTTTTCTTCATGCATGATCATATGAGAAACTACCCACATTGTTTTCTTTATCCTTTACACTTGCCCATGTCATGATCATGCATCTTTTAACCTCTACACACTCCCTCACTCCTTCATCTTGACTTGATCTATAGGCATGTGTTAAACACCTAAAAATTTCTAAATCAAAGCCTAACCCACCCTCTCACCTCAAACCCTAATTTTTTCTTAACTAAACCCTAACCCTTAACCCCCCTCTCTCTCTACCATGATGGCCACCTGGCCACCCTCTCTCCCTGGTCCCACACTCCATCTACCCCCCTCTCATAACCCTAGCCCTAGCTAACCCGAGCTTCTCCTCACCTAGCCGAGCCACCCGAGCCCCCTCTCCTCTCTCTTTCTCTCCACCTGCCGTGACAGCCCCACAACCACGCCGTCCCCACGTGGCCCACCTGCAGCCCCTCTCCCTGCCCTGCCTTGCTCACGCCGAGCCAGCTCGGGCACGTGAGAGGAGGTGGAGAAAGGTGGCCGAAGCCACCTTTATCTACCCCGAGCCCCACACGGCACCTCCTCCCTCTCCCTCGCTTTACCCTCCGCCTCACGTTTCTCTGCCTCGCCCAGATCCGTCCCAGAGCCCCTGCCTCTCCCCTCTTTCCTCTCCACCGTCGCCAGATCCTGCCGCCGGTCACCGCCAGTACCTCTGCGTCTCGTCGTTCCTGCCGGCGTGCGTGACGTGGAAGTGGTCGAGGAGATCGAGGACGTTCCCTTGCTTTGCCTCGTACGCGCCAGCGAGGAGAAGGTCCCCAGCAGCCGCAGCACGACGACGTCTCCGAAACCCTAGATCTCTGGTTCGCCAGCCTCGCCGTCGATCCCTTGCGCTCCGGCCCGATCCGACCACACCAACCACCCCGCGGTGAGCCCCTGTGTCTCCCAGACAACCCCTTCTCCGCCGTCGTCGTCTAGCCGCGCCGGACCTTTCACCGAACGCCCTCGGCGCGCCGTCAGTCGCTGGTGTCTGCACGTTGCCTCCGCCGCATAGAGCCTCACCTAGCCGCGTAGCTACTCCCTGTCAACTACCCCGTCCTACCGCGCTGGTACCGCCCCTCTGCGCGCACCCCGCATCGCAGGTTCGATCCCCGCCGCGCCGTGCTATGCGCTGCCATTTTTCATCAGTAAGTTCAGAGAAGAACAACAGTAGTTGTTATCATTTTTGCGCATAGCCCCCTCTGTTAATTCTCGCTCAACCCGTGGTACTCGCTAGCCCCACCAGTCAGCCTCTCGTGCATCTTATAGAAACGCCCCTGCAGTTTTGAATAACCAACCCGCGCTCCAGCCGCTCCCCACCCGTCAGCCTCTACGGGTTAACCCCTGGCACATGGGCCCTAGCCTCGCTGGCCCACCTGTCACACGCAGTGGCTGGGTAGCGCCGTGGTGAGAAAAGCCGCGGCTGTGCAACGTTGACCACTGGGCCCAGTTTGCGCCGGCCCCATCCGTCAGTGGCTTGGACTGGAATACTCTGGGTGTAAAAAGTCCTGGCCATTTCTGTCAAAATAAAAATAATTTCAGAAATTGTTTAAATTCAAATTCAAATCAGATTTTAAAGAACTTTTAAAATACAAATCCAAATAATACAAATAATATATGTTTTGGAATCAGAAAAATGTGAGGTATTCAAATATGTCATTCAAAATATATTTTTTGCACTTTAAAATTACGAGTTGATTAAATATTACAATAAATTGCCCTTTTCCTTAATAAAACAATAACTTTAATTCTATAACCCCAAATTTGGCAAATAATATGTCTAAATCGATCAGAGCGACGAGCCCGTTCTATCTATGCAGTCCTTGTTCTGAATTGACGCATGCATCATGTCATTATTAAACATCTGAACTGTTTATGGCAATAAAATTTGACTAAATAAATCATAAAATGCTTTATTCTTGTACCTCACACCTCACCATGCCATGCTACTTTAATGCCATGTAAACTGTGCATCATTCATCATGGCATGCTTGTTTTCTTGTCACATCGTAATTCATATGCTTGTGCACTTTATTTATGTTGGCCCTTGTTTGTTTGGTTCTTTGTCGAATAGACGCCCAGCAGGAGAATTACCAGGAATCATAGGAGTACTACCCAGATCCATCTCTCGCTTCAACTGAGCTGCCAGGCAAGCACTACCACATGCTTGCATACATATAGTACCTATTGCCTCTATCTTATTCTTGCATCATTGAGTCGCGATTGCATTAAATTGAATCCCAAGTACTGCATAGCCTTTACTTTTAAACCCCACCAAAGCTTGTTCCTCCATCCCATGAGCCATTACTACAGGAGTTGTTTGAGCCATGCGAGTCGTAGAAAAGCATGTGTAGGGTATGTGAGTGTCTGATGGATAACGAGGTACTTAAACAACTTAACATGAGTAGTAATGGGATAACTAATGAAAGAGGCACCGGTGAGCAATATCTGCTACTTGGTTTTTGAAGCTCACTTGTGTCCCGTAGGACCCCGAGTACTTGATTCCCGTTCCTTGTTTATTCGCACTATCCACATCTGGGAGGCCTTATGGACCCCCCGAGCTAGAGCTTGATTCATTCTTATTTCTTGGGGCCAAAGTTAGTTTGGGGTTTTATTACTATCCTGTACTTATGCCATGTTACTGCTTTATTTAAGATTGTGCGAGGAGCACCTGTACTGTTTTGGATCGTGACACGTTTTCGCTGTATCGACAAGCCCAGTCACATTTTCGGGTTCCCGGTCGTTTACCGCCGTCCACACAAACCTTGAGTCCGTCTCGGAGTCAGCTAGCTTCGTCGCGGGTAGCTTAATGGGGTGGCCCCCTAAAATATTACTGAATCCTGTGATTGCTTTGTCGTGAATGGCTCGTTGGGTTTTGAGTTGGTTTTTCCAAGGTTGATCGAGTGTGTGTTGCTATTCGTGCACCCCTGCAGGGTACATCTTTCTGAAAGCCGTGTCCGCGGTTATGGACGACTTGGAGCACAGTTTCTCAATCATAGATAAGAATAAGTAACGTACCGCTTTTAATTTGACTAAGAACTTGACTAGTAAATAGTGCAATACTCATGGAATGGTTAATAAAACTGCCAACGGATGATGGGGGTTGTTTGTCCGCTTCCTCGTTGGTAAGCGAGGAGGAGGATGGATTTGTTAATTATACTGTTATAACTGTTGTTCTTAAGTCACGGACATCCGTCTATCATTGGTTAGGCGGATGGTTAGCGAGTATCTATAGAATTGTTAGATATTATCTTTTGCTGCAATTGCGTCACCCCAGGTTGTGTCCCCTTTAGTGGCATAAAAACTTGCTGAGTACCCCAATCTCACACGATAAATTGTTTGATTCAGATGAACAGGTGTATTCGCAAGATGGATACTGGGTGGAGGAGACAGATGATGTTGGCAACAATCATTCAGTGTAGAGATTCCGGGAACGGGGATTCGTGAGATCTGTGGGCGGGATGTGTTTATTTATGTGGCATCTTATGCCGATTTGCTTCTTATCCGTACTCGGATCTTGTTTCCGCTTCCGCCTGATACTCTGATGTTTGTTGTATGAGGAGCTATCCTAAATTATTATCTCTATCTAGGATATTTGAATCTTGCCGTATGGCGTTGCAATATTTCTATTTCTTTTAGATGGAATGGCTCTGAGGACTGTTGTATGTGGCTTGCATACATACTCATTTGTGTATGTAGTTGATCCCTTCGCCTGCCGATTACGCCGCTCGTTCTTCTCCCGATGATCTGAAAGTGATTAGGACGGCCGAAAGGTCCACTGTGAGTGGCCCTAGGCCCCACCGTACTATTTTAACCACTTTCGTTCATCCAAGCATGTAACTAAGAGCGTAATTCAAGGAGGTAGTTACAATATGTGGTTTGTGAAAAGAACACACATTAACTGACTCTAGTTGTGGTTCATGAAAAGAACACACATGCAATGACACTAGTGGATCCATCTGGTTTTAGGAAAAGAACACACATTCAATGACACTGGTGGATCCATATGTGGTTTGTGAATATAACACACATGCTCATGTGGTTTATGAATAGAACAAATATGCAATGAACTCTGGTGGATCCATATGTGGTTTATGAAAAGAACAGACATTCAATGACTCTGGTGGATCCATATGTGGTTTGTGAAAAGAACAGACATGCAATGACTCTAGCTGTGGTTAATGAAAAGAATAGACATGCAATGACACTAGTGGATCCATAGGTGGTTTGTGAAAAGAACACACATGCAATGATACTGGTGGATCCATACGTGGTTTGTGAAAAGAAGACACATGCAATGACACTTGGGGATCCATATGTGGTATGTGAAAAGAACAGACATGCAATGACCCTGGTGGATCCATATCTAGTTTGTGAAAAGAACACACATCCAATGGCACTGGTGGATCCATATGTGGTCTACGGAAAGAACAGACATGCAATGACTCTTGTGGATCCATATGTGGTTTGTGAAAAGAACACACATGCAATGACTCTAGTTGTGGTTAATGAAAAGAGCAGACAAGCAATGACACTAGGAGATCCATATGTGTGGTTAATGAAAAGAACATACATGCAATGAAACTGGTGGATCCATATGTGGTTTGTGAAAATAACAAACATGCAATGACAATGGTGGATACATATGTGGTTTATGAAAAGAATAGACATACAATGACTCTGGTGGATACATATGTGGTTCGTAAAAAAACACGCGCAATGACCCCTGGTTGTGGTTCATGAAAAGAACACACATGTACTGACCCTGGTGGATCCATATGTGTTTGACGAAAAGAACACACATTCAATGACACTGGTGCATCCATATGTGGTTTGTGAAAAGAACACACATGAAATGACTCTGGTGGAACCATATGTGGTCTATGAAAAGTACATACACGCAATTACACTGGTGGATCCATATGTGGTCTATGAAAAGAACTCACATGCAATGACTCTGGTGGATCCATATGTGGTTCATGAAAAGAACACATATTCACTAACTCTAGTCGTGGTATATAAAAATAACACACATGCAATGACTCTCGTGGATCCATGTGTGTTTTAGTAAAAGAACACACATTCAATGACACTGGTGGATCCATATCTGGTTTGTGAAAAGAACACACATGCTCATGTGGTTTATGAAAAGAACATCCATGCAATAAACTCTGGTGGATCCGTATGTGGTTTATGAAAAGAACAGATATGTTATGACACTGGTGGATCCGTATGTGGTTTATGAAAAGAACAAACATGCATTGACTCTAGTGGATCCATGTGTGGTTTATGAAAAGAACATACATGAAATGACACTAGTTGTGGTTAATGTAAAGAACACACATGCAATGACACCAAGGGATCCATATGTAGTTAGTGAAAAGAACACACATTCAATGATACTGGTGGATCCATATGTGGTTTGTGAAAAGAACACACATGCAATAACTCTGGTGGATCCATATGTGGTTTGTGAAAAGAACACACATGCAATGACACTGGTACATCCATATGTGGTCTATGAAAACACACACATACAATGACTCTGGTGGATCCATATGTGGTTTGTGAAAAGAACACACATTCACTGACTCTAGTTGTGGTTCATGAAAAGAACACACATTCAATGACACTGGTGGATCCATATGTGGTTTGTGAAAATAACACACATGCTCATGTGGTTTATGAATAGAACAGATATGCAATGAACTGTAGTGGATCCATATGTGGTTTATCAAAAGAACACACATGCAATGACTCTGGTGGATCCATATGTGGTTTGTAAAAAGAATAGACATGCAATTACTCTAGCTGTGGTTAATGAAAAGAATAGACATGCAATGAAACTTGTGGATCCATATGTGGTTTGTGAAAAGAACACACATGCAATGACACTGGTGGATCCATATGTGGTTTGTGAAAAGAACACACATGCAATGACACTGGTGGATCCATATGTGGTCTCTGAAAAGAACATACATACAATGACCCTGGTGGATCCATATATGGTTTCTGAAAACAACACACATGCAATGACACTGGTGGATCCATATGTGGTCTATGAAAAGAACATACATCCAATGACTCTTGTGGATCCATATGTGGTTTTTGAAAAGAACACACATGGAATGACTCTAGTTGTTGTTAATGAAAAGAGCAGACATGCAATGACACTAGGGGATCCATATGTGGTTAATGAAAAGAACATACATGCAATGAAACTGGTGGATCCATATGTGGTTTGTGAAAATAAAAAACATGTAATGACTCTGGTGGATCCATATGTTGTTTATGAAAAGAATAGACATACAATGACTCTGGTGGATACATATGTGGTTCGTAAAAAAACACATGCAATGATCCTGGTTGTGGTTCATGAAAAGAACACACATGTAATGACACTGGTGGATCCATATGTGGTTTGTGAAAAGAACACACATGCAATGACTCTGGTGGATCCATATGTGGTCTATGAAAAGAACATACATGCAATGACACTGGTGGATAAATATGTGGTCTATGAAAAGAACTCACATGCAATGACTCTGGTGGATCCATATGCGGTTCATGAAAAGAACACACATTCACTAACTCTAGTCGTGGTAGATAAAAATAACACACATGCAATGACTCTGGTGGATCCATGTGTGTTTTAGTAAAAGAACACACATTCAATGACACTGGTAGATCCATATCTGGTTTGTGAAAAGAACACACATGCTCATGTGGTTTATGAAAAGAACGTCCATGCAATAAACTCTGGTGGATCCGTATGTGGTTTATGAAAATAACAAATATGTTATGACACTAGTCGATCCATATGTGGTTTATGAAAAGAACAAACATGCAATGACTCTGGTGGATCCATGTGTGGTTTATGAAAATAACATACATGCAATGACACTAGTTGTGGTTAATGTAAAGAACACACATGCAATGACACCAGGGGATCCATATGTAGTTAATGAAAATAACACACATTCAATGATACTGGTGGATCCATATGTGGTTTGTGAAAATAACACACTTGCAATGACTCTGGTGGATCCATATGTGGTTTGTGAAAAGAACACACATGCAATGACACTAGTGGATCCATATGTGGTCTATGAAAAAAACATGCAATGACTCTGGTGGATCCATATGTGGTTTGTGAAAAGAACACACATTCATTGACTCTAGTTGTGGTTCAGGAAAAGAACACACTTTCAATGACACTGGTGGATCCATATGTGGTTTGTGAAAATAACACACATGCAAATGTGGTTTATGAATAGAACAGATATGCAATGAACTCTGGTGGCTCCATATGTGGTTTATGAAAAGAATAGACATGCAATGACTCTGGTGGATCTTATGTGGTTTGTGAAAAGAAGAGATATGCAATGACTCTAGGTGTGGTTAATGAAAACAATAGACATGCAATGACACTAGTGGATCCATATGTGGTTTGCGAAAAGAACACACATGCAATCACTGGTGGATCCATATGTGGTTTGTGAAAAGAACACACATGCAATGACACTGGTGGATCCATATGTGGTCTATGAAAAGAATAGACATGCAATGACCCTGGTGGATCCATATCTGGTTTGTGAAAAGAACGCTCATCCAATGACACTGGTGGATCCATATGTGGTCTATGAAAAGAACAAAAATGCAATGACTCTTGTGGATCCATATGTGGTTTGTGAAAAGAACACACATGCAATGACTCTAGTTGTGGTTAATGAAAAGAGCAGACATGCAATGACACTAGGGGATCCATATGTGGTTAATGAAAAGAACATATATGCAATGAAACTGGTGGATCCATATGTGGTTTGTGAAAATAACAAACATGCAATGACACTGGTGGATCCATATGTGGTTTATGAAAAGAATAGACATACAATGACTCTGGTGGATACATATGTGGTTCGTAAAAAAAACACATGCAGTGACCCTGGTTGTGGTTCATGAAAAGAATACACATGTAATGACACTGGTGGATCCATATGTGTTTGAGGAAAATAACACACATTCAATGACACTGGTGGATCCATATGTGGTTTGTGAAAATAACACACATGCTCATGTGGTTTATGAATTGAACAGATATGCAATGAACTGTGGTGGATCCATATGTGGTTTATCAAAAGAACAGACATGCAATGACTCTGGTGGATCCATATGTGATTTGTAAAAAGAACATACATGCAATGACTCTAGCTGTGGTTAATGAAAAGAATAGACATGAAATGACACTTGTGGATCCATATGTGGTTTGTGAAAAGAACACACATGCAATGACACTGGTGGATCCATATGTGGTTTGTGAAAATAACAAACATGCAATGACACTGGTGGATCCATATGTGGTTTATGAAAAGAATAGACATACAATGACTCTGGTGGATACATATGTGGTTCGTAAAAAAAACACATGCAGTGACCCTGGTTGTGGTTCATGAAAAGAATACACATGTAATGACACTGGTGGATCCATATGTGTTTGAGGAAAATAACACACATTCAATGACACTGGTGGATCCATATGTGGTTTGTGAAAAGAACACACATGCCATGTGGTTTATGAATAGAACTTATATGCAATGAACCGTGGTGGATCCATATGTGGTTTATCAAAAGAACAGACATGCAGTGACTCTGGTGGATCCATATGTGGTTTGTAAAAAGAACAGACATGCAATGACTCTAGCTGTGGTTAATGAAAAGAATAGACATGCAATGACACTTGTGGATCCATATGTGGTTTGTGAAAAGAACACACATGCAATGACACTGGTGGATCCATATGTGGTTTGTGAAAAGAACACACATGAAATGACACTGGTGGATCCATATGTGGTCTATGAAAAGAACAGACATACAATGACCCTGGTGGATCCATATATGGTTTCTGAAAAGAACACACATCCAATGACACTGGTGGATCCATATGTGGTCTATGAAAAGAACATACATGCAATGACTCTTGTGGATCCATATGTGGTTTTTGAAAAGAACACACATGGAATGACTCTAGTTGTGGTTAATGAAAAGAGCAGACATGCAATGACACTAGGGGATCCATATGTGGTTAATGAAAAGAACATACATGCAATGAAACTGGTGGATCCATATGTGGTTTGTGAAAATAACAAACATGTAATGACTCTGGTGGATTAATATGTTGTTTATGAAAAGAATAGACATACAATGACTCTGGTGGATACATATGTGGTTCGTAAAAAAACACATGCAATGATCCTGGTTGTGGTTCATGAAAAGAACACACATGTAATGACACTGGTGGATCCATATGTGTTTGAGGAAAAGAACACACATTCAATGACACTGGTGGATCCATATGTGGTTTGTGAAAAGAACACACATGCAATGACTCTGGTGGATCCATATGTGGTCTATGAAAAGAACATACATGCAATGACACTGGTGGATCAATATGTGGTCTATGAAAAGAACTCACATGCAATGACTCTGGTGGATCCATATGTGGTTCATGAAAAGAAAACACATTCACTAACTCTAGTCGTGGTAGATAAAAATAACACACATGCAATGACTCTGGTGGATCCATGTGTGTTTTAGTAAAAGAACACACATTCAATGACACTAGTAGATCCATATCTGGTTTGTGAAAAGAACACACATGCTCATCTGGTTTATTAAAAGAACATCCATGCAATAAACTCTGGTGGATCCGTATGTGGTTTATGAAAATAACAAATATGTTATGACACTAGTCGATCCATATGTGGTTTATGAAAAGAACAAACATGCAATGACTCTGGTGGATCCATGTGTGGTTTATGAAAATAACATACATGCAATGACACTAGTTGTGGTTAATGTAAAGAACACACATGCAATGACACCAGGGGATCCATATGTAGTTAATGAAAATAACACACATTCAATGATACTGGTGGATCCATATGTGGTTTGTGAAAATAACACACTTGCAATGACTCTGGTGGATCCATATGTGGTTTGTGAAAAGAACACACATGCAATGATACTAGTGGATCCATATGTGGTCTATGAAAAAAACATGCAATGACTCTGGTGGATCCATATGTGGTTTCTGAAAAGAACACACATTCACTAACTCTAGTTGTGGTTCGAGAAAAGAACACACATTCAATGACACCGGTAGATCCATATGTGGTTTGTGAAAATAACACACATTCTCATGTGGTTTATCAATAGAACAGATATGCAATGAACTCTGGTGGATCCATATGTGGTTTATGAAAAGAACAGACATGCAATGACTCTGGTGGATCCATATGTGGTTTGTGAAAATAAAAAATATGCAATGACTCTAGGTGTGGTTAATGAAAACAATAGACATGCAATGACACTAGTGGATCCATATGTGGTTTGCGAAAAGAACACACATGCAATGACACTGGTGGATCCATATGTGGTTTGTGAAAAGAACACACATGCAATGACACTTGTGGATCCATATGTCGTCTTTGAAAAGAATAGACATGCAATGACCCTGGTGGATCCATATCTGGTTTGTGAAAAGAACGCACATCCAATGACACTGGTGGATCCATATGTGGTCTATGAAAAGAACAGAAATGCAATGACTCTTGTGGATCCATATGTGGTTTGTGAAAAGAACACACATGAATTGACTCTAGTTGTGGTTAATGAAAAGAGCAGACATGCAATGACACTAGGGGATCCATATGTGATTAATGAAAAGAACATACATGCAATGAAACTGGTGGATCCATATATAGTTTGTGAAAATAACAAACATGCAATGACTCTGGTGGATCCATATGTGGTTTATGAAAAGAATAGACATACAATGACTCTGGTGGATACATATGTGGTTCATAAAAAAAACACATGCAATGACCCTGGTTCTGGTTCATAAAAAAAACACATGCACTGACCCTGGTTGTGGTTCATGAAAAGAATACACATGTAATGACACCGGTGGATCCATATGTCTTTGAGGAAAATAACACACATTCAATGACACTGGTGGATCCATATGTGGTTTGTGAAAATAACACACATGCTCATGTGGTTTATGAATAGAACAGATATGCAATGAACTGTGGTGGATCCATATGTGGTTTATCAAAAGAACAGACATGCAATGACTCTGGTGGATCCATATGTGGTTTGTAAAAAGAACATACATGCAATGACTCTAGCTGTGGTTAATGAAAAGAATAGACATGCAATGACACTTGTGGATCCATATGTGGTTTGTGAAAAGAACACACATGCAATGACACTGGTGGATCCATATGTGGTTTGTGAAAAGAACACACATGCAATGACACTGGTGGATCCATATGTGGTCTATGAAAAGAACAGACATGCAATGACCCTGGTGGATCCATATATGGTTTCTGAAAAGAACACACATCCAATGACACTGGTGGATCCATATGTGGTCTATGAAAAGAACATACATGCAATAACTCTTGTGGATCCATATGTGGTTTTTGAAAAGAACACACATGGAATGACTCTAGTTGTGGTTAATGAAAAGAGCAGACATGCAATGACACTAGGGGATCCATATGTGGTTAATGAAAAGAACATACATGCGATGAAACTGGTGGATCCATATGTGGTTTGTGAAAATAACAAACATGTAATGACTCTGGTGGATCCATATGTTGTTTATGAAAACAATAGACATGCAATGACTCTGGTGGATACATATGTGGTTCGTAAAAAAACAGATGCAATGACCCTGGTGGTGGTTCATGAAAATAACACACATGTAATGACACTTGTGGATCCATATGTGTTTGAGGAAAAGAACACACATTCAATGACACTGGTGGATCCATATGTGGTTTGTGAAAAGAACACACATGCAATGACTCTGGTGGATCCATATGTGGTCTATGAAAAGAACAGACATGCAATGACACTGGTGGATCCATATGTGGTCTATGAAAAGAACTCACATGCAATGACTCTGGTGGATCCATATGTGGTTCATGAAAAGAACACACATTCACTAACTCTAGTCGTGGTAGATAAAAATAACACACATGCAATGACTCTGGTGGATCCATGTGTGTTTTAGTAAAAGAACACAAATTCAATGACACTGGTAGATCCATATCTGGTTTGTGAAAAGAACACACATGCCCATGTGGTTTATGAAAAGAACGTCCATGCAATAAACTCTGGTGGATCCGTATGTGGTTTATAAAAAGAACATATATGTTATGACACTGGTCGATCCATATGTTGTTTATGTAAAGAACAAACATGCAATGACTCTGGTGGATTCATGTGTGGTTTATGAAAATAACATACATGCAATGACACTAGTTGTGGTTAATGTAAAGAACACACATGCAATGACACCAGGGGATCCATATGTAGTTAATGAAAATAACACACATTCAATGATACTGGTGGATACATATGTGGTTTGTGAAAATAACACACATGCAATGACTCTGGTGGATCCATATGTGGTTTGTGAAAAGAACACACATGCCATGACACTAGTGGATCCATATGTGGTCTATGAAAAAAAACATGCAATGACTCTGGTGGATCCATATGTGGTTTGTGAAAACAACACACATTCACTGACTCTAGTTGTGGTTCAGAAAAAGAACACACATTCAATGACACTGGTGGATCCATATGTGGTTTGTGAAAATAACACGCATGCTTATGTGATTTATGAATAGAACAGATATGCAATGAATTCTGGTGGATCCATATGTGGTTTATGAAAAGAACAGACATGCAATGACTCTGGTGGATCCATATGTGGTTTGTGAAAAGAACAGATATGCAATGACTCTAGGTGTGGTCAATGAAAACAATAGACATGCAATGACACTAGTGGATCCATATGTGGTTTGTGAAAAGAACACACATTCAATGACACTGGTGGATCCATATGTGGTTTCTGAAAAGTACAGACATGCAATGACTGTAGCTGTGGTTAATGAAAAGAACAGACATGCAATGACACTGCTGGATCCATATGTGGTTCATGAAAATAACAGACATCCAATGACACTTGTGGATCCATATGTGGTCTATGAAAAGAACATGCATGCAACGAATCTAGTGGATCCATATGTGGTTTGTGAAAAGAACAGACATGCAATGACTCTAGTTGTGGTTCATGAAAAGGACACACATGAAATAACTCTAGTGGAGGCATATGTGTTTTAGGAAAAGAACACACATTCAATGACACTGGTGGATCCATATGTGGTTTGTGAAAAGAACACACATGCTCATGTGGTTTATGAAAATAACAGACATGCAATGAACTCTGGTGGATCCATATTTTGTTAATGAAAAGAACATACATGCAATGACTCTGGTGGATCCATATATGGTTTGTGAAAAGAACATACATGCAATGTCTCTGGTTATGGTTAATGAAAAGAACACACATGCAGGGACACTTGTGGATCCATATGTGGTTTGCGAAAAGAACACACATGCAATGACTCTAGTTGTGGTTCATGAAAAGAACACACATGCAATGACTCTGGTCGATCCATATGTGTTTTAGGAAAAGAACTCACATTCAATGACATTGGTGGATCCATATGTGGTTTGTGAAAAGAACACACATGCTCATGTGGTTTATGAAAATAATAGACATGCAATAAGCTCTAGTGGATCCGTAGGTGATTTATGAAAAGAACAAACATGCAATGACTCTGGTGGATCCATATGTGGTTTGTGAAAAGAACAGACATGCAATGACTCTAGCTATGGTTAACGAAAAGACCACACATGCAATGACACTGGTGGAACCATATGTGGTTTGTGAAAAGAACACACATGCAATGACTCTGGTGGATCCATATGTGGTTTGTGAAAAGAACACACATGCTCATGTGGTTCATGAAAAGAATAGACATACAAAGAACTCTGGTGGATCCATATGTGGTCTATGAAAAGAACAGACATGGAATGACTCTGGTGGATCCATATGTGGTTTGTGAAAAGAACACATATGCAATGACTCTAGCTATGGTTAATGAAAATAACACCCATGCAATTACACTGGTGGATCCATATGTGGTTTGTGAAAATAACACACATGCAATGTCTCTAGTTATGATTTATGAAAAGAACACACATCCAATGACTCTAGCTGTGGTTTATTAAAAAAACACATGCAATGACACTAGTGGATCCATGTGGTTTATGAAAAGAACAGGCATGCAATGAATCTGCTGGATCCATATGTGTTTTATGAAAAGAACATACATGCAATGACACTAGTTGTGGTTAATGTAAAGAACACACATGCAATGACACCAGGGGATCCATATGTAGTTAATGAAAACAACACACATTCAATGATACTGGTGGATCCATATGTGTTTTGTGAAAAGAACACACATGCAATGACTCTGGTGGATCCATATGTGGTTTCTGAAAAGAACACACATGCAATGACACTGGTGGATCCATATGTGGTCTATGAAAAAACACACATGCAATGACTCTTGTGGATCCATATGTGGTTTGTGAAAAGAACACACATTCACTGACTCTAGTTGTGGTTCATGAAAAGAACACACATTCAGTGACAATGGTGGATCCATATGTGGTTTGTGAAAAGAACACACATGCTCATGTGGTTTATGAAAAGAACACATATGCAATGACACTGGTGGATCCATATGTGGTCTATGAAATGAACACACATGCAATGACACTAGTGGATCCGTATGTGGTCTATGAAAAGAACAAACACGCAATGACTCTGGTGGATCCATATGTGGTTTGTGAAAAGAACACACATGCAATGAGTCTAGTTGTGGTTAATGAAAAGAACACACATGCAATGATACTAGGAGATCCATATGTGGTTAATGAAAAGAACACACATGCAATGACACTGGTGGGTCCATATGTGGTTTGTGAAAAGAACACACATGCAATGACACTAGTGGATCCATATGTGGTTTATAAAAAGAATAGACGTGCAATGACTCTGGTGGATCCATATGTGGTTTATGAAAAGAACAAACATACAATGACTTTGGTGGATAGATATGTGGTTTGTGAAAACAACACACATGCAATGAAACTAGTGGATCCGTATGTGGTCTATGAAAAGAACACACATGCAATGACACTAGTGCATCCATATGTGGTCTATGAAAAGAATAGACATGCAATGACTCTGGTGGATCCATATGTGGTTCGTGAAAAGAACACACATGCAATGACTCTAGTTGTGGTTAATGAAAAAGAACACACATGCAATGACACTAGGGGATCCATATGTGGTTAATGAAAAGAACACACATGCAATGACACTAGTGGATCCATATGTGGTTTGTGAAAAGAACACACATGCAATGACACTGGTGGATCCATATGTGGTTTCTGAAAAGTACAGAGATGCAATGACTCTAGTTGTGGTTAATGAAAAGAATAGACATGCAATGACACTGCTGGATCCATATGTGGTTCATGAAAATAATAGACATGCAATGACACTTGTGGATCCGTATGTGGTCTATGAAAAGAACATGCATGCAATGAATCTAGTGGACCCATATGTGGTTTGTGAAAAGAACAGACATGCAATGACTCTAGTTGTGGTTCATGAAAAGGACACACATGAAATAACTCTAGTGGAGGCATATGTGTTTTAGGAAAAGAACACACATTCATTGACACTGGTGGATCCATATGTGGTTTGTGAAAAGAACACACATGCTCATGTGGTTTATGAAAATAACAGACATGCAATGAACTCTGGTGGATCCATATGTGATTTATGAAAAGAACATACATGCAATGACTCTGGTGGATCCATATATGGTTTGTGAAGATAACATACATGCAATGTCTCTGGTTATGGTTAATGAAAAGACAACACATGCAAGGACACTTGTGGATCCATATGTGGTTTGTTAAAAGAACACACATGCAATGACTCTAGTTGTGGTTCATGAAAAGAACACACATGCAATGACTCTGGTCGATCCATATGTGTTTTAGCAAAAGAACTCACATTCAATGACACTGGTGGATCCATATGTGGTTTGTGAAAAGAACACACATGCTCATGTGGTTTATGAAAATAATAGACATGCAATAAACTCTAGTGGATCCGTAGGTGGTTTATGAAAAGAACAAACATGCAATGACTCTGGTGGATCCATATGTGGTTCGTGAAAAGGACACACATGCAATGACTCTAGCTATGGTTAACGAAAAGAACACACATGCAATGACACTGGTGGAACCATATGTGGTTTGTGAAAAGAACACACATGCAATGACTCTGGTGGATCCATATGTGGTTTGTGAAAAGAACACACATGCTCATGTGGTTCATGAAAAGAATAGACATACAAAGAACTCTGGTGGATCCATATGTGGTCTATTTAAAGAACAGACATGGAATGACTCTGGTGGATCCATATGTGGTTTGTGAAAAGAACAGACACGTAATGACTCTGATGGAACCATATGTGGTTTGTGAAAAGAACATACATACAATGACTCTGGTTGTGGGTAATGAAAAGAACACACTGAACTCTGCTGGATCCATATGTGGTTTATGAAAAGAACACACATGTAATGACTCTGGTGGATCCACATATGGTTTGTGAAAAGAACACACATACAATGACTCTGGTGGATTCATATGTGTTTTAGGAAAAGAACACACACATTCAATGACATTGGTGGATCCATATGTGGTTTAGGAAAAGAAAACACATGCTTACATGGTTTATGAAAAGAATAGATATGCAATGAACTCTGGTGGATCCATATGTGGTTTATGAAAAGAACAGACATGCAATTAATCTGGTGGATCCATATGTAGTTTGTGAAAAGAACAGACATGCAACGACTGTGGTTGTGGCTAATGAAAAGAACACACATGCAATGAACTCTGGTGGATCCAGATGTGGTTTATGAAAAGAACGGACATGCAATGACTCTGTTGGATCCATATGTGGTATGTGAAAAGAACAGACATGCAATGACTCTAGCTGTGGTTAATGAAAAGAATAGACATGCAATGACATTGGTGAATCCATATGTGGTTTATGAATAGAGAAGATATGCAATGAACTCTGGTGGATCCATATGCGGTTTATGAAAAGAACAGACATTCAATGACTCTGGTGGATCCATATGTGGTTTGCAAAAATAACAGACATGCAATGACTCTAGCTGTGGTTAATGAAAAGAACACACATGCAATGACACTGGTGGATCCATATGTGGTTTGTGAAAAGAACACACATGCAATGACTGTAGTTGTGGTTTATGAAAGGAACACACATCCAATGACTCTAGCTGTGGTTTATGAAAAGAACACACATGCAATGACACTAGGGGATCCATATGTGGTTAATGAAAAGAACGCACATGCAATGACACTGGTGGATCCATATGTGGTTTGTGAAAATAACACACATGCAATGGCACTGGTGGATCCATATGTGGTCTGTGAAAAGAACACACATGCAATCACTCTGGTGGATCCATATGTGGTTTGTGAAAATAACACACATGCAATGACACTGGTGGATCCATATGTGGTTTGTGAAAAGAACACACATTCAATGACTCTAGTTGTGGTTCATGAAAAGAACACACATGCAATGACTCTGGTGGATCCATATATGTTTTAGGAAAAGAACACACATTCAATGACACTTGTGGATCCATATGTGGTTTAGGAAAAGAACACACATGCTCATGTGGTTCATGAAAATAATAGACATATTGTCATCGGATTGATGACAAGTACGCCATGAGGGGGTCCTCAAGGCGTGTACAAGAGAGGGGTGTGAGACGTACGGTGTTCCGAGACGGTGAGCACACAAGTTTACCCAGGTTCGAATCCGCCGGCTTTGGACGGATCCTACTCCTGCTAGCAATCCAGTAATACGGCAGAGCCGGAATATGGGTTACAAGGGTTTCGCCTGTGCGAGTTGAGATTGTAGACTATTGAGGTGTTGCCCTAAAGGCTCTCCCTAGGATGGCTTATATAAATATTTGGCCTAGGGTTTACAGGAGAGATCTATCCGGCTACGACTAAGATTCGGTTACAGAGTACATCTTGAACTACAAGTAACACTATGGGCCTAAGTCGGTAAGTCTTCTGGACCTTCCCGTAGCCGGATTGGACTCTGTCTTTTCTCCCTGACTGGGACGCCCGTGAAGCAAAGATCTAACCCGAAATGGGCCACCCTGGTCAGTGAGGAACTGTGAGGATACCCGGAGAGTATATCCCCAACAACAACCCCCGGAGGCCTCCAAGATCCAAAGTCGGATTTATCATCGTCTAGCTTGATCTTCGGCTTGCAGAATCTTGAAGGGTTCCTGAAACTTCACAACAAAAAATATGATCCGGGTCTTAAAAAATAAGTCAGACCTATCAATAGGTTACTCAGATTTTCCTGCTTGATTTCAAACTAAGCCAGAACTTGGTCTCTAATGCCACCTGACACAAGTCATAGTCAAGTCACGTCATCTGACAGACATCCTGTCAGCACGACCGTTGGTGGGTCCACAGTTCGCGGAACCGAGGTGCCGTTTCAATGCGTACATGGAGATCGAGGCGACGCAATCATCGCGTGGGTCCTTCCCAGTTCCTTCCATGATGTGTGGCGGTTATACAGTGTCATTTGCATGAATCTTGGCATGGTTAGGTGGATATAAGGGGTGAGGATTCTCTTCCTCCTTTCTTCACCTATTCCCTTGCCGTTTCTCCTCCTCCAAATCTCCCCCGCGCACAGAGATCTTCTGCTTTCCCCAAAAACTCCTAGCACCGCCCATCTTAGGTCACCGGCGCACCGGAGAAATGGCTTCTTCATCCTCTTCCCGCTTGGCAGCGGCGGCGATGGAGGTGGCGACAGAAAAGGAAAGCTTTTGTGGGGTCTGGATCCTCTGCGTTCTTGACGATGAGAAGATTCGTGGCGTGGAGACAGAAGGGATCCTCCGCGCCGGTGACTGGCGGAGCAGCGTCGGAGAGACCGTCCCCAACCCGCTTGCCGACGAGCGGGTCCACTTCGGCACCCACCTCGATAGAGGTTTGTCGTTTCCTCCCTCGGAATTCTTTTCCAAGGTGAAAGATCACTATAGTGTTCAACTCCACCATCTTCCGCCCAACTCTCTCCTAGAGATGAGCGCCTATGCAGCTTTGTGCGAGGGGTGCATCGGCATTAGGCCAAGTCGTACTCTTTTCCGGTACTACTTCCATGTTCGGAAAAATTCTATTACTGTCGGTGTTCCTTATATCACCGGTACCATTAGTTTTTCACTTAGACGTGAGCGCGCATATCCCAAGATTCTTGCCCGTGACTCGGTCAAACAATGGCCAGCCACCTTCTTCTATCACAAGGATATTCCGGCTCCCAGCAAAGCCACTGCTTTGCCGGCTTTTATCGACAGAGCTGCCATGGCCCAACCGTCTTGGGACGAGGCTCCTCCGGCTCTTACAGACGATCTGATCCTCGCTAAGAGGCGGATCGAATATCTGATCAAACACAAAGGACTGAAGGGATCCGACTTGGTCCAATGTTGGGTGTCATGTTGGATCCAACCCCTTCAGTACCACAGAGACCGAATGATGCACTCCATCATGTCGTCCAAGAAAGATTCCCTCCGCATCAGCCCCAGAGCCTATACCATACAAGGTTATATAAGCCAGATAAAATGGTTGATAAGGGAGCGGATCGAGAAGAGGATCCTGGAGGTTTCTCTAGATATGCATACGGCGGAAAACCCCGTAGTGCCGGTAAGCTTCTAACAGTAAACCTTTTTATGTGTTTCAATCTGTAAGTTACACTGCAATACTGATATGTTTTCTTCTTTTCAGCTTGCTAACCTCCCCAAGTCAGAATTTGCTCCACTCAAAGGATATCCTCCAGAGTTTTCTTAGGAGACGGAGTTGGTCCCATTGCAGGACATTGCGCTCAAGAAGCACAAAGCTCCAACAGTGGTTGTTGGCACAAAGGAGGTGCCCATCGTGAAGAGGTAACTTTCAATCACAACTTCTGCCTTTGTACCTTACTCGAATTTTCTTCCGAGATGTAATGTTTTTGACTCAATTACATTCTCAGAGCTAAGCAGCTCATCAAGGGTAAGGGGAAGGGAACTTCTTCAAAGCCCCTGCGACAGATGAAGCTTACCATAGCTTCTCCTAACGTGGCTCCTCTGACTCCTGCCCCCCAACCTTCCGCAACGCCGGTGATCACTCCTTCTCCGGCTGTCGTAGAAGATCCGGCTCCTTCAATTGAGCCTATGATCCTTGAATCGCAAACTGATGTCACCATGGGTGAGTCAGGTATAGATAAGGGTGAACCCTTTTCGGGTAATGATCCCTCGGCAGAAACCTTTGCCAAAAACCTTCTTAGCAATCTGGGACTTGCCAAGTTTGGCCTGTCCTGGAAATCTGCTGAAGAGATCCAGCGGCTGGCCAGGCAGTGCCTGGAGAAAAGAAATCTATCTGCCGAAGAAGAAGCGCAAGAGGCAGAGGACATCAAGCACTCTGACCTTCTCGAACAAGTGCATCTTCGTGACGAGAGGATAAGGGCCGGTGAGCTTCCAACGGCTCCAGTGACCCCTCTGACTCTCGCCGAGAAGGTTGTTGTTGAAGTGAATGCGAGTTTGGATAAACTCACTCGCGAACAATATGTAAGTTGGAATTCTAACTCCTGTTTTTCCTTTATTTCATATCATATCCTCTAGCCCCCAAGCATGAAGTAGGATAAATAATCCGGGTTTATGCTTCCTTAGGATGCCAAAGAACGAACTAGTGTAGCCCCCAAGGCTCGTGCTGATATTAGCAAAAATATTAGCCCGAGTCTTTAGTAGCTTTCTGAGTTTGGGTATTCTGACTTACGAAAAGTATATTCCTATAACCAGGATTTTTTGAAAAATGTCTGTGATAAGCGGGGAGAGATCAAAGCTCTCCGACTTAAGAATGTTGAGCTTAAAGTTGCCAAGGATGAGGCCGAAGGTAATCATTCCGAGACTCAAACCTTGTCTTTCATGTTTTCATAGTCGAATTTATACTGAACTATTATTCTTTTTGACTTACATCACTGGTAAAACAGTCCTGCGCCATGATTGAAGAGGCCGAGAACCTCAAAACTTTGGTGGTGGAGAACAAGGAACTTCGCCAAGAGCTAGATCAGCTCAAGGCGGATCATGAAAAGAGCATTTCTCAAATCCTTGAGTCCTCCTCCATGGCCACTAACGAGCATGATCGTAAGATTGCTGCTCAAGATCAGAAAATCTTGGACCTCAATAATGAGTTGTTCTGAGAGAAGGATCTTTCCGAGGCGCTTCGGGTTAAACTCCGTAGTCTTCGGGAAGGGAAGACCAAAGTTGACAACGTCATCTTCGGTATGTTCCATCTGTATGATTTGTCTATTTTCTTTGACTTCTTTCAATGTCAGATTTTCTTTAACTGTTTTTTGTCTATAAGTCCTCTGAACTTGACGGACTCCACCTCCGCTGAGCCCCGCACCCACCGGCTTACCCAAGTTGGTGACCCGCTTCATGACCTCCGCCAATACCTTGAGGACATTGGCGAAGCTCTCAAGATTCCTGACATGCATAGCATGTCGGATTTTCAGGTGCAGGACAAGGCAAAGGAGATGCCGCAACTTTTCCAGGATTGGAACATGTCCTACGCGAAATCCGCCGCGCAGAACACTCTCACCATGGTCATGAGCCACCATGGAAGCATGGAGATATGGCAAGTGACCAGAGGGTATTCTACATTGGATGAAGACGGACAGGAGCAAGACATCAAGGCCATTATGGACTCCTGCACCGGATATGGATGTCACGTGGATGATCTGACCAGCTACTACACTCCGTTCTTCAATCGCGTGGACACTCCGCCTCTGCCTCTCGAAGAAGTAGCCGAAGTTTCCGACGATGACCGCACCGTTTTGGATGTGGACATCTCGGAACGATATCAAGGCGATGTATCCAACGAGCCGGCAGCTCCTTCCACTCCTCCTGCATCATAGATTGCCAGAAACATTTGTATTATTCTGAAAAAACATGATGGGCTTGTAAATATGTAGTTCTATAATTTTGCTAGTGCTAAGCTTTTGATCTATTCAAAACTTTTGGCTTTAAATTTTTTGCATGCCTGAAATGTTTACATAAGCACTTGTATTTTTTCGCCTATACTTATCGTTTATCTGGCTTTCCGCCTCGTCCCTTTCGTGAGCCGGCTAAACCTTCTGCTCGGAAACTTTGCCGAGCAACGGAGCTCAATTGCTAAACCAGTTTAAACTCAGAAACAAAGACGGCTTCCAGTACCAACAATTCACTACTCGGAAAATATCCGCATCTAGCAACCAGACAAAGAACCAAAGTATAGACTAGAAACTTTAGAGTTATACCCGAAGGTAGCATTTTTAGAATCGGAAATCTAAACCAGAACGAACATGAGCATAAAGTACTTTCAAGCATTCTGGGATTTTTGACTATGACATGATCATTCGAAAATAAGATGATAAAAACTTCTCAAAAAAACTTGAGGCAACCAAAACTTTTATTTCTCACAGAACATGTACATATATATGATTATAAAGAAGGATAAACTAAGAATAAAAGGGACGTAGCTAAGCAATATTCCATGGTCTGTCTAACTCATCCGGATTTGTACTGCCTCCAGCTCTCTTTCTCTTCTTAGTAGCAGGTCTTTCTTTGACTGGCCTCATGTCAGTTAAGTAGTACGATCCATTGTGCAATACTCGACTAACAAAAAAGGGCCCTTCCCATACTGGGGAAAGTTTGTGCTTTCTTTGTTGCACAAGCCGGAGAACCAAATCACCTTTATTGAAAGATCTATTTCGGACCCTCTGGCTATGATACTTGCATAACTTCTACTGATAGGCTGTTGATCTCATTTCAGCAACGACACGAACTTCTTCGACTAAGTCGAGATCATTTTGTCGAGAAACCTCAGAATCCTCTTCAATATACGCGGCCACTCTAGGAGAAGTATGAATTAAATCACTAGGAAGAACTGCTTCTGCGCCATAGACCAAGAATAAAGGTGTGTATCCGGTTGACCTGTTTGGAGTTGTTCGTCAACTCCATACTACAGAGGGTAATTCCTCTTCCCAAGCCCCCGCAACACGTCGTAGTGGTGCTTTGAGTCTCGGTTTTAGGCCCTGTAGGATTAAACCATTTGCTCTTTCGACTTGTCCATTAGCCTGTGGATGTGCGACTGATGCAATGTCAAGCCGGATATTTTGCTCGTTGCAGATTTTGGCCAATTATCCCATAGAAAAGTTACTCATGTTGTCCGTGGTAATGCTATGTGGATAACCATACCGGATTATAACATCCTCGACAAATCTTTTGGCTATTGCTCCATCACAACTAGTGACAGGTTTAGCCTCAATCCATTTGGTGAATTTATCCACCATCACTAGGAGGTGAGTAAATCCACTTGGAGCTCGTTTAAATGGTCCTACCATATCAAGCCCCCAGACCGCAAAAGGCCATGTTATAGGTATTGTTCGCAGCTGATCAGCCAGAACATGAGCTTGTTTGGCGTACTTTTGGCAGCCTTTGCACGTCTTGACTAATCGTTCGGCATATGCCTGAGCTGTAAGCCAGAAAAAACCGTGTCTAAAAGCTTTTTCCACTAAAGACTTGGCTGCAGCGTGGTGACCACACTCGCCTTCGTGGATTTCTCTTAAGATTTACAGTCCTTCTTCCGTAGATACGCAGCGCTGAAAAACCCCAGAAACACTCCGTTTATAGAGCTCACCTTTAACTATAGTATAGGCTTTCGCTCATCGGATAATCTGCCGGCTCAGAACCTCGTCTTCGGGTAATTTTCCATCTACCAGATAATCTAGGTAGGGTTGAGTCCAGCTAGCAATTACAGCTAGAACTGCTATTAGAGGTGAGTCGTATTTGGTCGGATATTCCTCATCTACTCCCTTTATTGAGGGAACTTTGAGGTGCTCTAAAAAAGCGCCATCTGGGACCTCTTTCCGTGTAGAGCCTATTCGAGATAGTGCATCTGCTTCCTCGTTTTCTGCTCGAGGGATGTGTTGAACCTCAAACCCTTCGAACGATTTAGATAGATCATCCACGACAACTTTATATGCCTCCATGTGTTTTTTGCATTACAAATATCCGACACTTGTTGAGCAACAGGATCCGAATCTCCGTAACACATCAAACGTCGGATGCCAATATCCTTAGCAATCTGGATTCCATGTAGCAGTGCTTCATACTCAGCAATATTGTTTGTCGCTGTGAAGTGGATCTGCAACACGTATAGAAGTTTATCTCCTTGGGGTGATTTGAGCACCACGCTAGACCCCGAGCCCCCTCGAGCCTTAGACCCATCAAAGTAGAGGGTCCAATATTCAGACTCAGGGAGGTTCATATTCTCCTTCGTCTCTGTCCACTCAACGACAAAGTTGGCAAGGATTTGGGATTTGATTGCTGTTCAGGGTTTATATTCAATATCGAAAGCTGAAAGCTCTATGCCCCATTTGGCGACACGTCCTGTGGCGTCACTGTTGTTGATTATGTCTCTCATGGGAGCTGTGCTCACCACGGTAATTGGATGCTCCTAAAAATAGTGTTGTAACTTACGAGATGCTAGAAAAAGTAAGTCGGACGCTGCACCAGGTGTTCCTGATTTTCCTCTGGTCTCTCCACCACCATTACGATACTAACGACTTTGTTTGTCACGCCAAGATAAAGCAACATTGGTTCCGGTGGTTTCGGCGCAGCAAGGATAGGAGCAGATGAGAGTACTTTCTCCAGGTCTTGTAGTGCAGCTTCAGCTTCGTCGGTCCAGACAAAATCCTTGGTCTTTTTTAGGAGTTTGTATAATGGTGCGTCTCTTTCACTAAGCCGGCTTACAAATCGACTAACCGCAGCGATGCAACCAGTTAGTCTTTGTACGTCCTTCAGGCGATTTGTCCTAGAAATATTGAGTATAGCCTTGATTTTGTCCCGGTTCACCTCTATGCCTCTTTGAGACACGATGAAACCTAAGAATTTTCCGGCTGGTATTCCAAAGAAGCATTTCTTCGGGTTAAGCATGATGTTGTATTTTCGTAGATTGGCAAATGTTTCCTCTAAGTCGGAAATCAGCATTTCCTTCTTTTTGGACATCACCGCAATATCATCCATGTATGCATGTACATTGCGTCCGAGTTGGTCATGGAGGCAACGCTGCATCGTGCACTGGTGGGTAGCTCCTGCGTTCTTCAGCCCAAAGGGCATCGTAACAAAACAGAAGGTTCCGAAGGGGGTTATGAATGAAGTTTTGACTTTGTCAGATTCCTTCATCCGGATTTGGTGATAACCGGAATATGCGTTGAGAAAACAGAGGAGTTCTAAGCCTATCATAGAATCGATAACTTGATCAATTCTAGGCAGGAGCGAACAGATCTTTTGGACAAGCCTTGTTCAAGGCATTATAATCAACACACATCCTTAAATTAGTGGTGTCCTTTTTAGGGACCATTACAGGATTGGCCGACCACTCAGTGTGGATGACCTCTTCTATGAATCCGGCTAACTCGAGCCGTGCTAGTTCCTTAGCTATTGCCTTACGCTTTTCATCGCCTAAATGTTGTAAGGATTGTTTGACGGGTTTAGCGTTCGGGTTTACATTTAGAGAGTGCTCGGCAAGTTCCCTAGGTACTCCGGTCATGTCAGATGGCTGCCATGCGAAGATATCTTCATTTGCTTGGAGGAACTTGACGAGCGCGCTTTCCTATGCGCTATCTAGGCCTATGCCTATATGGGTCACCTTGGAGGGGTCATCATCCTTCAACGGCATCTTCTTTGTCTCTTCTGATGCCTTGAACTCCAGATTTGGCTTTGTCACCTCCTTCTTTGTTGCAGGCATCTCGGACGGACTATGCTCTTCTTGATCTCCTGGTACTCCTGGGCGTGCAGCACGGCTTCAGCAAAGGCGGCATTTCCATCCTTGCACTCTCGTGCTTTCTTCGGGTCTCCCCTAATAATGATTACACCATTGGGACCTGGAATTTTCATCATATTATAAATGTAACACGGACGAGCCATAAAAGCCCAGTAAGCCGGACGCCCGAATATAGCGTGGTACGCACTCTTGAATGGGACCACTTCGAAGGAAAGTGCCTCCGTCTGATAATTCTTTGGAGTTACAAAGGTAACATCCAAAGTGATTTCTCCCAGGGAATTAGCTTATCTTCCTGGGACAACCCCGTGAAAAATCACAGTGCTATGATTCAGCTGGGTCTCCGAGATCTTCATCCGGCGTAGCGTTTCGACATAGAGAATATTGATACTGCTGCCACCGTCCATGAGGGTCTTGGAGAAACCATAACCATCAATAAGTGGATTGACGATTAAGGCGTATTTTCCTCTCCTGTGCAACTTAGGCGGATGATCAACACGGTCAAATGTGATTGCCACTTCCGACCAGTCCAAAAATTGGGGGACAACCGGAACAGTTGCATTGAGCTCATGTAGAACTGCTTTCTTAACCTTTGCTGGTTGAGATCCGAGGAAGGTGACATAAGTGTCTTTCTTGGTTGGAAAATTTGTCTTCCCTTCCGGCTTGGGATTTGAAGCATCAGCTTCCCTCCATGTCGGAATCTTCCTTGGTCTCTTTATCTTTTTCGGGATTCTTCTTTCCCTTCTTCCGCTTAGCCTTGTAGCCCACGGTGTCATCTCTTTTGATGTCGTCATTGAAATGACATTCGGTGTTGGTGTGGGACGAGCCCCCATTGGCGTCTAAGTGATGCACACATGGGTTATTAGCAATGTCGGCCCAAGAGTAGGTTTTTCCTGGTTGTTGGTCTCCTCTACCTTGGAATCTCGAAGTTCCACGACCACGCATGCGGCCTCCGCCGCGTCCTCCTCGTTCTCCAGACCCAAAAGTAGCAGTGACCACTACCGTTTCCGTGTTGGGTTTCTCTTTCGAGGTATTTTTGCGCTTCTGAGCTTGTTACTTTGGTTGTTTTGCCGACTATGGCACAGCTAGGGCATTGAGTAATCCCTCTGCATCGTCATCAGCATCTGCATACTTGCTCGCTGTTTCTATCATCTCTCCCAAGTCAGTGACTTTGGCACACTTTAAGCGATGGCGTAGTAGACCAATTGGGAGACCTGCAATCAAAGCTTCAATCGCAGTTTGATCATTTACTCCTTCACAGGAGTTCTTGGTGTTGATCCATCATCCGAGGTAATCCCGACAAGTTTCTCCGGCCTTCTGGGTGCAACGCTATAGGTCTCCGACCGTACAGGGCCTCCGATATGTGCCTTCGAAATTCCGAAAGAACGCGCTTTGTATGTCATACCAGTTATGGATGGTGTTCTCCGGAAGTTCAGTAAGCCATGATCGTGCCGTCTTCCGTAACATAAGTGGGAGATATCGGGTTGCGACCAGGCTGTTTCCGCCTTTGGCGATGCAGCAAGCTTGGAAGAAATCCTGTAGCCAGGTTCTCTGGCCGAGCAATGCCGTCGTAGGCTTGGATATGTCTTGAGATAGCAAATCCTTCGTGGAATCTTGTAGCTCTGATGCGTGGTCTGAAGCACTTCGGGCCCACGTAGAATCATCGTTTTCGTAGCGCCGCACCTCTATGTTGGAATTGATCATGTGCCTTGCGTCGTTCGGGGATAGAGATCGTCCCGAATGCCGACTGTGGCTGCGGTGCCTTGGAGCCGGACTCCGACTTCTGTCACCACCTCCTCCGCCACGTCGTCCTCCTTGTCCCCCTTGAGAGCCGTTGTGATGACTGCTTGGTGGAGAGGGTGGGGCAGCTGGATTGTTTCCAGCTGTTTGCCGGCCTCCGTCCGGAGTGTCATTATTCTGGTTCCGGAGAGGGTCTTCACTACGACGAGCCCCCTGCCGGCTTGTGCCGGCATGGTTTCCGTCGTTCCCACTACGGTGAGGCTCCGCCGGACGGCTTGCATGTCTAGGAGGTGGCATTTTTTGACGATCCTCCTCCCGACGTTTCTCTTTATCTTCTCCCCTTCGATCGTTCGACTCTCATCGGGGAGGATTTCTCGGATACAGTGCAGCAATGGCCTCTTGTTCGGCCGCTGGAGCGACGTTGCTCCAGTTACGCGCAGTTCTGTGATGTTGTCCTGACGATCCGGTTCTCGAATAATTGTCTTCCCAGCATTCGGGGCGATGATGCTGCTCCAGAATGCGCTGGGGTCTTACGTCAGCCCATGCCGGATCTGTGCGACATTGGTCGGAATCCGAGACCAGTTTTTGACTTCCAGACATGGCGACCTTTTGCTGCTCCAGCCCCTTATTGAGTAGTTTGATTCCCAACCGGATCTCCTCCAGACCTGGATTAGCCAATAGAATTTCTCGGGCTGCCACGGTATTCTGTACTAGGGTTGGATATACCCAATCTCCTTTGCTGTCTTTCCGAGGCTTCCCCATCTCTTCTCCGAAAAGGACGGCGTGAATCTGCAGGAATTGGTTTGGTATTGGTATGACGCTTCCTGGTCTTCTAGTATTGCCTGGAGTAGTAATTCCCCGCAGATGCTATGCGTTTCTTTTCCTCCTCAATGTTTTTGGCTTCATCGAGGAGTACTTGACAACGCGCTTCTAGGGCATGCGCCCTCTCGTCTAGTTCTTCCGCAGTAAGTTCTGCAGCTATAGGAATAGGTGTGGTTAATGCAGCATCGATGAGTTTACGCGCACCTTCAGTGATCACGTGTCCATCCACCGATTCTTCTTTTTTCGGCTCGTCTAGGATAAGTGCTCCATCCGAATCTTCCTCATATTCCTCGGCAATCACCTCCTCTGTCAGAGGGTATTTTGCCGGGGTCTTGTTCTTCTTGTTCTTCTTCTTTGCCCTCTTTGCAGTGCCGGTAGCAAAGACGGCTTTGGGTCCGTTTCCCGGGGTCAAGCTCTGATCGGTACTTTCGGACATCTAGACTTCAGGATTATCTTCGACTTCCATGTCATCCTGCGCTTCTGGAGAGTGTTCCCCGGATCCTTCATCCATGGCTTCTCCTTCCTCTACAGCTTTGGAGTTGTAGTCCTCTTCATATTCCGCGAAGAACTTTTGGAAATCTGCTGACGTCATCGATTCATCCGAGGATGCGGGTATGTCGGCATTTGTTCCAATTGCCTCCAGCACATAGTCGGTGTTTTCTCCAGCATCGGCAGAGCCGGATCCGGATCCAACATATCCGACGAAGTGCGACGTGTTCCTCCTGAGGTACCTGCGGCTCTCGCGATCAACTTCGTCGAAACTCCCGATGGTCTCGAGAATTCCATCGGCGCTTGTGTCTTGCATTATCATACGTCGCATTGTGTACCTTAGGAAGGGCATGTCTGTCCCGGCGTCATCAGAGCCGGAATTAGTGTCTTTGATATTCTCCTCCTGGATTTTCACTTCCGCGGTTGGGTCGATCTGGGATCCGGGTTCTCCAAGGAGATCCACTCCAGATTCGACTTGGACCGCTAGGTATTCTTTAGGCTCGGATTTCTCCACTATCTCCACAACTGGTGCGGGCTGGGTAGGATTAGGGTTTTCTAAGATCCGGAACTCTGCCGCCTCCGCAGACAAAGGGGACCCAGAAGATTCTTCTCATCACCGCTAGGGTGGGTGGGGCAGGTTCAGCAAAACCGATTTAAACATCGATCTCGCCAAAAGACATGATGGTGTAGGCAGTCACAACCTCCCTAGCCGGAATCCAGGTCTCGTCGAGAACAATGAGAGGGACGTCGCTAGTGTAGAGGATGCGACCGACGACGATAGTCTCGCCGATTCCGATTCTTGCAGATTCCGCTCGGAACGCAGATCCGAAGCTCACTTGCCCCACGGTGGGCGCCAACTGTTGTCAGATTGATGACAAGTACGCCATGAGGGGGTCCTCGAGGCGTGCGGAAGAGAGGGGTGTGAGACGTATGGTGTTCCGAGACGGTGAGCACACAAGTTTACCCAGGTTCGAATCCGCCGTCTTTGGACGGATCCTACTCCTGCTAGCAATCCAGTAATACGCCAGAGCCGGAATATGGGTTACAAGGGTTTCGCCTGTGCGAGTTGAGATTGTAGACTATTGAGGTGTTGCCCTAAAGGCTCTCCCTAGGACGGCTTATATACATATCCGGCCTAGGGTTTACAAGAGAGATCTATCCGGCTACGACTAAGAGTCGGTTACAGAGTACATCTTGAACTACAAGTAACACTATGGGCCTAAGTCGGTAAGTCTTCTGGGCCTTCCCGTAGCCGGATTGGACTCCGTCTTTTCACCCTAACTGGCCCGCCCATGAAGCAAAGCTCTAACCCAAAATGGGCCACCCTGGTCAGTGAGGAACTATGAGGATACCCGGAGAGTATATCCCCAACACATACAAAGAACTCTGGTGGATCCATATGTGGTTTATGAAAAGAACAGACATGCAATGACTCTGGTGGATCCATATGTGGTTTGTGAAAAGAATAGACATGCAATGACTCTGGTTGTGGTTAATAAAAAGAACACCCATGCAATGAACTCCGGTGGAACCATATGTGGTTTATGAAAAGAACACACATGTAATGACTCTGGTGGATCCATACGTGGTTTGTGAAAAGAACACACATGCAATGACTCTAGTGGATTCATATGTGTTTTAGGAAAAGAACACACACATTCAATAACACTGGTGGATCCATATGTGGTTTAGGAAAAGAATGCACATGCTCCGGTGGTTTATGAAAAGAAAAGACACGCAATGAACTCTGGTGGATCCATATGTGGTTTATGAAAAGAACAGACATGCATTGAATCTGGTGGATCCATATGTGGTTTGTGAAAAGAACAGACATGCGATGACTTTGGTTGTGGTTAATAAAAAGAACACGCATGTAATGAACTATGGTGGATCCATATGTGGTTTATGAAAAGAACAGACATGCAATGACTCTGTTGGATCCGTATGTGGTTTGTGAAAAGAACAGACATGCAATGACTCTAGCTGTGGTTAATGAAAATAACAGACATGCAATGACACTGGTGGATTGATACATTGCAAATGTATCTATAATCTTTGATGTTCCATGCTTGGTTTTATCCACTTTCTTGTGTTTTGTCCACACTTTGGAGTACTTTTCATATGATTTCTTGGACTAACCTATTAACAAGAGTCCCAGTGCCAGCTGCCAGCTGCCTGTTTTCTGTTGTTTTTGGTTCCAAGGAAGTCAGAAAATGAATATTCTCGAAATTGGACGGCACAAAAGCCAAAGTGCCTATTTTTCCAGAAGTCATCAGATGCCAGAATACGAGACGGAGAAGAGCTGGGGGCCGGCCACACCACCTGGCCGCACGGCCAGGCCTGGCCCTTGCCAGGGGGTGGTCTGGCCGACCCCAGCACCCCCTTGGCCTATAAGATGCCCTCGGGACGAAAACCCTAAGTAATCGATTAAAAATCCACGAAAGAGTTTTTAGCCGCAGTCATCTCCATCCCTAGATCGTGAGGGCTCTGAAGCTCTTCCCGGCACCCTGCCGGAGAGGGGAATTCACCCTGGAGGCCTTCTTCATCACCATGCAAGCCTCCGGTGTCATGCATGAGTAGTTCATCCTTGGACTACGGATCCATGTAGTAGCTAGATGGCTGGTTCTCCTCCTTTGTGTTTTCATGTCTAGATCTTGTGAGCTCCGTTCATGATCAAGATCATCTATTTGTAATTCTGCATGTTGTGTTTGCAGGGATCTGATGGATATTGAGATGCTATTTCAGATTGATTATTGATTCTATCATGTCTTTGTTATTTGTGATCTTGCATGCTTTCCGTTGTTAGTAGCTATCTTGGCTAAGTAGATGCTAGCAACTCCAAGAGTTAGTATTTATGCTTGATAGTGGGTTCATGCCTCTGGTAATCTAGGGAAGTGACAAAAATCTCTAAGGCACTAGATATGCTATTGCTACTAGGGAGAAAACAATAATCCTAGTTGTGGTTAATGAAAAGAACACACATGCAATGACTCTAGTTGTGGTTTATGAAAAGAACACACATCCAATGACTCTAGCTATGATTTATGAAAAGAACACACATGCAATGACACTAGGGGATCCATATGTGGTTAATTAAAAGAACACACATGCAATGACATTGGTGGATCCATATGTGGTTTGTGAAAAGAACACACATGCAATGACTCTGGTGGATCCATATGTGGTTTCTGAAAAGAACACACATGCAATGACTCTAGTTGTGATTAATGAAAAGAACACACATGCAATGACACTAGGGGATCCATATGTGGTTAATGAAAAGAACGCACATGCAATGACACTTGTGGATCCATATGTGGTTTGTGAAAATAACACACATGCAATGACACTGGTGGATCCATATGTGGTCTATGAAAAGAACACACATGCAATGACTCTGGTGGATCCATATGTGGTTTGTGAAAAGAACACACATGCAATCATTCTAGTTGGGATTCATGAAAAGAACCCACATGAAATGACTCTGGTGGATGCATATGTGTTTTAGGAAAAGAACACACATTCATTGAAACTGGTGGATCCATATGTGGTTAATGAAACGAACCCACATGCTCATGTGGTTTATGAAAAGAACAGACATGCAATGAACTCTGGTGGATCCATATGTTGTTTATGAAAAGAACAGACATGCAATGACTCTAGTGGATCCATATGTGGTTTGTGAAAAGATAATACGTACAATGGCTCTAATTGTGGTTAATGAAAAGAACACACATGCAATGAACTCTGATGGATCCATATGTGGTTTGTGAAAATAACATACATGCAATGACTCTAGCTGTGGTTCATGAAAAGAACACACATGCAATGACTCTGGTGGATCCATCAGTGTTTTAGGAAAAGAACACACATTCAATGACACTGGTGGATCCATTTGTTGTTTGTGAAAAGAACACACATGCTCATGTGGTTTATGACAATAACAGACATGCAATGAACTCTAGTGGATCCATATGTGGTTTATGAAAAGAACAAACATGCAATGACTCTGGTGGATCCATATGTGGTTTCTAAAAAGAATAGACATGCATTAACTCTAGTTGTGGTTAATGAAAAGAACACACATGCAATGACACTGGTGGATCCATATGTGGTTTGTGAAAAGAACACACATGCAATGACTCTGGTGGATCCATATGTGGTTTGTGAAAATAACACACATTCACTGACTCTAGCTATGTTCATGAAAATAACACACATGCAATGGCTCTGGTGGATCCATATGGGATTTAGGAAAAGAACACATATACAATGACACTGTGGATCCATATGTGGTTTTTGAAAAAAAAACACATGCTCATGTGGTTTATGAAAATAACAAACATGCAATGACCTCTAGTGGATCCATATGTGGTTTATGAAAAGAACACAGATGTAATGATTCTAGGTGTGGTTAATGAAAAGAACACACATGCAATGACACTGGTGGATCCATATGTGGTTTGTGAAAATAACACACATGCAATGACTCTAGTTGTGGTTTATGAAAAGAACACACATCCAATGACTCTAGCCGTGGTTTATTAAAAGAACACACATGCAATGACACTAGTGGATCCATGTGGTCTATGAAAATAACAGACATGCAATGACTCTGGTGGATCCATATGTGGTTTATGAAAAGACAGACATGCAATGACTCTGGTGGATCCATATGTGGTTTGTGAAAAGAACACACATGCAATGACTCTAGTGGATCCATGTGCTTTATGAGAAGAACACACATCCAATGAACTCTAGTGGATCCATGTGGTTTATGAAAATAACACACATCTAATGAACTCTAGTGGATCTCTGTGGTTTATGAGAATAACACACATGGAATGAACTCTAGTGGATCCATGTGGTTTATGATCACATCCAATGAACTCTAGTGGATCCATCTTGGCATAATTTGATGTATGCCATGATGTATTTCATTGTACAAGACACTCACTTTCGATTTTTATACTACTTAGTTTTCCCCTTGGGTTCTGGATACTACTCCTACTCAGTTATGCCCTCTCTCTCTTGCGTAGAAGCCCAAACTTGTGTTCACTCTGTCTGCTATGCCCTGATTGGTTGACATAGTTGTCACGCGGATCGTGCGCACGAACCATTGATCCTGTTTGATCCAACGAGGATCATTATGTATGGGTTCCGCGTATGAAAACAATAATTTTTGCCCTACGCCCCTAAACCCCTGATGCTGACAGGACCTATCTATTAGTAATATAGTAACGGGAGGGGCTTTTCGCGCACTTACCCTTGAAGACCGAAAAACGTTGTCAACGCTTAGGAGAGCATGGTTGATGGAGACGAGCCGAAGCCGACCTCAAGGTCGTGATGAAGTCCTCGCGCTCCTGTGGCTCCAACGACTTGAGTGCCTCAAGTGTGACACGTCGTGGGGAGTTACATACGTGTGGTGCCAGACGATGACTCCCGCTTCCCTGATCCAGCAGTAGTTGCGGAAGTAGAGCTCCTGGATCTGAATCCCGCAGCGCGACGGCGCTCCACGGTGAAGATGTCTCTCGTTCGCGCAGTCCTAACTTGGGACCACCATCATGAGAGAGAGAGAGAGAGAGAATATCAATTGGAGGTCTTCCCAAAAGTGAGAAGCCCTTTATTGAATATTGTATGTATTTATTTGGCTAAATACCCCCACTATATATAGGGGGAGGGGAGGTACTACCTCCCTCAAAGTCCCGGGGTGGGACTAAGGGAGAGCAGAGGGGGAGGGGTGGCACCGCCGGCCACCCACATGGGCCCCGCGTGGGAGGGGGGGCTGGCCCACTAGGGCATTGGCCACCCCCTCTGGCCCTTCTCCCTCTCACCTTTCCCTAATGGGCCCTCTCCCCTTCGGGAATTGGCCCATTAAGCCTTTGACCATTTAATTGATTTTCTCTTTTATTAAATAATTATGAATAAATGATTAAATCAATATTTAACATTCATTCACATATTATTCAACCTCCGTGGCTATGGAACACCTTCCACCTCCACTCTGGACATCCTCCGGACTTACCGAAACCCTACCGGTTTTCTCTCTACTATTCTTTGGCGATTCTTCCAATCCTATAAACACTCTCTAAGCATCATCAAGCCCTTAAGCGTGATACCCCATGGTTCGGGAACACTCCAGACATGGTCGGGACACTCCCGCACCAATGATCGACAGAGGGACCTGGATGGCCATGTGACCCATGTGCGTTCCATGAAGATCTTTCGTCGTTTGAACCGGGACAGTCGTGTCTTATTCCCTTTGTCTCGCGATACTTGCATTGCCCAATATTTGATCAATGACATCACAATGTCGTGTTCAATCTCGTTACCAAACAATTCTACTTGACTCGTTCTGACAAGTGATATCCCTGTGATCAAATCACACGCTGTGCAGCTATTGGATATAACTTCTCCGAGTGGGCCCTTGAGTATCTTCCTGTCACATGGATGGATAAATCCCGCTCTTGACATATATTGCCTCTACAGTTTCCTTCGAGTACCTGAACACACCTTTATAACCACTGTATTACCAAGTGGCGCTTGATGCTATCTAAGCACTCTCAGGAGATAGTGATTGATATAGCCTCACGGTCTAAGGAATAGTCTATGAGGATCCATTTCTAATCATCATAACTTGAACTTCGTGACATGATCGGGTCATGATGTTTAGGTTGGGCATTGGTTCATCATCTCATTCTCAGAAGGAGATGACTCCATTTCCAACTGGCATAAATGCCACATGATCAGGAAACATGATCATCTATTGACCAATGAAGCAGTGACTAGAGTTTCACTGGGAACCCCTGGTTGTTTATATATTACACGTGTATTGATGTTTCCACTCAATACAGTTATAGCATGATATAAAAATTAATCATAAACTATATGAAATATGATAATAGTCCTTATAACTATTTGTCCCTACGGCATATTTCCAACAGTCTCCCACTTACACTAGAGTACAAATACACTAGCTGCATTTGTTCTTAATCATTGGCACCATAACTGGTACCCTGAACATGCTTGCTCATGGAAGAGGTTGAGTCTTCGGTCTGTACTTTACAGTCCCAAATCCTTTGTAACTTACTAATGTCACCTTGATTGACATTAATACTTTATCATCACATGACAACATCTGTGTGTATGCATCGTTGCTATGGCAGCAGAACGAGGCCTGATTCCAGGAGCCTACAGTGACTTTAGATCAACCTCGAGGGCTTTCTCGTGGGCACTGTGCCCTGGGACACAACATTCTACGTTAAAAGCAAACTAGCCCCGTCATAACATTATACAACACTTTAGATGGTACCCTTATCTATTATTATAAATGTATTCATCGAATCACTAGTGCACTCTGTGCAACTTTCGATGTGTTCACCTCGCTTCCTACTTGACTCTAATCGGTATTTAGAGGAGTTTCCAACATATTCCCTTATAACATAACCCTTTATGTTTTAAGATATGTATCCTTTCTCGGATTTGGAAAATATGTCTACAGTTCTCTATTAGACACTGCAAAGAAACTTAGCTCAACATTTCGTGATTCAAACTTAATCACTTTTAAACATTCCTTATTGGATCATATATTATGTTAAGTTATCATCATGGTTTTCTAAGATAGAACCTATGTCTTAACATAGTGGATGATGATCATCCTTTTCTTTCTTTCAACCATTGATGTTCAACTTAATACTATTCCCAATTTGAGTTATTAAGGACCAGTTCCTTAATTAACTTCTATTGTGAAACCCTTTTTAGAATCCCTTAAGGAATACTACATAATATCATAATACACCTATTATTAACTTCTACACCTTACAAATCATTATTTATTAGTACTTGCACTTTTATTCTTAACACACTTAAGAATTACTATATAAGCTCCCACTCAAAATATGTTACTAACATATTTGGGTATGAGTCATTACTCTTACTCAAACTATGTTCCTACATATTTGAATTTGAGACTTATATTGCTCCCACTCAAAAATATGTCATTGACATATTTTTTTAGGAAGACTTTCATAGCTCCCACTCAATTTCATGCAAATTGCATATCTACTCACTATTTTGAACAACTTCAAATCCTTTGATCAAATATCAAAATTGGAGATTTACTATGAGATACTAATACTATTACTAGTTTTAAATCCACTAGACATTAAGAACACATGAATCAAATTCATTTGAATTCGTCTAATACTTGACAAATTGTGCTTTTGTCATTCACCCCCTTTTCCACTATGGCTTTGCAGTCATTTGGGAAAATTCAAGTAACACCTTTTTCTTGTGAGATTCAGCAACGAATTGCTTTCTAATCTCAAGGGAATTTTGCTTCTAGGATTTCTCATAATTCTAGTTTACCATTATTTCCTTAGTAGTTCATAGGTATGTCATATTCTGGTAATCATGACAAATGATTCACAAATGTATCCATACAAGATATGGATTACATTTTTGAATCCTACTTCATGTAGTGAAAACATCAGTGGGGAAAACACAATGATCATTATCATTGGTTCTTTCCTTTTGTGAAGAGAATCATTCAGGAACCTTTTCCGTTGCGCTTCTCAACACTCTGATGCAAGGATTTGAATCCTCGTCGTGTTTTTCACTATCTTCCAATTGCTCCATGATTGAGAAATATCACTGAATGCGAACTTTCTAAAAAGTGTACCAAAATCCAAGCAATACTAGTTTTGCTTCTCTTTTGGTTTTAGCTATGGATTTTGTATTCAAAGTTTCCAATGAATACTCTACAAGGACTTATTCGCTATTGTTTTGGTTATATTGAATAACCCCAAAACTTTTACAACGATCCATACTTGATATGGAGCCGATTTCGCGAATTCATATGGTTCACTATATATTCTAATTGAGTGCTAACTATTTCTAACTAATAGTCTCTACATCTATGCTACACGATTTATTTGGTGCCATCTATTTACCCATTTTGATATCTACTATCACATTGTGATGCTTTGCATTTTGACAATTCAAAACACTTTGCATTTCACAATTTCCTTACGCCATTCTTATAAAGTCGAATTTCATTACTATTGATCAAATCATAGTAATTAGATTCTCTTTTATCTTTATACCCTTTGTTGAGAAACACATTGATCAAATCAAATAATTTCATATTCATGTTTCCTTTGGTAAACTTCTTTACACTTTTAAACAATCATTTAATGATAATTACCATTTTGTTAAAACACAATACATCGGATATGTATTTACTTTTAACAATTCATTAAACACTTTGTATTCAAGTAATACTCGGTGTTCAAGTTATTTTGCCGAACTTAGGCATGATTTATATGTGATAAGAAATCAAATGAATTTCACATATTATCATATAACTTTGAATTAAAACAATGGTTTCATTCATTGATGAAATATCATTAAGTTGGGTATTTTCATGGAATTTCAATATATTACTAATGTTCATACATTATCAATTAGTTTCAAACAACAAGGATAATTCACAAGTAATCAAACAAGATATGAACACAAATATAAATCATTCATAAAAGTGGAACAACTGTTTGTTACAAGCTTATATGAATAACCGTCTCACAAAGTGTGAGACAAACTAAAGAGGTTCACAATCTTTTGATTACAATAATCATCCTAAAACATAAACTAAATGATAAATGTTGAGGGAGAGTGTCATCGGCCATCATCATCATGCTCGCCATCAACACGCAATGTCATCTCCTTTCTAGCAAGCACCTCTTGTGCAGAAGGACCTATTTTCAGCAAAACAGAACAAGTATCAAATATACTTAGCACTGCAAATGTGTTTGCAAGATTATAACGTTTATAAAATTGTATATCAAATATATACCTTTGTCATTGATGACCTCAGCGACATTTGGTTCAACCAACACATTCCTGAGATGTGTCACGAACCGGTGGAACCCATTGATTCCGCGTCGCCTCTCAAAATGCAAGTCCTGACTTGTGCTTGGTAGCAGCGACCGCAACACAACGCCATTTGCAAAAGAGCCTGTCATCCAGCTATCCAGGAAGTATGTAGGCCTCATGTACACATCATGCATGCGCTCTAAGTGGTCGTCAAGTGATGAGTTCTCCTCCATCTTAATGGAGAGGAAGTATCCCATCAGCTCATGCTCCCATATGCGTGCTTGTTCCATGAAATGTGTCCTAAACTGTAGCATAACCGTACGAGGGTTGACATCACCCACGAAAGGCCACAGCTCGTCCACCATTCCAAAACGCATTGTAACTGAAATGAAGGAGGCCATCTCCCGACGGAGATAGTGGTCTTCCCCCTGCTCTGGGGTCTCTAGGTCAATGGGCTGATCGAAATCCATCCCGTCGAGTATGTAGTCGACCACGTCATTCTCGCTAAGGAGAATGTGGGGACGTGCAACCCATATAGATAAGTTTGTTCCATATAATATGAGCCTCTCTCCTTCTAACCAATCAATCGTCAACAGGAAATGTGGCATCTGCATTTATAATTGCAAAAGGAATTTAGACTAAGTTTATAATTAAATGATTTAATAATAACTCCACTCAGAAACACCTATCCCCATAAGGGTTCCTAGTGATAACACAACCCCTATCAGCCACATCTCCCCTGACTAACACGGCCATCAATGTGGGTTCAAGGGTGGACGCTAAACCTCGGTCACATCATTCATGCGACTCGTGCTCGATCTTTCGACCATCCTTATTTCGAGGCCACACTTCTATGGCGTGCAAGGCTCGCCAACTCATCCTTACTGTATTCACTGTGCAACATGGCTCACACCCACTGTATGCGAACATAGATATGTTTGACACCCAGTCACCCTGGGTCACCTCATACCAAAGAACTTTCTTGGTGGTGCACACTAAGGGGGAACACAATCGTTGGTAACTTTAACAGGGATCATATTATTAGGCTACTGTCGAGTATCTAATACTAGCACACAATAAGATATACAAACAATAACATTGAATGTAAATTCGATGTGATATGGTCCTTCACGTCATGATCTCCATCCGTCGTCACCGGATCCCGGCGCCAGGGTTCCGGCACCGTAGACACCAGGGTACCGGTGTCATTCCGACGTGGTAGTCCGTCACCTTCGTGACTATCTACTACTACGTAACAAAAGGTAATCACTTTACCTTTTCCACAACCATATCACAAAGCAACGCCCCCTGCAAAACAAAGTTAGACGCCTCTACTTTATCTTTGCATGTTTTATGTGGCTGAATGGGCTTTCGCACAAGAACCATTCTTACCTACGAACTTTCAGCACACCGCTAATCAAGTAGTTGTCTCTACGACACCCCTTTCGGGGCCCTCCTTTGTAAATGGCATACCAACTAATGCGAGAGAGATATACACCCCCCTAAGCCACTTTATACGGTACAAGCCGTATGTCAAGCGTGGACCAGTCTCGCGAATGAACGCGTAAAGTCGGTTGGGGGCCGCTTCATCAAGCATTACTACGGTATACACAAGTTCACGTGGGAGGGTAACAACTAAAAGATCAACGCCCACACGCTACATCTCGTGTGTTCTACCCGTACTAGCATTACTATGCATAGATCTAGCTCCGATACCACTATAGGGGTTCCGCGTATGAAAACAATAATTTTTACCCTACGCCCCTGAACCCCTGATGCTGCCAGGACCTATCTATTAGTAATATAGTAACGGGAGGGGCTTTTCACGAACTTACCCTTGAAGACCAAAAAGCGTTGTCAACGCTCAGGAGAGCGTGGTTGATGTAGATGAGCCGAAGCCGACCTCAAGGTCGTGATGAAGTCCTCGTGCTCATGTGGCTCCAACGACTTGAGTGCCTCAAGTGTGACACCTCACGGGGAGTAACACATGTTCGGTGCCTGACGATGACTCCCGCTTCCCCGATCCAGCAGCAGTTGCGGAAGTAGAGCTCCCGGATCCAAATCCCGCAGCGCGACGGCGCTCCGCGGTGAAGATGTCTCTCGTTCGCACAGTCCTAACTTGGGACCATGGTCACAAGAGAGAGAGAGAGAGAGAGGGAGAGAGAGTATCAATTGGAGGTCTTCCCAAAAGTGAGAAGACCTTTATTGAATATTGGGTGTATTTATCTGGCCAAATACCCCCACTATATATAGGGGGAGGGGAGGTACTACCTCCCTCAAAGTCCCGGGGTGGGACTAAAGGACAGGAGAGGGGGAGGGGTGGCACCGCCGGCCACCCCCATGGGCCCCGCGTAGGGGGATGGCCCACTAGGGCGCCAGCCACCCCCTCTAGCCCTTCTCCCTCTAACCTTTCCCTAATGGGCCCTCTCCCCTCCGGGAATTGGCCCATTAAGCCTTTGACCATTTAATTGATTTTCTCTTTTATTAAATAATTATGAATAAATGATTAAATCAATATTTAACATTCATTCATATATTATTCAACCTCCGTGGCTATGGAACACCTTCCACCTCTACTCCGGACATCCTCCGGACTTACCGAAACCCTTCCGGTTTTCTCTCTACTATTCTTCGGCGATTCTTCCAATCCTATAAACACTCTCTAAGCATCATCAAGCCCTTAAGCGTGATACCCCATGGTTCGGGAACACTCCAGACATGGTCGGAACACTCCCGCACCAATGATCGACAGAGGTATTTGGATGGCCATGTGACCCATATGCGTTCCATGAAGATCTTTCATCGTTTGAACCGGGACAGTCATGCCTTATTTCCTTTGTCTCTCGATACTTGCATTGCCCGGGATCTAATCAATGAAATCACCATGTCGTGTTCAATCTCGTTACCGAACAATGCTACTTGACTTCTGACAAGTGATATCCCTATGATCAAATCACACGCTGCACAGCTATTGGATATAACTTCTCCGAGTGGCCCCTTGAGTATCTTCCCGTCACATGGACGGACAAATCCCGCTCTTGACATATATTGCCTCTACGGTTTCCTCCGAGTACCTGAACACACCTTTATAACCACTGTATTACCAAGTGGCACTTCATGCTATCTAAGCACTCTCAGGGAGACAGTGATTGATATAGCCTCACGGTCTAAGGAATAGTCTACGAGGATCCATTTCTAATCATTGTAACTTGAACTTCGTGACATGATCGGGTCACGATGTTTAGGATGGGTATTGGTTCATCATCCATTCTCAGAATGAGATGACTCCATTTCCAACTGGCATAAATGCCACATGATCAGGAAACATGATCATCTGTTGACCAATGAAGCGGTGACTAGAGTTTCACTAGGAACCCCTGGTTGTTTATATATCACACGTGTATTGATGCTTCCACTCAATACAGTTATAGCATGATATAAAACTTAATCATAAACTATATGAAATATGATAATAGTCCTTATAACTAGTTGTCTCAAGGGAATATTTCTAACATGTTACACACGTCGTGCCCTTCACAGTACAGCGTGAGACAACACGTACGTCTCCCTTAGCGAGACTTCTACAAGAAGGAACACAAAGCCGTCCATGGAAAAAGTCGTCCAGTGCTCATGTCATGTTTAATCACGTCTGAAATACCTACTACTGCTACTACAACACATGCATAGGGCAACGGGGCCATCGAGTGCACGGTTGTCGATGGGACGCTGCTATTTATTGCCACTTGATTTTAATAATACATATGCCATTTTTACGCAGCGCTCTCAATCTCACTTCCAACTAGGCCCTACCGCTAGTAACTTCCAGGCGTTAAGGGGGGCCCTCGAGTAGACCTAACGTTGCTAGAAATTAGTTCTGTGCCACTTGCATGCAGTTAAGGGGGCCCCTTAGGTTCGGTTTTGTTCATCTTTTCTCGTGTACCAATAACATCTACACATGAGCCTAGCATATTGAAACGTTCAAAGACTTTCCTAGCTTCCTTGGCATAATTATAGAACTCCTTAAACAAAGTTTCCAGAATAAAATCCCGCTTTTCAGGGTCCTCAATTTCTTTAAGCTTAAGAAACATTACTTGCATTAAGGGGTTGAGGTTAACAAACCTAGCTTCTAACATGTGAATTAAAGAAGCTGCAGCAATCTCATAGTTTAGAACAAGTTCTGCAAGGGATCTATCCTCGGTATCTTCATGTTTGCTAACATGATTGAAGAATTCTTCAATATTATCTTTCTCAATTATAGAACCACTACCAATTGAAAGGTCTTTCAGGGTGAAAGTAGGGATCAACATGGTGAGCTAAGGAAGAGGTGACAACTAAAGGAGACTTAATTTTTTTTGGTGTGTTTTTGGTAAAGAAGGCTCACTAGTAAGACTAATTTTTTTGGGTTTTTGATAAAGAAATGAGCAAACAAAGCAAAAAGAAACTAAGCAAAACAAAAATAACAAAGTAAAGAGATTGGTTATGAGGGACTCCCCTTATGAAGATGTCCTTGACTCCCCGGCAACGGCGCCAGAAAAATGCGTGATGACTTAGTGTCGGCGCCAGGAAAATGCTGGTGCGATGTTGATGTAGAGCTCGTTGGGAACCCAAAGAGGAAGGTATGATGAGCACAACAGCAAGTTTCTCTTAGTTATGAAACCAAGGTTTAATCGAACCAGTAGGAGCAAGGAAACACCCCAAAGGTGTTACTAGCTGAGCTTTGGCAGGGCGCACTACCGGTGCTAGTAGCAACGTGGAGACCTGCACAACACAACCACATAACTTTGTCCCCAACTTGTGATGAGGTTGTCAATCTCACCGTGTTTTGCGGAAAACAAAGGATTAAACTTATCGAATGGAAAGAAGTAATAGTTTGCAGAAAGTAAACACAAAGCAGTAAACAATTTATAGATTGCATGTAAAAGACAAGGACCGGGATCCATAGTTCACTAGAGGTGGCTCTCCTTAAGATAGATAACATGCTGGGTGAACAAATTACAGCGGGGCAATTGACAAACATCAAGAAAGCAATACATGCATATACTAATCATCTTGACTCCTTTGAGACTTGATTGGGCATTACAACATTATACATAGAACGCCATCCAACTGCATCTATGACTAATAATCCACCTTCAGGTTATCATCCGAACCCCCTCCAGTATTAAGTTGAAAGCAACAGATTATTGGTTTACGAACTGCGTGTAAAGTAAACAATACGATTGTTCTATGAACAAAGGATTGTTGTTTTCTCCCTAGTAGCAACAGCACATCTAGTACCTTAGAGATTTCTGTCACTTCCCCAGATTACCAGAGGCATGAACCCACTATCGAGCATAAATACTAACTTTTGGAGTTGCTAGCATCTACTTGGCCAAGATAGCTACTGACAACGGAAAGCATGCAAGATCACAAATAACAAAGACATGATAGAATCAATAATCAATCTGAAATAGCATCTCAATATCCATTGGATCCCCGCAAACACAACATGCAGAATTACAAATAGATGATCTTGATCATGAATGGAGCTCACAAGATCTAAACATGAAAGCACAAAGGAGGAGAACCAGCCATCTAGCTACTATATGGATCCATAGTCCAAGGATGAACTACTCACGCATCACACCGGAGGCTTCCATGGTGATGAAGAAGGCCTCCAGGGTGAATTCCCCTCTCCGGCAGGGTGCCGGGAGGAGCTTCAGATCCCTCCCGATCTAGGGATGGAGATGACGGCAGCTACAGACTCTTTCGTGGATTTTTGATCGGGCACTTAGGGTTTTCGTCCCGAGGCATCTTATAGGCGGAAGGGGAGGCCGAGCGGGTGCCGGAGGCGGCCACACCACCCCCTGGCGCGGGCCAGGCTGGGTCGTGCGGCCAGGTGGTGTGGTGGCCCCCTAGCCCCTCTCCGTCTCGTATTTTGGCATCTGATGACTTCCGAAAAAATAGGCACTTTGGCTTTTGTCCCGTCGAATTCCGAGAATATTCATTTTCTGACTTTCCTAGAACCAAAAACAGCAGAAAACAGGCAGCTGACACTGTGGTTCTTGTTAATAGGTTAGTCCAAGAAATCATATGAAAAGTACTCCAAAGTGTGGACAAAACACAAGAAAGTGGATAAAACCAAGCATGGAACATCAAAAATTATAGATACATTTGCAATGTATCAACTTCTCCAAGTTTAACTCATTCTCATCCTCGAGTAGGTAAGTGATAAAAAGAAAGAATGATTTTTGAGGTGACATGCACCATCAAAGACTTGATCAAAGTATTTGTAAAACATTCAAAGCTGGGATCATAGTACTTCAATCATAACATGAAAGACAAAGTTCTAGCAATAAGACAAAGAAACCATGATGCAACATGAAAAGGCACAAACAAAAGATTCATGAACAACAATGCTTTGCAAGACGTTTGTTTGTTTCACATAAAGAAAACATACAATAATAGTATTCAACTTGTCCCTCAATAGAGTAGCAAATCTAAATGCATAGGACACCTTCAAAGTTCATAAGAGTGACTAGATACAATAGTTTAAAACAAGCAATATCAAGTTATGCATCAATCAACTAGTCTTGGGACGATGCACATAAAACTAAGAATGGCCACTATGCTCTCAAAGAAGGTGCATAAAGTTAGAATGTGGAGACTCAATATAATGGTGGAAGAAAGGCCTTCATAGAAGGAAGTAGGGATCAAGTCTCATAAAGAGCTTCCAAAAATTATGGTACTTATAGCTTTCAGATCTCATCGCCCCTATCATAAGCACCTTGAAGTGATTAAGGTTAAAGTGAACAAACTATGGTGTACATGCTTGACGAAGTATAAGTTAGCAATCTCATGTCCCTTGTATACGAGGTCCGCTCCTCATGCTACTCAATTTTAGTCACCGATAAGTTCTTGTCATCGTAAGTACATGTGTATCATTGAGAACCACCAACGGGGTACCCCTTGCCCGATGATACGGAAGAATCCCCATATCAAAATGACAAGGCAAGCAGACAATGAGCATCTCAGCATTCTTCTTATTTACCATGGGAATATGGTGTTGTTTTCTCTCTTTCCTCTTTTCATAATATCTCTTTTTTCTTTTTCTCTTTTTTTCTCAATATAGGACTCTTTTTTTATAAGAAGAATGCTTCATACATAACTCATTATGGTTACGCTGTAGGTTTCCACCATGTCAGCATGGATTAGACCAGCGGCCCAGGCGTCTCTCTAACACATATAAATAACTCCATGGACTCACAAGCTCCCCTTTCATTTCACACCGACGACATCCATATGCAAAAGAGCATGATATCAACTAGGTACAACTACCAAGTGCAATGTTGAAAGCGTTCCCCATGACAGCATGGTTCTTCTAATCCCTAACAAATAAGTGCAAGCATATACAACATAGACGATACAATGGTTCAAGTTTATTAAGGGCAAGAAAAGTAAAGTGTGCCATCAAGTTCGTGAGAGCTTTAATCACTAGGTTTCTCATAACAAGTTTAATTTGGAAGGTAAACAAAAACATGAATATACTTGGAATAGCATAAGATAGTAGGTAGGCATGGTGGAATCTTTGGAATAACTTGGTTTAGGGAGTTAGATGTATGAGTGGAACTCATACTTGGTTGTGGAGACTAGCAAAAGACTAGGAGCGACAAACTAAGAGAGCAATAATGGCCATAATCATGCAGAGCGACAAAACATCATTGATCAAAGCATAAAGTGATACTACAAGTTGAAAACTAAAGGATCATAAAGGCTATGGTGTCTTGAGATAGTCATAACATGGTGTGAGCATGTGCCAAGTCAACCCAAACAAAGCATCAAAGGAGAATACCAATATACTATGCTTTAATATGCTAAAACAACGCATGATTCATCCAAGGCACATTAAGCAATCTCAATTGTTTATAACAAGTCATGCTACAGCAAAGAATACTAAGCATAAAGCCAAAACAATATCAAGCATGGCATGACAAAGCATAGGCCACAGTCAAAAACGAGCTCTTTTTATCACATAAGCATGAACTTCCGTACACTTTTCCAAACCAAACCAAACTATCTGCAAACCAATGAATGAAAGAGGGGGTCCAACAAATTTATTCAGAAAACTAAGCAAACAAACGTAAACGAAAAACCAAAATGAAAAAGAAGACGCTCCAAGAAAAAGACAACTGTGCATGAAACAATAAAAATGAAACTTTGGAAGAAACTTGGGATTTTTATTGATGAAGAAGGGGATGCCTTGGGCATCCCCAAGCTTTGACGCTTGTACTTCTTGGATATTTCTTGGAGTGACATGCGTGGCATCCCCAAGCTTGAGCTTTAGTCCATCCTTCATCTCATTACTCATTCCTTCCATACACCTGAAATTTTTCCTTCATATAAAACTTCACACAATCTTTATTAGCAACATTAGTGCACTTAAGATAAATAAGTCTTAAGGTTCAGTTCTAACACCAAATAAACTTCCATTAGAACACTAGCTGCTGTAGCACTTCCCTCAAAAAGCTCAATTCCCCAAAAGAACTCAAAAAGGAACCAACAAGAAGCAAATGTAGAAAATGGTAGAAATCTGTTAAAACAGACCAGCAGGTAAAGACGAAATTTTCGAAGACCTTCTATTGCTCAAATCAAAAAGTGTTGAACTAAAGAAGGTTAGATAACAACCTGGGGCAGAAGCACAAAAATTCATGCCTCAAAAAGACGTTCAAAGATTTTACATGAATTTTTACGGTGAAGCACATAAATCTATTTCGAGATAACAACTTTCACAATCATTACTTCTCTCTTATTAGAGGTTACTCTTGGCACAAAAAGAAAACAAAAAGGATAAGGAGAGTTTATTACAGAGGAAATAACTTTCAAGACTCATCTAAAACTTTTGGGTTATCTCCCAATAAGTACTTTTCTTTAACGCCTTTAAGTTAGGCATAAGAAGCAAGAAAGAATCAAGTGTTCTCAAATGAAGAAGCATTAACATCAATACCAGAAATATTTTCAACAAGGCAAGGTATATCATCCAAATAAGTTCTAGAGGATCCTCTCTCAATGCTCTTAGGTTCACTATTCTCATCAAAAGGGTTTGCAGGAACAATCCAATCAAGATTCTTTTCTATGGCATCATGTATTGCTACTAGTTTAAAGGGTATTGGTATCTTAGGTTCCTCCCCCTTAGGTTCGGTGTTGTTCATATTTTCTCGTGTACCAATAACATCTACACATGAGCCTACATATTGAAACGTTCAAAGACGTTCCTAGCTTCCTTGGCAACATCATAGAGCTCCTTAAAGAAAGTTTCTAGAATAAAATCCCTCTTTTCAGGGTCCTCAATTTCTTTAAGCTTAGGAAACATTACTTGCATTAAGGGGTTGAGGTTAACAACCTAGCTTCTAACATGTGAATTAAAGAAGCTGCAGCAATCTCATAGTTTGGAGCAAGTTCTACAAGGGATCTATCCTCGGTATCTTCATGTTTGCTAACATGATTGAAGAATTCTTCAATATTATCTTTCTCAATTATAGAACCACTACCAATTGAAAGGTCTTTCAGGGTGAAAGTAGGGATCAACATGGTGAGCTAAGGAAGAGGTGACAACTAAAGGAGACTTAAATTTTTTTTGTGTTTTTGGTAAAGAAAGCAAAATAGTAAGACTAATTTTTTTGGGTTTTTGATAAAGAAACGAGCAAACAAAGCAAAAAGAAACTAAGCAAAAAAAAATAACAAAGTAAAGAGATTGGTTATGAGGGACTCCCCTTGTGCAGATGTCCTTGACTCCTCGGCAACGGCGCTAGAAAAATGCTTGATGGCTCAGTCTCGGCGCCAGGAAAATGCTGGTGCGATGTTGATGTACAGCTCATTGGGAACCCCAAGAGGAAGGTATGATGAGCACAGCAGCAAGTTTCCCTCAGTTATGAAACCAAGGTTTAATTGAACCAGTAGGAGCAAGGAAACACTCCAAAGGTGTTACTAGCTGAGCTTTGGCAGGGCGCACTACCGATGCTAGTAGCAACGTGGAGACCTGCACAACACAACCACAAAACTTTGTCCCCAACTTGCGATGAGGTTGTCAATCTCACCGTGTTTTGCGGAAAACAAAGGATTAAACGTATCAAATGGAAAGAAGTAATAGTTTGCAAAAAGTAAACACAAAGCAGTAAACAATTTATAGATTGTATGTAAAAGACAAGGACCAGGATCCATAGTTCACTAGAGGTGGCTCTCCTTAAGATAGATAACATGCTGGGTGAACAAATTACAGCGGGGCAATTGACAAACATCGAGAAAGCAATACATGCATATACTAATCATCTTGACTCCTTTGAGACTTGATTGGGCATTACAACATTATACATAGACCGCCATCCAACTGCGTCTATGACTAATAATCCACCTTCAGGTTATCATCCGAACCCTCTCCAGTATTAAGTTGAAAGCAACAGATTATTGGTTTACGAACTGCGTGTAAAGTAAACAATACGATTGTTCTATGAACAAAGGATTGTTGTTTTCTCCCTAGTAGAAACAGCACATCTAGTACCTTAGAGATTTATGTCACTTCCCCAGATTACCAGAGGCATGAACCCACTATCGAGCATAAATACTAACTCTTTGAGTTGCTAGCATCTACTTGGCCAAGATAGCTACTAACAACGGAAAGCATGCAAGATCACAAATAACAAAGACATGATAGAATCAATAATCAATCTGAAATAGCATCTCAATATCCATCGGATCCCCGCAAACACAACATGCAGAATTACAAATAGATGATCTTGATCATGAATGGAGCTCACAAGATCTAAACATGAAAGCACAAAGGAGGAGAACCAGCCATCTAGCTACTACATGGATTCGTAGTCCAAAGATGAACTACTCATGCATCACACCGGAGGCTTGCATGGTGATGAAGAAGGCCTCCAGGGTGAATTCCCCTCTCCGGCAGGGTGCCGGGAAGAGCTTCAGATCCCTCTTGATCTAGGGATGGAGATGATGGCGGCTACAGACTCTTTCGTGGATTTTTGATCAGGCATTTAGGGTTTTCGTCCCGAGGGCATCTTATAGGCGGAAGGGGAGGCCGAGGGGGTGCCGGAGACGGCCACACCACCCCTGGCACGGGCCAGGCTGGGCCGCACGGCCAGGTGGTGTGGTGGCCCCCTGGCCCCTCTCCGTCTCATATTCTGGCATCTGATGACTTCCAGAAAAATAGGCACTTTGGGTTTTGTCCCGTCGAATTTCGAGAATATTCATTTTCTGACTTTCCTGGAACCAAAAGCAGCAGAAAACAGGCAGCTGGCACTGTGGCTCTTGTTAATAGGTTAGTCCAAGAAATCATATGAAAAGTACTCCAAAGTGTGGACAAAACACAAGAAAGTGGATAAAACCAAGCATGGAACATCAAAAATTATAGATACATTTGCAATGTATCAACCACCTCCTTCCCTAGGTGTGCCATGAAGCGTACGCATGGAGACGAGCCAGAGGTGAAGCCAGTTGAAGGCGCAGCAGCAGATGGCTCGATTGTCGCCAAGCAGGCGGGGGCGTCTTTTGCGGGCACGAACACCGCTCGTCGGCACGCCGTCAAGGGTTCAAGCTCATCCGTCCAACCAGTAGCCGTCGCCGTTGAGCAGCAGGTGGCTGACAACATCGTGGTGCCAGCGGCAGATCTGGATGGGGGCCAGGCGGCAGGCGGAGGCACTCCGGTGCTCTACATCAATGACCCCATCGCCGTCCAAGAAATCTTCGAGGTAATCACAGAGAATGACGAGTTCAAGGAGGAGGTACCTGATGAGGAGTCCGAGGTACTACATTGCTAGCTTCTCTAGTCACAGCCACAGATTTCACTGTTCATACGTAGGATTTGCTCAATCATGTATAGATTCTTTTGCTCTTGAAGTACGGTAGTATATATATGGTTCGAATGGTCGATTGATGCATCTGCCATCTAGTCACAAAACCCCAATCCATCTAGTCACAAAACCCCAATCTGCTCATCTGCCATCTAGTTGAGTTTGCTAGTTGAGTGTTGATTTCGATACACAACATGCCTATAACATTACATTTCTATTCCTTACTGAGCCCAATGATTCAATTTTCCCCAAAATAGTGCAAGGGAGACACATCTGATGGTGTCGTTTTCTTAGGGATGGTTAGTGAACCTGAGGCAGCAATGTACATAAAAAATATAGGTTGTGCTTTTGGTATTTTGGTTCTCCAACTCCATCTCTGAAAAAATAATGAGGCCCTTAATTTATTCTCATATGGAACCTATATATATAATGTTTGTATTATTTTTGATCTTTGAATGAGTCGTATGATGCATATGTATATCCCTGAATATTGTTTTGTATGATTACATTTCAATTTCTTATTGTGGACAATGATTCAAATTTGCCCCAACAGAGAGGCAGACACATTGGTGTCAGATTTTTTCAGGGATGGGTTAGCGAACCTGGGGCCATGTACAAGAACAATATAAGTTGTGAAATTGTTACTTGGTTTGCTTACGCCATCCCTTAGAAACTTATGAGGCTGCAATATTTATTCTACATTCGTAGAACTATGATATTTGAATTATCTATTCCATGCATTCATAGTGTATAAGAATTACATTTCGGTTTGTCACCGAGCCCGATGATTGAAATTTGCCCCAAAAGAGTTCAAGGGAAGACACATATGATGGTGTCGTGTTTTAGGGATGGGTTGGTGAACCTGAGGCATCAATACATGCACACAATTTAGGTTGTGATGTTGGTACTTTGGTTTTCCAACTCCATCTCTGGAACAAATTATGAGGCCCTTGATTTATTCTCATATGGAACTACATATATGATCCTTGAATTATTTCTGATCTTTGAATGATTCGTATGATGCATATGTATATGAATGGTTTTGATCATAAGTATTTTTAACATGTACCTAAAGATTAATTGTTTTATTTTTTATTTATAATTACAATATTTAGGCTTGTTTTTGTACCTGACTATGTATATCCCTGAATATTGTTTTGTACAATTACATTTCAATTTCTTATCGTGGCCAATGATTTAAATTTGCCCCAAAAGAGAGGCAGACACATTGGTGTCAGATTTTTTCAGGGATGAGTTAGCGAACCTGGGGCAATGTACACGAACAATATAGGTTGTGCAATTGTTACTTGGTTCGCTCACTCCATCCCTGAAGAAACTTATGAGGCCCCTAGATTTATTCTACATACACTCTGATTCAACTAATTGTCATTTTGTTGAGATGACATGATATATGAACTAATCAAACTATTGCTGAGATGCTTTCTCTTTGATATCAACTCAATATTGTCTTACATATATATGTTGTCAATTCTTGAGTTGTAATACAATTCAATCATATGTATGAGTTCTAAGTTATGTTCTTAAAAATCAACAGGAGGATGATGATGACGTGGATGATAGCAAGGAATCCAGGGACAATAAGAGCCGCTACGTGCTAAGGCGGTTACAGTGTGGGCAAATCCATTTCTACCATACGGGATACTGTTTTGCCCATTCTGTGGCAGAGCAATCAACGTGGACCTCAACTGCATGAACCAACACGCGGTGGACGTTGGCAAGGGCGGAGGCAGAAGGTATAAGCTGATTACCTTATCGTGGCACATAGCCTTCGGAATATTCCTCTAGGAGTATGTCAGGACTGGCCTGTATCCCCATGACTAGGCTGCACCTGCCCTGCTAGGCGTCTCCGTGTCCCGGCCTCCTGCTGATGCCCCTGCTTTTATTTTGTTTTAGTTAATTATTACTTGTGTGTTGCATGTAAGACAATATATTCGTGGACCGTGGTGTCTCTAGTGAATCTTCTATATATATATATGTATTAATCTACTCCTTTATAAGGAGTGCCTTAAAATTTCTAGTGTTCAACTATATTACTGATCATGCTCATGCACAATACCAAATATTTCTAGTGTTCGATTATATTATAATTTTCAAGGAATGCATCAACAAGTTAAATTGGTTGAAATTTCGTATTGAAGTAACTAAATGATATCACATTGGCGGTGGATGTTGGCAGAAGCCGAGGCTGAAGGCATCAGCCGAAGACCTAGGCACGACACGCAGCCTTCGGCAAATTCCTTATAGGTTCAACAACAGGTTGCCGCTGCCCAGCTCCGAATTCGCTTACAGGTTTAACATGGCAGAACTTGAGCTACTAAGGGTATAACTCCCACAGAGACCTTGGCAGGGGTGGCAGAATTGGCGCGGGTGCGACCACGGTGACGACGAGCTCGGATTCTAGAGGAGGAAAACATGACCGAGCATGGTCGACGCGGTGACAGATCTCACCAGGAACCAATTCTCGTCCCCATGCCATGCCATGTTGAGGGTGAGCTCCGACTCGAGATGGGAAGGAGAGCGGGGCCGAGCAGGTTCGTCCACGTCCTAGCTTCGCGCTATGGTCGTGACAACAGATTGCCGCTACGGGAAGAAGAAGACGCGTAATGGATGCATGCGCCAACGCTGCAAGCCTACAGGGAGGAGAGCGGGGCCGAGCAGGTTCGTCCACGTCCTAGCTCCACGCCATGGCCACGACGCCTGATACATTGCAAATGTATCTATAATTTTTGATGCTCCATGCTTGGTTTTATCCACTTTCTCGTGTTTTGTCCACACTTTGGAGTAGTTTTCACATGATTTCTTAGACTAACCTATTAACAAGAGCCACAGTGCCAGCTGCCTGTTTTCTGCTGTTTTTGGTTCCAAGAAAGTCAGAAAATGAATATTCTCGGAATTGGACAGGACAAAAGCCAAAGTGCCTATTTTTCCAGAAGAATCACGGAGCCAGAATACGAGACGGAGGAGGGCCAGGTCCTGGCCACACCACCCCCAGGCGCGGGCTGGGCTTGGCCGCGCCAAGGCATGGTGTGGTGGCCCCAGGCACCCCCTCGGTCTCCCTCTTCGCCTATAAGAAGCCTTCTGACCTAAAAACTTCGGGGGGTTTGACATTTTTCCAAAAGGAGTTCCGCTCCGCTGCCACCACCAGATTCCACGAAACAGCACCAAAAACTCCGTTCTGGCACCCTGCCGGGACGGGGAATTGGAGGAGATCATCGCCATCATCATCACCATCGCTTCTCCATCGACCATCCATGTTTCCCCCATCTACGAGTGAGTAATCCCCCGCTGTAGGCTATGGGGATGGTAGGGATTGGATGAGATCGTTCATGTAATGGCATGAGATTGTTAGGGCATGGTGCCTAGTATCTTTTATTAGTGCTTTATGACTTTGTTGCGACTTGTTGTGCTTAATGCTTGTCACTAGGGTCCGAGTGCCATGATTTCAGATCTGAACTTATTATTGATTCATTATGATAGTATTGTTTCTGGTCTTATCTACAAGTTGTATACACATGTTAATGTCCGGAACCTATGGCCTCGAAGTGACAAAAATCGGGATAACCGGAAGGGAAAGGCTTTGATGTGAGGATCACATGTGTTCACAGAGTGTTAATGCTTTGCTCCGGTGCTCTATTAAAAGGAGCACCTTAATTGCCAGTAGTTCCCTAGAGGCCCCACTGCAAACGGGCTGGCAGGACAAAAGATGTTGTGCAAGTTCTCATTGCGAGCACGTATGACTATATATGGAACACATGCCTAGGATTGTCTAGTACTTGGGTGCTTTATCTTATTTATCTGCAATTGCCCTATGTTCTGATTTCTATGTGAATTGTCTTGTCCATGCAACGCCCGTCCATCCATCCCTATGCCTACCGCACTCGAATCCCACTGTTTATTGCTTTTGTTACTACTGTCTTTGCTTTACTACTGTTGTTACTTTGCTATTCCTACTACAAAATTGTTGCTACTGATAAACCGATGTGAGCAAGATTGTTTCCAGGTGCAGCTGAATTGACAACTCAGTTGTTAAAGCTTATAAATATTCTTTGGCTCCCCTTGTGTCGAATCAATAAATTGGGTTTCACTTCCCTCGAAAATACTGCGATACACCCCCTATACTTGTGGGTCATCAAGACTATTTTCTGGCACCGTTGCCGGGGAGCATAGCTTTATTTATCAAGTTCACTTGGAATCACTATTGTTCAAGCTAAGTTTATCTTTCTCCTTGTTTGCTTGTTTCTTTATCAAAAATACAAAAAAATAGTTCCTACTCTAGTTGTTATTTTCGTTGGTTTGTTATTGTCTTGCTTTATCATGCTTGTTGGCAATGGTTGGTTTCTTTGAAACTGAAGCTTATTGGCAAGGTGGGTTCACGAAAGATCAAAAATATTATTATAAGGAACACCGCTTGTCACAAAAAGGGAAACACTTATGGGAACAAATTGATAGATTGTATACCATTGTTAGGAACGTGTGCTCTACTTATAATGTTACTTATTGCTGTGATGAGTCTTGTTGCAGAAAGAGGTATAAACACCTCCCATTTCAATGTGAGTATAGTGATAATGATACCATATCTTCCTATGCTAAAGGAATTTATGACTTTTATGACGCGGAACAAATTGAAGAATATATTTCTTGGAAGGGTTCTTTTGAACTTGCTAGTTTGCTTGAAAATATTGATGATTCACCTTACAAATATGAGGTGTATGGTATACTTAAATTTTGCTTTGATAATTACAAGGATGAAAATGGCTATATTCTTGAATATTTTAATAGATGCTTTCCACAAATGGAAGAGACTAATGCCTTGCAGGATCCTATGGAAGAAGAAATTGATGAACCTGAAATCTCATTAGATGAAAAAGAGGAGGAGAGTGATGAACAAAAGGAGGAAGAATGGATTAGCCACCCATGCCTACCTTCTAATGAGAGTAACTCTTTATCCCTTGCATTATTTGATTGTCCCCCTTGCTTACTAAAGGAGAATGAATGTTATGTTCCTGAGGTTTCTCTTGAAAATGTTTATAATAAAGCTCTAGTGCTTGTAGATCATGAAGAGCATGCTTTATGTGATAGTTATATTGTTGAGTTTCTTCATGAGGCTACTGAAAATTATTATGAGAGAGGAAACTATGGTTGTGGAAGTTTTCATGGTATTGAAACACCTCTCTATGTGCTGAAGGTTTTGAAGTTATTCTTGTTTTATCTTCCTATGCCTGTCACTTTGTTATTGGCTTACACGATTCCTATGCATAGGAAGTGGGTTAGACTTAAATGTGTTTTGAATTTGCTCCTTGATGCTCTCTTTTACTTCAACTCATATTCCTTATGAGAGCATCCTCTCAAACTTTTATGCCTGAAGATGATAATATGTCTATTATTCTTGGGAGACCTTTTCTTAAATACCGCATGAGCTGTTATTAATTATAATCAAGGGAAGGTGACCTTCAATGTTAATGACAAGGAACACATTGTCTATTTCCTCAAGAAGATTGAAAGGTTTTATGGTTTGAATTCGATTGAACATGTTGAGGGCATTCAAGTTGGAGAAATATATTGTCCCATACCAAGAGAAGAATTTGAAACCATTATGATTGGGACCATTGCTATCAAGGTTGAGGTAACATAATCATTAGTGGAATACAAAGTTTTGTATCATATGGAATTGTTTTGGTAACAAGACCTGATCAACCTTGTTAACAAAAGGATTTCATTGAACAAAACAATGGTTTCACTATGATTATCTCTGTTTACTTCTATTCTATCCATTTTAGTTTTTGCTTATGCCTAACTTAAAGGCATTAAAGAAAAGTACTTATTGGGAGATAACCCAAAAGTTTTAGATGAGTCTTGGAAGTTATTACTTCAGTAATAACCGCTCCTTATCCTTTTATTTGCTTTTTGTGCCAAGAGTAACCTCTGATGAGAGAGAAGTAATGATTGGAAAGTTGCTGTCCCGAAACAGATTTCTGTGCTTCACCGTAAACATTCTTGAGAGATCTATGTATGTCGGATTGAGCTGTAGTGTTCTGTGCTTCTGCCCCAGGTTGTTATCTAACTTTCGTTAGTTCAACACTTTTTGATTTGAGCAACAGAGGATCTTCGAATTTTTTTTCTTTACCTACTGGTCTATTTTGACAGATTTCTGCCATTTCCTGCATTTGCTTCTTGTTGGTTCCTTCTTGAGTTCTTTTGGGGAATTGAGCTTTTTGAGGGAAGTTCTACAGTAGCTAGTGTTTTAATGGAAGCTTATTGGTGTTAGAACTGAACCTTAAGACTTATTTATCTTGAGTGCACTAATGTTGCTAATAAAGATTGTGTGAAGTTTTGTATGAAGGAAAAATTTCAGGTGTATGGAAGGAATGAGTAATGAGATGAAGGATGGACTAAAGCTCAAGCTTGGGGATGCCACGTGTGTCACCCCAAGAAATATCCAAGAAGTACAAGCGTCAAAGCTTGGGGATGCCCAAGGCATCCCCTTCTTCATCAATAAAAATTACAGGTTTCTTCCAAACGCTTCATTTTTATTGTTTCATGCACAGTTGTGTTGTTCTTGGAGCGTCTTCTTTTTTGTTTTCGTTTTTGGTTTTTGTTTGCTTTGTTTGCTTAGTTTTCTGAATAAATTGGTTGGACCCCCCCCCCTTTCATATATTGGTGTTCAAATAGTTTGGTTTGGTTTGGTTTGGAAAAGAGTAGGAAAGCTCATGCTTAAGTGGTAAAGAGAGCTTGTTTTTGACTGTGGCCTATGCTTTGTCATGCCATGCTTGATATTGTTTTGGCTTTATGCTTAGTATTCTTTGCTGTAGCATGACTTGTTATAAACAATTGAGATTGCTTAATGTGCTTTGGATGAATCATGCGTTGTTTTAGCATATTAAAGCATAGTATAGTGGTATTCTCCTTTGATGCTTTATTTGGGTTGACTTGGCACATGCTCACACCATGTTATGACTATCTCAAGTCACCATAGCCTTTATGATCCTTTAGTTTTCAGCTTGTAGTATCACTTTATGCTTTGTTCAATGATGTTTTGTCGCTCTGCATGATTATGACCATTATTGCTCTCTCGTTTGTCGCTCCCTTACTATTGCTAGCCTTCACTTTCACTGAGTATGTTTTACTCAAGTTCCCAACTCCCTAAACCAAATATTTCCAAAGTGTCCACCATACCTACCCATTAATATCATTTGCTACTTCCGTGCATATTCAATATGCCTTTTTTTCTTCCAAATAAAATGTTTGCTTGTTATGAGAAAGTTAGTTACTAAAGCTCTCACGAACTTGATGGCACACTTTATTTTCTTGCACTTAATAAACCTGAACCATTGCGTCCTTCTTTGTTGTGCCTATGCTTGCACTTTATGAGTTGAAGTTAGCAGAACCATGTATCATGGGGACCGCTTTCAACGCTTCATAGGTACTTTGTACCTTGTTGATATCATGTTCTTTTTCTTATGGATCCCGGCGGTGTGAAATAAAAGTGGAACTTATAAGATCATGGAGTTTGTATGTATGTTAGAGAAACGCCTGGGCCGCTAGCCTAAGCCATGCCTAATCATGGTGGAAACTTGCAGCATAACCATAATGAGCATTCTATGAAGCATCCTCAATAAAAATTTATGCACATAGTAAATAAAAAGATCGCCGAGATGCTCATTGTCTGCTTGCCTTGTATTTTGATTATGGGATAGCTCCCGTGTCATGTGCAAGGGGTACCCCGTTGGCGGTTCTCTATGATACGTATATACTTACAATGACAAGAGCTTACTTGTGACTGAAGTTGAGTAGCATGAGGATCGGTCTTCGTAAGTAAGGGGCATGAGACTTTGATTTATAACTTGTCAAGCATATCCTCTTAGTTGTGTCACTTTCACCTTAACCACATTAAAGATGTTTATGATAGGGGCAATGAGAGCTCAAAGCTAACGGGTACCATACTTTCAGCATTTGGAAGCCTTTCAAACTATTCAAAACCTTTTCATTTCCTTGTTGAGTTTCCACACATTCTATGAGCACTTTCTTGAGAGCATAGTGGCCATTCTTAGTTCTATGTGCATTGTCCCAAGACTTGTTGATTGATGCATACCTTGATATTGCTTGTTTTAAACTATTTGTATCTAGACACTCTTGTGAACTTTGAAGGTTTCCTATGCATTTATATTTGCTACTCTATGAGGGACAAGCTGAATGCCACTATGCTATGTTTTCTTTATGTGAAACAAACAAACGTCTTGCAAAGCATTGTTATTCATGAATTTTTTGTTTGTGCCTTTTCATGTTGCATCATAGTTTATTTGTCTTATTGCTAGAACTTTGTATTTCATGTTATGATTGAAGTACTTTGATCCCAGCTTTGAATGTTTTACAAATACCTTGATCAAGTCTTTGATGGTGCATGCCACCTCAAAAATTATTCTTTCTTTTTATCACTTACCTACTCGAGGACGAGAAGGAGTTAAGCTTGGGGATGTTGATACATTGCAAATGTATCTATAATTTTTGATGCTCCATGCTTGGTTTTATCCACTTTCTCGTGTTTTGTCCACACTTTGGAGTACTTTTCATATGATTTCTTGGACTAACCTATTAACAAGAGCCACAGTGCCAGCTGCCTGTTTTCTACTGTTTTTGGTTCCAGGAAAGTCAGAAAATGAATATTCTCGGAATTGGACGGGACAAAAGCCAAAGTGCCTATTTTTCCAGAAGACTCACTTAGCCAGAATACGAGACAGAGGAGGGCCAGGGCCTGGCCACACCACCCCTAGGCGCGGGCTGGGCTTGGCCGTGCTAGGGCATGGTGTGGTGGCCCCAGGCACCACCTCGGTCTCCCTCTTCGCCTATAAGAAGCCTTCTGACCTAAAAACTTCGAGGGGTTCGACGTTTTTCCTGAAGGAGTTCCGCTCCGCCGCCACCACCAGATTCCACGAAACAACACTAGAAACTCTGTTCTGGCACCCTACCGGGACGGGGAATTGGAGGAGATCATCGCCGTCATCATCACCATCGCTTCTCCGTCGACCATCCATGTTTCCCCCATCTATGAGTGAGTAATCCCCCACTGTAGGCTATGGGGATGGTAGGGATTGGATGAGATCGTTCATGTAATGGCATCAGATTGTTAGGGCATGGTGCCTGGTATCTTTTATTAGTGCTTTATGACTTTGTTGCGACTTGTTGTGCTTAATGCTTGTCACTAGGGCCCGAGTGCCATGATTTTAGATCTAAACTTATTATTGATTCATTATGATAGTATTGTTTCTAGTCTTATCTACCAGTTGTATACACACGTTATTGTCCGGAACCTATGTCCCCAAAGTGACAGAAATCGGGATAACCAGAAGGGAAAGGCTTTGATGTGAGGATCACATGTGTTCATGGAGTGTTAATTCTTTGCTCTGGTGCTCTATTAAAAGGAGCACCTTAATTGCCAGTAGTTCCCTAGAGGCCCCGCTCCAAACGGGCTGGCAGGACAAAAGATGTTGTGCAAGTTCTCATTGCGAGCACGTATGACTATATATGGAACACATGCCTAGGATTGTCTAGTACTTGGGTGCTTTATCTTATTTATCTGTAATTGCCCTATGTTCTGATTGCTATGTGAATTGTCTTGTCCATGCAACGCCCGTCCATCCATCCCTATGCCTACTACACTCGAATCCTACTGTTTACTGCTTTTGTTACTACTGTCTTTGCTTTACTACTGATGTTACTTTGCTATTCCTACTACAAAACGGTTGCTACTGATAAACTGCTGTGAGCAAGATTGTTTCCAGGTCCAGCTGAATTGACAACTCAGTTGTTAAGGCTTATAAATATTCTTTGGCTCCCCTTGTGTTGAATCAATAAATTAGGTTTCACTTCCCTCGAAAATACTGCGATACACCCCCTATACTTGTGGGTCATCAACGCCCCATAGATTGCCGCTCCGGGGAAGAAGAAGACACGTAATGGACGCAGGCGCCAACGCTGCAAGCCTACATGGCTGTCATGATGGCAGCGACATAACGACGAAAACTAACAGGGAACCCAACTTGACGGGCATTAGCCTGATATTTTGTATTGAAACGTAAAGTTGAATTCGTGCCGAAAAAGACCCTCTGAGTATTTGACACGCCAACTGTGGTCATCGCGGTTGATTACTGGCAACTTGGGTTCCGCGTTGCCTGGGCGCCTCAACTTTCGGGCTGCAAAGTGATATTCCCCTCAATTTGCTGGCTGGTACCGTTGCTGTGGCTGGCTTCCTCCGACGCCGTCCCTATTACTACGGTACCCGCTATTGTAGTCATCACTTCGTCGGTTGTCCCCTCGAGAAAAACCGGCTGCCACATAACTTGGTGTGCGGTACCCATCGTTGTTTCCTTGCCTTCTGTCATTATTGCACCACTCCCTATCTTCTTCGGGTGAGCAGGCTCTTTTGTTATGTAATGCATCTTCTCCATCGGCCCAACGATTAGCTATTTCCATCAGCTGTGAAATTGTCTTTGGTTTGATTCATCCTAGTTCTTCAATGAACTCTTGTCGCTGAAGCCCGTCGTTAAAAGAGTCAATTGCTCTTTCATTGGATATCGTCTCAGCTCAGTTTTTGATAATTCTCTAGCGTTGGACGAAATCTCGTATTGATTCTCCTGGCTTTTGTTTACAGGCTCGTAGTTGTTCTAGAGATGCGGGTCGCTTGAAGGTCTAGTTGAAATTTCTGATAAACTTGTCCTCCAGGTCGTTCTAGCTGCAGATAGAGTCTTCAGGTAATTGTCGTAACCATGAGCGAGCCGGGCCGGTTAAATGGAGTTGCAAACTTTGCATCATAGTGGCCTTAGAGCCGCCTTGTAGTTTAACTGTAGCAAGATAATCTGTCAACCAAGCTTCGGGCTCTTGGAAGCCGTCATATTTATGACGACCATGAGGTAGTTTGAAATCTTTTGGTACTGGAGTCTCGCGAACCCGTCGGGTAAAGCAACTGGCTCCACATAGCTCTTGATCTTCCTCGCTTTCATCATCATAATACCTTTGACTACTACGCTCTTTCCTGGATCGATCAATCCTTCACTATGTAATGTCGTTTCTTGCATCATTTCGCGGTTCTGATCCCGAGAAGTGGACCCGATGTGGCGATCGTGATCGTCGGGTGTGACTTACTTGCCGATGGCTACTGCGATGACGCGAGGATCTGTCTAGTTGTCGTATGGTTCCCTACTGTTCCTGTGCGAGAGATGCTCCCACCATGCTGAGGTTCATCAGGGCGGAGCGATGGAGGGATGCACGAGGATCATCGGGTGCAGGTTGAGTTGTTATCAGATATGTTTATGCGGCCATGATTGCCGCCTGAGTTGTTTTTGCCTTGATATTTCCTGCTTGATCTATTGACACGAAAGATAGATCCAGATCTTAGATCAGTTCACTTCTGTCTCCTTTGGGGATGTTCTATAGTTGAGATGTTCCCCTTCTTGATGGTGCTCCTCCTGTCACGCTCCCTGATCCTCGGGTAGAGCTTAGTTGGGCATGTCATAGGCTGGATTCGTCAGCAAGCCTCTTACTTTCGCCGAGCTGCTTCTGCATCCTTAGCAGGTCCCTTTTTGTGATGGAGCAAATATTGGTATGCTAGTAGATCCTCGCGCGTGGCATCATCGGTGATGGGAATTGCACTCAAAATTGCTGCTCTTGCATTTTCCCATGCTTTGGCTGGCAGTAGGAGAGTTTGCCTCTCGCCTCTGCGTGGCTCTCCTCCTCCTGGGGTTACGTGGTTGTTTGCTGGGTCTTCCCCGTTTTCGCGATTTCCTTCATTTCTGTGGTTTCCTGCATTGTCACTTGATAGGATATCATCAGGGTTAAAAATAGGATTACCATTGGAATCTTGTTGGGCCGATGCGTCGCCAATGATCATGCATACTTGGTGCTGGGTAGTATACGGACTTGTGGCATCTTCATCTGAATTGGGGGAGACACTTTCAGGTGGATCAGCGAAGTCCATAAATTTCTGCTCCGGGTATATTTCTGCCATCCTTATTCCAAAGTCGATGCTTTAGCTGCTTTCTTCGGGTTCGGAATTTGCTAGACTTGTTATGCATGGTGGAGTTAGTGGGGATTCTAATCCGAAGGAGAGATTGTCATACAGACCATCAAGGTCCCCCAGATCCGTCTCATCTTGCTTGTTTTCGTCGGGTGCTTCGATTTCCGTCGTGACATCCATGGAGGATCTGACAAATGATGCTGGAATCGCTATAAGCATAGTTTGCTCCGTCGACGGTCCTGATGTAATCATGGCTGATGGGCGTAGCTCTTGGGGGTCTTTAGCTTAGAAATGGAAACTTCTGATGATCAGATCGGATCCACCGTTGAAATCGGCGGGTACTGTCATAGGGGTGGGCAGGCGTGGATCTGTTTTTGTGGGGTTGTTGTTTGGCAAAAAGAATTCCGCCGAATCCATGGTTCGAGCATTCAAGTTTCCCACAGACGGCGCCAATTGACAAGGGGAGATCTCGACAATGTCCATAAAGAAAGACTTAGGGTTTTGCGGAAAAGAGAACACTGGGGATTTCATCAGAAGTCAGGAAACAATGAGATCAAAGTCGCTTGAATATTACAAGGGATTTCCTTGTTACAAATCGCTGGGGGATTGTTTTGTGATCTCGCCTATGCTTCTCCGTCCTATATATAATAGGCCGGGTCTCAAAGCTGTATGCGGATAGGTTACATAATTACAATAACAACTCCAAGTCGGTCTTTGTTCCTCTTTCCTACTATAACTATAATCTTTGTCGGTTGCTCTTTTGGATCTTCATCTTGACTCTTCATGGGCCATAAGCCTTTCTGCAGGTCCTAGGTAGCAAATTATAAGGATCCAAGTAATCATACCTATGTCAGTAAATTTGTTACATGTTGCACAAGTGCGGAAGAAACTGAAGTTTTAGCTTGTCTAGGGTGGGGGAGGACTGGCCAACAATGTTGGAGTCTGATTGATCGAGATTGATCAGAGTGATAGAGCTTGTATTCTGAAGTGCTAGAGCTAATGAAAATGTATCATGTTTTTTTTGAAAGGAGCATATATTAATATCAAAAGATACAAATTACACCTAGCCTCTACAACAACACATTGCCCTAGCGGCCATACGGATGCACATAGCCAAAAAAGAAAGAAAGAAGAATTACAAAAAAATAAACGTCCCTCTACAGTGACCCATTAATTGGAACAACAATACTACCACCACCAAGACGCACCAGAAGTCCAGCTTCTCAAAAACGACTCCTCCAAGAAGGGAACAGTGCACAAACACCATCCTCGTCCGATCAAAGATCTTAGGTTTTCACCCTGAAGAAAGTCCACACTCTCAAAACAATGCCTTCAACAAGGCCATTGTCAGGCACAACCAATTAAGTCTAGACCCTAGGTTTACACCCTGAAAGATAGGACCATGAACCTCTCATGTGCAGCCGCCCCTACTTGCATGCCACTGTTCCAAGTCACGAATCACCAAGCCAATTCCTCATCACCACCCAGACTTGAACTACCATTGTCAGTCCATAGATCTTGGTCTCCATGAAATTCTTCGTCAGCAGCATGGAACGAGAACATGCCCCATGATCTTAACAGACAAAAAAGCTTCGAAGCGCATCCTCTGAAACCAAACGGTCAGAGTAAAACATGGATGCGCATGACCGAATCCCATCTGATCCAGCAATCTTGATCGCACTTATGGCGTACGCCGGTGGATCCTTCTGGAACACGGCATAGTAACCATATCAATGTAGAGAAACATCAGGTGGATCTTCGTCTTGGCTTGAGAGGGATCATGGACCGCCACCATTATTAGGCAGATCGTCGGCCCTCGCGCCACCGCCCGCCGACTCCCCATGGGATCGGCCGCCCAATTCCCACCAGCAAGGTCGGCAGAGGAGTAGGCATCCTGGGCTGCCACGACTGCAACCTGGCACCAAGAAACCTATGGAGATCCTCCGAAATCCAAACATCGGATGCGGGGGTGGGTGCATCTGGTCCAAGGGCCTAGCGACCACACCCACCAGAGCTCCACCGGTCATCTCATCGCCGCCGTCTGCCATGGCGCCCACCACTAGCCTCCACCTACGCCTGCCACACCGATGGCAGCCCGTACTCCCAGCGGCAACGACCCTTGTCGCACCACTAGCCAGGGGAGAGGGATCCTCGTCGCCACCCTCCTTGGGACGCCTGGGCTTTGTCCACTAGCCCCTCCGGCAGCAGTGAGAAAGGGGAAGAGGCGGCGGCGCCTAGGGTTAGAGAGGGGGTAGGGTTAGAGAGGCTGCGAGTGTGCCCGACTACCTAGTTTTTTTGTACATTCATAATATTGTCCGAATATGTATCATGTAATCGAGGTTAAGAAGGTGGAGCACATGATCAACGGAGGTGTGCATGTTTTAGCACAATCAGCAAATCAGGAACGAGTGATGGTTTATGTAATGCAACCTGGGCTGGCCTTCGTCAAATATGGTTGCAAACGATTGTAAAATAAGTTTGCCTAATTGATAAAGCTCACCGATCCGTCAAAAGAATACATATAGAGTCCTTTGATAAGTCTGAATCAGTATTGAAAATTGCGAATATAAATACCCCCCTTGCTAAAATAAGTCCGAATCAGGCAGTTCAGACCCATTGCCCTAATAAATGTCATCTTCAAATTTGTGGAGAAAGCGTACGCTCTTCGCCTCTCCCCCATAGCACATCGTACCACTAGTCGGACCCAATCTGCATTCATCAAAGGTAGACATAGTCACGAGGGGGTGATCTCCCTCCAGGAGGTTGTGCATGAGACTAAATCCAAGAAGAGCAGGGGCGTCTTCTTAAAATTGGACTTCGAAAAAGCATACGACCGTATCAACTGGGCCTTCCTCAAGGAGGTACTGATCAATAAGGGATTTGAGCCCAGCTAGGTCCACAGGGCCATGAGTCTGGTCGTGGGAGGCTAGACGGCAATTTCTATCAACAGAGGTTGAGAACTTCTTCCGTAATGGCGGCAGGAGGGGGAGGCAGTGGGATCTGCTCCAACCGCTACTACCGCGTTGGGCACGTTTCGGGCCTAATCCCGCATTTGGTCCAGGGAGGGGTGTCACACCAGCAGTATGCAGACGACACCATCATCATGTTTGAGCCTGGATACTTGGCTATTGCCAACCTCAAGTTTCTCCTCCTGTGCTTCGAATGCATGTCGGGCCTCAAGATTAACTTTCAAAAGAGTGAGGTCATGGTTCTCAGGATCTCCGAGGCGGAGGCCTCCAGGATCACGAATAAGCTCAACTGCAGGCGTGGAGCCTTCTCATTCACTTACCTTGGCCTACCGATTAGCGATCGGGTGCTGATGGCAGCTGATTGGAACCCCCTTACAATGAAGGTGGCTAAGAGGGCGAACCCATGGATGGGGAAATTCATGTCGTCCGCTGCACGACTTAAGCCGATTAATGCATGTGTCTCGAGCCTCCCGATGCATGCCATGGGGGTGTGTCTGCTAGGAGAAGGTATTCACAAAGAGATGGACAAACCGTGCTCCCAGTTCTTCTAGGAGGCTAACGGCCCTAGGAAAAAATATCATTGGGTAAGATGAGAGAACCTTTGTAAGCCTAAGGCCTTAGGGGGCATGGGGATCTTAGATACGAGGATTATGAACGCGTGCCTCATGGTCAAGTGGATCTGGAAGCTCTACTCGGGGGGATCAGGGGCTTTGGGCAGACATAATCAGGAACAAGTATCTTCGTAGCAAGGACCTTCTGTTGGGCGAATATCCTTAGGGGTCACCGTTCTGGAAGGCTCTTTAGAAGGTTAAACACCTTTTCCGCCTGGAGGCGAGGCATGAGGTGGTCAGTGGGGAGTCCACCTCTTTCTGGTTGGACTAGTGGTAGGGGTCGGGGCCCCTACACGTCAAATTCTCGGGCCTTTGGGCGATTTCTGCGAAACCGGAGGCGTCTGTTTCCCAGATGCGTACAGCAGGAGGCTAGCTCACATCTTTCCGATGCACTTTGGACCTCTCTAACCGGGTCGCCTGTACTACCCTCCTAACGGAACTGGAGGGAGTGCAGTTGGGGAATGGGAAAGACAGGATTAGTTGGGACCTTGAACCGTTGGGGCGGTTGTCGGTCCGGTCCCTCTATCGTAAAATGTGTCGGGCCACTCCTAGCAAACACTTTAGTGACATCTGGCTCATCAAGGTGCCACTGAAAATTCGAAATTTCCTCTGCCAACTCACCCGCAATAGGCTGCCGGCCAATGTTAATATCAAACATAGAAGGATCCGTCTAATGGTTGTTGTGCGCTTTGCGGGGAGTATGAGGATGAAGACCGCATTTTCTTCTCATGTACCCTGGCGGCGTTCATGTGGAGCGCTGTTAGGGAACTTCTCTCCTACGCGTGGAACCCAAATTCCTTCTTGGATGTTTTTAGATTTATGCAGACCCAGACGGGGTAGCCTAAGCGTGTTCTCTGGATTTGCCATGCGGCATTGCTTTGGTCCTTGTGGACCAGTAGGAACAGATTCTCCATCGAGAGGACCTTTCCGACTCAGCCGCCTGACGTGCTATACAAAATGACCTTATTCTCCATCTCTGTTTCGGGCTTTTGGCCGTAACAACATTGCTACAGTCACAGCTCCGCGCTGAACAGTGGACGACACTGCAATGCCGAATAGGTCAATCCCTCGCCATGCATGCATGCACAGAGTTGCTAGGCTAGAGATGGGCGAAACAGCAGGAAGCGAGCGACATGTCGGTGGACGGATCGACGGCCGGCCGGAGCCGACGATGGACAGTTCCTCCTCCTATTCCCTAGCCAACCAGGGATCGTTTCTCCGGACGGAGCTCGACGACAGCTATTTGACAAGAGTGCGGAGCCAAGCCAAGCCAAGGCTAGTGTCGATCTCCGCATTCAATGTTCGTCCCCATTGCCGCCCCTCCCCGCTCCGCCGGCCAGCACTGTGCGCACCTACAAACTACAGCGAAAAATACTAGTAGTACTAAGAAGGTACGTAGAGAAAAAAAACATCCCAAGTAATTGTTCACAGGTCTCGTCACCTGGCTTCGACCACTGTATGTATATGGATTCCCGTCGATCTTCCGGACGGCCGCGATGACCATGTTTGAAGTACTCCGAATTAGTACCGAGTAAGTTTTACTATAGAGTGAATTAATTCATTAAACGGCTGCAGTGCAGGCAGGCGCAGGCAGCCGCAGCTACTAGCACTTTAGACAGCGCGGCAGCTTGACTTTGGTGGCCAAACGCGACGCGAGCGAGCGGCGCGTTGCAGCGGCCGGAGGGGAGAGAAAGGCGGTTCCGCGGAGGCCGACCAAGGCCGGGCCGGGGTCACGTCGCGCCATCCCATCCCATCCCATCCCCGTCCTCTCCAACAGCCAGGAACACCGCCCACGTCATGGCGCACAGCAGGGGTTCAGAAGCAAAGAAACGGGACGAGATTTCGCCAAATCCCCTCTGGCCTTCCACCACGCATCATTACTCCTCCCTCTGTGACCGTGAGCCCGTCGCGTCGTTGTACGTGACCGGCCCGGCCCCGGCGCTCTCATCACCCGCTAGCGTGCGTGTCTCTCCGGCCGCGTGCGTCTGAGCATGCATGTATATATCTCTCTGACCTAAATCACATCCATCCGTCGTCCGTCGTCCATCGGTACTGCATTTTCCTTCTTTTGTTCGTCTTAAATTGTAGCGGTATCTTCCATTGTAACTGGTTCGCCCGTTGCAATGCAACGCATGGGCGAGCCGCCCCAGCAGAGATCTCGTGTCAGGAAGCAAATCCACTACGTGCGCGCGCATAGCAACAAGAGTGTGTACCTTCTCATGCGTACGACCTCAGTGGCATACACTAATGTTACCTACATATATATATTTCAGTTGGGTTTATTTATGATGCAAGAAAGTTAACGTCAGATATGGGTAAAGCTTATTTTTTATGGTACATCTGATCGAGTACATACTGCGCAAATTCGCTTTTGAACTCAGGTGCATATGCTCCTACCCTCCTACTCCTACCACCAAAAAACATTTTAAAATGTTCATGTGCATCTTGATATTCTATGGAGTAAAACGCTGCATGTACGGACGGATTGTTACTGAATCCCATCTACGGAATTACGTGGGGATGTGGAGACCAATCATGGGCCTAAAATCATGGGAGGTGGGAAATTTTGAACCAATTAATGTTGCCAGGTCATCCTGATAAGTCTATTCTGTAAAGATATTTCTGTAGGTGCACGCCACAAGTTTCGTGGGAACCCGATTTTTTTGTGTCATGTGTAAAAAAGATTAAAAAATGTCTCATGAAGAGCTTTTTTTAGCACTGCATTTTGTCTTTTTTACACACGACACAAAACATATCGGTTTTCTGTGAAACGACTTTACCAACACAAAGAACGTCGAGAGATGTACACATGACATTTTTTTGTCGGAATTTTCGAACAAAAATGCCTTACATACTACTCATACATTGTTCTTGCCAATCCTGACAGTTCTTGTGTTTTCATTTTTCTAAGTTTGGGAGAAGTGGGAGGACACGGGAACAAAACTCTATTAGATAATTTATAATAGCACCATATTGCATGCGCGTACATGCATGGACTCAAGAGATTAGTGATCTAGTGCTAGTCTTCTATACTACTCCGATGATCCAATGCATACATGTGCATGCATACAAGTAATGAAGAGCAAGCAAACAACTACAGACGATCACCAGTACTACATAAACTAAAAAGAGGAAGAAAAAAAGGTACAAGTGCTTGTCTAAATAACGATCACACTTGCAAAGCTACTAATCAAAAGCTGCAACATAACATAGCCGAATGATCGATCGAAATAGGTAGCCCTAGCTAGTAAACGAACGATCCGGATCATGCGCCCCTGGTGGATGCAGGTGGGCCCACCTCGTACACGAAGGCGCTGTGCTGCAGGCAAGCGTCCAGCCAGGTCGGCGGTGGCTCCTGTGGACCGCCGTTGACCCCGAGCTGCGCCGGTGGGCCTGCCTTGCCATTGACGATGGAGGTGAAGGATGGGAAAGCTGGGAAATATGCTGCGCCGTTTGGCTGCTCCTGGACGCAAGCTGCTGCCGCTGCTGGGAAACCGCCATTGTTGGTGCTTGCGTTCTTGGCCTGGCTCTGCATTACTGGAGGAGACTGCAGGTTTGGGAGGTCATGGTGGAAGGGGATGAACTGGCTAGGGTTTAGGAAGGGGACAGGTGCTTCCTGGAGGAAGCTGGGGTGGTGGTGGTTCATGGGGAGGTAGCAGTAGGGGTTCCTCATCTCAATCATCTTGCTGTATTGGTCTACTGCCTTGTGGAAGATCCTGCACACCACCCACTCTTCCTGCAAAGTAATCATGGACAACATAAGTTCAAATATAACACTAAAAAATATATGTAATCAACATAGTAAACATGCAGATCAATGTAATATGAAACTTTTATCTTGTGCATGGATTGTGGGCAAATGCTGTAGAGAATATATCCATATATTTTACTCCTGAACTCTGCTAGCAGAGAGCACATTTGTGCTGTCATGCATGTAACTGGTTTTTTTTAAAGCGGCATGAAGGGGAGAGATAGATGGAAGATTTGACGATATGCACTTGGACGATTGGAAATAGGGGAGCAAAGTACAAGAGCCATGAGAGTGAGAGAGAACAAGCATGTATGGGTGCAGCGTGAATACAGCTAGCTAGCTCAGATATATCCTGTGTCAGTGCAAATCTGCCGATAGATTTTTGGGCAGAAACAGGCGCCCACGGTGTGTGTTGAATATCAGGCATCGTCATGCTTATGATACTAGGAGTAGCATTTTTGACAGAGAATGATACTAGTAGTAGCATTGAATGAACAAAAGCGTACTATCAACATATAATAAGCATATATTCCATATCAATCTGCATGCGTATGTCACCGTATGTATGCATGCAACCACACGCATGACGCATCATATCAGATCAACGCTTCATATCAGATCTACTTATGTACTAACGACCACGTAAACTTGTTCTTGAGGCCTCAAATGTTGATATTTCCCAGCTCAGACAGTGACTGCTACTAGTACCAGGAGCCAAAAAACCATCTAGGAGTAGCTGACTAAAGGTCCATGCGGAATCATGGATTGAGGAGGAGGAGGAGGAGGAATAAGAACGCAATGCAATGAAGATACCTTGGATGAGCGGCGGACGGCGGCAAAGTCGCCGTCGAGGCGGTACTCGTGTAGGACCCACTTGGTCTTCTCCCCGCGTGGCGCGCGTCCCCTGTAGAAGACGAGCGTCTTCTTCATGCCGAGGATGGCGCCGGTGGCGGCGTTGAGAACCTCCCGGTCCTTCCCCGTGGCCTTCCAGTAGCCGGCGCCGGTGGCGCGGTTGGTGCGGAGGCCCGTGGGGTACTTGCGGTCGCGGAGGCTGAAGAAGTACCACTCCCGCTCCCCCATCCTCGCGGCCTCCGGGAGGTCCCACGGCTCGCACCGGTTCAGGTCCACCTCCGCGATGTCCACGCCGCCGCAGCAGGCGCCGTTGAACACCTTGGCGGCGAGGTAGTAGGTGACAAGCTCCTCGTCGGTGGGGTGGAAACGGAAGCCTGGAGGAAGGCCGTGCTCCCCGGAGGCCGCCTCCGCCGCCGCCATCTCCTCCCCGATCAGCTCCCACAGCGCGTCGCCCATGGCCGCCGCTGGGTGATGCTGGTGCATGCGCGCCCCGCAAAGATCGATCTTTTCACGGTGCGAAGAGGAGAGTTCTTGCTCAGGAACCCTAGGAGAGCTATGGACTAGTGGGGGGAGCTAGTGAGAAATGTTGTTCTCGGCTATGGAGGTGTGGTGTGAGTGGGGAAGAGGCCAATGGGCAATGGGTGGTCTATATAGTTGAGCACGGAAACGTAGAAAGACTACAGTGCTGGTGCTTTAGCCCAAGACCCCTACTCTCTCTCTCTCTCTCTCTCTCTCTCTCTCTCTCTCTCTCTCTCTCTCTCTCTCTCTCTCTCTCAGCTTTATCCCACAGTGTAGCTAGATAGCTAGGTGTAGAAGAGAGTGGGAATGCAAGGCAGAGAGGGTAAGATTAATGGATCATGAAGGGCAAGATGCACCTGGAATGGATCCCCAAAAGGAAACTTGATGGAGCTTAAGAGGACCCTGAACTTCTTGCAAAGTATAGCCACCTGCTGCATGGAAACCATAGCTAGTTATAGACTCCGTAGATCACATGGAAACGTGCATATGAGCATCATCCATTGCACATGCATTACATGTGACACAGGTAAATCTACATGTACACTGTTGGAACATACATGTACTGCATCTGCATAGATATGTAGGCAAAAAATGTGTGCGTACAGATCGATATTAATTTGGGGCAGATGGTGAAGTTACACAACTTTCTGCCACTGTTGCCGTGTACTTATTTCAGGGTGCCATGCTTATGTACTACCGCCACTGTGCATATACAGGCAAGGAAGATTTTGGAACCAAAGGAGAAGTCCTTTATAGCTAGCTACCTAGGCTTCTAGCTTAGCATGTTCAAACGCCGTCCCCTTGCGTGCTTTCCACAGGACTAATTCGATCGTGTGCGCATGCCGTGCCGACGTGCCGTTACTTGTTTTCTATAGCCCCATAATGCAGTCGTACGTACGTCCGGTTTTATTACTTAGTACCTCACGTCTTCACCACTTGTTTTGTTCGTAACATGACAGATTTGACGGTGACGATGTGCGCATGCAAAATCGTCCTACGAATCTCCTGTGATAAGATCAGGCCAGAGGGCGTGCGAACCGCAGCTAATATGGATCGTACGTGCATGCCCATCGGACCTATACGAATAGAAGCATGCACATCGACATGCATTTCAGTGTACAATACACAGTATTTGCTATCTAGGAGCATCTCCACTCGGGGCCCTAAATGCCCCACTAGGGAGAAAACTTTTTGCCGTGTGTGTAAAATACACGGCAAGACTTTGCCGTGTACAAGCACACGGCAAAACCTACGCAAAGGCCCTTTGCCGTGTGTGTTCTAAAAAAGACACGGCAAAACCTTTGTCGTGTGTCTTACGCGTATACACGGCAAAGTAAAGTGAAATGACAGTTCCCGTGGAGATGATGGTGTCTATTCTTTGCTATGTGTCGTCCATAAATCCAACACGACAAAGGTTGTCTTTGCCGTGTGTCTCGTACACGGTAAAGATGCTGCCTTTTCAAAAAAAATCATTTTTTTCAAACTTTTTTAAATATTTTTTACTCGTTAATCTCATATAGGATATTTTTAACCCTAAGTATGCTTATATTAGGTCAAATTGCACTCATGATCAAACTTCCCTTCGGTCACCCATCCTAACACTACCTAACCCTAGCATGCTTAACTTTTTCGTTCCTTCCGAATGAGTTTCCGAGAAAAAAATCATACCTTGTCGATAATATTTTCATATCAACCGTATTAACTCTTGGATCATGATGTCACACATCTCAGTTTAAGATTCCAAACAATTATTTAAGTAGACAATAATGAATAAGTAATAATAATCTTGAATCCAAATAAAAATTAAAATGATTTCATTTTTTGCCTTTTTTATTTAATATGGAATAATTCATATATTTAAATCCGCAAATCGGAATTCGACAAATAAAATGTCTAAATCGATCAGAAAAATGAGAGGAATCCAAATTTGACATCCATATAATCTTGTGAACCTAAAAATGATTGATGAACCTTGACATATTGTTTTGATTGTTTTTGAATTTCTTATGCCCCTTTCAAACTATGGTCAAAATGGCAGGCATGAAGATTTGGAGCTCGGGGCCGAACCTCGCTAAACTTGCATTGGATATCTGATGAAATACATATTTTGAACCTAAAAATGGTTTTTGTAAAAAATCATGAGCATCAGATCATGTACCTATAGTTCATATCTGACCCACTTCCTACCGATTCAGTAGGAATTTGTCTTTTTCACCAGGGGTGGATGGAAACGTTTGAGATCCCCCTGTTGGGACATTGTCCATGTAAGGTGGTATAGTATTTTTCAAAAATGGGGTGGTAGCATTTTGAATTAGCCATTTGGTGGTTGCTTCACAAAAGCCCCCGTTTTTGCGCTCGGAAAATGGAAAATAGCTTTTTGGTGCGACGTAAAGGAAAACTTTCTCCTGCAACATTGTTCGCTATCCCATTATGCACATGCATGCACAATATGGGTACATTATCACAAACTATGCCTTGATTGTAGCTATAACATTGGTCATTTGACCCGAAAGCCAGGAAACCTCGAATGAGATAGGTCATTTTGTGAAGGTTTTTTGAGACATAATCAATATACCAAGTTTCATATTTTTCTTTCCAACTATGTCACATAATATGACATCATGCAAAGGTTTCGCATTTTTTGGATCATTTTTGAATTTCTTATGCCCATTTTAAACTATCGTCAAACTTTGTCGAATGCCGGGAATGAAGATTCTGAGCTCAGGGTTGAGCCTCGCTAAACTTACATGGGATCTCTTATTAAATAGCATACTGTGAACCTAAAAATGATTTTTGTAAAAAATCACGAGCATCACATCATGTACATGTAGTTCATATCTTACTCACTTCCTATCGATTCGGCAAGAATTTGTCTTTTTCACCAGGGGTGGACGAAAAGGTTTGATATCCCCTATTGGGGCATTGTCCATGTAAGGTGGTCTAGTATTTTTAAAAAATGGGGTGGTAGCATTTTGAATTAGCCATTTTGTGGTTGCTTCACAACCACCCCCCCTCCCCCCCGTTTTTGTGCTCAGAAAATGGAAAATGGCTTTTTGGTGCGACGAAAAGGAAAACTTCCTCCTGCAACATTGTTCACCATCCCATGATGCACATGTATGCACTATATGAGCACATTATCATAAACTATGCCTTGATTCTAGCCATAACATTGGTCATTTGACCCGAAAGCCAGGAAACCTCGAATGATATAGGTCATTTTGTGAAAAAAAAATTTGACACATAATCAATATATCAAGTTTCGTATTTTTCTTACAACTATGTCACATAATATGACACCACGCAAAAGTTTCGCATTGTTTGGATCGTTTTTGAATTTCTTATGATGTTTCAAACTATCATCAAACTTTGTCGAACGGCGGGCATGAAGATTCTAAGCTCGGGGCTGAGCCTCGCTAAACTTGCATTGGATATCAGATGACATAGCATATTGTGAATCTAAAAATGGATTTTTTTTTAAAATCATGAGCATCACATCATGTATGTGTAGTTCACATCTGACCCACTTCGTACCGATTCGGGAGGAATTTGTCTTTTTCACCAGGGATGGACGGAAAGGTTTGAGATCTTCCTGTTGGAACATTGTCCATGTATGGTGGTCTAGTATTTTTTTAAGCGGGGTGGTAGAATTTATGTTCTTATATGTGTCACTGAACTGAACCCCTTCCGCTCCCAAAGATGGAGACGTCGTTATGCTCACTCAGCCACCCTGCCATAGGTGGATTCCCAGTGTGGTAAACCTTTTCTATCTTGTTGGTCGTGCATATTTTGAGATGTCCATATCAGTTGGATGCAAATTTCTTGTTTCACCAACCAGGAACATAACTTGACTACTACTAAGCAATGCAACAGAAATGGATGTGTTTTTAGCAACTGAATATCTCGTCATTCTTCAAGTCTGGCTCATGGTTAAATCTTCACTTATGTGATGTGCACAGTTCTCCATCCATGAACACGGAGTAACACAAGTGTTGGTGACAAGTTGTGCTTGATATATATGATCCCATGCTTCCCTTGAGCTATTGAAAGACTCCTTTAAGTCACCAGTTTGGTTGGCACTTCACTCGACAAAAACTTCATGTTGCTTTCTTGCTCGAGCTCTGCATCACTAAAATGCAGATTTTACAAATTTCCTTAATCTGTAGGATAATCTTTCAATAGGAAATATAGGAGGGGTCAAGGTTCCTCGGAACCTAGTGCGATGATAGCAGCAAAGTTCATGGTATAGGCTTTCAACTCAAATTTGCACATGCTTCAAACTACTGATTGCAATCGCCTAGGCAACCTTTTCTATCTCGTTGGTCGTGCATATTTTGAGATGTCCATATCAGTTGGATGCAAATTTCTTGTTTCACCAACCAGGAACATAACTTGACTACTACTAAGCAATGCAACAGAAATGGATGTGTTTTTAGCAACTGAATATCTCGTCATTCTTCAAGTCTTTCTCATGGTTGAATCTTCACTTATGTGATGTGCACAGTTCTCCATCCATGAACACGGAGTAACACAAGTGTTGGTGACAAGTTGTGCTTGATATATATGATCCCATGCTTCCCTTGAGCTGCTGAAAGACTCCTTTAAGTCACCAGTTTGGTTGGCACTTCACTCAATAAAAACTTCATGTTGCTTTCTTGCTCGAGCTCTGCATCACTAAAATGCAGATTTAACAAATTTCCTTAATCTTTAGGATAATCTTTCAATAGGAAATATAGGAGGGGTCAAGGTTCCTCGGAACTTGTTTCCTGAACCTAGGCGATTGCAATCAGTAGTTTGAAGCATGTGCAAATTTCAGTTGAAAGCCTATACCATGCACTTTGCTGCTATCACGTATGTCAGCCACAGCACATTTGAACCTCTGAGGTACTAGATTTTTGCCTTTCAGCCTTTATTATCTGTCAACATACGTATTCTAATTACTTTTCTTCGGTTTCTGTGTTAGTAGTCAGATCTGGTTGGCAATACGTAATACACAATGGATTTCTGTACTAGGAAATCTAAAGTTTTCCTATATGTGATGGGTATTTACGGTGGAGGTTCCCGAAGTGATTGGCCTCATGCAAACTCTTGTTGTTCAGTGAGCAAACCACAACGCTCTCACTTCCTGCAAATTGTAAGTTAACTACAGACCGGAAGATGTATCTGACCGTGCTTTAGTGTTGTTTATATCTTAAATGGAGCCATTATTGTTTGCATGCAAGGGCTTCATGAAACTAATCAAGCTGGCACGGTCTAACGATATTCTAGACAACAGCAAACCTCAAGAAACTAGAGGTATTATTACGGTGTGCAATTATTCTGAAGCTAGAACCTCAAGTTTGGCAAATATTTACCCGAGGGTTTCTCAGACATAATAAGCCAATGCTGCAGTGTACAATTGTTCTGCACCCAGTCTTAGATTAGGCTTGCGTTTAAAACTGAACTGAATTATGCTCCTTCATCTCCTCCTAAAAACAAGAAATTGATTGGTTTACGTAACACAACTGCTATTTGTTCCAGTGCATTCTTTGTTTATGAACTGATAATCCTGCCATTCACTCTGCATATTTAGTTTATGAGTTATGTAATGGTACCCTTACCTTTGTTTTAACCTGTTCTTCTCATACTCTCTCCGGTTCAAATTAATGGCCTCAGATTTGTCTAGATTCGGATGTATCTAGCACTAAAACATGACTAGATACATCTAAATCTATATGTTGAATTCAACATGCTCTTATTAAAGAATGATGAATTGGTAAAGGCTTGCAACTCAAATATAGGACGGCTATCTCCTGACCCTTAATCTGTTTCAAGAGTAAGTTATATTGACCATGAATAATAAATAAACATGTTGGATTGCATGAGGAGGTTCGAGCACAAAATTTAGTGACAACAAGAAGGTTGATAAAGCTAAATCTGAGCTTGATGAAATAGTTCACTCCTATTAGATCCCAAGGTGAAGTTTTATCAATTATTTTCATACTACATCTAGAGCTACCTATAGTCTGAAGTTATTACTTAACTCGGATTGATAACAAGCTGGATATCACGTCTCATTAGTGTTGTTTTGGAGTGATTATGCCACAGAAGGAGAAGCGCCACTGGGCTCGACCGACCACGGCACCAGCTTCTCCTGCCTGCAATGGCCTTGGAACATGTGTCTGTTCCACCATGCAGCCATGGCAACCTTCATCCTGGCTTGAAATCGGACGGGGAAGCACAGGTGCGTAGCACTGCTGCCAGAGGAGCAACTAATTGAGATGTAAGCATTGAAGCCTCAATCGTGCTTCATCTTTCTTCCTCGTGCTGAATTTTTTGTCTCTGTGCTTGGAATTCAGGAGCCATTGACCATGGGTGCTGGTTTTGGACCCTCACCCCAACCTCAGGTTACTATTTGTTTCTTCTACCCGTGAAATATTAGGACACACGAAACCCCAACACGTTGAGTTCAGATTCCCTCAGGTAAAGGCTTCGTGAAACAAGGTAGTTGTAACCAACATTTTCTTCTAGGGTCTTTATTTACCAGCATATGTATCATGAATAAACTGTGAATTCGAAATATGGTTGTACATCACTAAATGATGGAGAGATCCTGATGTGGGATGGATAAAACTTAACACTAATGCAAGTCTGACCCTTTGTCTGGAGAAGCTGGCCCTGGGAGTGATAGCAACAAGCAACAACGACATTGTGGTATTTTTTGTTTGGAAACATATTCTCAATTGCCCTAACGTTGATACAGCTGAAATTTACTACAATGTGTGGTCTTTCTGTTAGAGCATCCTTTTTTAAGTGTTAGAGTTCGTTCTATTCTAATTGGTTCCGACCACACAATCGATGGAATTTGTTTGTATTTCACCACTCAAAATTTGTACTGAGTTTGGTATTGACGTGCACTAAAGAATCAAACAGAGTCTTGTAGTTTAGTTTCCTCTTTATTTGAGTCAAACAAAAAGATGATGTGAATTCTTCAGATTCCTTTGCATGGTCATGTATGAATGATTAATCCTTCTTTGGGTTGATACCATTACTATGCGGAAATGAAGATGAGTGTAAACTATTAATAGCATTGTCAGGGTTTCGCAAAAGAAATAGTGGTGACATGTGAATCCATTGTTTTCATATTAGATGCATTGTCAAGGGTTTACAAAAGAAATACTTGTAAGTACATGTCAATCAACTCATCTTTCTATGTGGTAATTTGTTGTATTGTGATTTTTACCTTCTCAGAAACTTTCTAATGGGTGTAACATTAGAGTAGGTCACACATATCTTGATAGCCATGTATTTTGTTTATTCTTGTAAACAAATGTTCAAATTTGTTCGTCTAGACACTTTTTTCCTACACCGACTTTTAGAGTGGAACTGTGATACTTCCTCCGATCCAAATTAATGAACTCAGATTTGTTTAGGTTTGGATTGAAAGAACATTTCATGTTTTCCTATGTTTTGCGTGTTAGATAACAATACTATGGAGACTTTTCATGTGTGCTAAGTGTGCAGGAAGTTTTGAGGGGGGCCGGATAATCCGCCCCACCAAGGGCCAGATAATTCGGCCTACCTCATCGCTCAAAGGTAGCCAAGGCGCGTCGCTCGGTACCCGGTCGGATTTTCTCCCGGAAAATCCGAACTAGGGCGGTTTTTCCTCCCAGGCCGAATAATCCGGGTGTCGCATGGGCCGGATAATCCGACCCCCAGTTTTCGAGCAAAAGGAGCCAAGGCGCGTCGCTCGGTATCCGGTCGGATTTTCTACCGGAAAATCCGAACTAGGGCGGTTTTTATTCCCCAGGCCGGATAATCCGGCCCCCAAAAGTTGATCAAGGGCAAGCTCGGCGCGACACTCTGAGGGGGGGGCGGATTATCTGCCGGATATTCTGAGTCTGGGGCCCTCACTTGGGCCGGATAATCCGGGCCCCAAAGGTTGCAACGGCTGGTTTCTGAAGGGGGTTATAAATACCCCTTCTTCCCCAACGTTCAGGTCTCTTGATTCATTCGAAATTTACCAGACTTTGTGCAAGAGCTCTCATTCTCGATCTCCCACTTCAACCACCCGAAGGTATTGATCTTTGGTGGAATTGAAGGAGGAGAAGTTCATCATCATCAAGAATCAAGCGCTTCAAGTCCTCTCCATTCACTTGGAGAAATCCTTGATCTAGTATTCATGTCAATACCTAGATCTTGTTTATTGTATTTGATAAGTTTGTTTTTGTGGCAGCTTGTTGTCATTTCGGGAGCCTCCAAGTTGTTGTGGAGTTGTTGCCCCGCTAGTTGTGTAAAGGCGTCGGTGCCCGCCTCGAAGGGTACCTATAGTGGAAGGTGGATCAGGCTTGTTGTGGCGAGATCCATCGGAGAACAGGGTGAGGCCTTTTGTGGCGTGGTGGTCTTAGTACCGCCCACCCCTCCAACGCAGACGTACTTCCCTTAACAAGGAAGGAACTGCGGTCAAACAAATCATGTGTCTCCGCGTGCTTCACTTCGGTTTACTCGTTCCTCTTCCACTCTCCCTTTACTCGCTAGTAGATAGGTTTGCATATAGGGAATTCCAGCCAATAGTTTATCTAGAGAATTTACCCTTTGTGCTAAGCCTAAAATTGAAAAAGAATTAAAAATTGGTGTAACACCTATTCACCCCCCCTCTAGGTGCCCATACGATCCATTTCAATTGGTATCAGAGCCCCGGCTCTTAATTCGGGCTTAACCGCCTAAGAGTAGTATGGGTACCAAGGATGATGGAAATGAGGTTGTGGATAAGGTCACAATGGATGATCTCAAGTCGTTGGAAACAACCTTGTTGAAATCATTTGAGGCCAAGATGGAGGAGATGAATCAAATGATTGCTCGCCTTACATCATCCATAGCCCCATCGCCATCCTCATGTGAGGCTCCCACACCATCATCTAAGGAAAAGGGTAACACCGGATCCAAGGATGATGATGTGGAAGGTGAAAAACTAAATGGTTCCACCTCCAAAAAGGGAAGTGGTAAGGAGGAATATAGTGAGGTTCGCCACGTATATTCCCCCGACCCACCTATCCCTCATCCTCATATAAACAATAGGGGTGATCCACCCAAGCTCACTGCATCCTCTTTTAACCAATGGCAATTCCTAATGAAATCTCATGTTTGCAACTCCTCTATTGAATTGTGGAGGATTATTGAAGAAGGTCTTCATAGTGGAGATCAAACCAATCTAACGAGAAGGGAAGTTGTGGATAGCCAGTTGAATGCCACCACTCTTCATATGATACAGCTGGGTGTGGGTCCCAAGGACATGCCACACATTGAACATCTCAACACAGCTAAAGAGGCGTGGGATGCTCTTACGGACCTTTTCGTTGGAAATGAAAGCATGAGAAGAAACAGGTATGATGCCCTTAGTAATGAAGCTGAGGGATTCTACATGTTGGATGGTGAAAACCATGAGGACATGTATAGAAGACTCAAGGGCATTGCAACAACATTTCGGAAGCATGGGGCCACTCACATTGATGATGCATGGATAAAAAGAAAGTATGTGAGTGCCTTAATGCCTTTCAAGCCAACGGATTTGAAGAGCCTGCAAGGTAGACACAACTACCATAAAATGACATCCAACGAAGTCATGCAATAAATGGCGTCATTCAAAGTGGCGGCAAAGAATGCTGAAGATGCCCGTGCTCGGGCCATTGGAATGCAAAAGGGTGTCAATGTGGCTCTCAAAGCCAATGTTGTTGAGCAAGAGGAAGATGAAGGAGCTTTTGAGGGGGTATCCATGGACTGCCCCGATGAGGTCAAACGTGCTCATGATGAGTACATGGAAATCTATGCAAGGAACTTTTGGAAGGACCCTGCCAAAGCCAAGTCTGAACTTGAGCGCAAGAACGGGTCAAATGGAAGAAGAGAAAGTGGCCCAAGATTGAGAACTTGCTTCCACTGTGGAGATAGAATGCACTTTGTAGCCGAGTGTCCATATCAAAATAGAGAATACAATGGTGGCAGGCTCATTCTTAAAGAGAAATATAAAGCTCCTAAGAAGAAGCCGTTTATTAAGAAGAATGGCCCTTTCAAGAAGCAACCCAAGATTGTCCTTGTAGCTCAAGAGGAATACTCCTCCGCAAGTAAAGATGAAGAGGATGATGATAGTTCCCGCGAAGTGGCTGCTATAGCCACCACATCGACTCCCTCCTCTCTCTTCGAATCGCCGAACGAGAATGCCATCAACAACAACGCCACTTGTCTAATGGCAAGAGGATCCGAGGTATCAACTTCTAGCTCTTTATTTCCTAAGACTAACATAATTTTGGATATGGATGATCATGACAGTCTTGAAATGAAAGAAGAAGTTATTGCCTTGGATACTTTTTTCACTAACCTACAAGGTGAGCACAAACTCCATTTTGATACTCCTATGAGTCAACTTGCTCAAGCCGAAGATCTCCTTGAAGAAAAGGGCAGAATTGAGAGCGAAGATGCCTTGGAGATAGCTTCTTTGAAGAATGCCTTGGAAGAGGAAGAGGAAGCTCGAGTATCTTTGGAAGAAAGACTCGAATCCCTTGAGGAGTCACAAGAAGAAGCTGTAGCTCAGCTCATTAAAGAACGTGACCATGCTCTTGTCAAGGTAAAGAAACTAAAGAAAGAAAAGATTGATTTTGGGGCTGTTCATGCTAGACTTTTGGAGAAGTTTGACAATCTTGAAAGTGCTCACAAGGCATTGAAGAGTGATCATTCTACTCTACATGAGTCTCATGACCAGCTCCAAACTCAATTGAAACGGTATGATGTGCCAAGTACCTCCACTTCATCCTCTGGAAAAGAAGATCTTGCAAGAAGTTCTCAACACAAAGGTAAATGGGTTATTGATGGGATACTAAGCAGGCAAAGGACAAACAATAGTAAAGAAGGTCTTGGTTACATACCCAAGATAAAGAGCAAGAAAAACAAGAAGAAGAAGAAGAAGAAGAAGAAGAACAAGACTGCTCAATCGAAGACTAGCAACATTACCAATGAAAGACTAATCATGATGGTTTTGCAGGGATCAACAATCATAACTTTGAACTATATTGTGATTGTTATGGTGATGTTTATGCTAGTTATGTAGGGCCTTATGATTGTTACATTCCTTGGTCTATTTGGGTTCCCAAGACCCTTGTTACTAACATGAGAGGACCCATTGAAAAATGGGTACCTAAAACCAAGAAGTAATTTTCTTGCAGGGCTATGCTTTCGGTGGTTCTAAATGGGTACTCGATAGCAGTTGTACGAGTCATATGACCGGAAGCAAGGAGATCATCACGGAGATGCGGCCAAACCTTGATCACATTACCGTCTCCTATGGTGACAAGTCAAAATCTGAGGTATTGGGTCTCGGCAAAGTTGTGGTGACTCACGATATCTCTCTCGTGGACGTCATGCTTGTTGAGACCCTCGAGTATAACTTACTTTCAGTTCGTGCCCTTGGTAAGATGGGCTTTGCAGTTTACATTGATGCTGATTTAGTGGTACTCTTGTGTAGCAAGTCTCTAAAAGTCGCTTTCGTGGGATATGTCGAAAACGACCTGTACGTGGTGGACTTTTCGGGGAAAACCACTACAGGCCCGATGTGTCTTTTCGGAAAGGCTGATGTGGGCTGGCTATGGCATCGCCAACTAGCCCACGTCAATATGAGAACTTTGCAAAGTCTCCACAAGGGTGGCCACATTCTTGGACTAAAAAGAAAATGTCTCTTTTGCCAAAGATCGTGTTTGTAGGGCGTGTGTTGAAGGGAAAATGCATGATTCACCTCATCGAAGGAAAACCATTATCTCTTCAAAAAGGATTTTGGAGCTCCTTCATGTGGACCTCTTCGGACCTCCATCTCATGCAAGCCTCGGTGGGAAGAAGTATTGTCTAGTGATTGTTGATGATTACTCAAGATACACTTGGGTTTATTTCTTCAAGTTGAAGAGTGAAACTCAACAAACTGTCATCAACTTTGCCAACGAGGTTCAACATCAACACAACGTCCCTATTCTGGCTATAAGGAGTGATAACGGCTCGGAGTTCAAGAACTACACCTTAAATGAGTTCCTAAGTGAAGAGGGGATAAGACATCAATATTCCGCTGCGTACACCCCTCAACAAAATGGTGTAGCCGAGAGGAAGAATCGAACTCTAATGGACATGGCAAGATCAATGTTAGCCGAATTTAAATCTCCATATAACTTTTGCGCTGAAGCAATCTCTTCTGCTTGTCATTCATCCAACCGTTTATACCTCCACAATATTTTGGATAAGACTCCGTATGAAATACTTACCGGTAACAAGCCAAACATCTCATACTTTCGGGTATTCGGGTGTAAGTGTTTCTTTCTTATTAAAGGAGTTCTTTTATCTAAGTTTGAATCTAAGGCTTTAGAAGGTATTTTTGTTGGTTATGGTGCCGAATCCCACACTTATAGAGTCTACAATAAGCTCTCCGGAACTGTTGTAGAATCTTGTAGTGTGGTGTACGAGGAAAATGACGGTTCCCGTGCGGAGCAAGTTGGTGTTTGTGATGCAGATGTTGAAATACCCAAGATGCCATAAGAAGAATGGGCGTGGGATTCTTCCGCCCCATTGAGGAACCCCTTATGGCGGACCGGGAAGGACAATGCTCTACTCATATAGAGCCCTCATCTACACATACTCAACATGCTCCAACCACGGGGGCAACTCCTACACCATCTTCATCAACTGCTGAAGGTCAAGATGCTCCAGAAAGCTCCAGGCCGGATTTTCCGGTTGACACCGGATTATCCGGCCACCCCGCTACAGCTGACAATGTTGCTCCTGCTGGAGAAGATTCCAACGCAAGCTCCAGGCCGGATTTTTCGGCTAGCCCCGGACTATCCGGCCCCTCACCAGTTCAAGCAAGTCCCAGGCCTCCTGATGAAGCTGCTGCAAGTACTCCCATGCCGGATTATCCGGCCTCTCCATCGGCCGGATTATCCGGCCCTGACTCTCCAATTCTGCAGCCTCCTGTTACGGCTACGGATTCACCTCAAGGGCATGCGTCCCCACCACCTGCTACTGATGTTCTAGTTACTGATCAAGGCGGAGAAAATGCTTCCAATGAAGACTCAAGTGATGAATCTCCTCCTCCAAGAGACAACAAACTTATTGAACTTCGTCGCAAGGCTCGGGCTGATCGTAACCTTGAGTGGAGGGGTCACACTCTCGACAAGGTTGTTGGTGATCTTCGACGAAGGGTTTCTACAAGAAGAGAATTGGCCAGTTTTGGTGAGCATCAAGCTCATATCTCCATGGTGGAACCTAAGAAGGTCTTTGAAGCTCTTGAAGACCCAGACTGGGTTATTGCTATGCATGAAGAATTGAATAATTTCGAGCGCAACAAAGTCTGGAAACTCGTGGAGAAACCCAAAGAGTGCCGCAATGTTATCGGCACCAAGTGGATTTTCAAGAACAAGCAAGATGAGAATGGCATTGTTGTGAGGAACAAGGCAAGACTTGTGGCACAAGGTTACTCCCAAGTTGAGGGCATTGACTTTGGCGAGACCTATGCTCCAGTGGCTCGCCTTGAGTCCATCCGTATCCTACTTGCTTATGCTGCTCATAACAATTTTAAGTTGTAGCAAATGGACGTCAAGAGTGCCTTCCTTAACGGTCCTCTACACGAGTTGGTATACATAAAGCAATCCCCGGGGTTTGAGGATCCTAACTTTCCGAACCATGTCTACAAACTCGATAAGGCACTCTATGGCCTTAAACAAGCCCCACGTGCGTGGTATGAGCACCTTAAAGAGCTTTTGTTAGATCGTGGCTTCGAAGTTGGGCAAATCGACCCCACTCTTTTTACTAAGAATGTTAAGGGGGAGCTCTTCGTATGCCAACTATATATAGACGATATCATCTTTGGTTCTACTAACAAAGCTTTTAACGATGAAAGCTTATGACTGACAGGTTTGAGATGTCTATGATGGGGGAATTACGGTTCTTTCTTGGATTCGAGATCAAGCAACTTAGAGAAGGAACCTTTATTAATCAAGCAAAGTACATCCAAGACATGCTCAAGAGATTCAAGATGACGGATCTAAATGGTGTCGCCACTCCGAGGCAAACAAAGTGTCATCTTGAACTTAACCCTCATGGTAAAGATGTGGACCAAAAGGTATACCGGTCCATGATCGGCTCTCTTCTTTACCTCTGCGCATCTAGACCCGATATTGTGTTGAGTGTGGGAGTGTGTGCAAGGTATCAAGCAGCTCCTAAAGAAAGCCACCTAGTGGCGGTCAAGAGGATCTTTCGATATTTGGTTCATTCCCCCAACTTTGGTCTCTGGTATCCCAAGGGCTCCAATTTCTCTTTATGTGGTTATACTGACTCAGATTGGGCTGGTGATAAGGATGATCGGAAATCCACTTCTGGAGCTTGTCAATTCTTGGGAAGATCTCTTGTCTGTTGGTCCTCCAAAAAGCATAATTGTATATCTCTCTCCACCGCCGAAGCTGAATATGTTGCTGCTGCCAGCGCTTGTACTCAATTATTGTGGATGAGGCAAACTTTGAAGGAATACGGTGTCAATTGTGACAAAGTGCCTCTTTTATGTGATAATGAAAGTGCAATCAAAATTGCGTACAATCCTGTTCAGCACACTAGGACGAAGCATATTGAGAATCAGAATCATTTTATTCGAGACCATGTTGCTCGCGGCGATATTGATCTATCCTTTGTGAGCACGAAGAACCAACTGGCGGATATTTTTACAAAGCCACTTGATGAAGCAAGATTCTGCTATTTGAGGAATGAGCTAAATATCATTGATTCCGGGAGCTTGTCTTGATTACCCATGCACTCACTCGTACATCTCAATCCTTGTTTGGTCTAGGTGTGGGCATGGATATAGGGGGAGTGTGGTTCTAACTCATTGGGCTAACCCTCCCCCCATAATGCCAAAAGCAAGATAAATCATTTCTCTTAATATCATTTTGTGATATGTGAGCTTATTGATGAGTATTGGTCGTGAACCCAAGATATATCTTCGCGGTGTCACACCATACACTCCAACAAGGTAGCTTCGGCCACCGCCCTCTCCCTTGAGGAGAATTGGATCTTTTTGGATGTTATTTGCTCTCTCATGTTCTTATGGGAATCACACTCACTCTTGGCCTTTATTTGATTTGGATTTTGCAAGTTTGAGTGTCTAGTACCATCTTAGTTTGGTTCTCTTAATCCCAAGCCTTCCCTACCCCTAAGCCATCTATTCTTGCACCCAAGTCCCTTCTACACCTTGTGGGGGTGTTGTTTGGGGACACGCGGTCCTGGTTCTGTGTGTAACAGAATACCAGATTTGAGGCCGGATAATCCGGCCCTGGCGGATTTCATCTTAAAGGGTAGGGCTCGGGGGGGAAGGGCTCATAACGAGCAGCACTTCTCCCCCAGCCCTCTCCTCCTCCACAACCGCCGCCTGCCGCCCCTCACCCTCCCCGGAGCCTCTCCGGCCACCGAATTTTCTGGGCCTCCCCGGATCTTCTTCTCCGTGCCTTCGGGTACCTTCTCCTCCGTGTTCTTCCTCCAATGAGTGAGGGTAAGTCCCTCTCTCCCCATCTTTGGCTAGATGTGTATCTTGTTGGGTGGAACGTTGTCTAGAAGGATGTGTTTTCACATAGAAATCATAGTCTTGCAGTTTCTGGGCCCGATCTACTTTTTTGCATGCAGTCTAGGTGAAATCAAAAATTTCTACCAGGGCCGGATTATCCGCCCCTAGCCAGGCCGGATTATCCGGCCTGACAGATTCGATTCTGCTTCAGTTTCACTATGGAGTATGCATTGAGTAGTTTTGTCCTATGAACTTTTTGACTAATTTTTCCATGCTCTCTCCTGGACTTGTGTGTATGCTTATCCCCTTGCTATCGCCCTTATTCTCCTCACAGGTGGTTCCGGTGTTTCCAAGACCTACAAGCGCCATCCTCGCGCCAAATACTTTCGGGACGACGGATAGGGTAACTTAGTGGACGAAGTTGAGTTAAGGAGAAGGAAGAACGAAGAGAAGCGCATGGCTGAACTGGTTCCAGCGTCACATTCTCTGCATGGGCGTGGACACGCGCAAGGGTCAGTACGAGGCATACATGCAACGCCATGAGTTGGATCACTCCCAGCAGCTCATTCTCCACCACGTGTCCGGCGCTTCGGGTGCTCCTCCGGCTCCTACACCCTCCACTCCGTATGCTCGGTGGAACTCTTCCTCCGGGCTGAACTATGGTGAGCTGGAGCGTCACTTGTTCCCCTCTACGCCCACTACTGATGATGAAGATGAGAAAGGTGACACTGAGGAACTTGAAGATGAGGATGAGGAAGAGAATGAAGACGAGGACGAGGACTACGATGATTGATCCCATGGGGCGCTAGCATCGCTCTTCTCCCATTCTGGTGTCTCGATGCCAAAGGGGGAGAAGTAGTTCTATTAGGCCGTCCGTGGATTTGCATGGGTCAGACATAAGCACTTGCACTTTTCTATTCGTTATTTCTTGCTTATGCCCATTTAGCGTTGAACTTTAAATTCGTGATTTGTGGTTGTTTGAGACTTTTTATGGTTGTCTGGATTATGCTATGCCTATGGACTTCATTTCATGGGTTATGCTTATGGATCTATCTATTCATATCCTATTGCTGGAGGTATATCACGGAAGGCGCGCTCATATTGGTTATCCGGTAATAATTGTGATTTATGTCAAGGATGCCTATTCTCTACTTCGGTGGTATGTGTTTTTGCTCATATGTCTATGGAATAGATTCACCTATTTATGTGCATTTGTATTCCAATGCAAAACACTATTATGCACACATTGAGGGGGAGTCTCTTTCATAAGTTATCTCTGTCTGTCTTGTGCCTTTCTCCTGCAAATCCTGGTATTGTCATCTAACACCAAAAAGGGGGAGATTGAAAGAACATTTCGTGTTTTCCCATGTTTTGCGTGTTAGATAACAATACTATGGAGACTTTTCATGTGTGCTAAGTGTGCAGAAAGTTTTGAGGGGGGCCGGATAATCCGCCCCACCAAGGGCCGGATAATCCGGCCTACCTCATCGCTCAAAGGTAGCCAAGGCGCGTCGCTCGGTACCCGGTCAGATTTTTTCCCGGAAAATCCGAACTAGGGCGGTTTTTCCTCCCCAGGCCGGATAATCCGGGTGTCGCATGGGCCGGATAATCCGGCCCCCAGTTTTCGAGCAAAAGGAGCCAAGGCGCATCGCTCGGTATCCGGTCAGATATTCTACCGGAAAATCCGAACTGGGGCGGTTTTTCTTCCCCAGGCCGGATAATCCGGCCTTCGCATAGGACTGGATAATCCGCCCCCAGAAGTTGATCAAGGGCAAGCTCGGCGTGACGCTCTGAGGGGGGGGGGTTATCTGCCAGATATTCCGAGTCTGGGGCGGTGTTTCCCCAGACCGGATAATCCAGCCCTCACTTGGGCCGGATGATCCAGCCCCCAAAGGTTGCAACGGCTGGTTTCTGAAGGGGGGGTATAAATACCCCTTCTTCCCCAACGTTCAGGTCTCTTGATTCATTCGAAATTGACCAGACTTTGTGCAAGAGCTCTCATTCTCGATCTCCCACTTCAACCACCCGAAGGTATTGATCTTTGGTGGAATTGAAGGAGGAGAAGTTCATCATCATCATCAAGAATCAAGCGCTTCAACTCCTCTCCATTCACTTGGAGAAATCCTTGATCTAGTATTCTTGTCAATACCTAGATCTTGTTTATTGTATTTGATAAGTTTGTTTTTGTGGCAGCTTGTTGTCATTTCGGGAGCCTCCAAGTTGTTGTGGAGTTTTTCCCCGCTAGTTGTGTAAAGGCGCCGTTGTCCGCCTTAAAGGGTACCTATAGTGGAAGGTGGATCAGGCCTGTTGTGGCGAGATCCATCGGAGAACAGGGTGAGGCCTTTTGTGGCGTGGTGGTCTTAGTACCGCCCACCCCTCCAACGCAGACGTACTTCCCTTAATAAGGAAGGAACTGCGGTCAAACAAATCCTGTGTCTCCGCGTGCTTCACTTCGGTTTACTCGTTCCTCTTCCACTCGCTCTTTACTCGCTAGTAGATAGGTTTGCATATAGGGAAATTCCACCCAATAGTTTATCTAGAGAATTTACCCTTTGTGCTAAGCCTAAAATTGAAAAAGAATTAAAAATTGTTGTAGCACCTATTCACCCCCCTCTACGTGCCCATACGATCCATTTCAATGTACCTAGACATGTTTTAGTGCTAGATACATCCGAATCTAGACAAATCTAAGTCCATTAATTTGGATGGGAGGGAGTATAACATTTTTTCCTACACAAGATAGTTTCAGGTTTGTGCAAGGAAAGTTATGTGTTGTGTTCTTTTCTCATAGATGAATAATTGACCTTATAAAAAGAGTAATTAAAATCTAGGGGTATTATCCCTCATGCCATTCTTTGGATAATGTTCGTTCTCTGCAAATGGTCCATCTGCATGCAGGGAAACCAATGGGGGTGGTGCTTCTGTGGTCGAGGCAGGGAGTGTCGAGCTTTGTTATAGCAAGTTGGAAATGACACACTGTTAGGTTTCTGTGCAATCTAATCTTCGTTCTTGCTAGTTGTATAGAGCAATATTCTTATTATTACAGAGTAATACCAACTGTTCTTGATGTGGAATCAGGCTGGTATTTGACCTCCAGTTCAGTAGTGCGCTACCAGCCCTCCATATACACAATTTCCATTTGTGAGAATGTTGCTTGTCACTTGTCAACTACATATTATTCCACTTCATAATAATATGTTTTGGTACCAAGAACATGAAAGAGGCATAAATCTTTATAAATAGTTGGTAATTGAGAAATGAGCTCCTATTTGGAAGTAGAACCAGTGCTATACAATGGGTCTGCAGTCTAAAAGCATTATTACATTGAAAAATGATTGTTAACATCGCTTAGTCACCGACAAGGAAATACCAGCTCTACATGCTTTTTAAAGAAACATTGAAGTGTGGACAAGTACCATCGGTGAATATTTGTTGATTGAGTACAATGTTAATGGATGAAGGAATCTGGGCAGCTCTCACTAGGCAAGATTTAAACATGGAAACTAACAACATATACTACATTTTGTGCTTCACCAAATTTAAATATACTGGTCAATAAAACTTAGTTGTCGGTTTATGACATCTTGCCTATACTATTCATTTACATGACACATGCTTATAAGTTTTTGCTTACTGAATTATCATCTTCTAACGGTTTGACTTCAGTGAGGTCACCGATTAACCTATGCTAAAAATATGCATATGTTTACATGTACTATGGAGATATATACATGGTCTTTAAATATTTGGGAAATGATATAAAGAAAGTCTTGTTGCATATACTAGGGTGATGTCCGGGTCCAGCCAAAGTTAGCAAGTAGCCTCTCTAAGTCCAGGTCCAACCAAAGTTAGCAAGTAGCCTCTCTACCTCTTGGGGTAATTCAAGTTCTCCATCATTACTTTTTCCATCTCAAGTAAAATTGAAAAATACAATTTATGAATTTTTAAAGGTAGTTTGCTCTATGGTCTTTTCTTCTTGAAACATGTATATTTTGCGTTTCAGACTTATGTTTGGTGCTGCTATCTTGATCGACAATGTTGTTCCATTATATCTTGGCTGATAGATTTTTTAATTTCCATGCCGATCTTCAAAGAAAGAGAATCATGGATGATTGGGCTGGAAGTTACTAACTGGATCCCATCCGTCTTATACTACTATTAGGCGAGTGCTTAATTGTGTAGTTGTTTGTTTGTTTTGGACAAGACCTATTCTGACATACATGAAGAACATGATCTAAAAGAAGTTTTGACGACCTATATGAGTCATCGGACATTTGAATACTTGATTATAGAACTCTAATTATAGAATGTCTTCACTTATTTCTGAACCAATTTCCACTTTTTAAATTCCTATCACTATGTTGTATTGGATTGTCGCTAGGGATGAGGAAAACACTTATATCAGACTTGATCATGGCAGATTCTGAATGCATTTCATTCTTATATCGGACTGCAGATGGGCCTTGCCCTTTTCAACTTAGTTTTTGCTATTCAGCTGTTAGTTGATCATCCTGCTTTTTGTCACACACTACTTTGAAAGCCGATGAAGATATTATCCTAACATCTTATGTTTTGTAATTTTAATTTGGCTATCTGATGCATGTGACTTGATCAATACAACATCTCTTCAAGTAAGGCTTGACACATGACTTTACTTATTTTCAGCAATTGGTCCTATTGATGATGCTGGTATCTCTGATTGCTTATACATGGACTCCACTCTGCAGCGTGCATGAAAGTCTTTCTACTATGAAATAAGAAATTGCTTGTAGTTTGTGCATATGTTTGACAAGAATCAGTATACAAAATATTTTTCGTTTTTATCTATGTGACACCTAATGTGTTAAACATATGTTTGACAAGAATATTGTATACAAGAATATCTATGTGACACCTAATGTAGTAGTATTTGTCATACATGTTTGACAAGAATCTTGTATAAAAAAATGTACACACATCATAGTTGTGTTAGCTACATTGAAATGAGAAATTGCTTGTAGTTTGTGCATATGTGTATAAAAAATATTTTTTGTTTTTATCTATGTTTGACCAGAATTTGCTTGTAGTTTGTGCATATATAAACTAGGTTTCTATTTTTATGCCCCTATTTTTATTTGTTTGACCGTAACAACGCACAGGCATTTTACTAGTGTTCTAAAAAAGATTTGAAATTGCTGCTATCACTCTAGCCTTCCTAGTTATAAAATCTAGAATTAGATTTTGGAAAGCATCCGTCTAATTTAATCTCTGTAGTACTAGTATGTTGTTTGAATCATGTACATGCACTCTCGAAAGACTCGCAGCTCGTATGGAGGAGATAGAGAAGGGCCTTTAGAGATTGGTACCTGGTTGGGTTTTTAAGGAGAGAGCTTAACACTATTCTCTTAATAATGTGGATACTGAATGGACGCTTAAGAAACAAATGAGGCCCTAACCAATCGGAGGCCCTGTGTAGCTGAACACTCAGCACTTGTGGTACGGGCCTGATCAAAGCCTAGGAAAACTGATAAATCCTAATAAAAACTAATAATTGTGCAACACTGACATGAAAATGAATGGAAACAAATAACCATGCTAATAGACATAATAACTGCTAGATGGAGCATGAGATGAGTGGTTTTATAAACATAAAGTACCCTTAAAACACTATATAAAATCCACTCATCAGCATCCTGTCCAGATCATCCGCCACGTCCTTGTCCTCCTCCAAACTCCTTTCGAATTCGTCTGAGGAGGACCAACCGGAGTATGAGGGGGACAAGCCGGCATCATGGTACGGTGGAAAAGAGGAAGTGCTCCTCCATCAGAGATGCACACAGTGACACTGCGACGACGAGGTCTTTCACACACAAGATAGGCGAGCGTTCTTCTTACTACGAGCCATATCGTCTATCTACTCTCGAGCTATATATTGTGTGCCAAGAGGGTTGCCTCACACAACTTTATAGCGCCCGACGACGTGGCCGAGGAAGGTGCCTCGTCGCCAACGTGTGACATTCTAGAGCGAACTGGCTACACACGTCGAATGGAAGCAAAGGTGGCAAGTTGACGGGAACACACTACACACGATTGAAGTTTCCCGTTCTATGATAGCACAATGAACACAAACGGTCGAGTTCTACAAAGTGAAGCAAATGTATTGTCTGTTGCCGTGTGCTATATCTTTACTCACGATATTTTCATTGAAGTCGTGTGCGATGTGGGGCCAAGAAGCGCAGCTGGACAATGGGGCACATGGTGGATATTTTGGCCCTTAGGGATTGTTCGCATGGCAGATGGATATCACTCCGTTTGTGATAGGGCCTTAAAAGGTCTGATCTGTACTAGTGTAAGACCAATTGATGTTGTATTATAATAGTTATAATTTTGTTTCGAAATATGGTTAAACTTGGCGACAATGACTTTTAACTAAATTTATATGCCTTATTTTGCAAAAGGGAGAGATAATTTTTTTACTTGTATCGTGAACCATCACTCCACTATTTGTCTTTTTCACCACGGGTGGACGGAAAGGTTTGAGATCCCCCTGTTGGGATATTGTACATATATGATGGTCTAGTATTTTTGAAAAATGGGATGGTAGAATTTTGAATTAGCCATTTGATGATTGCTTCACAAAACCCTCTTGGATTTGTTTTGCATTTGGGACACCATTTTCTATATAGACTCCGATTGAGATGTTCTTAGGCTCATTTGATTCGTACGGATAGGGGATACAATACCATGTCATTGGACCTTAATTTTGTGTTGATGAAAACATATCACTTTTCCACACTCAATATGGCTAAGTCCGATGCACGTAACTCCTCCATATTTCATCCTCTTGGCTTCTTTTGATCACCTTGCTTTGTCCATAAATCTCCAACACACCTAGACACATCAAAGCCTAGGAAAACTAATAAATCCTAATAAAAACTAATAATTGTGCAACACTGATATGAAAATGAATGGAAACAAATAATCATGCTAATATACATAACAACTGCTAGATGGAGCATGAGATGAGTGGTTTTGTAAAGATAAAGTACCCTTAAAACACTATACAAAATCCACTCATCAGCATCCTATCCAGATCATCCGCTGCGTCGTTGTCCTCCTCCAAATTCCTTTCGGAGTCGTCCGAGGAGGACCAACCGGAGTACGAGGGGGGCGAGACGGCATCATGGTCCAGCAGAAAAGAGGGAGTGTTCCCCCATCAGAGACGCACACGGTGATACTGCGCCGGCGAGGACTTCCACACACATGATAGGCGAGCATTCTTCTTACTACGAGCCATATCGTCTATCTACTCTAGAGCTATTGTGTGCCAAGAGGGTTGCCTCACACAGCTTTATAGCGCTCGCCGACGGGCCAAGGAAGGTGCCTCGTTGCCAACGCGTGACATGCTAGAGCGAACTGGCTACACACGTCGAATGGAAGCTCAGGTGGCAAGTTGACGGGAACACACTACACATGATTGAAGTTTCCCGTTCGTATGATAACACAATGAACACAAACGGTCGAGTTCTACAAAGTGAAGCAAATATATTGTCTGTTGCCGTTTGCTATATCTTACTCACGATATTTTCATCGAAATCGTGTGCGATGTGAGGCCAAGAAGCGCAGCTAGACAATGGGCACATGGTGGATATTTTGGCCCTTAGGGATTGTTCGCATGGGAGATGGATATCACTCCGTGTGTGCGATAGGGCCTTAAAAGGTCCGATCTGTACTAGTGTAAGAACAATTGATGTTGTATTATAATAATTATAATTTTGATTCGAAACATGGTTAAACTTGGCGACGACGACTTCTAACTAAATTTATATGCCTTATTTTGCAAAACGGAGAGTGTACTTTTTACTTGTACCGTGAACCATCACTCCACTAACAAAAGATACTGTACTTATGTTTCTAGCACGCACGGTGCGCACACAGCAAGCGGGCACATCCACACGGACGCACACGGACACATACGCGCACGCACTTGTCTTGGCGTGTGTGTCTATTTGTGCATTCAATTTGCACTACCAGAAGAAGGTAGCAGGAGCTGCACCCGCGTTGGGGTTTGGAATGGAGTTTGCACGAGTCCGGTAGTAAATTTCTCTGGTCACCGTACATCACCTCCGGAATCCCAGTACCTGTTATACCACTCTGGCCAGCTACCTTAAATTGCCACTATTGCCCTTGCTTGCAGCTTGGTTCTAGCTAGGTCAATCAGTGTCCAGAAAACAAGACCACTCCAAATAAACTTTTGAAAAAGATCTGTAGTACATGCAGTAGCTTGGATCTCCATTTGCATTCCCCAAAATTATCTTCTTGTCGATCTATCTAGCAATCTAATCCATCGGGATCACACACTCCACTTTAACTTGACACATTATCAGAGAAAAAAAACACGTCGATCTAATGCCATGGAAATACCAAATTGAGCTAGTATAAAAAATCTGAGATTCCTTCTTCTCTTTCAAAGGTTGGAAAGGATAGGAACGCCACTGCACAACGGTAAGTAGGAGGAGCCAAGGCCAAAAAGGTTGGCGACCCCGAGGAGGAAGAAGACCTGCAGGGCTAGCGCTAGCTGTATAGAGTAGTAGTAGCTGGCTAGGCACTAGTTGCAGGGAGGAAAGGTTGGGTGAAGCAGAGGAGAAAGGAAATGCGGCAGAGTCCGATGCGACGCGATGCGTTTCAATTCCTTGGCTCCATTCAGGGCCGGAGCTAGCTAGCGAGCGAATTCGCTAATCCCCAAAACAAATGCGCATGCATGCACGTAGTACGTACCATTAATTTAAGGGGCTAGTCCTAGAGCTACTCCAGTTGAAAAGGAAACATACTAGGAGTAATAATTTGCTTAGGGTGTCCCAATCATTGCCATGGGTCAGATCACACGCTCATCAGCGGCTACTCGCTAGCTTCGAGTAAATTAAGGGCTACCCAGAGTACATACGATCTCGAGTGCACCATGTATGAACACAACATGGACCCCTCTTTTTTTTCCGGCAACACAATATGGACCCTTGATGTTATACTCTAAAATCATTTAGAATTGAGGAATGATTTTTATGCAAATACTCCATGCGTGTAGAAAATTGTGATTTCAGCGGTACGTGGCATTCCTGCTCCCGCTTAGTCTCGTCATGGTTAGTATCGTTTACTAGTATCATACGCTAATGTATGATACTTACTCTATAACACATGATATCATGTAATAGTACTATGTGTAAATTGTTCGACACCGTAACATGTGCAAATATGAACATGCATCTATGTTGTTTTCCCGCCTCTCGCTTACTGATAAGTGGGTTTAGCCCCAAATGTTGTCATCTTCACTATTAACATGAGAGTTAGTGGGGTTCATTCGGTCATCGTACCTCCCGTACCGGCATCCTCACAACCCGTACATGCTCATCTACGGTGCAAAAAAATCGCCCAACTTGGTTTTTCAAAATTGAAAGCTTCAGGTTAAGAAATTTCACGTATCTCTCCAAAACAATATTTTCCTTAGAATTGATAACATATAGATTAATAAAATCATGCATACAAGTAAAGTCACATGCATACAAATTAATAAAAGTTTTAGTTATAGTAGTACGTCTACATTTTTGCTTAAACATCATTATTGATCATCTAAGCCGGTGTATAGAAAGAAAGTGTCATGTATTATAATTATATATTAATTTTATTTTTGCACTATTGTTTTATTTCTTCTTAAACTTTCAAATCATGGTATAGGAAACGTAAGAAGCATGAACATGTCAGTTTTTCTTCAAAACTTGCAGGCTTGTCAGTTGACTTGATTGAGAGAAAAGCAAAGCTAATCAAATGGTGAAAATAACAATATTTATTTTTTAAACACCTATGTAATGGTGAAAAACATGACAATTATCAACTAAAAGAACATAATTTTATTGCTATATTAAATGGAGTAGATAAGAAATGTATCCGGTGTTTTGTCTTGGATTTTCTACTGTAGAGTCTAAAAGAACATAATTTCGTTTTTGTTATATTTAATATTTAGTTTTGGGTGTTCCAGAGGTATGACATATTTAAAACTAGTAAAAAGTATGTGTTTTTTAGACTTGATGCACTATAATATAAGTAGGCAAACACTCATTGAAGCATGCATGTTTATGGTTTTGTTGTGAGGTTAACACACATGCACAATGAACTCGATCAAGACGGGGATTTACAAAATAGAAAATCTAGTTAAGCAATGTATGCATATACACAATGTACTCCACCTTGAGTAGATAGAAACGCACTGGTATTAAGCTAGCAGTAACTCGTTAAATAAAAGTGGTGCCGACCTCAGAAAATAGAAAAAGTCGTGCTACCTTGACTTGAATAATGAATACCCACATCAACGAGAGTCGCTACATCAACATGGACAATAGCAACTGATCGATCCCTTGACTTGAGGGAAGGGGATTACTGAAGAACCACGAGTGGTGAATAAGCAAGTCATGTTGCTGGAGCGATCGAGGGTACCTGAACAAAGGCACGGGGCAGAAGGATGAGCAGGAGACGACAGAGCGTGCAGTGGAAATCTGGCTTTCACTGTTGCGGCTGCCGGTGGAGCTTGGCTCCTGGCCGGCTGGGATGGGGAAAGGGAAGGGAGGAGGGGGTTTTGTTGGGTGCGCGTGCGCAGGCAGCCTTAATTATCGCACCGCGGCACGGCACGGCTGCCATGGCAGGCAGCTCGGACCAGACCAGAGCAGAGCAGAGAGAGCGATCTCGAGAGAGAGAGAGAGAGGGAGAGGGAGATGGGGGTTGCAGCTGCCGCGCCGCGGGGCAGGGCAGGGGATGGCCACGTGCGAGAGCGGCGGCCCGGCGGAAGTGAGGGGCGAGGTGACGGGACGGGACGACTCGATCGGCCCGGGCCGCGCGCTCGTGCACACGCGATCGTCCAATCTCCCGCTGCATGATGCCCTTTTCTTCTCTCCTCTGCCCATGCCCCTCCACTCCTCGCATCTCTCCCTCCCTATCTCTCTGAGCTGTAGGAAGCTATAGCTATAGGGTTGCAGTTTGCAGCAGGGTAGGACGGCAAGCAAAATATTTTACTACTGTGCACCGCATTATACTAGTCGATCGATCTGCTCGTCGTCTTCACGCGGCCCGCCTGGCCCCGGCCGCCCAAACGCAGGATCATGCACCTTGGCTTTTCCACAGCTGTGCAGGATCATGCACCATCTGTTGTCCACTCCACCTGCGCGCGCACGTACTGATTTCATACCCGTTTAGTAGTACAAAAGTATGAAGGGAAGCGCACATCCCAGCTCTTCCAGAGACGAGGAGATCGAAATGGTTCTGAAACAAATTAACTAGATCTCGGTCAGATCATAGTAGTACTAGTTTAGCAAGACCAATTTGATTATGCCACTGATTTTTGGTTACGCGAGACGAGGGGCGGAGCGAAAGATGCATGCATGCGGCAGGAAGCAAAGGGGGTGAGAGGGTAGAGGACGAACAATTGAATGCGCGAGGCGCGGCAGGAAGCCAGCAGCGAAGAAACGGATACTGCAAGGAGGGCGCAGCTCCTGTCAAGTTCCGCATTCAAAGCACGCAGGTTTTGGAACTGGAGAGAGAGAGAGAGAGCTAGTAGCTCCTAGCTGCCCGCACGGTGGCATGGCATGTGTGTGTGCACGCACGTACGACATGCGTGTCTGGCCGTCGGCGGGCCAGGTAGATGGCCAAAGGGGCCCCTCCTGCCTTCCCTTCGTAGTATGTCAGGAGGAACTGCAAGTCCCTGCTTGCATGCGCTCAATCTCAACTTGTAATACTTTTATACTTAGTATTCTGTTCTGTGTCGATACTCTCTTCAGTTATTGTACAGATTACTAGCATTTGCTCGAGAATGGATTCTGTGCACATGGTCACCAGTGCTCTCTTTTCTTTCAGATTTTTGAAAATTTCAGAACCTCACACTTCTATGTCTCACAAAATTATGGCGTAAAATATATAGATGGATATATAGTTATATATAGGAGGAGTGTATGCAAATAAAGTCCCGTTAAAAAAACCTTTATATTTTGTGAGATAGAAAAAAGACTTTTTTTTTTGAGAAAGATTTGATCTACTCCATGAGTTTACAAGAAGTACAAGACACACCAAACCTGACTAACAACCACTATTGCCTTCAGAGTGAGCCACCGACGTGCCGCTGTCGCCCCTCCCTTACCGGAGCTGCCATGTCATTGTTGATGACAGTCGGGAAGGTGCACACTAGTGGAAAACGGGCCTCCAGTCCCGGCCCGTAAGGGGCTTTAGTCCCGGTCCTGGTAACCGGGACTGGAGGGGCGGGACTAAAGGCCCACCCATTAGTCCCGGCCCTCTTACCAGCCGGGACCAATGGGCATCCACGTGGCTGTCTCTGTGGACGCTGGGTGCCCCCCCATAGGGACAAATGGTTCTCTGCCGCGGCAGAATTTTAGGTACTTTCTCTGCTGCGGCAGAGAATTGAATTTGTATCTTTTTTTTCATTTCAAAATAGTTTTCTACGCTACCACATACCGTACATGTTCGTGCATACATAAGATACTTAAGATCGAGCATACAAATATATACATGATAGTTACACATGGAGATCACAATTATCGGGACTCGAGCCCGTCTATTCAATTACACGGTCGGGGATCATCGCCGCCTATTCACACTAAATTCTTCGGCGTCATCTATCATCTCGTTCATCAAGAATCCTGCCAGTTCTTCAGCAATTGCTACTACGCGTTGTTGTGGTAGGAGCTGATCCCGCATTTTCTCGAACTATATAGGAAAAGGAGATCAATATGAATATCAATCATGATAACAAAAAGTGACGGTAATAAAAATAATGTTATGAATGTATTGCTTACATCGACTCTATAATCATTCAGCTCACTGGTAAACGTGCGAATGAACTCGCAAATGTAGAATCCACATAGATTCGTCCCCTATGGCTGCCTCGCGCACTTTACGAGAATAGAATTCAATCAAAATAATAATCCAGCATCATAATTGTATTGAAACTAGAAGTAAAGAGATGAGCGTACTACTTATCGAGACCGGCTACGTCAGCTTCTCACTAAAGTCACCCGTAACCGCACTCTTGAACTGGTTCCAAACCCTACCCGGTAAAGAAAAAGAATGAGTTATTTATTACGTGATATCTCAGGAAATCAACGAAAGAGACCGATGTGGCACGAAAATTACCTCTGGAGCATGTCCTGCATGTCCCTAAACTGTTCCAGGGGTCTCTTTAATGAGTCCATGACTTCAACTCTTCCCTTATCAAGTTGAATGTCCATGAGAATCCAGTGAAAACTGTACACGTTTATATATACATCAGTAACTCATCAATTACACTTAACATCGAGTAAGCAAAAGAGAATGTGTACAATAGAGTAAGACACTCACGCGAAATTGTAAGAAAACAGTATGTGGTCACAAATTTTTTGCTCCGTTAGAAACCTTAGAAGGTTTTCCTGTGTGTCCTCGGGTTTATCCTTTAGCGTCTGACAATGTATTTTATCTGGGTCAATAAACCCAACACTGAAGATTGACCTTCTTTTACATTCCATGATCTTCATTCTGCATAATAATAGAGTACAAAAGGATATAATTAGGATAATTACATGCAATGAACTGAACAACTGAAAAAATGAACAACTTATATATAGACAATGAATTCAACAACTTATAGACAATAGCAACTCATGAGACTTTTGTCGAGGGCGTCGAAAGTGTATAACTGGAAGAGTTTTGAAAACTCAACATGGACCTCTTCTTCTCGGAAGTAGTAGTCATGTGGGACTTTTGCCACGATCATTATTCTCTCCTCCTTTACGGCTTTCAAGTACCATTTATGTAAACTCCGCATTTGTGTTGGCAGTTATTGGAACTGCTCAAAGCTAACCAGAGGCTTCCCTGGGACATATGTAGGGACTACCTGAGCCTTGGGTAACTTGTCGTCCTGGGAACCTAGCAATTCCTCAACAGTCACATTCATAGCGGCCGCAAGCTTCTTAGCTTCTTCCATATCCTGCTGGGGAGTGTCATAGGATACCACCTTGAGGGGTGGGGTCGATTTTTTGGCCTGTTCCCCGAGCTGGGGGACGTCCTTTATTTTCCCGGTTGCACTTTGACTTGATGATTTGCTCCCGCTTGCACTTCTACTTGGTTTGCTCTTCTTCACTTCCTCCTGAAGTGTGCGTCGATAGTCATCTGGCTTATGGTGCAAGTCATATTGCGATTTTGTGTTCAGAAAAGAAAGTGCATACGCTTTTTGCTTCTCGGTGTATACTGGGGCAGGCTCGGGTTTCTTCTTTTGAAGCTGCGCAACACATTTGGCCTTTACGATCATGTCGGTTTCCTCGTCAGTACGATCGTAAGGTCTGATAGGAAGATTCTTATGAGGTACTCTTGGGAGGGGCGACATTTGTCGTTTTGGGCCCCTGCGTCGTTTAGTACTAATCGGAGGCTGCGGCGGAGATCGAGATGGACTCGGGCTATGGTGGTCGTAGTCATGGGGTGGGCTTCTTGGAGGTGATGGAGGTGAAGGTGACATGCGACCACTCGGAGGCGGTGTTGGCTTTGGCGTCTAGCCTAGAAGCTTGATGTTGTTCTTGTCCCATAGAATGATACCACTCAGTACTTCTCCGAGTGTCCTCTCACCTTCAGGTCCAGGGATGTCAAGCTCCATTGAGTCCCACCCCATTGCGATTTCATCCACACCAACTTTAGCATAGCTAGCTGGAATCTCACGGCCATGCCAGCGTGTGCCAGGTGGACAAGGTAAAGCACATCCGACCGCTACCTTGATGGATAGGTTCTTCACCTTCTGATGGAGCTCACAGATGCCTGCTCCTTGATTCCATCCACGGGGTAGCCGGGACCGCCATCTACCATACGTGCATCGTTAGAAGGGACCTCCGATTCAGCCACGCTGCTTTTCCGCTGAGATGGGACGGCGGTAATATCGAGTACAAGATCTTGCAGGCGCGCTGCTCCTCGAAGTTCGTCAATCTGTTGCTGATGCATTCGAAGTGTTCCTAGCAACTCGGTGAACCTGTCTCCCTCCTCCTCCTGCCGTCGCCTCTTTGCTCTCTCTCGGCTCCTATAAGTATCTCTGTCTTTGGGAAACCCCATCTCCCACGTATAACTAGGGCCAAGGCCTCTTACACGTCCTCCGCGTTCTTTCATTCCCGAGGACCTTTGTCAGCAAGTCTTTCTCTCTATCGGGACAGAACTTTGTTGTCCCCGCTTTAATCTCCTTCACCACTTTCTGCCATGTATCCCGGGGTATCCTAATCCCATCACTGCAAATAAGGTCCCCTGTACTTTCTCATACTCACTCCCATGCCCAAGGAACCAATTCCTTGCCCTCAGATCCCATTCTTCGCGTATTGGTTCTGGAGTGATTCGTTTAGCAAGCAACTCATTCTCTTTAGCATCCCACTTTGGCATGGCAGCCGCGTAGCCCCTGGCCCTAGGTGATGGTGATATTTCTTCATCGCGGCATTTTTCTTGTTTTTTTCCGACATTTCCATAGCAGGTTGTGACTCCTTGTACTTCACAAATGCATCCCAGTTAGCCTGCTGCTTCGTTAGATAGCATTAAAATTTAGGAGTCTTCTTCGTCTTCTGATACTTTTGCCATAATGCTTTCTTCCAGTTCTTGAATAGTTTGGCCATCTTCGTAAGAGTCAACTGCTTGAATTTCTTCCTCAATGCAGCTGTGTCGGCATCATCCTCACATTCTGGCAGGGTGAAATGTGTCATGAGGTCATTCCAAAGACCCTCTTTGCACCTGTCGGCGACATACTCACCCTCTTTCGCCCCTTTGGTCTTATTCCACTCTCGAACGGTGATCGGGATGCGATCCCTAACCATAACTCCGCATTGTTGTTTAAATACAGTTTTAGCCTTTTCGGGTTCCACCGGTTCACCCCGTGGTGATACCCGCGTAATTGTATAACGCGTAGATGTGTCCAACTTTTTGGTCGAGCCTCGTTTGGAATATTTTTTGCTCGATGTGGAGGCCTAAGAGAAGAAACATTCGTCAATTTATATATATATATACAACTCAATTAATGCATCTACTGATCACCAGACTTCATATATATACCTCGCCGTCGGCTTCTCCACCACCGGAGCCGTCGACTTCTCCACCACCGGAGCCGTCGGCTTCTCCTTGATCATTTTGGTCGACCTCCTCTCCCTCACCGGAGGGGTTCAGATAAATCGACGGAGATTCGGGTGGATCAACATGGGGGGTGTCGTTGATCATATCCTTGAGAATTTCTTCCTGTGCTAGGTCTCTCTGGATTGGATCCATAGTTTTCTACAAAATGCACACAATAACATTTTTCATTCAATATTGCTGCATAAAATAATACTAAACAATAATATGAACACGCAATTTGCTACAATAATACTAAACAATAGCAAAATTCTAGTGATGCCCTAACCCTAAGTCCGGGGGCCCGTGAGCACTACCACATTAACCCTAAGTCCGGGGGTCCGCGAGCACTACCACCCTAACCCTAAGTCCGGGGGCCCGCGAGCACTACCACATTAACCCTAAGTCCGGGGGCCCGCGAGCACTACCACATTAACCCTAAGTTCGGTGGCCCGCGAGCACCACTACCCTAACCCTAAGTCCGGCTGCCCGCGAGCACTACCACCCTAACCCTAAGTCCGGTGGCCCGCGAGCACCACCACCCTAACCCTAAGTCCGGCTGCCTGCGAGCACTACCACCCTAACCATAAGTCCGGGGGCCCGCGACCACCACCACTCTAACCCTAAGTCCGGAGGCCCACGACCACTACCACCCTAATATATACACTACTATTACACTAGCTACTAAATAATATTACAACTACTAAATAATGTTACAATTATACACTACTATTACACTATACTAAATAACACACAAAATTAAATAATATTACACTACAAAATAAAATTAACTATATACTACAAAAATACTATTACAACTAAATATTACAACTACTAAATACTACAAAAATACTATTACACTAATAAAAAATACTACAAAAATAATATTACACTAATACAAAATACTATTACAACTAAATATTACAACTACTAAATACTATAAAAAAGCCAGCCAGCAAGCCAGCCAGCCAGGCGCCAGCCGGCCGGCGCGTGCGGAGGGAGCGAAGGGGAGGGGGCGGCCCGGCCTGCTCGCCTACAGTGCCGGCGTCGCCGCGCCGTCGCGTAGCCGGACGGGGGAGCGAAGGGGAGGGGGCGCGGGGTACCTCTGGCGGGGGCGCGCGTGCAACGGCTGGAGTGGCAGTGGCGGTTGGGGGCGGTGGCGGCGGCGATTGGGGTGGTGGCGGCCGGAGAATCGGGCAGCCTGCCGGCATTAGGTCGTCCTTCGTGCGTGGGGGGGTGCTCTGCGTGGGGAGAAGAAGGGGCGCGCGGGGAGAAGAAGGCGTGCCAAATGTATAGTGGGTGACCTTTAGTCCCGGTGCGTTATACGGACCGAGACTAAAGGTCCCCCCCCCCTTTAGTCCCGCTGCGTGCCACCCACCGGGACTAAAGGGTATTTCGGCCCAGCCCAACAGGCGCGCGCCAACGCCACACCTTTAGTCCCGGTGCGTAGCACGCACCGGGACTAAAGGTCCCTTTTTCAAAAGTTTCACCCAGGGCGCCTGTTTAAAAAAAATCAATTAGCATATTTTTTAAACATTTGAATTTTACAGTTTTTGCATACTTATGAATTTGAGAAAAATTTCAACATGAAAAGTTCTTGAATTTGAATAACTAATCCAAATCTATTTTCTGTTTTATAAAATAATTATTCTAACTAGTGAAACTAATAACCATTTTGCCATTTTCAATTTAAAAATGCATTAACTATTATATTTTGCATATTTTTGAATAAGTGATTCAAATCAATTTTCTGTTTTATAAAATAATTATTCTAACTAGTCAAATAATTATTCTAACTAGTAAAATAATTATTCTAACTAGTCAAACTATTCAAAATAATTTTCTGTTTAGGGTTTAGGGTTTTTGGTTTAGGGTTTAGGGTTTTTGGTTTAGGGTTTAGGGTTTTTGGTTTAGGGTTTAGGGTTTTGGTTTAGGGTTTAGGGTTTTTGGTTTAGGGTTTTTGGTTTTTGGTTTAGGGTTTAGGGTTTAGGGTTCCCTCCTCTGACTTAGGGTTTAGGATTTAGGGTTTAGACTCATATCTGCCGCCTCTATCCCATGGCCTCCACTCTATCCCATGGTTTCTACCATACCTCTAACCCCAGGGAGGCGGAGATGGAGTCTTTCACGGGCTAGCAGGAAAATATTTTCCGACGCGGAACTTCCGAAGATGCCATAGGGCGTGTGCACCAAGGGCATCTTCGAGAAGTTCCGCCACGGGAGATTTCCCAACCCTTTCGTCCATACATGGGGATGAAACTCTCCATCCATGTTGACTTGTTGAGTTGCTTGCCATGGAGTATCGATGCTCCTTCTATAGGCACGGCGCCGCTTCTACTTTGTCTTCTTCCTCCGACAGGGCGTCGTGCGCTACATGCTTTATCTCATCGAGCAGTGCGTCCACCCACGCGTCCTTATCCTACCGACAGCTTTAGTCCCGGTTTGAGCCCCCACCCGGTACTAAAGGTTACCCACGCGTCCTTATTCCACCGACAATTTTGTTAGATGACACAAAAACCACCTTTAGTCCCGGTTGCACCCACCAGCCGGTACTAAAGGTTAGCCACCCCCCAGATAAGGCCCTCCCAGATAAGCCTCCCCCAGATAAGGCCCCCCCATCTTTTGTCCCAGTTTGAGCCCCCACCCGGGATGAAAGTTTCCCGCGCCACTGTGTTCCCGCGCTTTCCACCGGTTCCCACCTATGTCTTCCCGCCATTTTTTCACTATATATATGTACGCTTGGCCTCCATTTACATATCACATCTAGACTCATCATTCTCTTCCCATGGCTTCCATCGTATCTCTAACCACCCGGGAGGCGGAGGCGCTTTGTGCCTCGAACTACCCCTGCCCACCAGGCTACAAGCGTCCCCACCGGCTGGATGCTGAGCGCCAGAGGCGTGCCGGTCCCTCCTGTACCTCTAGGTGTGGAGCGTCGGATGGCCATCACAAACCACTACTACCTCGAGCTCACGCCAGAGCAGCGGAGGAATCCCAACTGGCATCCCGACTATTTCCCGACTTGGGAAGCCTTCTTCATCAATCGGCGTGAGAGGGCGCTCGGCAGGCACGAGGAGGATGACCTACCTCCTTCGAACTTCAACGAGGCCAGTCGTCGACTGTGGTGGCGCGGCCGGACTCTCTAGAGTGACATGGCCTACAACACAACCGGCAATAACCCCCGCATGCGGTACCCTCAAATCCAGCCCACGCGTGCCCAACCTTCAAGGTTCGACTACGGCGACCCCGACGACGACAGCGACAACGGCGCCGGCGACTACAGTGGCGCGTATTACAGGGCTAGGCAGGAGCATGACTGAATCACTCCAACCATTAGGCATGTTTCTTAATTTTTAGTTGTGCTATGTATCTTAATTTTCAGTTGTGCTATGTATCCTTAGTGTTTGTGGGTTCCTTCTCTTGTGGTGGTTCCTTCTCTTTGTGTGATCACCTACCGCGGCTCAGAACCCGGTCGTCAACGTCTAGTTCGATTGAGCAAGATATATTACATGAAAGGGGACCTTTATGTCTCAAATAAAAGGTTTAATACATTACATAGATTTATGTCTCAAATAAAAGGTTTAATACATTACATAGATTTATGTCTCAAATAAAAGGTTTAATACATTATTACACATCACCAACATCTAGTGTTGTGGTTTTCTTCTACACCGTAGCCATGGAGAATCTTCATCATTTAACAGGATGCTTGGGTCAGTTTTCACTTTGAAGGGCGGAATTTCATGAAACTTATTGTAATCTTCTGACATGTCTGTCTTGTCATCCACTCCCACGATGTTTCTTTTCCCTGAAAGAACTATGTGGCGCTTTGGCTCATCGTATTCTGTACTCCTTTTCTTATCTTTCCTTTTTCTCGGTTCGGTAGACATGTCCTTCACATAGAAAACCTGAGCCACATCGTTGGCTAGGATGAATGGTTCATCCATGTACGCAAGATTGTTGAGATCCACTGTTGTCATGCCGTACTTTTCGTCTACATGTACCCGCCCTCCTGTCAGCTTGACCCATTTGCACCGAAACAAAGGGACCTTAAAAGTAGGTCCATAGTCAAGTTCCCATATCTCCTCTATGTACCCATAATATGTGTCAATCTGCCCATTGTCATATGTTGCATCAAAGCGGACACCACTGTTTTGGTTGGTGCTCTTTTTATCTTGGGCGATCGTGTAAAATGTATTCCCATTTATCTCGTACCCTTGGAAAGTACATATAGTCGAAGATGGTAACCTGGCCAACGAGTACAACTCATCTCCAACAGTGGTGTTATTCATGAGATGTGTCTGCAACCAATTGCCAAAATTCTTCTCGTGTTCCCCTTTAATCAAGGTTTCAGGCTTCCTCGGGTTTTCGAAGCGTAGAATATTCTTGTGTTTCTCGATATACGGAGCCACCACGGTGGAATTGTGTAGAACTGTGTAGTGTGCTTGAGTGAAAGAATGCCCGTCCCTACATACCATTGATTTCCTTCCTAGTGTGCCTTTTCCAGTCATCCTCCCCTCATACCGATATTTAGGAACACCAATCGGCTTAAGGTCAGGAAGAAAGTCAACACAAAACTCAATGACCTCCTCTGTTCCATAGCCCTTGGAGATGCTTCCTTCTGGTCTAGCACGGTTATGAACATATTTCTTTAAGACTCCCATGGACCTCCCGAAGGGGAACATATTGTGTAGAAACACAGGACCGAGAATTCTAATCTCTTCGACTAAGTGAACTAGGAGGTGCGTCATAATATTGAAGAAGGATGGCGGGAACAACAACTCGAAGCTGACCAGACATTGGACCACATCAATCTGTAACCCTGATAGACTTTATCGATCGATTACCTTCTGAGAAATTGCATTGGGGAATGCTCATACCTTCACAATGGCTAGTCGAACATTTTCTGGTAGAATTCCCCTCAATGCAACCGGAAGCAATGTCGTCATAAGCACATGGCAGTCATGAGACTTTAGGTTTTGAAATTTTTTCTCTTTCATATTTACTATTCCCTTTATATTCGACGAGAAGCCAGACGGGACCTTGATACTGAAAAGGACTTCAAAAAAGATTTTCTTCTCTTCTTTGGTAAGAGCGTAGCTGGCAAGCCCTTGAAACTACCCTGGATGCTTGCTGTCTTGTCTTTTATGATGTTAGTGGTCCTCCCGTGCTGCCGGGGTATCTTTTGACATCCCATACAAGCCTCGGAAGCCTAGAATATTCACGCAAAGATTCTTTGTCAGGTGCATCACGTCGATTGCAGAGCGGACCTCATGCACTTTCTAATAGGGTAGCTCCCAAAATATAGATTTCCTCTTCCACATGGGTGCGTGTCCGGTAATGGGGTCTTTCGGAACAGGTTGTCCTCCAGGACCCTTTCCAAAGATTACATCCAAATCCTTGACCATACCAAATACATCAGCACCACTACGGGGGACAGAATTCGTCTGGGTTTCTGCCTTGCCATTGAAATGCTTGCCTTTCTTCTTTAAGGGATGACTGGGCGCAAGAAAACGACGATTGTACGGGTACACATTTTTTCTACATTTATCCAGATATATACTTTGAGTCTCATCTAAATAGTGCGTGCATGCATTGTATCCTTTGTTCGCCTGTCCTGAAATGTTACTAAGAGCAGGTCAACCATTGATGGTTACGAACAACAACGCTTGTATGTCAAATTCCTGTTGTTTGTGCTCATCCCACACACGTACACCTGGTTTGGCCCACAACTATAGAAGTTCATCAACTAATGGCCTTAGGTACACATCAATGTCGTTGCCGGGTTGCTTCGGGCCTTGGATGAGCACTGGCATCATAATGAACTTCCGCTTCATGCACAACCAAGGAGGAATGTTGTAGATACATAGAGTCATGGGCCAGGTGCTGTGACTGCAGTTCTGCTCCCCAAAAGGATTCATGCAATCGGTACTTAGACCAAACCATAAGTTCCTTGCGTCACCAGCAAAGTCCGGGAAGTCTCTCTCGATTTTTCTCCACTGCCGACCATCAGCAGGGTGCCTCAACATCCCGTCTTTCTTACGGTCTTCCATGTGCTATCACAACAACTTGGCATGCTCTTTATTTCTGAACAAACGTTTCAACCGTGGTATTATAGGAGCATAGCACATCACCTTGGCAGGAACCCTCTTCCTGGGTTGCTCGCCCTCAACATCACCAGGGTCATCTTTTCTGATCTTATACCGCAATGCAGTGCATACCGGGCATTTATTCATATTCTCGTACTTCTCACCGCGGTAGAGGATGCGGTCATTAGGGCATGCATGTATCTTCTGCACGTCTAATCCTAGAGGGCAGACAAGTTTCTTTTCTACGTACGTACTAGAGGGAAATTGGTTATTTCTTGGAAGCAGCTTCTTCATTATTACCAGCAACTTTTCAAATCCCGAGTCAGTCATACCGGTCTTTGCCTTCCACTTCAACAATTCCAGTGTGCTACCCAGCTTCTTCTGGCCATCTTCACAAGTTGGATACAACAATGTGTTGTGGTCCTGTAACATCTGCTCGAACTGCAACCTCTCCTTTTCTGTGTCGCAGTCTCGCCTTGCATCACCAATGACCCGACCAAAATCATCAACGGGCTCATCTGGTTCCCGTTCTTCACCCCCTTCTTCTTCATTATCTTCAACTGCGGTATCATCGTATTCAGGGAACATAGATCGGTAGTTGTCATCATCGTTCTCTTCTTCGTCGTCGTCTTCCATCATAACCCCTCTTTCTCCGTGCTTGGTCCAAACATTATAGCCGGACATGAAACCGGACCGAAGCAGGTGGCTCTAAATGACACTTGAGGAAGTGTGAGCCTGCTTATTTCGACATTCAACACATGGACAACACATAAAACCATCCCGCCGCTTGTTCGCCTGGGCCACAAGGCGAAAAGAACGCACGCCTTCTCTGTAAGCGTCAGAGCATCGGTCACCGTACATCCATGGGTGGCTCATCTGCATCATACAACCATGCATATATATCAAACGCAATCATGATGCTTAAATTAGTACCGCACAGTCAAAACGAGAAAATAATTGCTAACCTTTTAGGACACTTCAAAACAAAGAGAAGAAACCTTAAGTGTCGCTCTGGCACCTCATATCATATTTTGTCTTGTGTGAACTCAAGTGGCATCGCTCTAACACGCATTTCACCGAACACCTCTAGTGCATATGAAGAAAAAAAGTTAGCACAAAGTTATACCCACCTCTCACATAGGAAAAAAACAGGAGAGAGTGGAGGGCTGGGTGCATATATATAGGGCCAGGCCATTAGTCCCGGTTTGAGATACAAACCGGGACTAAGGGTTCTGCCAGGAGCACGCGCGCCGGCCCAGACCCATTTGTCCCTGTTTGTATCTCAACAAACTGGGACTAATGGTTCTGCCAGGAGCACGCGTGCCGGCCCAGAGCCATTTGTCCCGGTTTGTATCTCAAACCGGGACTAATGGTTCCTTACGGATCGGGACAAAGTGTCTCGGCCTCCTCGGGCCGTCTGGTTCGGACCATTAGTCTCGGCCCCAGCCACGGCCGGGACTAATGGCCCGAACCAAAGGCCCATTTTCTGCTAGTGGCACGTGCCCCTAAGGATTAGCGGCCATGAGCCAAAGTCATCGTCATTGAACCCTTGAATTGATCCGAATCTTCAAACACCATACCTATATAACACACGTAGACTAGACGAGATCGACACTCCATGGAATTAGAGACCACACGAATCCCCGCCCTCCTCGACGCCACCGACGATGAGGTGGAAGAGGAGACGGGTATAACTTATTCTTGTCTCATATAACGCCACCATAGCTTCGATGCCGGTTGACCAAACTCTAACTTTAGGGACCCTCCTACCGCTACGAGCGCATATCCGAGGTCCCCACCCCCTCCGGCCACCATGGCGGAGACCCATCGATTTTCGATCATAGACGGTGAAGACGAGAAACTGATGGCTGCGGCAGGCTAGGGTTGCATCGTAGCCGCCGCCTCTTTTTTCTTTCTGGGTGGAGAAAACTGTTTAGCTAATATTTTCCCAAGTTCCATACGACACCAGAATTAATGTTTACGACGCAAAAAAAGACAAATTTCTGACAGCAAGTAGTACTAGTAAAACTCGTATAGAATAGCATATCTTTTTGTCAGAAATTTTTCTCTTTCATATTTCCTAAAATAAAACATATTATTTAATGGAACTTTTTTGCTTGCACTCCTCTTGTATATATCTATCCATATATTTAATACCATAATTTTTGGAGATAAAGAAGTGTGAGGTTTTTCAATTTTCAAAAATCTAAAAGTGAAGGGAGCGATGTCCATGTGCAAAAGACACTCCACATTTGCTCTATCCACTGGAGTTATTATTAGGGGGATGTTTTTCGCCACTATGCGTAATCTATTCTTTTGAATATGTACGTCCCCGTGGACATGCATTACTTGTATTTATAACTGTAGCAATACAAATATGAAACATATACAAGTAACAGAAAACAAGGAAAAAACAAACGGTTGAACAACTACAAACCGTCCTCGATCACAGCAACTACTAAGGACTTAAATCATTCGCCGTCGCCGGAGAAGAAGAAGATCACCAGCAGCCGGTCCACACTTTAGCACTGAATAAACCCCTAACCAAAAGACGTCAATAAGCCGCAATAACCACCAGCCTCGTTAGACTGGATCTAGCATGCTGCTATGGAACATCGGCCGGAGGATCCCTCCGAGCATCTTCAACGCCGGATCTAAGGCCAGCACCACCCCGCCTGATCTGAAGCCCTCCGAGCATCTTCAACGCCGAATCTGGGGTCACGCACTCGGTCGCCCCAAGACTCGCCCAAAAGGAAAAATTCCAAACACGAAACTCATCGAGGATCCGCCGACAGTTGTTGACGATAAACTTCTCCAGCGAGGAGAATTTCTCCCGTTGCTCCGTGATTACTGATTCAGAGGCCTTGCAGTCTTTCTCCACATCCACCACCGTGGCCTTGGCCTTCTCTTCCCACAAGATCGACGCGACGCGGATTCCATCTCCGTGACCGGCACATAACCCCCCCAGGACTTTTCAAGCGTCGATGTGTGATTATCTGCAAACACAAGGATATTAGTACACTTTCGAATCGACAAGGTAAAAGAAATACGCACGTCACAACTGCTCACCAACGGCCGCCCGCAACTGGCGATGGGCATGGGTCACCACCTACAACTCGTAATGGAGACGCTCCAACTCCGATTGATGAGTTGCCGACTCGCGTTGCAACACAACCACACCGCAATGTCAATATGATCAAAAACTCTCCCACACTCGACTCACCACTACCTGGCGACCTGACCCTTGGGGACTAGGTGAATCAAAGTTCTTTCAAACTCGGCCCTTCACTACTTGGTGACCCGACCCTCAGGGACTGGGGAATCTAAAATTCATAAGTCTCAAGCTGCTACTACCTAGCAACTCAAGCCTCGGGGACTGGACATACCTAGAGTGCTTGGCCAAGCAGCTGATGTAGCTCGATCGCTCCGGCTGACGGAAGCAGGTACATAACTCTACCAGCTCCATGTGCCATCAACCCGACGCTCCTATCGATGACTTCTGCCACCACCAGCTATTGCGACTAAGCAACCACGGACGAATCCTTGGCAAGGAACCACGGATAAGTCATGGTTGTGTCCATCGTGTTGGAAGTCATTGATGAGTGCATATTTGCATCATGTTTTACATTATTATTTTCATTGTAGATGTAGGATCTTGGTATTTTACGGCGCTCGCGCGCATATTTTATGTATGTTTTCACTAGGATCAGGACAGATCATGGATCCAATGGATACAACTATTGGAGCAATTGTACTGTGGAGAAAAGGAGTCAAAAACAACGCAAATCGCTTATTTGGGAAATAATAATAATACAAGAAGAAAACTGGAAGCAAACAAGGGAGGCAGAGAGCCCAACGACCAACTATACGACAGGAGCAACTTTTTCGGCCGTATAGCTCCGGCCGTATAGTTGGTGCCGCCTCCGCCTCGTCAAATAGTTTCACCCCGTGCAATTGGTTCGAGGAGATGACATACAGAACACCCAGAAATCGCCGAAACCTCACCTCCGGAAGGCATCTGGAGGGGGAACTCATCCACAAGGGATCCAACTTCGCCCTGCGCAGATCCAGGAGGCTAAGGCATCGATCTTCATCATCCACCGCTGCATCACCACCATCTCCATCCATCCCATCTACATTTTGTCTAGATCTTATTGTACTTCCTTTACTCGTTGTGGATTTATACAAGTACTATTCATCTATGATTGTTTCCATTATCATTGCCATGATGTTGATTGCCTCTATGTCTGAGTAGACCTTTAGTTCTTGGGGAGATGGAGAAACCCTAGTATGAGACTGAAATAAGATAAAGTCTATTATGATATTCATCGCTGTGACCATGTGTTAGATTCTCTACATCTTGATGTTGAGAGAAGTCGACCTCTTAATATTTGCCTCTCATGAGGACTTGATGGAGGGAACTACTTGTTGGTAGATAGAGATGTGCTAACACTTATAGTGACCATAAAGTTGTTGGCACTCCTTACGTATCAACTTGGGAAACCGAGGAAACTCACGGAACACTATCCATTCCATGGGATACGTCCTACGGGATTACGTCCCTTAATAGCGCAGTAATTTGATTGATATTGATTGCTGACTGCTGTGGTTATGAGGATGATGTGAGCAGAGGTTGTTTCCTATTCATCCACATACGGAGTTCCTCCCACACATACATAGTTGAGAATGTTCATGATGATAATATTTATCTTAAATCTTTATAATACTAGTGGTGTATCCGCTATTCCCTAAGAACACCTTTTTCCTACTGCAGTTCCAATCTCTCTTACATACGCGATACTTACTTTTTGTATTAAGTTATTTTGCTTTACTTTATTATTGCTCTTATACCCAAAATCCCAAAACACCTTTTTACACAATACTCGTATTTTATCTTGTTACTTAGAACTTTATCTAGCATTTCTATCGCAATAATTATTTCAAGAATTATTAGCTTCAGACTCCTGCTCCCTGTGGGATCGATATCTTTATTTCGAAACTACCTACAAACGATATGTGCACTTGCAGTCATCAGTCATCTACGGGGTGTCCATCTCATGCGCGACGTCCTTCTCTTGCGCGGATGCGTCCTCCGCATCATCCTTCACCACCTCCTCACTCGCCTGGGCGGGGTCGACCTTCTAATTCTTGGCGTCGGTGTCAAGCGCTTTGGTTGACTCCACATTCCTTTTCTTGGAATCTTCATCTTCCTCCTCAATGCGTCTTGTCAAGATCTTGGCCATGCTTTGCCTTCTTCAGTTGGCTCCTGCCAAAATGTGCCACCAAGTGAATCAAAAATTTTGAGGCGTAACTAACAATAGCAAAGCAAAAACGACGAACTCGCTACTTACTTGGTGACTGGAAGCTTCCTTAAACCTGTGTTGACGTGCGCAGGCTTATCCAATTCAGGGCCGAGTAGGCGGGATAGACCCGTCTCTATGAGAGTCACATGCCGTCGTGACTTCAACACCTGCTCCGGTGTCATCATGGCCTTGGTCGGGGTTGGCACTCGCTTCCAGCTCTGCTCGTTGAGTACCTCCAGGTCACTGTCGTACTCCCCTTGGGAAGACTACCACTGGCTGCCTCCTCTTCGTGGCACTTCTATCTGTGCGTCTTCCGGGCCACGAAAGGAGGCTCCTTCTCCGGCTCGCTCACATCCTCCTCCTTGCTCTCGGAGGCATCTCCCTCTCCTTCCTCCAGGAGCTCCCCGGCATTTCCTCATCAAGTGGAGGCAACCAGTGATCCATGATTTGTAAGGTTTTTTCAACAAAACGAATCACATGAGTTAATAACTTGACCCAATAAAGAGAATGTAAGAAGTGACTGTGAGCAAGGTACTTATGGTTGGGGCTGGTCGTTCTCCCGGCATGTACGGGCGAAGTCTTTCCGAGAGATCAGTGAACTTTGCGTCCGTGATCTTTTTCAGGGCTGAAATATAATCTTCTGCGTCCCACACTTCTATTGAAGACATCGTGGTGTCATTCGGCACGGTGTACTGGTACATACAGTGCACTCGGGTGGCGAGTGGCATGAGTCACCGCCCGAGCCAACAATTGTACAGGTTGATCGTCAGCAACACTTCATCATGTAGCTCCATCATGCGGGAGCACATCTCTATGACAAGCACGACCTGGCCTTTGGGAAGCTTCTTCGCTGATAATCGCCGTGGATTGCTCCGCTCTGTGGTGTACATTGGTATCGCCACCTCGCTAGCTAGTGTGGACTCCTTTACGTAGAACCATGGTTATTTCCACTCGTTGGCTGCCTTCTTCGGCAACATCAGCTTAAAGAACATGGTGTTCCCCTTGATTTGGAAGGTGATGCTGTCGGCTGCCAGTATGGGGATGTCTATCCCCTCGCATATGATTCGGCCATTGAACAGCTCTAGCCACAACGGGAAGTACGGCAAACACTCGAGATAGCATTCGTAGAACACGGCGAAGATCACGACTTGCTCGATGTTGTGTGGACCTAGATCCAAGGGCTTGACGCGATATTAGGTGCAAAAGCGCCAGAAGAAGATGGAGGTGGGGAATACTAGCCTCCACTCCAAATATCTCATGAACAAGATGAATTCCCCTGACCATGGTTTCGACTCGACTTCACCCACCGGAGGAACTCGTCAGTTCTCCTTCACGAGGGTAACAGAATGATATTGAGCACCAAACAATGCAAATTATACTTACACTCAGTACCTCGACTATAGTAATTCACAAACATCTGTTCTTTCCAGGTGATATGTCCATGGATGCTTGGAAATGTATCTCCATTGTTGAGCTATGCAAATCTTGGAATGTGTATGATTAATTCATCTGATTTATGTGCTATGCCACACGTATGTTGCAGGTACACATACTTTAGCTCTTCTCTTTCATTAAGCTTGATCTACATATACTCTATAGTTTATAGGGATTTCTGTTTCCGTATCCCTGGTTAGTTAGTTATACTCAGTTTTCCCTAGCCGCTTAACTTTTCCTCACTTTTGTCCCTCTCGTTCTCAGAAACCCATCAAAGAGCTCGAATGGCAGCTGCCGTCAGGTTGACCGTTGGCTGACGTGTGGGGCCGCGCCGTGTGGGACCACGTGGGGTCATTTGGTCAGGAACACGTTATGCTAACGTGTGGGGACGCACCATGTGGGACTGCGTGAGGCAGGTTTGTTGGAAAAGCGTTATGGGGGACGTGGTGTGGGACCATGTGGGGCGCGTTTGGTGGTTACGCGCGCCCTATCTCCTAAATTGAAAGCTTTCTTTTTTGTTATTTTTATGATTGGCCTTTTTAAGAGCGTCTTTTCCCCTCTCTCTTGCTAACAGTTGTGTTTCTTTTTACCCAAAAAGGTAGTGAATCTAGAGCAGCTTCTCTCTTCATTCATTGTTCCTTTTGGCCCTCATTTTTTCCAATCTGGTAGCAAATCTAACCAGCACCATAAATAAATTCAGTAAACGGAGTATATGTAGATAAATTAGCTAATATATGATATATATAGTACGGTACTTAACGAGGTTCGGTAATTAGGCTACTCAGCAGCAGCGGTGGACAAGTTCAACACAGACAAGATAAAATAAGTTGCTTTACAACAGCAGCAACATAAGATCAGTGGCCCCTCATGGCCTCCAACAGGAGGGCGTCCGCCTCCTCCTTCTGGTGCCTCCTCCACTTCTTGTTGTCCAGTCCCTTAACCTTGGGCGCCTTGGGCTTGATCGAGGGCATGCAACCCTACTTGATGGACACCTTCTAGAGGTTGTGGAGGTGAAGACCGAGCGCCTGGTGCTTGGCTATGAAGCCGTGAACATTCATGGACTCGCCGCAGGTCCTCACGTCCTTGGCATGCTTCACGAGGGAGTTGAAGTTGGTGGCGCGGAGCCTCCTGGTGGTGCAGAAGGGGCACCTGTAGTCGTCACCCGGCGGAGAAGTTGTCGTACTGGATGGACTTTAGCCTCCTCGACACATGATGAGTCTTGGTGTCCTTGGACTCATCGTCGGTGTAGACGCCACTACTATCCTCCTGTTGGAAAAAACAGTAGAGTGTAGTAAGGACATGATTGAGATATCTTGATTATCGAGATTGATTATTTGCATAAATTAACCAATTGAGATCCCCTAATTATTTCCCAAATCTCAAACCAAATCGAATACTGATCCCAACTACGAACAAAGGGATTCAAATACGAACAGGGGATTCATCGAAATATGAACAGGGGATTCATCGAAATACGAGATCTAATACAAGAGGATTGGCTACTGTAAAAATATGAACAACCAAACCCTAATAACATATGATCTAGCATCCAACGATAGGAATGGGGGAAGAACAAGGGAATGGGAGAAAACCCTGGTTACCTCCAACCATGGGTCGGCGATGCTGGTGTCGTAGGGGTTCTCCGGCCTTATGTAATCGACCTCCTCATAGAGGTCCAATCCGAGCAGGATCTGCCCGAGACCGGTAGGCGCCTCCTCCCTGGCGGCTATGGCGGAAGCGGGGATGAGGGTCTGGACAGGGACGGCGGCTGCCTTCGATGCCTCGACGGGTCCTGTACGGGGATAGGGGCCTCCTCGCCAGCGGCCTTGGAAACACCGATGGCCATCACGCCGTTCTTCTCCATCGCCGGCGTGGTTGGGGTTTTCTTGGGGATTTGTAGAAGGTGATGGGACAATGGAGACGGTTGAGTGAGCAAGTGAGTGATGAGTGAGAGTGAGGAGACCTCTATAAAGGAGAAGGGAAGCGACGTTTCGTTACACCACCATGCATCGTGTAACCGCGTACGCTACTGCACCACGTAACCGTGCATGGCCACATGTGTCCTCTACCGCCCCATGCACCGCACACGCGTACCATGAGTCATGTTTTTTCCCTCGTGTCTAACCTTGGCGACTTAGTTGTGCTCAGTTTTGCCCTCGAGTGTAACACTGGCAGTTTGGTTGTACTCAGTTTTGTCCTCTAGTACTAACACTGTCGGGTGCAATATACTCACTTTTACCCTCCGGTGGCTGGTCAACAGAGGGTCAACGAATAGGTTATAGCTAGCTAATTGAGTCATTTTATGCACAAAAAATTCAAAAAGATTAAAACATAGTGTCATCTACCCAGGGAGTCTTATTATATGACATGCCATCATAAGAAATGTATATAAATCAAGTTTTAATCCAAATCACCACTTCTCAAATCACCTACTATCTATGAAGGTTCATGGCTTTCTACTCAAGCCTCTTCCCAAAACATCTCTCCCCAAAATGAATGAGGCAATAATTGTCAAACTGGTGTATATTTATATTGCAAATAGTTTGATGTATGCCAAGATGTATTTTATTGTATAAAATATGCATTTTCCATTTTTAAATCTCTTTCTATTTTCTATTTGAATCCCTTTGTCAGTCTTGCCCTTGGTTTTTAAGTTCTACTCAGTTTTGCCCTTGGTTCTTAAGTTCTACTCAGTTTTCTCCTCTCTTAGTCACAATCTCTCACACTTATGCTCATCTTGACTGCTACGCTTTGATTGGTTGAGACAGTTGTCACGCGGATCATGCCCACCAACCGTTGATCCTCTGTGATCTAGCGGATAGGATAACTCCTATGTCTGTCGAGGGGCACCCCTCTATCCATGCAAAATAACTAGTTTACCACTGGTACTTTAACTCCATAAACAAATGAATTTGAATATAATTTGAAGGGAAAGTGTTCAAAGGTGTATAATTTGTGCATTACATTCCACTATGAAAATGATAACCTCTCAAGATTTTCTTAGCACAAGATTATCACGTATTAAGTGCGATTTCAAAGAGTTCAAATATGTATAATTTTCGTATATGCAATTTTATACATTACATTCCGCTCTATGAAAATGGGGGAGAAAATGATAATCTCTCAAACTTTTGCTAGCACATCATTATCTCGTTATTAAGTGCGATGGCACAATGTTCAAAGGTTTAAAAAATTTGTATACGCAAGTTTATGCATTATATTTCACTCCATGGAAATGATAAATGATCAGGATTTTATTAGCACAACATTATCATGTCCTAAGTGCGATTTCAAAGAGTTCAAAGGTGTATAATTTTCGTATATGCAAGTTTATGCATTACATTCCACTATATGAAAATGATAATCTCTCAAGATTTTCTTAGCACAACATTATCACGTATTAAGTGCGATTTCAAATAGTTCAAATGTGTATAATTTTCGTATATGCAAGTTTATGCATTACATTCTACTCTATGAAAATGGGGGAGAAAATGATAATTTCTCAAAATTTTGTTAGCACATCATTATCACGTATTAAGTGCAATTTCAGAGTGTTCAAAGGTTTATAATTTTTGCATATGCAATTTGTACATTAAATTCCACTTTATGAAAATAATAATATCTCAAGATTTTCTTAGTACAATATTATCACGTATTAAGTGCGATTTCAAAGAGTGCAAATGTGTATAATTTTCATATGTGCAAGTTTATGCATTACGTTACACTCTATAAAAATGGGGGAGAAAATGATAATCTCTCAAAATTTTGTTAGCACATATTATCATGTATTAAATGTGATTTCAAAGTGTTCAAAGGTTTATAATTTTAGTATATCGCAGCTTTATGCATTATATTTCACTCCATGGAAATGATAAATGATCAGGATCTTATTAGCACAACATTATCATGTCCTAAGTGTGATTACAAAGAGTTTAAAGGTGTATAATTTTCGTATATGCATTAAATTTCACTATATGATAATGAAGCTAGAAAAAGGGCCACCACCGCCGGATTAGAAGAAGAAAGGGGAGGCAACGGCACGGGCGCGAGGCTGGCTCGGGGTCCCATCTTGCAACGCCAACCTGGGTAAGCTTTGGTTCCGACGTTCACGTGGATAAGTTGTGGGTCTAATACTGATCTGGATAAGTGGAGAGAGGTGTCCACTACGGGAACAGACTAAACACGACCCCACTTATCAGCATGTAACGACAAGGATACACTACGGGACCCGACAAAACATGGCCCTACTTGTCAGCACGTAACGGCAAGACTGACGGACAGTGAGTTTCCAGACCGTGTGAGAGTTTCGTACAAGGAGATGGGCAAAAGGGAGGAAAAGTTAAGCGTCTGGGGAAAACTGAGTACAACTAACGAACCGAGGGTATGAAAATAGAAATACCTAATTTATATGTAGTTCTCCATCTAAGTATTTCGAATTATCATTTTCCATGTGATTTTCATGAAGAATAGCTTGATATGTTGCAGTACTTAGTACTTGTAGGCACACTAATGTAGCAATTATTTAGTCTTATTGTTATACTTGCTTAGTTGTTTTCCCACTAAGTGTTATCTTGCAATCTCATGGTTGATTACTGAAGCTCCTACCAGTAGGAATTTAATTCATGGATGTGTTACAACAGAGGTCGTGTTAACGGTCATACAACATGTTTGGATTGGAAGTTCCAATACTGTCGAAGTTTATACATAGGACAACCTAGGCATAGAGAAAGAGAGACAAAGAGTTAGAGAGTACCATGGTCATTCATTTCTTCTCGGTGTCGAGGAAGGCGCCACTCAGTCCATTGGTGACATCATAAGCAACTTAGTATGGAGTCTTGCTTGTTAAGTTTTCCAAGATGTTCCCAAAACTAAACTTCCAAACTATTTTACTGATAAACAACTACTTTGTTCCCATGGTACACGTGCATTCCAATGCAAACTTTGACCCCAAAAAATTGAACAGCAACATCTTGTTTATATTCTACATAATTAGTATCGTTGGATTTGTATTGAAAAACTTTCTAATGATGCTAATTTTATACCAATAATCTATATATATTTTTGGTCAAAAAACATGCAAAACAAGGTCTCCTTGTTCATTGAAATGGTGGGAGCATGATTTAATGATTTCCATACTAAAGGTTGGTACTCTTGAGTTGGTATCACAATGGAGTGATTGCTCACAAGATAATTAGACCAACACAAACAACTTTTATGCCCGGAAGGCATATTTTAGAGGGGGGTGGTGGTGCTACGATAAAGGTTGAAACCATCCATGAGATTCATAGGAAGAAAATGGATGACATATTATTTAAAATTGACTTTGAGAAGGCGTACGATAAAGTGAAATTGCCGTTTTTGCAGCAAGTCCTTCGTATGAAAGGATTTGATCATTTATGGTGTAAGTGGATCGAGAGCTTTGTATAAGGCGGAAGTGTTGGTATCCATGTCAATGATGACATTGGACACTACTTTCAAACGAGGAAAGGATTGAGACAAGGTGACATGTTGTCTCCTATGTTATTCAATATTGTTGCCGACATGCTGGCTGTACTAATCGCTAGAGCAAAAGAAAATGGTCAGGTTCGTGGACTAATTCCCCATCTTGTCGAGGGGGAAGTTTCTATTCTTTAGTACGTCGATGATACAATCTTGTTCATGGAACATCATTTTCAAAAGGCGGTGAATATGAAGCTCATTCTATGTATTTTCGAGCACTTATCTAGACTTAAGATTAATTTCCACAAAAGTGAGATTTTTTGTTTTGGAAAGGCTTATGAACAAGAAAAGGAATATAAGGATATTTTCGGTTGTGAGTCGGGATCCTTACCATTTAGGTATCTTGGGATACCTATACATCATAGGAAGCTCCATAATTCTGTATGGAACCATGTAGAAAACCGTTTCGAGAGTAAATTAGGATGTTGGCAAGATAAACTCTTGTCCTATGGGGATAGGTTAGTCCTAATAAACTCAGTTTTATCGAGCATGCCCATGTTTATGTTATATTTTCTAGAAATACTGAAGGGTGTTCAGAAAAGGTTAGATTATTATCATTCACTTTTTTTTGGCAAAATGATGAACATAAGAAAAATTATAGATTATTGAGATGGAACATCCTGTGCCATCCAAAGGATCAAGGTGGGCTGGGAATTGAAGTTTTAGATCTCAAGAACAAATGTTTATTGAGAAAATGGCTTCACAAACTATTAATAGAAGAGGGGGTGTGGCAAGAGCTGCTGCAAAACAAATACTTGAAGAATAAAACCTTATCACAAGTAGAAGCAAAACCAACAAATTCTCCTTTTTGGAAAGGCCTAATGCGGGTAAAAGATGAGTTCTTTGCCATAGGTCAATTCAAAATTTAAAGTGGGAGAGATACACGGTTTTGGGAAGATGTTTGGCTAGGGGAGAGGTCTCTTGCTCATCAATATTTTTCTCTTTACAATATTGTGAATAGAAAAATTGTGTCTGTTTACGATATGTTATCTCACAATCCACTTAGAATTGGTTTTCGAAGAAGTTTAACTGGAGATAAATGGGTTGCATGGTTGCATCTAATGCAGAGATTGATGTCTATAACTTTGTTTGTAAATAAGGATTCTTTTATATGGAAGTTGACAGAAAACAGGGTTTTCTCTGTTAAGTCTATGTATGAAGATCTTATGAATGGACATCCTAATTTTCCATCTCATTATCTATGGAAATAAAAAATTCCTCTAAAAGTTAAAACCTTTATGTGGTTCCTTATTAGTAAAGTATTGTTAACTAATGATAATCTTGCGAAAAGAAAGTGGGATGGATGTTAAAAATGTTGCTTTTGTGACAAGGTCGAATCAATTGAACATTTATTTATTTCATGCCCCTTTGCTAGAATTAGATGGCGTATTGTTTTCTTCACATATGATCTTCCTCCTCCAACCAATATCACTAATATGTTTGGAAATTGGCTTAATAGAGTGGATAGGACAAATAAAACTAGAATTCGTATAGGCGTTTTAGCTTTATGTTGGTCCATTTGGAAATGCCGAAATAATAATATTTTTAACAAGGCCAAAGTTCCATCTTCTTTGTAGGTTATTCATATGGCGACGCACTGGATTCAGCTTTGGCCTTTCCTCCTCCGAGAGAATCAGTGGCAATCTATGGTTACTCAAGGCGGTTGTCGCATCGGATATTTTCAGCCAGGCTTCATTGTGGCATACTAGTAAATTGAAAAAAGTCTAGCTTTAGTATGCATCCTCTTGTGAGGCTTTCTGTTTTCTTCAGATGGTTGGTATTTGTATCAACCTTATCTGATCTATGAGATGTAATTTGACTTTTCTAGTCTTGTTACTTGATAATAAATGGTTGTGTGCATCCGAGGATGCAGAGGCCAGGGCCAACCCCATTTCGAAAAAAAACATTACAATTTATGTGGTATGCACTTCGTCTTACTGATGGAGAGGAATTTCTTTATGGTCAGCAAAATACTGCTCACTACATTTCTAGATTTTATTAGTGAAATTCCACGTCTAGAGTTGAAATAGGCATCCGCAATAAGCACAGGTTAAGGGGCACTACTCGCAATAGAATGGTATTTATATTGCCTAACAGTTGAGATCTTTCTAACAAGCTAAGCAAAGAGAGAACTTCATTTTGTACTTTATCGAACTGATGAACATGTGCATGTCATGTCTAAAAACTTGTAACCACTATTCTGGACCGGTAATTAGTAAGTTCTCTTGGAGTAGGCTACTTTGAAGCATAAATATCTCTACAGGAGGAATCGCTTTTGGGACATTTCAGTGATTCGATCAAGTTTATCAAACCACATACATGCAAGTATAATTATGTAACGTTATTGTGCTTTTTTTTCTTTACAATGGCATCTCTTTTCTGCCTGAATTTTAATTGCAGAAGACACTGCTTCAAGTTCAAACAAGGTTATTATTGGCGACGTGGAGCCTCTGTTGAAGGATTTTGCCAGCTGATGGAAGGCTGAGGTCAAGATTATGCACACAGAGTTCATTTTATTGAACACTGTCTTAGTAGTTGAGTTATTGATTCATGAACATTTTTAGAATAAGAAAAAGGTAGTGGATGTAGGTCGATCAATTGATAAACAAAAGTTTTACTTCGCAGTACAGAACGTGTAACTGGGCACTAGCATAATGTCTATTTTGCAAGTGTAGATGACAGATGTATGGTCCCGTGGGGTGGCTCTTTATGTCATGCTTGTGGGAGCCTGCCCATTTGAAGATCAGGATGATCCCAAGAATATTAAGAAAACTACTCAGATGATAGTGTACTCCTATTATCTCTTTTTTGCGGGTAGTCTACTCTCAATATCTCATTAATACACTTCATTATCTCATTAATACACTTTAGAGGCCTTGCTGCAGAAGTTCTTCTGCCACCTAATATTTACAATGTGAAATAAAAGTGTAATGCTAGAATAATAACTTGTAACATGAGAGGTTACATTAAATGTGAAATAAAAGTGTAATGCTAGAACAACTTGTAACATGAGATAGAATGGGCATGCTATAAGTGGTCATATTAGTTACTTAAGAAAAAGCATTGCCAATAGGGGAATGATCCCTCCTTGGTTATACATTGTTAGGTAGGTGAGACACCCGGTTTATTCGATCATGTCTCAGCGGCGACTCAAAAATCTGCCATAGCTGGGACTCGAACCCGGACGGGCTGGCCTCCACACCCGGAGTATCAGACACCAGGTCAACGCCTGGTTCTCAGTATTAGTTACTTAAGAAAAATCTGTGGAATTGGATAATTATTGGTTGTGCCTAGTCCTCACCTTACTTTTAAGTTGTGTGTACAGCTTGAGGCCATAATTTGCAACATACAGTACATAATTTCCTCGGATTTTGAAGATGACATAAATGATATTCAACACACCGGGTAGCAATAAGATCTCTAAGAAAGGAACATGCATGGCCTCTTGATCTGCTAACTTTGTATGGTTCCATGGTTTCTTGTCTGCAGATTCAGGAGTGCATCTAGCTTAAAAGATGAACATCTACCGAGCCAAGCACTGGAAGAGCTTTGCCAGCCGGAACTACTTTGACCTTGCTGGAGTTTTCATCTTTGTTGTCTGGTTTGGCCCCCTTATCTTCATAGTCATCATCATTGTGTTTAGTGAAAAATCATGCACGCCCTGAAGTAAAATTTTCTGTTGATTGGAGTCTGCGATCAATATGCGATTCAGCTTTGTTTACGGTAGTACACATCTTCCTGAACATTCCAGGTTAGCTCCCTCATCACATTATGTGAGTTGACGGTGAAAATGGAAGAGAGCGGAACTAAGGCATCGAGTTCGGCTTTCCCAGCACAAGCATGAATGATTAAAAGCGCCTGTATTCGGACAGGGAACTGGGATATTGAGTTTATCAGTGTTTGGATCTTGGAAGGATGCAAGTCAGAATCAATTACTACTGTAAATGCTCGATCTGCTATAGCATGGCACGCGACCTCTAGTTGCTCCTTGTTGTTAGTACAGTAGTATATTAAACAGGTATCCTACTAGATAAGATGTTGTATCCGGCTCATTGTGTTTGGCTGGTGATTGCGAGCTGTGTGTGCGTGCTTCGCTGCTAATTTCTTTTGCTACTGCCTGCTAGCACGCACTCTCTCCATTTAAAAATATTAGTACTCCCTCCATTCAGAAATATAAGATATTTTAGCTTTATGAATTGAATGTATCTAGACGTATTTTAGTGTATAGGTCTTATATTTCTGAACGGAGGGAGTACATGATTGTCAGAGGTTGCATTGCAGCTAATGCTTGCCCTTAGAGCATCTCTAGCAGATACCGCATATTGGTCGGCCTGTAAAATTTTGGACCGATATGCAGTATCGAGGCTGAAAAGTGGCTTTGTAGATACCGGAAACGGGGCTGAACCACTTTTTTTTTGCGGTTTTCCGAAAAAAGGCCTGTCCGTTGTCGTCGGATTGATGACAAGTACGTCATGAGGGGGTCCTCGAGGCGTGCGAAAGAGAGGGGTGTGAGACGTACAGTTTCCGGGACAGTGAGCACACAAGTTTACCCTGGTTCGAATTCGCCGGCTATAGACGGATCCTACTCCTGCTAGCAATCCCGTAATACGGCAGAGCCGGAATATGGGTTACAAGGTGTTCGCCTGTGTGAGTTGAGATTGTAGACTATTGTGTTGGGTGCCCTAAAGGCTCTCCCTAGGACGGCTTATATAGATATCCGGCCTGGGGTTTACAGGAGAGATCTATCCGGCTACGACTAAGAGTCGGTTACAGAGTATATCTTGAACTACAAGTAACACTATGGGCCTATGTCGGTAAGTCTTCTGGGCCTTCCCGTAGCCGGACTGGACTCCGTCTCTTTTCCCTGACTGGGCCTCCCGTGAAGCAAAGCTCTAACCCGAAGTAGGCCACCCTGGTCAGTGAGGAACGTGGAGGATACCCGGAAAGTATATCCCCAACAGCAGTCCCCGGATGACGAGGGTTTAACTCATCAATGCCCATTGTTATGGACTTGGGTTTTGGAGAAGGAGGGAGCGCTGGAGACATCTATCGGCTAGCAAACAAGCACACAGGAGACAAAGGATTTACCCAGGTTCAGGCCTCGTAGAGGTCCCTACTCCTGCTTGTCTGCTCGTGGAATTATCGAAAGAGTCGAAAGTTACAATGGTGCGCAGATGCAATCTAGCGAGGGTTGTGGAAACTAGGGTTGCGTGTGTCCTCCTCGCGGCCCCCTCCTAGCCTTTATATAGATAGGCTAGGTCTCGGGTAGCAGGTCGAGTCGGTTACAAGTTAGTGTTTTTCCCCTTCAAACTTTCTATCTTTAACTTCTTCTTGTTCTTCAAGCAATCAAGAGTCCGTAGGCCACTCGAGTCCCTTGTTTGGGCCTTGGCGACACCGTGGGCCTGTACGTATTTGGACCGTATATACCAAGCTCGAGTACCTGTAGGGTATACCCATGTCACCGGAAGTCTCCAAGATCCAAAGTCGGATTCATCATCTTCTAGCTTGATCTTCGGCTATAGAATCTTGAAGGGTTCCTGAAACTTTAAAACAAAAGATACGATCCGGGCCTCAAAAATAAGTCGAACCCATCAGCACGTTATTCGGATTTGCAGCTTGACATTCAAACTAAGCCGGAACTTGGTCTTTGACGTCATTTGACACTAGTCATGGTCAAGTCACGTCACTGATAGACATTTCCTGTTAGCACGACCGTTGGTGGGTCCGCCTTTCGCAGAACACTACAAGGAATCTGGCTATATGTGATCCTCCATTTTCGTCACAGAATCATCATAGTAGTCTGTTTATGACGATTCTATGACAATTTTGAGATCGTCGAAAGCTGGCGTCGCAAATGAACTATAACGACGATTTTGGTGAAATCGTCATAACTGTCTATGACGATATTGGATCGTCTTAACCGTTATGACGATCCAATATCGTCACGGGCAAATTGGCCTCGCCAGGTCAGATCCTACGTGGTCGATCCGACGTGGCAAGGAATCAGCCCGGTCCATTTTGAAGGTCTATATGGGTCAAGCCCAATAATTTCAGCCTTTTATTAACTAGGCCTTAGCCTTTTCAATGCTCTTTTTCTTTTAGGCCTAGGCCTTTATAATCCGTTTAATTATTGGGTTTGGAAATTTTCTGTCCTTTTAAGTTTTGGGCTTCGGCCTGTTCACGGTCCATTTGATTTTCCTTTTTTAGCCTTTATATTCTGAAATTGTACACTGTTCAGAATCAGAATATTTATGGTCAAGGCCTGTTTAGAGCCCAAATATGATCTATTTCACTAGTACATCGGACAAGCAAAACAAATAATCCACAAAGAAATCAAATTGCAATCGCAACATTTAACCAAACACACGTCTCATCTGTTGATAATCAACACAATTAAGATGCATTTCAACCACCAAGCACATACAGAAAGGAGAGAAGACACGCTCCAACTATGAAGGTACAAAGCGATCGATCAGCGAGAGAGCGGCCAGCTGATGAGCTGGGGCATTGGCCTGCTGCTCGGCACAACAGAGAAGAGCTACATAGCTTTTGTCACCTTTGGCCTTAGGAGCATCATGCGACTCGATAAGATGAAGAACATGTCTAGTCCATCTCAAGAAGAATTCCAATAAAACTTTAGCAGCACGATCATGCTCCAGCTGATCAACAAGTGGGTACAAGCTTTCACCAAGCATCTGAACAAATTATACAAGTTATGACCTGGCTCTTGAACACAATCATCAGTAATGAATTAAAATGTAATGAATTAAACTCTACTATTAGCATGTACGAACCCAATTTTCAAAGTAAAGTGAAGTTCTTTTAGCCTAAATGTTCACTATCCAAGAGAAAAGGCAATACCATGTATATACTTAGACATCACAATCACTTGATGGACCATAAATTGAGGGCATGGTGCACAGGTAAACAATATTGATAATTATCAGGATACAGAGTTAGATGCAAATAGTGGTTCCTAATTTTATAATTATTAGGACACCCAACTCAAGTTAGGTACATCCAACATGAACCCACTATAAGTCTGGCACTATCCAGGCATATTAAGTTTGGCACTACCATCAATTAAAATCAACATAGTATATATGGTTCTCTAGTTTGGACATATTGCAGTAACAACGCTCTTGGTTTCCTAGTATAGAAGCATCCTGAATCCAGAAATTAAACTTCCTAGAAATCACAGCAGCAGCAACCCCATACCTGAACAAAGAGGAGCAGCAGCAATAAGATCAATATGGTGATACCAGACTTGAATTTCACCCACCTGAAGAAGATGATGTCCATATAGTACAAGGAGAACATGTAGGTACATTAGCTGTCAAAATAATAAGTATAATACAAACAACCGAAAGCTTTTCTATCAGGAGAGATCTATAGAGAGCAGACCTTGCAAGGATGGCCCTTGCATACGGCCTGCTGCAGGTAGGTCCTAGAGGAGCCAAAGTCAGCCTTGGAAAGTGGCAACCACCAGTGTACGACATCACTGATGATCCTGGAGTCCCGCCACAACAAAGAGCCAAAACAAACAGGTCAAGGACATGATGACTAATCAGAGTCCATTGGATTCTTCTGGATCTGTATTAAGAGAGGTGGAAAATAGATAGCGTGGGGAACAAAGGCACTTACCACATGATCGTCTTGTTGTTGGGTATGCTTCTCCGTTAGTTTCCCTGCATAGACGCAAAACACACCAAAACTATATCAGAATGCAAGTTAAAGCAGCATAAAATCTTCATTTAGACTTAGGAAAGTAATTGTCCAAACAATTTAGACAAAAGAGAAGCATTGGCCATGCATATCTTTTTTGGTGTGGACCAAGGTAAATGAGCCAACACAAAGCAGTACTGTCATGATATACAAGATTATTTTAGTAGCAAGGCATTCTATCATGATATAGAAGATAGACTGCAGTACTGTCATGATATAGAACAAATTGAGGATTTGGGATACCAAATTGATCTTAGAAATGAAAATTATTATACATGTCCTATACCTATATTGCTATCTATACATAAACCAGTAGTACTACTGCTACTAGAGGAAAAGATGCTGCATAATAATCTCTTGCCTTCTACTAGAAAAAGAAGGGAATACTATATCAAACACACAAACGTGCACGATCATGTTCCCATCCTAGGTCAGATCAGATCATATCGAAAACAGGAGCTACCAATCATCATCAATTGAGTATCAAACTATAACTTCGAGCTAGCAACTCACTTGGGTGAATTAACAAGGACTATAAGGGAGTGGGAGAGACCGAATACTTATCTGAACCAAACCACGGTGATGGAGACGGTGAGGGTGGGGGATGCGATAGTAATGATAAAGGGTGGCTTCATTATCTTATGCTACACACTTTTTCTGAGAAGCATATCCTGATTTGAGGGTATGAAAACCGATATAATGTTATGCCAATATGGTTTCAACTCAAGGAAAATTAGTAGTACAAATAACACTGTCTAGGAGATTACATGTTAACTCATCTATAAACAAGCATAGTCCTAAGAAGTTTCAGAAGAACATTAGCTATCCTTTTCATACTTAGCAGAAATCATAATTCAGGATATGGACAGAAAAGGTTTGCTGCACATCTATCTTGTTAAATGTGTGCAATATGTGGCTGAGAGAAAGGCATAACTAGTTTCTCAATGCATATGAATAATTCACCTGTGCATGTACCACAAAACACATGGGTAAATATTCAGCTAGAGGCTACAACTTGATAAATCATGTTATGTGTCAGTCTCATACAAAGATGAGAGAACATAATCCTGAATATAAATTCTGAACAAACAACGACAATTAACCATATGCATTAAGTGTTCAATTGCAGACACATCTTGACAATTCAGTTTGCCTAATATTGTCGTAACTGATTTATGATGATATAGAACAATCAATTGTAAAACAGAGCACACAATATGTGTGGCTAAGACAATATAAGGACTACTAAATCGATTTAATCTATCCATGCATCTCTCTCTTCCTAGTGTGGTTGTTCAATTCCACGAGGGGGAAAAATGCTCGCTGACAGAAGAATGGGAAGGGGCACAGGTCTACCTCAAGGCGATTTTGGTGATGCTCGATGGCTCCTGGCTCACGGTGACGTCCTGTAGCTCCCCCAGCGTGGTGACGATCAGCGTATGTGCCCCCTGCATTCCCAAGGATCAGCGTAGCCGAGGTGAACGTAACGGAGCCCCAGCTCGCTGGATCCGAAGCGACACCATCTCCTGGCCGGGACATGCCTCCTGCTTGAGTCGCGACCGCTGTCTGCGATGTTGATGGTGATGCAGGCGGCGGTCGACATCATTGTCGATGGCGAGAGCACCGGCGGCCTCGATTCACTAAGAGGTGAGTAAATCCACTTGGAGCCCGTTTGAACGGTCCTACCATGTCAAGCCCCCAGACCGCGAAAGGCCATATTATAGGTATTGTTCGCAGCTGATCAACCGGAACGTGAGCTTGTTTGGCGTACTTTTGGTAGCCCTTGCACGTCTTGACTAGCCGTTCGGCATCTGCCTTGGCTGTAAGCCAGAAAAAACCGTGTCGAAAAGCTTTTGCCACTAGAGATTTGGCTGCAGCATGGTGACCACACTCGCCTTCGTGGATTTCTCTTAAGATTTCCACTCCTTCTTCCGGAGATACGCAGCGCTGAAAGACCCTAGATACACTCCGCTTATAGAGCTCACCACTAACTATAGTATAGGCTTTTGCTCGTCGGATTATCTGTCGGCTCAGGACTTCGTCTTCGGGTAATTTGCCATCTACCAAATAGTCAAGGTAGGGTTGAGTCCAGCTAGGAATTACAGCCAGAACTGCTATTAGAGGTGAGTCGGATTTGGTCGGATATTCCTCGTCCACTCCCTTTATTGAGGGAACTTTGAGGTGCTCTAAAAAAGCGCCATCCGGGACCTCTTTCCGTGCAGAGCCTATTCGAGATAATGCACCTGCTTCCTCATTTTCTGCTCGAGGGATGTGTTGAACCTCAAACCCTTCGAACGATTTAGATAGATCATCCACGACAGCTTTATATGCTGCCATGTGCTTATTTGCATTACAAATATCCGACACTTGTTGAGCAACAAGATCCGAATCTCCATAACACATCAAACGTCGGATGCCGATATCCTTAGCAATCCGGATTCCATGCAGCAGTGCTTCATACTCGAAAATATTATTTGTCGCTGTGAAGAGGATCTGCAACACATATAAAAGTTTATCTCCTTGCGGTGATTTGAGCACCACGCCAGCCCCCGAGCCGCCGCGAGCCTTAGACCCATCAAAATATAGGGTCCCATATTCCGACTCAGGGAGGTTCATATTCTCCTTTGTCTCTGTCCAATCAGCAACAAAGTCAGCAAGGATTTAGGATTTGATTGCTGTCTGAGGTTTATAGTCAATATCAAAAGCCGAAAGCTCTATGCCCCATTTGGCGACGCGTCCTGTGGCGTCACTATTGTTGATTATATCTCTCATTGGAGTTGTGCTCACCATGGTAATTGGATGTTCCTGAAAATAATGTCATAGCTTACGAGATGCTAAGAAGACGCCGTTAGCCAATTTTTGATAGTGCGGATACCGCTGTTTCGATTCTGTTAAGACCTCGCTGAGAAAGTAAGTCAGACGCTGCACCAAGTGTTCCTGATTTTCCTCCGGTCTCTCCACTACCATGACGATACTGACGACTTTGTTTGTCGTAGCAAGATAGAGCAACATCAGTTCCTGTAGTTCCAGTGTAGCAAGGATGGGAGTAGATGAGAGTACTGCTTTCAGGTCTTGCAATGCAGCTTCAGCTTCGTCGGTCCATACAAAATCATTGGTCTTTTTTAGGAGTTTGTATAATGGTGCGGTTCTTTCTCTGAGCCGGCTTACAAACCGACTGACTGCGGCAATGCAACCAGTTAGTCTTTGTACGTCCTTCAAGCGATATGGCCTGGAAATATTGAGTATAGCCTTGATTTTGTCTTGGTTCACCTCTATGCCTCTTTGAGACACGATAAAAGCTAACAATTTTCCGGCTGGGATTCCAAAGAAGCATTTCTTCGGGTTAAGCATTATGTTGTATTTTTGTAGATTGGCGAACGTTTCCTCCAAGTCAGAAATTAATGTTTCCTTCTTTTTGGACATCACCACAATATCATCCACATATGCATGTACATTGCGTCCGATTTGATTATGGAGGCAACGTTGCATAGTGCGTTGGTACGTAACTCCTGTGTTCTTCAGCCCAAAGGGCATCGTACCAAAACAGAAGGTTCCGAAGGGGGTTATGAATGAAGTTTTTACTTTGTCAGATTCCTTCATCCGAATTTGGTGATAAACGGAATATGCGTCGAGAAAACAGAGGAGTTCCGAGCCTGCCGTAGAATCGATAACTTGATCAATCCTAGGAAGAGCAAATAGATCTTTGGGGCAAGCCTTGTTCAAGGCAGTATAATCAACACACATCCTTAAATCAGTGGTGTCCTTTTTAGGGACCATTACAGGATTGGCCGACCACTCAGTGTGGATGACCTCTTCTATGAATCCGGCTAACTTGAGCCGTGCTAGTTCCTTAGCTATTGCCTTACGCTTTTCATCGCCGAAACATCGTCAGGACTGTTTGACGGGTTTAGCGTTCGGGTTTACATTTAAAGAGTGTTCGGCAAGTTCCCTAGGTACTCCGGTCATGTCAGATGGCTATCATGCGAAGATATCCTAATTTGCTTTGAGGAACTTGACGAGCACGCTTTCCTATGCGCTATGTAGGCCTACGCCTACCTGGGTCACCTTGGAGGGGTCATCATCTTTTAACAGCGTCTTCTTCGTCTCTTATCATGCCTTGAACTCCGGATTCGGCTTTGTCACATCCTTCTTCGTTGTGGGCATCTCGGACGGATCTATGCTTTTCTTGATCTCCTGGTACTCCTGGGCGTGCAGCATGGCTTCAGCAAAGGCGGCATTTCCATCTTCGCACTCTCGCGCTTTCTTCGGGTCTCCCCTGATGGTGATTACGCTGTTGGGACCTGGAATTTTCATCATATTGTAAATGTAACACGGACGAGCCATAAAAGCCCAGTAAGCCAGACGTCCGAATATAGCGTGGTACGCGCTCTTGAACGGGACCACTTCAAAGGAAAGTGCTTCCGTCCGATAGTTCTTCGGAGTTCCAAAGGTAACATCCAAAGTGATTTCTCCCAGGGAATTTGCTTGTCTTCCTGGGACAACCCCGTGAAAGATCATAGAGCTGTGGTTCCGTTGGGTCTCCGAGATATTCATCCGGCGTAGCATTTCGACATACAGAATGTTAATGCTGCTGCCATCGTCTATGAGAGTCTTGGAGAAACCATAACCGTCAATAAGTGGATTGATGATTAAGGCGTATTTTCCTCGCCTGTGCAACTTAGTCGGGTGATCAGCACGGTCAAAGGTGATTGCCACTTCCGACCAGTCCAGGAATTGAGGGACAGCCGGAATAGTTGCATTGAGCTCATGTACAACTACTTTCTTGACCTTTGCTGGTTGAGATCCGAGGAAGGTGACGTAAGTGTCTTTCTTGGTCGGAAATTTTTTCTTCCCTTCCGGCTTGGGATTTGAAGCATCAACTTCCTCCATGTCGGAATCTTCCTTGGTCTCTTTATCTTTTTCGGGATTTTTCTTTCCCTTCTTCCGCTTAGCCCTGTAGCCAGCGGTATCATCTCAAACGACACTCGGCGTTTGTGTGGGCCGAGCCCCCATTAGCGTCTAGGTGATGCACACATGGGTTATTGGCAATGTCGGCCCAAGAGTAGGTTTTGCCAGGTTGTTGGTCTCCTCTACCTTGAACTCTTGACGTCTCACGACCGCGTCCGCGGCCACCGCCACGTCCTCCTCATCCTCCAGACCCGAAAGTAGCAGTGACCACTGCCGTTTCTGTGTTGGGATTTTCCTCCGAGGTGTTCTTGCACTTTTGAGCTTGTTGCTTTGGTTGTTTTGCCGACTGTGGCACAGCTAGGGTGTTCAGTAATCCCTCTGCATCATCGTCAGCATCTGCATACTTGCTCGTTGTTTCTATCATCTCTTCCAAATCAGTGACTTTGTCACACTTCAAGCGATGACGTAGTAAACCAATTGGGAGACCTGCAATGAAAGCTTTAATCGTAGTTTGGTCATTTAATCCTTCACAGGAGTTCTTGGTGTCGATCCATCGTCCGAGATAATCCCGGCAAGTTTCTCCGGCTTTCTAGGTGCAACGCTGCAGGTCTCTGACCGTACAGGGCCTCCGGTATGTGCCTTCGAAATTCCGAAAGAACGCACTTTGCATGTCATATCAGTTGTGGATGATGTTCTCCGGAAGTTCATTGAGCCATGATCGTGCCGTCTTCCACAACATGAGTGGGAGATATCGGGTTGCGACCAGGCTGTTTCCGCCTTTGGCGATACAACAAGCCTGGAAGAAATCTTGGAGCCAAGTATCTGGCCAAGCTATACCGTCGTAGGCTTGAATGTGTCTTGAGATAGCGAATCCTTTCGGGAATTTTGTAGCGCATGGTCCGAAGCACTTTGGGCCCACGTATATATAATCATTTTCGTAGCGCCGCGCCTCTATATTGGAGTTAATCCTATGCCTTGCGTCGTTTGGGGATAAAGATCGTCCCGAATGACGGCTATGGCTGCGGTGCCTTGGAGCCGGACTTCAGCTTCTGCCACCACCTCCTCCACCACAACGCGCTCCTTGGCCTCCCTGGGAGCCATTGTGATGGCTACTTGGCGGAGAGGGTGGAGCAGCTGGATTATTTCCGGCTGAACACCGGCCTCTGTCTGGAGCGTTATTATTCCGGCTCCGGGGAGGGTCTTCATTGCGACGAGCCCCCTGCCGGCTTGTCTCGGCATGGTTTCCATCGTTCCTTCGTCCGTCACTCCCACCATGGTGGGGCTCAGCCGGACGGTTTGTAGGTCTAGGAGGTGGCATCCTTTGACGGTCCTCCTCCCGACATTTCTCTTTGTCTTCTCCCCTACGATCGTTCGATTCTTGTCGGGGAGGGTTTCTCGGATATAGTGTAGCAATTGCTTCTTGCTCGGCAGCTGGAGCGACATTGCGCCAGTCACGTGCAGCTCTGTGATGCTATCCTGATGATCCGGTTCTTGAGTAGTTGTCTTCCCGTTGGTCGGAACGGTGATGCTGTTCCGGAACACACTAGGGCCTTATATCATTCCAGGCCGAGTCCGTGTGACACTGGTCGGATTTGGAGACCAGTTTTCCACTTCCGGATTTCGCGGCCCTTTGCTGTTCCAGACCCTTGGTGAGTAGCTTGATGCCCAATCGAACCTGTTCTGGGCCTAGATTATTCGACAGGATATCTCGAGCTGCAACAGTGTTCTATACCGGTGTTGGATACACCAAATCTCCCTTGCTGTCGAGACGAGGCATCCCTGGGTCTCCTTCGAAGAGAACCTTGTGTACTTCCTGGAATTGATCGTCACGTGTGTGACATTTCCGGGTCTTCTGATGCTGCCGAGAGATGTACTTCTCCGCAGTTGCCATGCATTTATTCTCCTCCTCGATGTTTTTGGATTCATCTAGGAGTACTTGACGACGCGCTTTTAGGGCCTGGGCCCTTTCATCCAGTTTTTCGGCAGTAAGTTCTGCAGCTGTAGGGATAGGTGTGGTTAATGCAGCATCGATGAGTTTACGCGCACCTTCAGTGATCACGTGTCCATCCACCGATTCTTCTTTTGGCTCATCTGGGATAAGTGCTCCATCCGAGTCTTCCTCATATTCCTCGGCAATCACCTCCTCTGCCGAAGGGTCTTTTGCCGGGGTCTTGTTCTTCTTCTTTGCCTTCTTGGCAGCGCCGGTAGCAAAGACGGCTTTGGGTCCGTTTACCGGAGTCAAGCTCTGATCGGTACTTTCGGACATCTGGACCTCGGGATTATCTCCGATTTCCATGTCATCCTGCGCTTTGGGAGAGTTTTCCCCGGATCCTTCATCCATGGCTTCTTCTTCCTCTACAGCTTTGGAGTTACACTCCTCTTCATACTCCGCCGGAGAACTTTCGGAAATCTGCCGACGTCATCGAATCATCCGAGGATGCGGGTACGTCGATGTTTGTTCCGATCGCCTCCAACACCGAGTCAGTGTTTTCTCCAGCATCGGTAGAGCCGGATCCGGATCCAACATATCCGACGAAGTGTGATGTGTGGGTCCTGAGGTAGTTGTGGCTTTCCTCGTGGGCTTTCTCGAAGATCCTGACACTACTAGGAAAATGGCTATAGGTAATCCACACATCCGTGGCGCATGTGCTAGTGGTGCCCCGGGTAAAATAGGCGTGGCACACTGCCCACAGGTATCCTACAGCTAACTGCCCCAAGTGTGGCGCACATGGGGGTGGTGCGTCACGGCTACTTGTGGGTCAGGGCACAGGTGGCCACAGACAACCTAGCCGTAGCGCACATGTGTGCGGTGCGCTACGGGTGTGAAACTTAGTCATAGCGCACTCTGACATAGTGCGCTACGGGTATGTGGGTTGCGGCCTGCTGTGCAGCTGGGCGAACTTACCCGTAGGGTACCCTAGCATAGTGCGCCACAGGTAAGTTTCCTGCACCAATCCTACCCCCCTCCTGGATTGCCTTTTTAGCCTTGCAAAAAATAAAAGAAAATGATAAACAATTCAAAAAATAAAATCCTAATGTGGTCTAGTGTGTAGGAAAATTAACAAACATGAATTTTGACTTTTTCTACAAAAAAAGATCATGACACGGTAAAATAGCCGTAACTTTTGCATACAAATTCGAAAAAAACGTTTAATGTACCAAAATGACGAGAACGAGATTTTGCATCCGCTCGCAACCACCTTAGGTCGTTTAGAGATTTTTTAGATTTTCAAAATTCAAAAAGAGTAAAAAGTTATGATCAAAAGATCGTTTTTTCCTGCAGAAAAAAATGGAGGCCACTTACTTGTAGCGCACCACCCCTAGTGCGCCACGAGTAAGTGGGCGGGATTCGAAATTCGAATCACCACCCGACCACCTAACCCTCCATATATATCTTCCCCACCCACCCCTTATCTCCTCCACTTCCACTTCTCCTTCTCCACTTCTCCTCCCTTCTCCACCTTCTCCTTCTCCTCCACCTCTCCTACCTTCTTCTTCTCCTCACTTCTCCTTCTCCTCTCTCCGGTTGCACCCACCTTCGACGGCGCCCTCCTCTGACAACCTATGGCTGCACCCTCCGACCATCCTCCAACGGTGCCCTCCTCCGACCACCTCCGGCTACACCCTCCCCGACCATCCTCCAACGTTGCCCTCCTCCGACCACCTCCGGCTACACCCTCCCCGACCATACTCCGACGGCGCCCTGCCCCGTGCACCTCCGGACGCAACCTCCTCCACCATACTACGACCGTGCCCTCCTCTGACTGCACCCTCCTCCACCAGCCTCTGACCACACCCTCCTCTGGCCACCTCCAGCAACGACCTCCTTTGACGAGGCTACAACACCGACGACGACGGCGTCTGGCGGCTCGATCTCGATCTAGATCAAATCCCGCTTTTTTTTGAAATTTGAAATTGTACCCATGGCACACAACACCTAGTGAGCCATGGCTAACTTTTCATACACGTGGCGCACAACACCTAGTGCGCCACGGCTAACTTTTCATACTCGTGGCGCACCACCTAGTGCGCCACGACTAACTTTTACCCGTAGCGCGCGCCTCGTGGCGCACCCCTAGTGCGCCACAGATGATCAAAACAGGTGCGCCAGGGATTAGCTGTTTTCTAGTAGTGTGATGGTTTCGAGAACCTCATCCATGCTTGCGTCTTGCAGTATCATGCGCCTCAACGTATGCCTTAGGAACGGTTGATCTGTTCCGGCGTTGGAAGAGCCGAAACCATGGTTGTTACTGTGCTCCTCCTGGATCTCGACCTCAGCAGTCAGATCGAACTGGGATTTGACCTCACCCAGGAGATCCGCCCTAGATTCGACTTGAACCGCAAGATCTGCTCCAGGCTCAGCTTTCTCCACTATCTCCGCGATTGGTGCGGGCTGGGTGGGATTAGGGGTTTCTGAGATCCAAAACTCTTCCACCTCCGTGGACAAAGGGGACCCCGAAATTTCTTCGGCCTCTATCATCACCGCTGGGGTGGGTGGGACAGGTTCAGCAAAGCCGATGTAAACATCGATCTCGCCAAAAGACATGATGGTGTAGGCAGTCACAACCTCCCTAGCCGGAATCCAGATCTCGTCGAGAACGATGAGAGGGACGTCGTTGGCGTAGAGGATGCGACCGACAACGATAGTCTCGCCGATTCCGATTCTTGCAGATTCCGCTCGGAACGCAGATCCGAAGCTCACTTGCCCCACGGTGGGCGCCAAGTATCGTCAGATTGATCACAAGTACACCATGAGGGGGTCCTCGAGGCGTGCAAAAGAGAGGGGTGTGAGACGTACGGTGTTCTTGGACGGTGAGCACACAAGTTTATCCAGGTTCGAATCCGCCGGCTTTGGATGGATCCTACCCCTGCTAGCAATCCAGTAATACGGCAGAGCCAGAATATGGGTTACAAAGGGTTCGCCTGTGCGTGTTGAGATTGTAAACTATTGTGTTGGGTGTTCTAAAGGCTCTCCCTAGGACGGCTTATATAGATATCTAGCCTAGGGTTTACATGAGAGATTTATCCGGCTACGACTAAGAGTCGGTTACAGAGTACATCTTGAACTACAAGTAACACTATGAGCCTATGTCGGTAACTCTTCTGGGCCTTCCTGTAGCCGGACTGGACTCTGTCTCTTCTCCCTGACTGAGCCGCCCGTGAAGCAAAGCTCTAACCCGAAGTGGGCCACCCTGGTCAGTGAGGAACGTTGAGGATACCCGGAAAGTATATCCCCAACATCCATTCCGCATATAATCAGGACGGAAGGGGGCGGATGCGGTAAACCGCATCCCATATTTCTTTCTCCCTCGCGTAGAAACCCTTGTCGCCGTCGCCGCTCGCTTCGATTCCGGCCGCGTCCGTCACCGGCCATCAAATCGCCACCACCCACCACCTCTGAGCCACCCTTCCGTGCCATGGCCAGCCAATCGTGCCGGAATTTGGCCGGACGAGGCGGCTGTTCGCCGCGGCGCGGAGGGAGCTACGGCGCGCGAGCTCCTGCGCCGGCGCCGAGCGAGGAGGAGGTGCGCCGACACCGCCCCGAGCAGGCGCGTGCCCTCGCGCACTCCCGCGTGGCCTCCCGGCGTGGGCCGAGTTCGGGTTCGCGGCTGCCACGCACGAAGCAGAGATAGGTAGCTCCCGGGCTGCCGCGAGCGCGGGCCCGTGCCTCCGTGCTTCGTTGCCGGTGGTGCGCCCGCCGCCTCCCGCTCCCGCTTGGTGGGGCCACATCTCCGACGAGGAGAGCGACGAGTCCGGCTCAGAGGAGGACAACGCGGTCCGCGAGACGAAGTTCAATTCGCTCGGGACCCTCGTCTCCGATGTGTGGGAGCGCGCGAAGCGCCTCCGCGACGAGCGCGATCTCCGTCGCGTCTGCCGCCGCTCCGCCCGCGAGCACCAGGCCCGTCTTGGGTTCTTCGTTGTCGACTACTTCGACGACAGCTCCGACTCCGACGAGGAGTAGGCGACCGACGACGGCGCCGCAGACGCTCCGGTGAGTAGGTACCGCCGGCAGCTGCTAGGCTAGATTGGATGTAGGGCACGACATCCAATTTTTTACTGTATATATGTTGATCTTGGATGATCAAAACTTCCCTGTATGTATGATCTGGCGCCAATGTTTGATTTTTATATGTATCTATTCCACCACGACAAATTTCATACCGTAAACATGGTTTACAGTTTACCGCAAACCACGCACGTTTGCGGTATCTGCTAGAGATGCTCTTATAGAGTAAGTAGGATATACATATTGAGAAGAGAGATAGGGTAAATTAATTGAAACAAAAGTATGTACTCTCCGTCCCAAAATAAGTGACGTGGCTTTGTCTAGATTTGAATGTATCTAGACATGTTTTAGTGTCTAGGTACATTGATATCTAGATAAAGTCACGTCACTTATTTTAGGACGGAGGGAGTATATTATTTTATAAACAAAATCTAAAATAGTATAATTAATAAAAATGAGTATATTAAGTACCAAATAAAATACAAATTGCAACTAATAGTAGATCAAATTGTAAAAATATTAAAGATTTTATTTTATACACCTTTTATCCGTTACACAATATGCTTTATGATTCGATGTAATATGTCCGTGTATACTAGCTTGCGCAATACGAGATATTGATGTTTTCTGTCCGGTGCAATGCACAGGTATGTTTACTGGTACGAATCAAATAGGCTCCATCACAATGAAAGCGTCTCTTCTCTAAAAAAATAAATGAAAGCGTCTCTTGACGTCAATGGGGCAAGGTTGAGCTTTTTTTTTTTTTGACTCACATGGCCGTATATTGTTGCAAGTGAAAGCCAACAAATTTGTTAACCATGCATAACTCAAGCGCTACGCCATGAATGCCTAAGAGCCAAAGTTGTCAGAATCGTGATTCTGAATCGGATCGGAACCTATATGGTAGGATCGTAGATCGTATGATCGTAACTTTTAGAATCGTGAAATCGTAGATTCTACTTAGTAGAATCGTAGAATCGATCCACTCAATTTGGGTCGTAAAGTCGTAGAATTGCATGGTAGAATCACGATTCTGACAACTTTGCTAAGAGCAATCAGAGGCAAAAACCTCGCTGCCCATTCATAAATACACAGGTCAACGATGAGATTCTGTCAATCGACAGACTTCCAAATCAGACAGGTGTCATCAAGCGTTGATATCCTCCTGATAGCTTTCCATTTGTTTCAGTTCCATCCGATTAAAAGCGACTTCGTATGCAGGTCACCTCCGTAGGTGTAAGTTCAAATGTTCTCCGTCCTACTCCTCCTTTAGATCATCATAGATGTAAAACACATTGCAGGGATAATTAGGTTTTGTATAAACCTCGGACATCATACTGCAGGGCGTACACATTGACTAGCGCACTCTTCTTCCTGCCTACCAGTCCTCGTGATTCTGCACGGGTCCTCGTCGATCTTGTAAGTATTTGTGCTGTCGTCGTGATTCTTTCTGCAGAATCAGTATGTTGTTTGTGTCCTCTCTTGATTTATCGCTGTGAATATACATAGCCAGGATGAAATTTGTCTCGTTTCTGATGGTGATATCTGCGGCGGCAACGTTCGGGTTCATCATCGGCGTTTCTTTTCCCGTTGCGCTCATGCCAAAGGTAGAGGAAGAAAAGATTTTTTTAATTTTTGGTATACTGGATTTTCCCATCATAAGCCGGTGATCTCTGAGCCAAGATTTATCCCATGCAGCTTCAGTGTGACAGCAGCGTACTTGGTAGACTATGGGCACCAATCAGAAACACCACTGCCTCCTCAAATTCCACTTCAGCGGTACATACATTACATGTACTAGTTCTGAACTCCCTAAATGATTCAGTTTCATCCCCAACTAGATGGTCACTTGATCAATGTATGTATGCGTGAAAGTGAAACACTCCATGTTTTCCTATTGTAAAGGTTGCAAGAAACCCTAAAGGTGCAGAGAGGCTACCACCAGGGATTGTGGTTCCAGAGTCTGATCTTCATCTGCGCCGGCTCTGGGGGTCACCAGCAGAGGTCTTGATTTCTCTGACCCTGAAGAACTCGTCGCACTGCATCATACTTACTTAAATCTGAATAACGAAAACCAAAGGATTGTGTTCCATCTTCCATTTGTTCCTTGAAAAATGTTTTTCCGTTTTGTGGTGCGTAGGACTCTCCGACTCGCAAGTACCTCCTGGCGCTGACGGTAGGGTACACCGAGAAAGTCAATGTCAATGCAACTGTCCACAAGGTAAGAACCAAGATGTTGTTTCTCAACTTTGATCATATCGTCTGACCAGGTACTAGTAGTAGACTTCCAATATCAGATGTAAGCTCGATGATCATATCCAATGACACTTGTACAAATTGCAGTTCTCCGACAACTTCGACGTCGTGCTGTTCCACTACGACGGTCACACGACAGAGTGGGACGAGTTCGAGTGGTCAAAGCAGGCTATTCACATTAGTGCGAAGAAGCAAACCAAATGGTGAGCACGGTGACAGAACTGCCTATCTCCAAGACTTTCAGCCCCACCAAACGTGCATTGACAATCTTTAGAATTTGACCTGGAATGATCAAGGTGGTTCGCCAAGAGGTTCCTGCAGCCAAGCATCGTGGCGCCATACGACTACGTTTTCCTGTGGGACGAGGACCTCGGCGTCGAGAATTTCACCGCCGAAGCGTATGATCCACCAATTCCTGTTTTGTACTTTTGTAGCTTGCACTGAACCTCTGAATCTGATCATGGACAGGTTGTGGTTGCAGGTACATCGACATTGTGAAGAAGCATGGGCTGGAAATCTCGCAGCCAGGGCTGGACGTGACCAAGGGGAAGAAGCTTTACGATGTCACTGTCAAGAGAGACGACAGAGAGATGCACAAGTAAGCACGTGCAAGATCCATGATGATGCAATTATAGATACATTCTTGAAAATAAAATCTGAAGGAAAGACTATATTTACATATGTGGAGAGATAGTTAGATCTACTTAGCTTATGTAACCTGTGAGAAATAATGAATTAACAAGAGAAAATGGGGTCGTTTTGGCATGAACAGGACAGACGCTGGGGGGAAGAACTGCTCTGACGTCCACCAACGGCCGTGCATTGGGTAACTGAATTCTTTGGTCACCTGAAGTCATTTTTTTGGTTTGCAATGATCTGGAAGATCTGATGGAATTGAGATGCAGGTTCGTGGAGGTGATGGCACCGGTTTTCTCCAGGGATGCTTGGAAATGCGTGTGGCATATGATTCAGGTTGGTATTTGTCAGAATTAATCCATTTATATGTAGTTTATTTGATACAAAATTGATATCATTGAATTCGTACTCAAAAGCACTTGATTGCTGTTTTCTGACTACTACTCCTCCATTTCAAAATATAAGATGTTTTAGCTTTTGTGAAGCGAATGTATCTAGACATCTTTTGGTGTGTAGGTTCACTCCGAATCTACACACTAAACGATGTCTAAATACATTCGTTTCACAAAAGGTAAAACATCTTATATTACGAAACGGAGGGAGTAGCAAAATATTGTACTACAAATAACTTATGGCCAAGTTTGAATTTGAGCAGTAAAATTAAGTACAATGATTCAAGTTAAGTTTGAGTTTGATCAAAATGTAAACGCTTATATTTCTGGACTGAGGGAATAATTAATTAGGTGCTAGTACTTACATGTCATTTGACACTTGTCTGAACTGAAAAGAAAAAACTGATTCAAATGCAGAATGACCTGGTCCATGGATGGGGACTAGACTTCAATTTCTGGAGATGTGTCGATGTAAGCACAGCCTAACATACAAAAAGAACTGTATACCTTTCACTGAGCAAACCTAAAGAAAACAGTGCATACTTAACTACTTTTCTGTTTTCTCTCTTTTGAATCAGCAGCATCCTGAAGAGCAGATTGGCATCGTAGACGCTCAATTTGTGGTCCATCATGGAGTTCCAACGCTCAGAGGACAGGTAACTAATCATCAAGTGATCTACATGAAAAATACCATGCGATCATTTAAACAAAAAGTTATGTAACTCGTAGTCCCACTATATCAATCATAGTATCAGACCATAGAAACATAAAAGGCATTAAAAGATGATGGAAATGTTACTTACCGAGTATATAGATTGATGCGAATTATGTGCGACGGAAATATTTCCTCCTAGTGATGACAATAATTTTGTTCGTTGAATGGAAACAAGTTCTACGAGCTATGATCGTACTGGGGATGTAATGTGCTGGCATCTTTCTAGAGATCTCTTTTCATCCGGTATATGTTTCTCTCTTCAGGGCAACGGAGAAAAGCAAGGAAGAAGTGCCAAGGTATGCAGATATCTTCCTTCTCTACGAACCAAATCATTAACAATCAATAATACTGAACTAAAATAACATATTTATCTGAGAAGAGTAATTGTGCTTGGCTTAATGAGAATGTTTTATGTGGCTGTTATGCGGCCGGTAGGTGAGAACGCGGCAACTCGAGGAGATGCAAGCCTTTTACTCCCGAATCTCCAATGCCGACAAGGAACTTGCCAACTCTACCAACACATCCTCTTCCCCAACCCTGAGATAATTTACTTAATTAATTACATGAGGATATTACATAAACATATATACTTGAGATGACTGTTAGTGTATATTTCATTCTTTGTTTACTTTCACTGATTGGTTTTTGAGTATTGTGCATTTTCCTTTAATTCTAAGGATGCAAGTGGATAACCTTTATAGGGTATCCTCTGCCCTCTTTAATTCTAAGGATGCAAGTGGGTAACCTTTATAGGGTATCCTCTGCACTCTTTAGTATAATATAAAATGAACTAAATTTTCACAGATCATAACGTTTTCAGAAAACTAGTTTATTTGTTTGAACTAGACTAAAATAGAGGGTACCCTAAAGGTTCCAAACTTGCATCTCTGTTTTATTATGATGTGGGGCTTTGATTTACGACACTCCACATTGTATTATTTGAGTGATTGTCTTAATGATTTCGGTAATATATAATTTATGATATTTATATAACAGACAGATTCTACTTAGATGGTTGATTGCTCCATTAATGAGCTCCAGTTATGTAAACAACCTCTCAAAATAGTCTTAGCTAGTGTGAACAAATCTAATCAACTACATTGTATACTGCATTTATAATGATGATCTAGCTTCATATAAAAAGGGCAAATCGGGAAGTAAATAACTTCAAACGTATTGTAAACTAGATCTTTACCTCTGTGTCCCCGCATAATGTATAGTAGAGACTTTCAATTCAAACACTTGGTCCAGACAGGAATGTCCATGTTTCTTATGGTAGTCAGATTCCACATCGTGTCTTTCACAATATACTCCTATCACTTCCAAGAGAACAGTAGAGCTCAGGAGCATAACATGGCACTTCAGTACCACTTGAGCCTACATTTTCCTCAATCCTGTCTGCCACATCAACCTCCTAGTTTGCTCGACTGCATGCCACCTGCCAACCTCTGCATATATGCTGGACATGACCAACATATATGCTGAACTTGGGGTTAAGTTCAGCAAGCTGCCTTCCTATCCTCTCACCAACATCGGTCCTACCATGTATCTTGCAACCATTCATCATACCTCCCCACATTGTAACACTGGGCTGAATAGTCATCAACTGCATAATCCCCTCAACCTCTCCCAAGTGACCTGCACGGCTCAAGAGGTCAATCATACAACCGTAATGTTTCATTGTTGGTCTGGTGCAGTAAGGATTCAACATGGAGTCAAAGTACTTTCTGCCCTCGTCCACCATCCCTGCATGGTTGCAAGCAGTAAGGACTCCTACGAATGTGACATGGTCTGACATAACGCCACCATGCTCCATCTGTTTGAAGAGCTGCACTGCATGTCTGCCATAATCATGCTTTGCCAAGCCGGTGATCATGCTTGTCCATGCCATCAAATACTTTCTCTGGAGGCAACGAAATATCTGGAGTGCACTCTGTCCATTTCCTGTTTCGGAATACATATCCATGAGAGATGTGCAAACTGCGACATGTCGAGAACAACTAGTCTTCTCTATGTATGTGTGAACCCCATGGCCTAAGCTCGTATTTCCCTTGGAAGTACAGGCATGCAGTATGCTCAGCCATGTCATCTTATCAGGATTCATTCCAACAGAATGCATACTGTTATATGTTGATCCAAATTCTAAAAAGTAGAGGCCAACTTCTGACGGAGCGGAGCGAGGCCCGTCGCCGGAGGCTTGGGCCGATGCGGTACGGATCGTTGATGACCTAGGTTACCACCGCTATATATACTTCTTGTAAGCCGCCGGCTGGGATAAGTTGCATCTGTGAAATCCCCGGCGTTGTGTAAACACTCTCCGTTATAGGGAAGTTTCGCTGGCTGGCGCCCGTGGTTTTTCCCTTCTCTTTGTTGGAGAAGGTTTTCCACGTTAAATCTGTGTCCCCTTGCTATGATTTGTTTTCGTTCTTCGTTATTTACTTGTCGCAAATCTAACACATACCTGAAAACATTTGTAGAAGCTTATCCGTTCTGCCATGATGACTGCAGACCTCAACCATTGCATTCCAGGGCAGGACACCTCGTTTCTGTGAGGCATTGCATCGAACACCTCAAACCCACCACACTTTGCATACATATGGAGTATACCTCCGTGGCAAGAGCAACATCGAGCAATAGGGGCTCGACGCCCCAGAGCCGGAGCGTGTCGTGCACCCACCTCCCACTACACATGTCACCCCACTGTGCGCACGACGCCATCACCCGCGCGACCGTGACATTGTTAATTACATCCCGCCCGCTCGCCACGGCTTCCCTGAACAGCGTGACCGCCTCCCGCTCCTCGCCAGACGCGGCGTGCCTGGCTATCATCGCCGTCCAGGTGATGACATTGCGGTGGCGCGCAGCCTCGAACACCGCCCGCGCGGAGCCAGCATCTGCGGAGGCGCGTAGGCGTGTACGAGGGAGGAGGCGATGTAGACTTCGACGCCGTGGCCAAACTTGGCAAGCTGCGCGTGGAGGCACCAAAGGGCAGCGCCAGCTCGCGGTGGCGAAGCGCGGGGCGCCTGGGCGAGCGCCTTGAGGGCGAAGGGGGAGGGGAAGGTGAAGTGGTCCGTGCAACGCCTGCGCGCGAGCGCCCGTTGGTCGGCAGTGCGGCGGATGAGGGCGTTGAAGAGGGGTGGTGGTGGCGCGAGTCGCCATGGGCAACCTGCTGACTTGATGTACTCGCGCCTTGCTCCCTGAAGTTCTACTATGGATAGGTACTTAGGGGTACGAGACAACAGTAAGAGGTGGCGGAGCCTCACCAGCGCCTCACTCGTTTCCATGCCAAAATTTAGCTTCGATGGATATAATTTTTTTTGCCTGGGACTGACTGTTTTCCAGCTGAAATTCCCACGGCACCGCCACGATCGCATGCGAGCCGTCATTAGCCGCAGAGAGGGCCTCACCAGCGACACAGTCACAGAGAGGAGCACCACCGCGGCACGGTCCGAGGCGAGCGGGCGCCACCACCTGCAAGCGGCGGAAGCTGAGGAGCCCACACGTGGCGCCCATCGAGCCTGAGGCCGAGCGCCGCGTGTCGGCCCTGGACGCCGTCCTCGACCGCGACGCCATCATCCGCTTCCTCTCCCCCGCGCGCTCCTTCATGGCCTCCCTCCCGCCGCCACACCGCATCCCCCTCCCTGAGGCCGGCAAGCTGTACCTCGAGCTCGGCTTCCCCCGTGGTCACAGCGTCACGCGCGCCGCCGCCCGCCACCCGGGGCTCTTCCACCGCACCATCGTGGGCTTTGTCCCGCACCTCGCGCTCACGCTGCTCATGTGCTCGCTCCTTGAGGAGGAGCGCCGCATCCACGAGGAGCTCCTCGTGGCGCGGGTGCTAGCCGCCGCATCCCATCGCGAAGCTCCACTACTGTCGGTCGGTGCTCGGCCTCCTCGATGACTTCCAGAACCGCGACGAAGCAGCTCAGGCAGATCTGGAGCGCGACGTAGCAGGCGGCGGTTCGCTGGCCGACGAGGCCCCTAGGAGCGACAGCTGCCTTCCCGAGTGAGGTCGCTGGTGCACGTGTTGGATACGAGTGGTGGGCGAGGTGGTGGTGGGGTCAGATGGGACACGTGTTGTAGAGGAACTGGTTGGTAGCTTCGTCCGGCGTTTCCAGCGCCCTGAGATAGGCTTGTTGGGTTCGCAGCATAGAAAACAAAAAATTTCTTACGATGGGAACTATACGTCAAGATCTATCTACTAGATACAAGCAACAGGTGGATATACATCCATGGAGAACTTACCCTCGAAGACAACAAAACTTTGTTAACGAGTTGGAACTCGTGGATGATGTAGTCGAACGCTTGCCGATCTCAAGATCGTGTGGAAGTCCTAGCGCCGCAAATCAACAGCGCATCCGTCCTCGCACACATGTTCAGGCCACCGAACAACCTCCACCTCCTCGCTACAGCGAATCAGCGGAAGCAACAACTCCTTCCAGACGAAAAGCCACCGGGAACATGTATCTCGCTAATCCGAGACCATGGGGAATATATCTAGAGGGGGAGAGAGATCCTTCACGAGGAGGTGTGCTTTGTGAGGAGAGGGGGCCTTTTATAGGGAGAGAGGGGAAGCCCCCTTCCATGGCCGGCGCCATGGGGAGGTGCCCCCACCTCTTCCCTCATTCATGTGGTGAAGCTCCACTCGCATAAATCTAGCCTCCAATCAAAACTCCACTCACATGCATTAAATTTCCACCAAATTTAATGAAACTCTCATTTAATAAAACTCATTTATTTATTTTATTCAGAATTTTGTTAATTACTTTAATTAACAAACATTCACATAAAACCCCTTGCAACATTTCAATATCACATGCAGAACCAGTTTTTGCAATTTCACCCGAAACAATTCCGGTTTCCATCGAAATGATTCCAGCGCTTTGCAATTCTTTTGTCTGAAACATATATGCTTCAAATGGTGTTTATCAACCCTTAAGTGTGTCACCCTACGGTTCGCGAATAATACAGACATGATTGAGACTCCTCTTAGATCAATAATCAGAAGCGGGACCTGGAGATCCATTCTGACTCCTGCATATTCAACGATGACTTCTGTGATCGTGAGAACCTTTAACGCTAGTAACTTAATCCCTTTGTATCACGATATATTACATGTCCGAGATTCAATCATCGGTATCCAAATACCTAGTTTGATCTCATTACCGACATGCACTCTTTTCTCGTTCCCGTGATATAACATTCTAGTGATCACATCACTTGCTTGCAAGCTATTCTCAATGTGATATCACCGAGAGGGCCCAGAGTATATCTATCCGTCATCGGGATGGACAAATCCCACTCTTGATCCATGAGTCTCTACATAACACCTTCGTAGAACTGAACCCATCTTTATAGTCACCCTTCTACGGTGTGACGTTTGATGTTATCAAGATACTCCTCTGGTGTTAGTCATTAACATGATCTCATGGTCTAAGGACTAGGATTACTTCGTATGGTGTTATAGCAATATAAACTCAATAACTTTGATCGTAATGCTATACTTCGGATGAATGTTCATCACATCATTTCCCCAATGTTGTGACCTCGTTATTAACGATATCCAATATCCATGATCAGGAAACTTTGATTATCTTGTTAATTAACGAGCTAGTTTAAATAGAGGCATAACTAGGAACTTTACATTTGTTTATTAAACACACATGTATTAACGTTTCTGTATTAATAAAATTATAGCATGCAAAATAAACATCTATCATATACTTGGAATATACATAATAACAACTTTATTATTGCCTCTCAGGACATATTCCCTTCACGGCCTGGGAACGCCGAAGCTATTTTGGGCCTGGGAACGCTGCTTGGGCGTTTTTTGCAAATCCGGACGAAAAAACATGCTGGGAATGGACTCTTGGGAATGCTAGTGGAGATGCTCTAAACAACTTCATTTCATGCTTCTGTATTCACCGATTCGACAAATATATACTAAGTTAAAAAAGCATTGATGATGCTCGGGACACTCGATAAAAATGGAACTGAAGGGTGGAACCTGAGTTATAGTTAACCTGAAAAGGACCCTTTTGCATAAGTGAACATTGCAGCGACCCGAGAGTAGTTGGAGAGGCGATAACACGTCATCTCAAGCATGGTGTAGTTGCCACTTGTGGCCTTGCTTGCGGTTGCCTCCTTCATCGTGGTAGTTGCTATTACGGTAATTACTACTGGGTAGCCGCCATTGCGGTTCTCGTTGTCGCCCTTGTCAGGGAATTCGATCATGACCATCTCAATGTTGTCGACTTCCTCGTAGCCACAATCCTTGCACTTCCTTCTGCGATCGCTGTTGCGATCGTGTCTACGTGCCCCGAATCTGTCGGGTATCTTACATCTGTGTCGTCATAGTCTAACGAGCGGGCACGGTTGTTGTGCAGGGAGTCTTCACCATCCATACATTGATTGGCAATGTCCATCAGGTGATCGATGGTCTTTAGCTTGATGCGGCCAAGCTCCTCCTTGAGCACTTGCCTACAGAAGCCGGAGTGGAAGGTCTCGATTGCCCTCTCCTCGGAGATGTCCTCTATGGCGTTCTTCAAGGTGGTCCACCGCTAGATATATGAGCGTATCGGTTTGCCTGATCTTTGTGTGCATGCCCATAGTTTTTCAACGGACGTTGGTCGCTTGTTAGTAGCCTGAAACTTCTAGACAAAGTTATGGACTAGGTCATCCCAATTGCTACTCGACTCAGTGGGCAAGCTTTTCAGCCAAGCGTGTGCGGAGCCTTTCAGTTGTATATGTAGGCACTGTGTGGTAGTAGTTTTGGAACCACCATGACATCGTATCGACGTCAGGCAGTCCTCCAGCCAGGTTTTCGGCTCCTGGAGCCCGTCGTACTTGGGTTGGTTGGAGGGCAGCTTAAAACCCTTCGACATCTTGGTTCGGCGGACGTGGTAGCTGAATCACCTTGCAACATAGGGCTCAGTGTCTTCATCGGAGTCCAGGGACTCACAACTAGTGTGCTCTGCGCGGGATCTATCGACTTTGTGTTGCGTGATTTTGTTGTGGGCGTCATGGTCGTGTGATCCTCATGCTCGAGGCTGATGTCGTGGGCTTTTGCGGCGACGTAGGAAGTTGTTGTCTCATGGAGGTGAGTGGTTGGATTGTCGCGGCATGATCGCATTTTCAGTGCTCTGTTTCCCATCTAGCGTGAGAACACCCCCTATCAGGCCCAGGCCAACGATGGTTGATCGATGAAGAGCTGCCTGGGAGTCGTTCTCTTGAGGTTGGTTGGACAGAAGGTACATAGTAGCCGTGATTAGGGCGCCTTGTGGCATCTTGGCCACCATGTTGCCCGCTGTGTCCACCGTCATGAAGGGCAAGTCGAGGATTTTTTGATAGCCCGAGCCTATCGTCTTTGGGTAGATGTTGCAGCCGAGAGCGTCGCGTGTGCACCGCGTCCACAGTGGTGTGCCTTGACGACAAAGAGCGGAGAGAGGACAATTGTCATGGCTGCTCGCTCGATGCGTTAGCGAGTCGTCTACGCTCTTCGAGTTCTACTTGCACGGCAGTTAGGCGTGTATGTTGCTAGTGAAGAAAGGAGTGGTAGGCCATCAACTCCCCCGTGTCGTGTTCGCCCCCATACGGGTCGAGCCTCTCAAGGCCTCCTTTGCCTTGTTCTAGGACTCCAGAGGTATGTTAACGGTGGTTCAGCTGGTTCTCTCGTCATTCCCATATTTGTCTCTAGTGACAAGGTCGATGACCACCCACTGGAAGCATGCCAGGTCTGCGTTGTTGTGGCATCTCTCATTATCAATGGAGTTGCCGCCATGATTCCCGGTGAGGTCGGTCAAACCCACGACATGATAGGTGTCGCAATCCACGTAGAAGATTGATGTTATAGTCGATTTCGGCTCGCGGGGGAGCTGATGGAAGATGTCATGTTGGTCGATGGAGATGTCAACTTCGCCGGAGCTGGATGGGTTGAATCCGGGAGACGAAGGGTGCCCACCGTGTTGAAGTGGAAGTGCAGCCCTCCTAGCGCCAGATCCATCCCCTTGTGGAAGGAGTTGAAGGCCAGGCGTGAGGCTGACGAGTGCAGGGTAAACTTGAGGGAACCGAGGAAGATCTGCCCCCTGAAGACCAATAAATCGCAGATCGCCGAAGTTGGAGCCGTCAAAGCCGTGACTCTAGCACACAAATTTCCCACACACGGTGCCAATTGCCGTGGGGTCTCCACGGCAATTCTCATGGATGATGGACTTGGGTTTTAGGGAAGATGTGTATGTTGGTGGATTCATCGTCTAACAAACAAGGAGAAGGCACAGTTTACTCAGGTTCAGGCCCCCAGAGGGTAAAACCCTACTCCTACTTGTCTGTTGTTGATTATTGATGAAGATTACAACGTCGTTGTGATGGCCATGGTGGCATAGATTGGATCTTTCTTAGGGAATATTGTGTATAAGCTTGAGAGTCCTCCTCGGAGGACCCTCCTAGACTTTATATGGGATGCTAGGTCTCAGATACTGTGACTGGGTTGGCTACAGGCTAAGTAAGAACCCTAGAATTCCCTAATATTGGGCTTATTCTTGCTCCACGCATTAGGAATCTAGGCCTCCGAGGCTCTGTGGCTGCCATCTTGTCTTGGGATTCGTGGTCCTTAGCCAACAACCGGTTGGGCCAAGAAAGGTATACTAACACTAGATACCTAATAGATTATACCCACGTCAGATCAATGGACAAAATGAAAAGCATCGGTAAGAGTGGTTGGCGCTCTCAAATCACCAACGAGGACTCTAGATGAGGACGAGGCTAGAGATATAATACAACACTATTTCACTAGTGTCGGCAAAAACCAAGATGTTGCAGGACTTACCGAACAAGTTCCTCCCGCATGACACAATAAACTTTCGCTCTGGCCAACAAAGCCACCACCTCCTCAACCAGAAAACCTATCCTCTACCTCCTTCTCCTCCATATATTGGTTCCCCCTCCTCCGGCTAGCCTCGCCGGATTCGGAGGGGTGGGGGAACCCGATATATGAGTTGAGTTTTTAATAAAAGAAGGGTTTTTCATAGATTAGATTAGGGTTTGGATAGTCATATTCCTTTGGGTTTTGCTTCAATGGAGATGGCATCGTCTATAAGATGTTATCTTTGCTACTTCATTCGATGACGAGATCTCCTGCCCGGTGTGCATGGTGGTATTGGAAGATTGAAATTCTCTAGGTATGGACCTTTAGATATTATTGCGATAGATCGTTTTGGAATTTTCTCATGGTTGCCACAAGGAGGATTATCCTAGTGATATTTGTCCCGGTTGCTATGTCTTCGACATTGGTGATTTCTACCGTCGGCTCACCAGCAATGTTGACCAAGTTTTTTGGTTTTTTTCCTGAAATACCTGTGTTAGTACATTTGTCGATGTTGGTTAACTACTCTAATTGTTGCGTGCGTGCACATAGCCTTGGCACTGTGGCTCAGATTAAAATTATGGGATAACCCCACTTGGTATTTACAGGTCTTTGGTTTGGTATCTATATCATCTTTTCTCTAGCTGACTTCAGAAGAATACAAGATTGTATTTGTGAAGAAGAAAGAGTTTGAATACCTAGATGTTTTGCTCGTTTCTTTTATAGTTTGTTTTGTAATTGCTAAGGATGGCTCTTGTATCTCTTTTTTCCTAAACAGCCTCGCCATTGATTTCATATAAAGAAACCACCAGGGTTTTAGAAAGGGAAAGAGAAAAAAGCAACATGAAACAACTAAAGTAACGCTTATTACAATCCAAGTATTCTACTCCAATAACGCGGCACAGAGAACCAAACTAAGAAAGCAGGCGTAGAGTGTGAAGGGGTGATAGTGGCAAACACTGGGAACCAAAAGCTAAGCGGTTTTATCTCAGTCATTCGCCAACTTTAGGAAAAACATCAAGTCTAGTAGAGGCCATGTTTGCAAACAAACTTCAGGAGGGTCATTAGGAGGCAAGTTGACAAGCAGTGGGAGCCTAGCCATGCAATCTGGTGTATGCCTCCCTAGCCACCTTCTTCAAAACATCTAGACCATTCTCAACCCTTCTCCTGCCTGGTTGTTTCTGCAGCAAATCCCAATATGAAATACTGTTACAAAGCCTGAAGATCACCCAGTAGGATCATTTGGGATCTTTCTTGCAAATCATGCACCATTGCAGTTTTCCATAGAATCTAGCAAACTACAGCAGCCCCACAAAGAACAACATCCTTCTAATCAGGTGGGAAGGAGGCAATCCACCCTGAAAGTAGATCATTTACATTCTCTGGGGGAAATTTAGATGACAGGCGCAAACAATTACTTGCTAGACAAATCTTGCCAGCCCACAGTTGAAAAGGAGATTCTCAACTGTGTCTTTATGACATCAGAAGAAACATGAGCCATCTTCCTTCCAACCTCTATTGAGCAAGTTGTCCTTGGTCAAGATACGATTTTTTGCACTAACTAAATGAAGATTTTAATTTTCAAGGGTATTTTTGTTTTCCAAGGGAATTTATAAGGATAAGCCCTTACTGATCTCAACTGGAGGTATAAGTTTTGACTTTAAAAGACTTTTTCTTCCTAATTTTCTAGGCCACTCTGTCTGGCTAATCATTGAATGAGAATTGATCCACCATTCCTTTCAGATTTTCCCATTGGGAGAGGGAGTCACCATATAAGAACCTTCTAAACCTGATGAAACCCCATCCTTCCACTTTCGCTTTTTTTGATAGTGACTTGAGTGGTAAAAGTCAAGTGAAAGAGTTTTGGGAATTGCAGAGCCAAGGGTCTATTTCCAATCCAGGAGTCCTCCCAAAAGAGAGTTTTGTCTCCCACATTGTTTATTCTAACAACAAACTATTGGAAAGTATGGTTAACTCCCATCAAGCTTTGCCAAAAGTGTGGGCTCCCTGGGCTTGCAGATGCTTAAGAGAGATTTTGATGCCATAGATACTTCCTTGAAATCAATTCTGCCAAGTGCCCTTAGAAGTTTCAAGTTTCCAAAGCCATTTACATAAAAGAGTTTGGTTCATGACAGTCAGATCAAGAACACCTAAGCCACCACAATCCTTTGGGAGGCAGGCCCCAGTTCACCAGATGATATTTTCATTCATTCTCCAACTCATCCCACACCATCCTTTTTCTGTGTATGTCAATATTCTTTATGCAACCTTTTGGAGTCTCAAAAAATGAAAGCATGTAAAGGGTGATACTACTAATACAGGCATTGACCAATGTATCCTTATCACCAATTGAAAACATCTTCCCTTTCCATCCAGGCAATTTCTTCCCACACTTCTCATCAATTGGATTCTATTGTGATGAAGCCAATCTCTTCTCATCGATGGGCATGCCAAACATTTTATGGGTAACTCAACAGAAGGATAAGTGAAAATCTCACTATACCAAGCTTGTCTAGTCAAAGCATCACCTAAGCCATTTATTTCACTAGTGAAAATTAATTTTTTAGCCCTAGGAGCTTGTCTAGTCAATGAATTTTATCTTCCTAGCATTATCCAGGTTATCTTCGAGCAGCAGGATGTTGTACCTCTGCCATGTACTATTTGTTATTTATAGTATAAAGTGGTATTGATTGTCAAAAAAAAGATGGTGCGGGACTTAGAGGAGATATGCCCTGTAGACAGAATAAAAATGTGACATGACTGAGAAAAGGGCTAAGCGTGTTATAGTTATGAAGTTCTATAATGAGATTCTTCATGTTTGTGTTTTCCCAAAATCCCGATTAATAGCAACTTGTTAAAGAAATGGTCTTAATACTTCCCCAAACCAAAGAGGTCTTAAAAACATCAAATGGTGCTTATTCGGACTATAAGACATACATTTTTCCCGAAATGTCTGAACCAATGGAATTCATCATATCAAATAGAGTGCAATGTGCCACGATTAATTACATTTCTAAAGATCAAACCATCCTTATAGAAACAAAGCTATGTACACTATAACCTCCTTAAAATTTATAAGAGCATTTTGCTCTTCTCAACTACTATAGTACACGAGTTTTTGAACTTATATTAGCCATCCACCCTGATGTAAAACCACCTAATAGCCGTTGATTTTTTCATGGCATGAATCGCTACCGTTTATCAATAGTGGACCCAACGGCTGCAATTCTCCGGATTCGCTCCGTACAGAAACACGTCAAAAAGAGGCATCCTGAATTACTCCATGTCATTCTGGAGTTATGGTGAATTCTGTGGATGGACTAGGCCTTCACGTCTCCACCTGATCCACTCAATATCTTCTGTGGCTGATTTGTGAGTACTCACCAAGTATAGACATAGAAGATCCACAAACGAACACGTACTTTAAGAGATAATGAGAGGGCACGGAGTTAGCTCATTTACCCTGTTCAACGTTTTTTTAGATAAAAGGCACCAGGTGCCTAGCTTTAAATTAATAAAGCAGCAAAGGTTCACACAAATCCAACAACAGAACAAACATGCTGAGGCCTACAACTTAGCCAGCAAGACTACAAGAGCAAGGGGACGGCCACCCCAAAGACATACCGAAGTAAGAGGAGACATAATGGGGACTATGCTTCATGTTCACCGGCGCCATCGAGAGGTACAACACCCTTAGTTTGCCTGCCATCCATTCGAGCCCCTCCTTGTCCTTCACCCCTGTGTTTAGTTTCCACAGCTGTAAACAGATAAGCATTTTGTAGAGCATATCAGCAGGGTGTCGAATGACCTTCGATTTGATAGTAAGTTTGTTACGGATCAGCCATAGCAACCAAGCTAAGGCTATGAAGAAGATCCAAAGGAGGCATCTCGGTTGCCCCAAAAAGCCCGAAAGGATAGCGAAAAACTGCGCAAAGCTATGCGGCTGCCAGGTACAACCCAGGATTTGACAGAGTGCGCCCCATGTAAACTTTGCCAGGGAACAGGAGAAGAAACTGTGTGAGGCGTCCTCCGCCGCCCCGCATAAGGCACAGACGCCATTTGACGGACCATGCCTAGACGCGATAAAGAGGTTCGTGGGGAGGCGATCAAGAGCCAGCTGCTAGGAGAAGATTTTGTTCTTGAGAGAGATTTTTGCCACCGATATCCTTGAAGTGCGATACTGCTAGTCCATGAGAGAGCAGCCTGTACATGGACTTGACCAAAAATTCTCCAGAGGGCTCCGGGTGCCAGGTGATCGTATCCAGGCCAAGGTGGAGGGTCACCACCTCCATGGCATCCACCAACGCGAGCTAGGACTCAACACCCCTGTGATCCAAAGTCTGGCGAAAGTGGAGGTTAATTCACGTGGGGAGATAGATAGCGGCCACAGTGGTCAAGGGGTTGTCAAAAATGGCGAATAGGTCAGGGAACTGATGGCAAAGAGGGCCCGCCCCCAGCCACCAGTCAAGCCAGAACAGGGTCCGTGCCCCATCCGCCATGACATGCTTGGCCCCATCCTTAAAGTAATGTTTGATTTTATGTAGACTCTTCCAGAAGGGGAGCCCCCTGCCCTGAACCCTCAAAGATGTCATTGGCCTCCCCATACTTATCCTGATGATAGAGTCCTAGATTGAGTCGGCGTGCGAGTAGAGCTTCCAAATCCATTTCATGAGGAGCGCAATGTTCATCTTCTTGGTGTTGATTAACGCAAGGCCACCTTGCTCTTTGGGACGGCATACTGCCAGCCAGTTCACCAGGTGGTATTTGCGCTTGGGGCCTGCCCCCATCGAGAAAAAGTTGGATCTGATCGATTTGAATTTTTCATGGATACTATCTTGCAGCAGAAAAAGGCCCATCGCCAACAGTGGGAGGCTGTCCAAGCATGAGTTAGTCAGGATTATTCTTCCACCCGAGGAGAGAAATCTGCTGAGCCAGGGTTCCAGCCTGCCTCCCAATTTTCTAACAAGGAATTCCCACTATTCCACGGTGAAAGATCACAGATGTCGCCTAGAGGGGGGGGGGGAGGGTGAATAGGTGGTTTAATACTTTTATGAGATGGGATTAACAATGGCGGAATAAAACTAGCGTTTTGTTTTGTCAAGCGCAAAGCCTAGATATACTAAGGTTCACCTATGTGCACCAACAACTTATGCTAAGCAAGACAAGTAACAATGTGATAGCAATATAGATTACTTCAAGCACGAAGGCTATCACAATGTAAAGTGCATAAGTAAAGAGCTTGGGTATAGAGATAACCGAGGCACACTGGGATGGCGATATTTTACCGAGTTCCTACCAACAAGGGAGTACGTATCGTTGGAGGGGTGGGCGGTACTAAGACCACCAAAGACATAAAAGGCCTCACCCTATTCTCCCGAGCACCCACCACGCGGCAAGCACCCGTTCCATTATGGGACACTTGAGGGCGGTCACCGAACCCGTATAAGATTGGGGCTATCTCCACAACTTAATTAGAGGCTCCCAATAATCACCACCAAGGACAATATCTTGGGGAGAGCTCCACAATTTAATTGAAGGCCCCAAGAACATGCCACAAAGGCCACACAACCATCTAGGGTTCCAAGAACCCAAGAGGGACAATCTTCTTGATTTCACCAACCAAATCCTCTGTAGAGAACTCAAACCGATGCACCTAATGCATGGCAAGTCCTTCACTCTCAAATTCCACCAAAGCTACAAAAGCTATTGGGGGAATAAGAGAGGAAGAACACAAGAGGAAATCCACAAAAGAAACCCCAAGATCTAGATCCCAAGATGTTCCCCTCACATAGAGGAGAGATGGATTGGTGGAGTTGTAGATCTAGATCTCCTCTTTCAAATCCCCCAACAAGATTCAAGAAATATGGGAGGGATTGAGAGTATTTGCAAGCTCTTGAAGGTAGACACAATGGAGGAGAGAGAGAGAGAGCAAGAAACCAACCACTTGGGGAAGAAGGGGGCCTTTTATAGGCCCCCCACGACAACTAGACGTTGCAGACCACTTATCGCGGAGTTTCTGGCCCCCAGGACCGGAGTGTCCGGGGTCTGGACTCTGGCCAGGACTCCGGGGAGCGTCTAGATGCTCTCTATTCACCCCTCGGAGTCTGGGCCAGAATTTGGGCCGGAGTCTCCGTGGTGCGAACCCTGGAGTCTCCGGCCCCCACAAAACTGGTAGAAACACCGATACAAAAACAATCATAACTTTTGCATCCACACTCCGATTTTGATGATCTTGGGCTCGTTTCGAAGAGGAAAACAAGCTATAAAAGATTATGTAGGGAACCATCACATTACAGCAAGGTAGGATAGAAACTAATGATGAAATATTTAACGTATCTATAAAATACAAACCGTTAAAACCTCCAACATTGAAAACGCAATAGAGAATGCATATGAAATCCGTTTTCGATGAACTTGAGCTTTTTATGGAGATTAATACAAGATCTAAATCCTCTCATGGATAAGAACCAAATAAGAACCAAGAAAGATGATGCCAAGTATCCAAATGTTTGAGCTCTATTTGGAGGATATGATCGAGTTACTCACTTGAGAGCCCCTCTTGATAGTACGGTTATCTATCCTAAACCCGGTCTCCCCAAAACAACATGAGACTGACAAAAGGGAAAACCTATCAAGATAATACCTTTGCCTGGACCAATCCACTTGAGCTCGATGTAGACGATCTTGTCCTTCTTAAGATGGACACCTTTCTTGATTGCTCTTGCTTGAGCATGAATGATGAAGACTTGAAACATGCTCCCCCATAAACCATGGGGAAACCTCTTATTTGACCTTGTCTTCATTGATCCATGATCACCGAGGATGGCAAGCTTCAATCATGAGATCTTATAGAGATGGGGCATCTTGATCTTGCACAACATTTCTTATAACTCCAATTGGATGATGTCTTGAAGATACACATGAGGAACTCCATCTACTTCTTCAAGACACACTTGATCTTCTTTTATTTATTCTTCTTCTTATACAAGATTCAATAGGCCCAAAGCCCTTGGACAATGTTTCTTCTTCATTTCTTATACCTTGAAGCCAACACATGCTCCAAGCAATGCCAATCATTAGTCCATAGAGATTTTCATTAATTACCAAAATCCTACAAGTGAAACTCAATGCAAACATTAGTCCATAGAGATTTTCATTAATTACCAAAATCACACATGGAGGCCCACATGCTCTTTCAATCTCCCCCATTTTGGTAATTGATGACAATCCCTTTGAGAGGGTTTATATAAGGAATTTAGCGAATAAAATGACAGAACCAATATCAAATACTACACAAGTATGTGATATTGGTACCACCACCATATATAGAGCAAATGCCCCCACAATCTATGCATGTGTGATGAACTTGAATTTCATTGCATATATTGCCAATCATAAACATTGGTGGAGTTTCCTCCATATATACCACATGCTAAGCAACAACAAGATGAAAGAGCATGACAAGAAAATGCTTAAGAACAAACTCAAGCATAAACCAACTTCCCTTAAACCCTCTAAAACTTCTCCCCCATTGGCATCAATTGCCAAAATGGGTGAAAAGTTCTAGAAGGCCAATATAGTGATAATTCCTCCAAAGGTGTGCATTTGCACATATCCAATGATGAATACTTGGGAGGAACTAGAACTATATTGAGGACCCCGAAAATTGCCAAAGTAAATAAAAATAAAAGAAGCATCAACAAATGACGAAAGCAATCACAAGATCCGCCAAACCAATTGAAAACAACAAAAGAGATCAAAATGGAAACAACAAGTTATTATGATACGATTAAAAGAGTGTTTTAAATAAAAATAGAGAAGCTCCCCAAGATTTGTGCACAAATATAATAGTTGCATTTGAATACATCATGCACAAATTTGGAATCATCGTTCCCCCAAGAGCATTTAAAACACAACAAATGAGAAAGAAGACAAATGAGAATTATTAAATGAATTGGAGGATCTCCCCAAGGATCATGCACCAATTATGATAATTGCTTTTGGGAACAAAGTGTATAATCATGGAATCCTCACTCATCAAAATTCATTTAATAATAAAAGTCATGAGAGAACAACTATGAGTGACCGAAGATGCAAATACAAGAGACAAGCACTCATTGGCAAATTAATTTGGAAGCCACCAAAGCATCAAAAAGAAATAGAAAGGTGGTCGCCAAGGAATAAAATCTCAATGAAAAATATCTTCTCTTAAGTGTATAAGTTTCTAAGTGGAAAACTTCACAAAGACATATTCCCACAAGGAAACAAGCACACAAAAAGAAGATGGACAAGAAAGCACATGGAAACCAAAATGAAGTCACAACATATACCAATAAGATTTTTGCTTGAAAGCATGGCCAAAGGCACAATATTATCTTATTGTTCATTAATGAGCTTCAAACACCAACACACTACATATATTACAACTATCACCAAGGGAAAAGGAGATAGTTGGAATATATGGAGAATGGCAACAAGAACCACAAAGGAAAAATCAACTTGCAAAGTCTCACTATTGCACATGAGAGAACTTGAGGAAAATATAGGCAATGAAATTGCTAAATTGACATATTAGGGATTGGTGAATCATATGTATGATTTTGTATAGTCCCTCTAATATGCACTCATCTCAATTTACTCACATTTGCAGTAAGAGTTTCTAATAAGACCAAAACACAAACAACAAAATTTGCAATTACAAGAGAGATCATACCACGAAGCAACCTACAAGAGGTTGGAAACAATATGTGTATGCATGAGTAAGGGATACTTGTTACCGAGATATAATTGGTAGGATGTAGAAGATAAGAATTCATTGATCATCCTAGCTTGTTTCCATTGGACATGTAGACACCACTTCTTCCTTATTTGAGAGACAAGCATCCAATATATCACCAATGTACCTAACAAATATTAAGTACAAAATGGTCGCAAAACATATTGGGTCCAAAGTAGTTAGTGCAACTGATGAATGCAAGAGCACAAATCGTTTGTAGCTAGTTTCGAAATAAAGATATTGATCCCGCGGGGAGCAGGAGTCTGAAGTCTAATAACTCTTGAAATACATATTACACTAGTAATGCTAAATAAAGTTCTAAGTGACAAGATAAAATACGAGTATTGCGTAAAAGGGTGTTTTTGGGTTTTTGGTATAAGAACAATAATAATTAAAGCAATACAGCTGAATACAGAAAGTAAGTATCACGTATGTAAGAGAGATTGGAACTGCAATAGGGAAAAAGCGTTCTCAGGGAGTAGCGGAGTCACCACTAGCATTATAAGGAGCTAAGGTAAAGATTATTATCATGAACATTCTCAACTATGTATGTGTGGGAGGAACTCTGTATTTGGAAAAATAGGCAGCAACCGCTGCTCACATCGTCCTCATAACCACAACAGTCAGCAATCGATATCAATCGAATTACTATGCTATTAAGGGACGTAATCCTATAGGACGCATCCCATGGCATGGATAGTGTTCCGTGAGTTTCCTCGGTTTCCCAAGTTGATACATAAGGAGTTCCAACAGGTTTATAGTCACTGTAAGTGCTAACGCACCTCCGTCTACCAACAAGTAGTTCCCTCCATCAAGTCCCCATGAGAGGCAAATATTGAGAGGTCGACTTCTCTCAACATCAAGACAAAGACAATCTAACACATGGTCACAGCGATCAATATCATAATAAACTTTATCTTATTTCAATCTAATACTAGGGTTTCTCCATCTCCCCAAGAACTAATGATCTATTCAGACATGGAGGCAATCAACACCATGGCAATAACAATGGAAGCTATCATAGATGAATAGTACTTGTATAAATCCACAACGAGTACGGAAATTACAACAAGATCTAGACAAGATGTAGATGGGATGGATGGAGATGGTGGTGATGCAGCGGTGGATGATGAAGATCGATGCCTTAGCCTCCCGGATCTGCGCAGGGCAAAGATGGATCCTGGTGGACGAGTCCCCTCTCCAGAAGCCTTCGAGAGGTGAGGTTTCTGTGATTTCTCGGTGTTTTGTATGCTATCTCTCTGATCCAGTTGCACAGGGTGAAACTATTTGAGGAGGTAGTGGTGGTGCCAACTATACGGTAGGAACTATACGGCCGAAAAATTTAATCCTGCCATATAGTTGGCCGTTAAACCGTATGTCTCCCTTGATCGCTTCGGGTTTTCTTCTGGTATTATCAATATTTCCCAAATAAGCAATTTATGTTGTTTTCGACTCCTTTTCTCCTCAAACTGCTTCAAGAATTTTGTCCATTGTATCCATCATTTGTCCTGATCTTTGTGAAAACAGACATAAAATGTGCGCGGGAGCGCCGTAAAATACCAAGATCCTACATCTACAATGCAAAATAACAATATAAAACAAGATGCAAATATGCACTCATCAACTTCCCTAAGCTTAGACTCTTGCTCATCCCTGAGCAAGTTTAGCTCAATGGATGTGATCCTCATATTCATGAAGCTGAGTCGATAAAATAAATGAGACGGTTGCATCATGTGTTTATCATATACGATACATAGGAATAAGTTCATGAATAGTACCTTACTCAAACAATCTGAATAGTATTAGCAGGCTTCCACACCTTAGTGATCAATAGGTCACAAATGATGAATCTCAACATAATGTAAAAGTATCTGGTTCAACCGAATGAGTTAGCGAGGTAGTCCCAAGTGTTTTAGGATTAACATATTCACTTGGGATTCAAAATCTCAAAAGTGTCTCTTTGTCATACTACAATATAGTGGTGTATGCCTATTTGCTATTTGCACATTCACTCTTTTTCTTCTTTATTTTCTTCTCTTTTGTTTATATGCTCACACTTTTGTTTAAGTGTTGTGCAGAGGAGCTAGCCATACATTCCACTTCATGTAGGAATTCAAAGTTTAAGAATATCAATTATAAAATTCCAATTGTATATGAAGCATTCTTATGACTTGAAGATTCTACCTCGACTTGTTCTCAATCTATTTTTGATAGCACTCTTTACTTTCCTTTCTTCAAGGTTTTCTTTTTCAACTCAACTGATTAGATAATTTTTCTTTCTTTGTAAATGTACTTACAACATATTGACCAAATTATCTTTGTATGTTCCATTAATACCAATGGTGTGGAAGACTCCTATTTCTCTCATCAAGTGCAAGTAAAATTATACTCAAGCCATTCATATATTCAATAAGACAAACACAAACTCAAAATTGCTCCATATATAATAATAAACTCGGAATTTAATAAAAGGGATTGACTATTCCTGAAGGGATTCTAATGATGCAAACTTATTTCTAGTTTGAACTAATGTAAAAATAGTAATAAAAACTTATAAGATAGATTACAAGGTCTTAAAGTTCTCCCGAAGCTTGGAATCAAGCCAGGCAGGATCAAATAATCGCTTGTGATTATTTGATACCGTGATTATTGTATATCACTGTGGTGCCATGGCGCGTGGTATCTTCTCTTCACGGGCCAGCCTAAGACGTAGGGATTGATTGGCTGCTTCTAATTCTTTAACATGCAGCTTGTAGAAAAGATTATTCCTCTCCAGCACTTTCACTTGTTCTTTAATGAACTCATTGTTATCCTGAAGGGTTTGTAGCGCCTTAAGACTCATAGAAAAAGTTGCTTCGGTTGTCTGCTTGATATCTTCAACAAGTTTATCAATATAAATTCGTAGTAACCGAAGATGTTTGGGTGTTCCCGGCGTCTCCCTGTCCATCTCTTCAATCTTCAGCTCGAGGGCCTTCAAATCCCTCTTCCGACGCCCATGGTCGGTGTCGAGGAACTCGAAAGGGATAACCTTGATATCCTTGCCTTGCTCGCTATTGCTCCCGATCTCCATAGGAACTTCTTTCCTTGACTTCCGTCCCTTGGTTTGCGTGTTCTTCAGTATGAAGAAGAGATAGATTGGTTCCTGGAGATTATGATTAGAGCGAGAGACAATGGCAGTATATAAAGGGGGTTAGAGGTCGGTAAAACTCGCGATAAACACCAAATTGTTGCCCAAGAAAAGAATCTTAACAAAACAGGGAAAGAAATCACGGATTTGGAAGAGTCCTGCCGCGTAACGACCAACTATACAGGCGTGGCCCGTATAGCTCCGGCCATATAGTTGGTTCCGGGCAGATATTTCCAAATATCTCGAGTCCAGGTCGGTTAAGTTACGACTCTAAAGCGACAATAATGGTTTTTATTAGGTCATAAAACGAAAAGGCAAACGAAAAACGTCTGATAGTTTAACGACCAACTATACAGCCGAATATTGTCTCCAGTCATATAGTTGTGACCATATAGATACAGAAACCAAAAATTAAAAGTGCCTGAGAGTTCAATGACCAACTATATGGCTGGAATTATTTCACCCGGTCGTATAGTTGTGCCCATATAGTTCTAGACATAGAAACAATTTCGCAAAGAAGATACATAGAGTTTAACAAAAACTATATGGCGGGAGCTTCCTCTCCGGTCATATAGTTCTGCCCGTATAGTTGGTAAAAACCCTCAAAAACTTCAGAAAAACACAAGGAATTCGAAAGCAGAAATTTTAGGAGTAAAATCTATGAAAATAAATCACTTATTAGAGTAAGAACACATACCTTGATCTTACCATTTACTTATTCGGGGATGAAAAACTCCTCCAACAATAAATAATTTTTCTCTTTTGAAGGAATTGATCTTAGTTCATTGAATAATTCTCGTAAACGAAAATTTCCAGGACTAAAGTTCCTCTCAATAAGATTGGTGTCTTGCTGGGGAAACACGGACACTACATTCAACATGTTTATTTCCTGCCTCTGCATAATCTGCAACTCAAATTCTTGAAGTAAAAGAATCCAATGGATCAGTCTTAGCTTATGATCTTTCCTCTCAAGGAGTTTTCTTTTAAACCATCACGATCCGTATGAACTCTCACTTTTGCATCAACTATATAAGAACGAAATTTATCACAAGAGAAAAATACAGCGAAAAGTTCCTTTTCTTCCCTAGGATAATTCTTTTGAGCACCATTAAGAGTTCTACTAGCATGATGTATAATATTAAATCAGTGACCAATGTGTTGTCCTAGAGTTACTCCTACAGCATCATCACTAGCTTCACATATTAAGTCAAAAGTCATATCCCAGATAGGAGGTTTAATAATAGGAGGGCTAGATAAAGCATTCTTGAGTTTATCAAAGGCTATAAGACATTTATCATCAAAATTAAATATTACTCCCTTTGGAGGAGGTTAGTCAAAGGTTTATATATTCTAGAGAAATTTCTAATGAACCTTTTATAAAAACCCACATGACCAAGGAAACTTCTTATACCCTTAATATCTCTAGGTTGTGGCATTCTCTCTATGGCCTCAACCTTAGCTCTATCCACTTCAATTCCCTTACATAATACCTTATGTCCTAGGACTATACCTTCTTTAACCATAAAATGGCACTTCTCCCAGTTTAGAACAAGATTGGTTTCTTGCAACGATGCAAAACTTTTTTGATATTATCCAAGCAACTAGTAAATGAAGTTTCATAGACAAAAAAGGCATCCATAAATATTTCCATTATCGGTTCTATAAAATCCGCAAAAATAGCAATCATGCATCTTTGAAAAGTAGCTGGAGCATTACATAAACCAAAAGGAATATGCCGGTAAGCATGTAAACCATAAGGACTAATGAAAGTTGTTTTAAGTTGGTCATCCAGATGAACAGCTATTTGAGAAAAACCAGAGTATCCGTCCAAATAGCAAAAATGAGTGTGGTTTGCTAACCTTTCTAAAGTTTGATCTACGAACGGTAAAGGATAGTGATCTATCCTAGTTTCTTTATTCAATTTCCTGAAATCTATGCACATCCTATGCCCAACAATAGTTCTAGTAGGTATCAATTCATTGTTTTCATTAGCAACAACCATAAAACCGCCCTTCTTAGGGACACAATGAACATGACTTACACATTCAATTTCTTTAACATGATAGATTATACCTGCGTCCAGTAGGCATACAATTTCTTTCCTTACCACTTCTTTCATTTCAGGCTTCAATCTTCTATTAAATTCCGCAACTAGTTTAACACCTTCTTCCATGAATATTCGATGGACGGTTATCATGGGACTAATGCCCTTCAAATCATCCATTGCGTACACAAAGGCCTTGTGATGCTCCTTGAGTATTTTCATGAGTTATTCTTCTTCTCCTGAAAGTTTAGCACTAATAATAATAGGAAATTTACTTGTATCATCTATAAACCTGTATTTAAGATTATCTGGTAGAGTCTTCAACTCTGGGGTGGTAATTCCTCATCCCCTCTCTTTTCTGGCTCTTCAAAAGCCTCATCAGTTGGAGGCCCTATAGTGGGAAGTGAATCAAGTTCATCTTCTAGTTCTTCTATGGACTTGTCCTCCAGAAATATTTCTTCATAATTTGAGTTTTCATTTATTTCTTCTTCTTGATTACTAAAGAAAAGAGCTGCCATTTCCTCAATAGTTTTCTCTTTCTCTTCTTGTATTTGTTTAGGCCTGTCTTTAAATTTGGAAAAGTGGAATTCCTTTTCCGCTACCCTAAGCTTAAGAGACACTATCTCCTTTTTAAAATCAACATAGGCACCTATATCACTCAAAAAGTTCCTTCCAAATATAATTGGGCAAAGAGTGTCAGCTGGCATATCAACAACTACAAAATTGATAGGAAAGTTTTTGTTGCCAATTGTGACAGTTGCATCTTCAACTACTCCCATTGGAGTTCTAAGATTTTTATTGGCTAACACAATTTTCATATCAGTATTTTCAATTATAGCTGGTTCTGTTTCTTCTTTTATTTCTAAACAGAAATCATAAGATATAACATTAACTTTGGTGCCAAGATCACATAAACCATAATGCGAGGTTTCCTTAAATATGCAGGGAAGAATAGGCTTACCCACATCTTTTACCTTTGTCTTACCTTCAACCAATAGAGAAGTCTCTTCATCAAGTTCAACTATGTTACAATCCGCGTACATAGCCATAATTGCTTCCTTGGTTGCCTCTTCATCTTTGGATTCTTCCAGATGTTCCAAGACTTCTGGAATTCTTTCCTCTTCTTTCTTTTCCTGTGCTGTTTTGACCAGTTCATATTCAAAAATATGCTTCTATGCAGTGTTAGGGAAAGTTATTTCATATGTTGGCTCTAGGGAGGCTAGTGTTGCTTTAACTTCTCTTTTCTTCTCACGTTCGGGTGGTGGATCATACTTGACCAAACCCTCTTTTGGAGCTTTGATATGTTCTGTAAAAGCTTTAACAACTTGCAACACAAGATCTGAATCCAAATAAAGTTCTTTAGATAACTCTTTAACATGGCCTTTTTATTATAGTCATGAATACAATCATGTTCTATTTCTACGCCTTTTTTATTATAGTCATGAATACCAAAATTCCATGAAACTCTTGAAGGAGATATGCCCTAGAGGCAAATAATAAATAGGTTTTTATTGTCATATCTCAGTTAGTTCATAATAGTTTCATATTGTGCTATAACTGTATTAATACGAAACGTTAATACACGTGTGGTATATAACAAACTGTATCTCTAGTTACCTCTAGCGAACTAGTTCATTGGTCATGAGGATGATCTAGGGTTTCGAGATCATGGGCATTTATGCCAATTGACAATGAGGTCACATCATTAGTTGAATGATGTGATAGACAAACAACCCAACCAGTTGTATCTTAATGAGATCTAGTTACAAAGTTCACCATTAATGATAAAACTAAGGAAACCTCGCGACCTGTCCTTAGACTATGGGATAATGCAAATCACCATTCTGGAGGGAGCTTAGATGGTTATCAAGTATCACTCCATGACTGGGTGATCTAAAAGGTGCCACTCAGGTTTCCCAAAGGGGCATGTAGAGGAGTACATAGCAAGACCAGGATTTTCCCATCCATGTAATGGACAGATACATTACTGGCCATCTTAGTGACGTTGCATTAACAAAGCTTGCAAGCGTGTGACTGGGTCACGGAATGCAATGACACGGAAACGAGAAAACAAGTTCATCAGTAACAAAATCAAATGAAGGTATGGAGATACCGTAGATCAAATCTCGTATGAACTAGGTATCAAGTGGCAAAGGGAATGGGAAACTACTGTTTAGGGTTCAAACGACATTATCATCGTAGAATGCACAGGGGTCAATATGGGCATCCCGGTCCCGCTATTGATCATTAATGGAGATCATGTCTGTGCCATTCTCGAGCCGTGGGGAAAATACACTTAAGGGTACGATGAGCTAGAGATCCTCTATAAGTTGGAACCACCATATGAAAGAGAAAAGGAAACTGGAAAAGTTCCATGAGAGAACCGAAATCGTTCCTGGAAAGTTCCGAAGTCCTTCAGAGGAAATCGTAAGGGAACCGAAATGTGTTTCGGGTCAAGTTGGATTTTCTAATATGTATTTACATGTTAATTAATGTAATAATATTAAATATAATATTAAAATCTAATTTGAAGGGGTATTCCACTAATGGGCCAAACTTCCTAGGGAAAAAGGGCCCATGAGGGAAAACCAAAGGAGGGAAGGGCCAAGGGCCAAAGGGCGAAGGCCCAGGCGCCTCAAGGGGGCCCACTTGGCCAGCCTAGGGCTGTGCGCGGGGTGGGGCCCACCCCTGGCTGGCTGGCCCATGAGGCCCATGCGCCTCCCCCCTCTCTCCCTTGTTTAGTCTCACATGGAAAACCCAGAGGGGAGGGCACACCCCCTCCCTTATATAAAGGGATGCCCATGGGTAGGAATAGACACACCAATATTTGGAGAAGTCCTTTGGTTGACTTTCTCCTTCCCTCTCTCTCTCCCGTCTCTTTGCGTTGGCACGGTCCCAAGTAAGGACTGTCCGAGCAAGAGACACCGCACCTAGAGCACGCCGTTGCGCTCTAGGGATTCCAAGCCGGAGATCTACTTCCGCACTCACGACAGGGATCAAGGAGCCGGAGGTCGTCATCATACACTGTATGTGTACGAAACCACGAGGGGCCTCACTTGAGGCACCTTGGATGTCGTAAGCCGGAGCTGTTGCACGATGAAGAAGGAGCAAGGGGTGACCTGCGAGGAGCTTCACGACCTTGAGGTCGGCTACGGGTTCGACTACTTCAACCACGTTCCCCTCGGAACGTTAACTGCGTACGGTCTACAAGGGTATGTATTCTATATGCTCTGGTCGTTACTACATTACTACATCGATAGATCTTGGGCGTTAGGAGGTTCCAACGTAGGAATTTTTTTGTTTTCTGCTGCGGAGCCCTACAGTGGTATCAGAGCCGATCTATGCGTAGGAGTGTTGTACGGCCAGTACGCACATGTATTGTGCGGGCATTGATCCCTTAGTTGTTACCCTCTAATGTGTACTTGTTTATATCACGGTATTTTTTGATGAAGCGGCCCGGACCGACCTTACGCGTATTCGTACGCGAGACTGGTTCCACGCTCAACATACGACTTGTACCATATAAGTGGCTAGCGGGTGTCTGTCTCTCATTCAATAGTTGATATTACATTTACAATGGAGGGCCCCGAAAGGGGTGTAGTAGAGACAACTGTTGGATCCATGTTGTGGTTGGAAAGTTCGTGATTAGAAACGGTTCTATTGCGAAAGCCCTAACAACCACGTAAAGCTTGCAAAAGATAAAGTAGAGGCGTCTAATTTTATTTTGCAGGAGGGCCTGTGTTATGATATGGTATTGGTCGTTACGAAGGTAAAGTAGTTTACTTTTATGTTACTAAGTTAAGTAGTAATAGCCATCGTTCCGATGGACGACCGGGTGGTGGCGTCGTGGACTTGGCATCAAACCAGGGGCAAGATGGAGATCATGCCGGAGCGCTCGATGGAGATCAAGGCGCAAGAAGAAGGACCATATCATATCACAAATTTACATGTGATGTTGATACCTGTTATATATCTTATTATATGCTAGTATTAGATACTCAACGGTAGCAAATAAGATAATCCCTATATAATTCCAATGATAGTGTTGCCCTTGTGTGTGCACCACCAAGAAAGTTTGCCGTTATGAAGCCGACCGTGATGATCGGGGGCTGGACATATCTACATTCGCATACAGTGGGTGTAAGCCATGTTGCACAACGAATACACACAAGTTAGATTTAGCGAGCCTAGCATGTGTAGACATGGCCTCGAAACACAAGAGATCGAAAGATCGAGCATGAGTCACATGGTTGATGTGATTGACATTAGGGAATGTCTACCTTTGATGCTGCACTGATGGCCGTGACGATCGGGGGAGGTGCAGAGGATTGGGATCATGTGATCACTAAAATTTTCCAGGGAATGACAATTTTAGTGGGAGATCAATTAGGATTGAACTCATATTATGAACTTAGTCTAGATGTCTGTTTGCAAATATCTTAGTAGATCATGGACTATCCCATTGAGGTCCTTTGCGACCATGGGAATATACTTCTTGATATGGAACTTAGCGAAAGGGTCCAACTTCATAGATTAATACCCATGCCTGAGGGATATCCTCGTCAAAGGTGATCTTCTCTTCTTGATACAATGACCATTAGGAGATAAATCCGATGACTTTTCAATGTTTGCGTGTTCTCCACAATAATCCAATAAGCTATTCTCCATTCGATGGAGAGTTGGATTACAATCTTGTATTCTGCAAGATCAGGCACATAAAGTATGAGCCGTTGGATGAGTTTTCTTCCATGATGGATGAAAAAGGGAATTTGGAGAAACACTTAGCAGTCTTGCATTAGAGTTATGAACTCTCAGAAGGGCTTGATTGCAATGGAGGTCATGAATAAAAAGGGTATATGTTAGATATACAAAGTTATAAATGTAACTCTTGCAAAACTCATTGCAGTTTATATAAGTATTGGATACTTGTCCCGTTCTGTGAAAACAGGATGGGCTGCTTGAGAATTGCTGGAATTGAGGCAATGTGGCTTGATGACGACAAGCAAACCAGTTTATGGCCGGCATCACCCCTTTCCTCAAAGGTTTATCATTTGGATTAGTGGACTTGAACATAATTTGTAATCCTTGTTTGTGTGTCTTTCTTTTGGCGAGACAATTGTTCATATGAACGAGTTACAAGACTGTTGTACTATTCTTATGAATAATACCGTTATGGTCACATTACGATTATAAATGAGATATTCTAATCACTATGTTAATGATAAAGTTTAAACATTTATAAAGGATTAGAATGCTAAAATATATCCAAGGTTTAGTAATGACATGATACTATAGTTTAAGTCATTTTGGTTACTGCATGTTCTTCATTCTAAATGAAGATCGGGGTCCTAGATGCTTTATCTAGAGACTTTGCAAAACCATGCCTCGTTGGGCAGAATGATAAAACTCCGCACTATGGTAAAACAGTGATATGTGAAGAAATGTTGAACTTTTACATAACGATGTATCATATTTTCAACAATATAGTGGAAATCATTATTCATACTTAATGTTGAATCTTATAGATAGTAATGTATTGTATTTTCAACAAATAGTGGAAATCATTATTTCATATTTCATTGTGGATTTAAGTGAATATGAATATTTACTTAATGAAACATAAGTTTTAAACTTCTTTGAATTGTTCAAAAGATTTCAAAGTGAAGGATGCTATTGAATTAACAAGAATACAAAAGTCTCTTCGATTTGATCGACATGACTAAAGTATTTAAGTTAATTTTAGCATAAAAGGACATGTGAAAGAGGTTTCAAAAATTATGATAATAGGGGCAATTTCAAAGTGTATTGAAATGTCTAAATATCATAATCATTATGTATTAGATACATATGTTATAATATTATCTCTTATCGGGGTTATAGTTATCGTTTAGAGTTAGAGATTGAAATAAGCGAACACTCGGTTGAAATACAAAGGAACATCTAAAGATTCGTGGAAACAACACCATAAGTGTTATGGCATGTTCGAGTTTCTAGAGATTTCGATAAGTTGAAATCGTGGCGAATAAACAAGTCTTTTTAGAGCATTCTTAGGAAGCTATGAATGCATCTTCCATAAAGGACAAACCTGCTGTTGTCCAAAGTTTACGTGTCTTGATGAAGATACAGGTGGAAGAAAGTAAAAGATCAAAACAAGGTATTTGACCTTGCCTCTAAATTTTTGAGTGGCGCAGCGGAATTTTTTTTCGTGAAACCGAACTCTACAAATAGAGGAGAAACTAATGATAATGATCATAAAAGTTTTAGCGAATACTTTTACTAAAGAAAGTAGGATTCAACAATATATACTCTGCAAGTTCGTGGAAATATATTATTGATTCACTTGTCATGTTTATGAACAAGACATACCTACGAATTACAAAGAAGCGTGATGGACCTAAGTGCGAGAAATGACTAGGAGTCATAAAATCCTATATTAAGTTACATTTAGTATTGCAAAGTAATATGTTACTTGATCTTATTAAGTAAAGAAGTTTACTTGATATTTTTGAATGACTTCAAAGTCATAAGATGGAAATGAAACTTAATGGAGACGTAAAAGCTCGATTTGTCACAAAGTATGGACAAATTCAAGGAGTTGACTACAAATGTAGCGATGCTTGAGTCTATTGGATTTACACTAGCAAGATATGGATATGGAAGTCTCGTAGCTGGAATTCTCAATTTGATGATGATCAAAGAATTTTGGAATGGACAAGATTATCGAGAGGACCTGCTTTTGAGTGGAAGCTAAGTAGCTTGGCTGAATCATAATATGTATCAGACATATTTTGAGTGGGAGCTAAGTGAAATCCCTGGATCTCAAATATGGATGCCATATTTGAGTGGGAGCGTGAAATCATTCTGGGATATGTGGACGACATATGTGAATGATGTGATTGGTGTTAATAACATTTAAGTATATAAATAAGGATGAAGTTGAAGTTATTAAACAATAAGATCTATCGAGATAGATTGGTGTGTTTAATAAACATTGAATGTCGAATGCTTCTTGGACTTGATTCTGAAGATGTTCAGAATGTCCTAAGCAAGATTCTGAAGAAGTTCAGAATGGAACAAGTTAAGAACGAAGTTCTTACTATATGAAGCATTGTCTTGGTATTACAACGATGGTTAAAAAAGGAAGAAAGAGATGTGTTGCATCTCCTATGCCTCACTCATAGGTTCTTCCATACAATCATATTGTATACTCGACGTAATGTGACCCAAAGTTCTGGTTGGAAGGACAAGCTCTTAACTATAAGAACATGTCTTGAAGTGATTCTTGAGTTAATCATATTACCAGAAATAAGTTTGTACTTAAATGGAAAGAAGCAAAGTAAATGGCATAGTTGCATTTCATGCACTAGGATCTACATAGATATACAAGTATAAAGGCTTCATCTGATGTGATATATATTGTTATGGCGGGGCTAGTTTGCTTTTAACGTAGAATGATGTGTCCCAGGGCACAGTGCCCATGAGAAATCCCTCGAGGTTAATCTAAAGTCACTGTAGGCTCCTGGAAACCAGCCTCGTTCTGCTGCCATAACTGCCGTATATACACAAAGGATTGCAAAGTGTGTTTCAGAGTTTAGATGTGAAAAGTGAAAATGACCATCATTATAAACACTAGAAACAAAGTCTCACTTTGTCGCCAAACGAATACTTCAACCCATTATGAGATAATGGTATGAATGTCAAAGTTCGGAAGACATTAACGATTTGCAAGGACATAATGATCTGGTAAACCAGAACATGGACATGACGTTTTCCATAAGCATGCATGATCAATAAACTCATATGTCATGTGGTTTATGATGAGTAAAATGCAAGCTAGATTATTTGTACTCTAGTGCAAGTGGGAGACTAAAGGAGATATGCCCTAGAGGCAAATAATAAATAGGTTTTTATTGTCATATCTCAGTTAGTTCATAATAGTTTCATATTGTGCTATAACTGTATTAATACGAAACGTTAATACACATGTGGTATGTAAACAAACCGTATCTCTAGTTACCTCTAGCGAACTAGTTCATTGGTCATGGGGATGATCTAGGGTTTCGAGATCATGGGCATTTATGCCAATTGACAATGAGGTCACATCATTATTTGAATGATGTGATATACAAACAACCCAACCAGTTGTATCTTAATGAGATCTAGTTACAAAGTTCACCATTAATGATAAAACTAAGGAAACCTTGCGACCTGTACTTAGAGTGTGAGATAATGCAAATCACCGTTATGGAGGGGGCTTAGAATCCGTGACTGGGTGATCGAAAAGGTGCCACTCAGGTTTCCCAAAGGGGCGTGTAGAGGAGTACATATCAAGACCAGGATTTGCCCATCCATGTAACAGACAGATACATTACTGGCCATCTCAGTGACGTTGCACTAATGAAGCTTGCAAGCATGTGACTGGGTCACGGAATGCAACGACACGGAAACAAGAAAACAAGTTCATCGGTAACAAGATCGAATGAAGGTATGGAGATACCGTAGATCAAATCTCGGATGAACTAGGTATCAAGTGGCAAAGGGAATGGGAAACGACTGTTTACAGTTCAAACGACATTGTCATCGTAGAATGCACAGGGGTCAATATGGGCATCCCGGTCCCGCTATTGATCATTGATGGAGATTATGTCTGTGCCATTCCTGAGCCGTGGGGAAAATACACTTAAGGGTACGATGAACTAGAGATCCTCTGTAAGTTGGAACCACCATATGAAAGAGAAAAGGAAACCGGAAAAGTTCCATGAGAGAACCGGAATCGTTCCGGGAAAGTTCCGAAGTCGTTCGGAGGAAATCGAAAGGGAACGGAAAGGTGTTTCGGGTCAAGTTGGATTTTGTAATATGTATTTAGATGTTAACTAATGTAATTAATATTAAATATAATATTAAAATCTAATTTGAAGGGGTATTCCACTAATGGGCCAAACCTCCTAGGGAAAAAGGGCCCATGAGGGAAAACCGAAGAAGGGAAGGGCCAAAGGGCCAAGGCCCAGGCGCCTCAAGGGGGCCCACCCAGCCAGCCTAGGGCTGTGTGCGGGGTAGGGCCCACCCCTGGCCGGCTGGCCCTTGAGGCCCATGCGCCTCCCCCTCTCTCCCTTGTTTAGTCCCACATGGGAAACCCAAAGGGGAGGGCACACCCCCTCCCCCTATATAAAGGGGCGCCCATGGGTGGGAATAGACACACCAATATTTGGAGAAGTCCTTTGGTTGACTTTCTCCTTCCCTCTCTCTCTCCCGTCTCTCTGCGTTGGCACGGTCCCAAGTAAGGATTGTCCGAGCAAGAGACACCGCACCTGCAGCACGTCGTTGCGCTGTAGGGATTCCAAGCCGGAGATCTACTTCCGCACTCCCAGTAGGGATCAAGGAGCCGGAGGTCGTCATCGTACACCGTATGTGTACGAAACCACGAGGGGCCTCACTTGAGGCACCTTGGATGTTGTAAGCCGGAGCTGCTGTACGATGAAGAAGGAGCAAGGGGTGACCTGCAAGGAGCTTCGCGACCTTGAGGTTGGCTACGGGTTCGACTACTTCAACCACTTTCCCCTTGGAAAGTTAACCACGTACGGTCTACAAGGGTATGTATTCTATAGGCTCCGTCCGTTACTGCATTACTACATCGATAGATCTTGGGCGTTAGGAGGTTCCAACATAGGAATTTTTTTGTTTTCTGCTGCAGAACCCTACAACTCTATGATCGCGAATTCTATTAAGTAAAGCCCAAGCTTTATTTATAGGAAGATTCATAAAGGCTCCTTCCGTGAAAGAGTCTAGTTGAATTTTATTAGGTTCATTTAAACCACCATAAAAGATATGCAATAAATACCATTCGGGCAAATCATGATGAGGACATAGGCGAAGTAAATCTTTAAATATGATATAAGCTCTTACTAGTCCTTCGTTAGAACGGTTCTTCCAAGTCATTATAATACGCCTGATTCCAAAAGATTTTTATAATGGATAATATTTTGCTAGAAATTCACAAGCTAGATTATCCCAAGTAGTAGTGGCTTCTGGGGGGTAAAGATCTATACCATGAGAGAACTGTACTAGTCAAAGTCCGACTAAAAAGTTTAACCCTTACCTCGTCAGCAGTATATCCCGTCAATTGAAAAGTGCCACATATATCTTTGAAACATGCAATATGCTCATATGGATCAAGATCTTCTTCATTTCCAGTAAATTGTTTCTTGTGTAGAATACCAAGTAATAGAGGATTTATTTCAAACACCCTTGTCTTTTCATTGGAGTTGTCTCTTTTATAAATATCATAGGGCTTCCCAAAGTGGTTGAGTGGGTTAGCTCTAGTCATACACTCAAACTCCATCATGTTGGTGGAAACCTATAACTCAAAGCAAAACTTAGCAAGAAAAAAATAAATAAGTAAAAACTAAAAGACCTACAACGCTTAGCTCCCCGACAACGGCGCCAAAAAATAGCTTGATGACTACAAGAGAACAGATCGTTTGTAGATAGTTTCGAAATAAAGATATCGAACCCACGGGGAGTAGGAGTCTGAAGTCTAATAACTCTTGAAATAAATATTACACTAGTAATGCTAAATAAAGTTCTAAGTGACAAGATAAAATACGAGTATTGTGTAAAAGGGTGTTTTTGGGTTTTTGGTATAAGAACCATAATAAGTAAAGTAAAACAGTTGAATACAGAAAGTAAGGGTGTGTTTGGGAGAGATCCATTCTACCCAACTTCACTCCACCTCAAAACTCCACTCCACCTCCAGGCTCTAGAGCTTAAGAAAAGTGTTTGGGAGACAAAACTAGCTCCATATTAAGATTAGGAGAGGTTGTTGTTACTGTCGAATCTACCCATCGTTTCTTTTATTTGTCAGTTTGGTAGTAGGCCATTTGTGTTCTTTTCTTTGACTAGCATCAAGATTAGTAGGCCATTTGGTTGTAGGTTCATTGATCAAATGAAAGGCACTCACATGTCATTGAGTCCACGAGACATCATTCAACTTCCAAGTTCATCACAAAATCAGTAGCGCGTGGGATAGCAGAACCATCTCTATTTTCCTGTTTATGCAGATGAATGACATACACCATAAAAATTAGTCACAAACTAGAGTTTGCAAATCATTTATATCACCAAATCAGTCACACACCCAACTAGCATAACATAGGAAAAACGGAGAAGTACAGAGTTCTTGGGGGAGGCTGCTAGTTGCGAGCTCGACAACGATCTCATGGTGCAGGCCGGCGGCGGGTGAGGTCTCAGCGACCTGGTTGAGAAAGATTTCGGTGAGGCTGGGGCGCGACCCAGGAGTGCGACGGCAGTGCTCAACTTCTTGTAGTGGCGGGATGAAATCGGGCCGAAAAAGAGCACAAACCTGAGCGAGAGAAGGAAGGCGGGGGACTGGTGGAGGAGTTGAGGATGTCATTTTCGGCAGGGAGACAGGGAAGGAGCACTGGGAGCGAACTGGGTGGTCTAGAGGGTAGGCGGCGGGTCCTTGGTTTAGGCCATCGAGGAAAAAATCTTCAGCGTGGCCATGCTGTAGGCAAACATCGACGGCGGGTGGCTAGTGGATGGTGGCGAGAGGGATGAACATGGAAGGAAAGCCTCGGTGGTCGCCGGGTGGCTCTAAAGGGAGGGGACGTGCCGGAGAGGGTGGCCGCAGCATGCTCAAGTCCGGTGCCATTGAAGAAGACTCGAATCGGGAGGAGTTCGGATTGAGACAAGAAGAAAACTATTCGGTCTGGGCACTATGCGGTGGCTTTGGTGGGTTAATTCATCCAAACTCCAGGGGTAGATTGGTGGCTTGAAAAATTTATTCCCGCCGTATAGTTGGTCGTTAAACCATCTGTCTCCCTTGATCGCTTCGGGGTTTTTTCTAGTATTATTAATATTTCCCAAATAAGAGATTTATGTTGTTTTTGACTCCTTTTCTCCTCAGTACAACTGCTTCAAGAATTGTGTCCATTGTATCCATCATATGTCCCGATCCTGGTGAAAACAGACATAAAATGTGCGCGAGAGCGCCGTAAAATACCAAGATCCTACATCTACAATGCAAAATAACAATATAAAACATGATGCAAATATGCACTCATCAGCAACCACAATACATAGGAGAGACTCCACGAAAATATGTGCATATATATATGAAATTGAATTTCATGCACAACTTAGCCGATGGGATTTGGTGGAGTTTCCCCTATATATTGGATCAAAGAAATCAAGCATGCCATAATATAAGAATGTAGTAAATATGCATGCATAAGGCTTTCAAGAACCAACAAGGGGATACAATTTGAACAAAAACACCAAGTAAATCGAGATGGCACACGTAAGAGTGTGACACAACAAAAGGTGTCCAAATTGTATTAACGAACCAATTCAACACATGAATGATCACAAGTTCAACAAATTAACAAGACAAAAGTCAAAGAGCAAAAGATAGATAAAACACAAATGCTCTAGGATTTATCTCATTCTAAAAGGTCAAAACACAAAATGAGGAAGGAGACAAAATCAACTCCCCAAAATAGCAAGGTTCCAACAAATGAACCAAACTCTCCACACTTTTCATGATGGCACAAAATACCAAAACGAAAAGATCGAACTACCAAGCACATGAAACATAATATGGATCAAACAATGAAACATAAAAATGAGTGTTCTAGATAATATAGGATAGCTCACCCATAAGTAGTATATTATATAGAATTTTTCTTTTGAATGCAAAATGCACACAAATGGTATCATCACTAGTACCTACATTAAATAAAACACAAGAGGATACCAATAAAATAAGAAGATCCATAAGAGGCAAGGAAATCTTGGGAGACAACACAAAACATTTTCTTGGCAATTTATAGAACAAAATTAAGCAAAGGATAAAATGAATATGATCAATAAATTCTACAAAAAATCTAGTACTAATTTTCCAAGGACAAGAAGTATTGGGAATAATCTTCCCGAGGTAGTTCACAAGGATATACAAGATCATATTCACACTAAGAAGCATATAACAAAGTATAAGAATTAAGCTTGATGCTTCAAAAGAGATTCTTGGTAGCTTCCAATAGTCACAAAATCACTAGTGATTAGAGTAACTTGACGCTAATGGTTTCCATGTGGATATAGAGATACAAATATGAGGAAACACATACCAAGAAACACTCTCACAAACAAGATCCAAAAGATGAGATACAAAGGCATTGAACTTGTTTGAGAAAATGTGTCACATGGGAGCTAGATAATTATCAATATCAATTCTAAGTGACACAACCTTGAATTTTCACATTTTTCTAGGCTTGTAATATGCACTAAGCATATGACTCCTCCATAATGTAATAAACAATAAATCTCAACACGAGGCAAAAGAATCCAAATAGAGATAATTAATGGACATTATAGAACTTAAATTTCTCATGAGAATCATACCACATAGAGACTAGATAATATTGCTAAATCACTACTAAGTGGTATTCCTCATGTACACACATTTTTAGGACTATGGAATGCCCAAGCATAACACTCCCCCAAAATGGGATAGTCTATTAATCTCTCACGAGAGCCAAAAAGATATCAATTGAATTCAATAATATCTCCAAAACAAGAAACACACATACATGGTGTGCAAACCAACAAACACAAATAAACTTGATAACCCAAGATAAGTAAGTGGTAAGCACAACATATACAAAAACATGCAAGGTACAAAACCAACACATGCACAAGGGGCAAGTAACTTTCAATGTAATGAGTTAAGCACATGTTACCGCAAGGAGGAACATTGGAAATATAATAGAGGTAGTATAATCCACATAAATTGGCTTGACAAATATAATAGATGAAGATCCCTCAATTCTTCATGATGAAACCAAGTCTCCAATGTCCTCCGAACTCACCTATTGATCAAGTTTTGGCTTGTTGGTCCCCAACCAAGTTAGGTCCTAAGAAGTTAGTCACAATAGGCTTGGCAACCCGAATGGTTCTTTTCTTGAAACCACATTGAGCACCAACAAATTTGGCAAACACATTGCGAACCTCATCCTTACGAAGAGAATACGCATCATCAATCAAGATAGGGTTGGATGTGGAGATACCACTAGTGCATGAGGAAGAAATGTGCCCCTTCTCATGGCAAATGTAGCAAGTTATTGTCTTGCTTGCTTTCTTCTTAGGTGATGAAACAACTTGAGGAAGAGCTCGAGTAGTCCTCTTAGGAAGAGTCCCATCTACAACTTGAGGTAGAGCTTGAGCCTGCTTCCCTTGTTGCTTCACACCAAGAGGCTTCTTCTTCAATGGGCAAGATCTAACATGATGCCCTTCTTCCTTACACTTGAAGCAAACAATGTTGGCCGAATACTTTACTTGATCTTGGCCATTCTTCTTGTTTCCCTTGTGCTTCAACTTGATAGTGGACTTGTTCTTGATATTGGAGTTGAATCCAAGTCCACTCTTGTCATTAGGGGGATTTTTGCACACTCAAGATGTGGTTGAGTGTGGCCTTCCCTTTATGACCCTTTTTCAAGTCATTCTTCAAAGAAGTGACTTGAGCCTTGAGCTTCTTGTTTTCCTCTACATGGTTAGTGTCATCAACAATAGTAGAGGAAGTAGATGCTACATTGTTAGAGCAACAAGGTATGGAGTACAATTGATCACAAGATATAGCATGGTTATGCGGAGATGAATTACAAGGACTAGCACATGGCAATATCACATTAGGAGTAGAAGTAGTGCTAATATACACATGAGGCCCACTAGATGTTACCTTTGACACAACAGCCTCATGAGCTAACTTTAGCCTATCATGGGAGACTAGAAGATCCTCATGTGATCTTGAGATCTTAACATGAATTTCTTACAATTTCCCATATTTGCTAGTTAGCAAAGCAAGTTTAGCCTTTAGATCAACATTCTCCTTCAAAATAGATGCTTTACAAGAAATAGAGTTAGTAGCACAAGCATCATTATTAATTGCAAGAGGTGAGGGCAACTTGGCAAGATCTTTTGAATATGAAGCTTTAAGTTGCTCATGCAAATCGGTAAGTTTGATGAGCTCACTCTTAACGACCCGAGAGCCATTCTTGAGTTTCTTAAAATCCTCAACAAGTTTAGCATGGGTAAATAAAAGTTCATCATTTTTAGTTTTGAGAACATTTGCCACCACAAGTTCTCTATCATGGTTTTCCTTTACTCTAGATAATTCTAGAGTAAAGGTCTCCTCAAGAGATTCCTTGGTGGTTTATTCCTCTTCAAGGGAGCTCTTTAGATAGGCAATCTCATTAGCATACTCATGCTCATGTTCATTCTTTTGATATATGATATTTTCTTGCTCCTCAATAAGTTTCTTGCCCTCAATAGCACAAGAAAAAATTTCAACAAAAGTTGGAGCAAGCAATTTTATTTTTATGAAGAGCGGGAAAGACAATCTCTCCCATCTCTTGAATAGATGCAATATCATAATCAACAAGATGATCATCATCATCATCACTACCATCAACATTATCATCATTATCATCATCACAACCATCAACAACATCATCATCATGATGAGATACAATGGGATCCAAAGAGGTTACCTTTGTTCCCTTAGCCATAAGACATATGTGAGAACCGGAAGAATGTGATGACGAGATTGAATTTGTACCTCCATTCAAAACATTATCTTGGACCATAGAATCTTTATTTTCCTCTACATGGTTAGCAATACAAGCAGTAGAGGGAAAAGAAGCATTTTTATCATGGCAACAAGACAACACAAGCATATCATCATAAGATTTACTGAAGTTATTTCTACAAGATATGCAAGGACTACCAACACAAGCATATGAGGAGTTTTGAGTGCTAAAAGTGTTAGAGTCCAAAGATAGACCATTGCAACTAGATAGAGATGAAGGATTATCAATAGTAAGCTCATTGTCCAAATTGCAATTTCTATCACCACTCACCATATCATTACCTTGTGAAAAATCACATGTTGGTGAAGTGGTAGAAGGTGATAACTCATCACGGCTAGAGGTGGAGGGAATACAATCATGCTCAATAATGTTGGACCCATTATATTTGTTTTGAAGTTTTGTCCATATCTCGTGAGCACTCCGATAAGGCATGATTGAAGAAGTAACCACATTGCTCACAACAAGTAAAAGCATTTTAGTAGTTTGAGCATCTATATAAGAGTTCATCTTCTCCTCTAAAGATTCGTTTTGGGGATCCATAGGAGAAGAGAAACCCATATATAGAATTCCCTTAATAGATGGGTGAATGTCCTGAAAGTAATCTAGCATGCGAGATTTCCAAACACCATAATTTGTGCCATCGAATATATAAAAGGAATCTTGCACTACTTCACTAGAAAACACCTTTACTCTCAAGGCGGTGAAGCCTAAAAGCGAGAGACCTCGCTTCGATACCAATTGAAAGATCACGGATGTCGCCTAGAGGGGGGTGAATAGGCGGTTTAAAACTTTTACGAGATGGGCTTAACAATGGCGGAATAAAACTAGCGTTTTGTTTTGTCAAGCACAAAGCCTAGATATAATAAGGTTCACCTATGTGCACCAACAACTTATGCTAAGCAAGACAAGCAACAATGTGATAGCAATATAGATTACTTCAAGCACGAAGGCTATCACAATGTAAAGTGCATAAGTGAAGAGCTCGGGTATAGAGATAACCGAGGCATGCGGGGATGGCGTTATTTTACCGAGTTCCTCCCAACAAGGGAGTACGTCTCATTGGAGGGGTGGGTGGTACTAAGACCACCAATGCCACAAAAGTCCTCACCCTATTCTCTCGAGCACCCACCACACGACAAGCACCCATTCCACTATGGGACACTTGAGGGCGGTCACTGAACCCGTACAAGATTAGGGCTATCTCCACAACTTAATTGGAGGCTCCCAATAATCACCACCAAGGATAATATCTTGGGGAGAGCTCCACAACTTAATTTAAGGCCCCAAGAACATGCCACAAAGGCCACACAACCGTCTAGGGTTCCAAGAACGCAAGAGGGACAATCTTCTTGATTTCACCAACCAAATCCTCTATAGAGAACTCAAACTGATGCACCTAATGCAATGTCAAGTCCTTCACTCTCAAATTCCACCAAAGCTACAAAAGCTATTGGGGGAATAAGAGAGGAAGAACACAAGAGGAAATCCACAAAAGAAACCCCAAGATCTAGATCCCAAGATGTTCCCCTCGCATAGAGGAGAGATGGATTGGTGGAGTTGTAGATCCAGATCTCCTCTTTCAAATCCCCCAACAAGATTCAAGAAATATGGGAGGGATTGAGAGTATTTTGAAAGCTCTTGAAGGTAGAAACAATGGAGGAGAGATAGAGCAAGCAACCAACCACTTGGGGAAGAAGGGGGCCTTTTATAGGTCCCCCACGACAACTAGCCGTTGCAGACCACTTATCCCGGAGTTTCTGGCCTTCAGGACCGGAGTCTCCGGGGTACGCACTCCGGCCAGGACTCCAGGCAGCCTCTAGATGCTCTTTGTACACCCTCGGAGTCTGGGCCAGAATTTGGGCTGGAGTCTCCGGCCCCCACAAAACTGGCAGAAACACCAATATGAAAACATTCATAATATTCCTTAGACCGTGAGGCTATATCAACCACTGTCTCCCGAGAGTGCTTAGATAGCATCAAGCGTCACTTGGTAACACAATGATTATAAAGGTGTGTTCAGGTACTCGGAGGAACCGTAGAGGCAATATATGTCAAGAGCGGGATTTGTCCGTCCACGTGACGGAAAGATACGTAAGGGCCCACTCGGAGAAGTTATATCCAATAGCTGCGCAACGTGTGATTTGATCACAGGGATATCACTTGTCGGAACGAGGCAAGTAGCATTGTTCGGTAACGAGATTGAACACGACATGGTGATGTCATTGATCAGATCTCGGGCAATGCAAGTATCGAGAGACAAAAGGAATAACACACGACTTTCTCGATTCAAACGACAAAAGATCTTCGTGGAATGCACAGGGGTCACATGGCCATCCAGGTCCCTCTGTCGATCATTGGTATGGAAGTGTCCTGACCATGTATGGAGTGTTCCCGAACCGTGAGGTATCACACTTAAGGGCTTGATGATGCTTTTAAAGTGTTTATAGGATTGGTAGAATCAACGAAGAAGAGAAGAGAGAAAACTGGAAGTGTTTCGGTAAGTCCGGAGGATGTCCGGAGTGGAGGTGGAAGGTGTTCCATAACCACGGATATTGAATAATATGTGAATGAATGTTAAATTTTGATTTAATCATTTATTCATAATTATTTAATAAAATAGAAAACCAATTAAAAGTTCAAAAGGCTTAATGGGCCAAATCCTGGAGGGGAATGGGCCCAAGAGGGAAAGGTAAAAGGAGAAAGGGGCAAGGGGGTGGCCGGCGCCCTAGTGGGCCAGCCCCCCCGTGGGGCCCATGGGGGTGATCGGCGGCGCCTCCCCCTCCCCCTCTCCCATGTTTAGTCCCACCCTGGGAATTTGAGGAAGGTAGTACCTCCCCTCCCCTATATATAGTGGGGGTATTTGGCCAGATAAATACACACAATATTCTATAAAGGTTTCCTCACTTTTGGGGAGACCTCCAATTGATATTCTCTCTCTCACGTGACCATGGTCCCAAGTTCGGACTGCGCAAACGAGAGACATCTTCACTGTGGAGCATCGTCGCGCTGCGGGATTCGGATCCAGGAGCTCTACTTCCGCAACTGCTACTGGATTGGGGAAGCGGGAGTCATCGCTAGGCACTAGACGTGTGTAACTCCCCGCGAGGTGTCACACTTGAGGCACTCAATTCGTTGGAGCCACAAAAGCGCAATGACTTCATCACGACCTTGAGGTCGGCTTCGGCTCGTCTACATCAACCACGCTCTCTTGATTGTTGAAAACGCTTTTCGGTCTTCAAGGGTAAGTTCATGAAAAGCCCCTCCTGTTACTGCATTACTAATAGAGGTCCTGGCAACATCAGGGGTTCAGGGACGCAGGGTAAAATTTTATTGTTTTCATACGCGAACCCCTACAGTTGTTGACGAAGCTGTAGTTGTGGATGTTTTGCACCTTGTAAGGGTACCATCGGGGGCGTCTCACGGACGCGGTCATAGGTGGGACCACCAGTTTTGCTAGGACTTGAGGAAGCCACCAAGCACACACGGTTTTGCCAGAATCGTATGTGCGGTCGTAGGGGCATCACAATTGTGACGCCGGTTTGTTGATGTAGTCGTCGGTGTCGTGGACACGGTCGATGCCGTCATCGAGTTCATGGACATGGCCATGCCGTCTTCGTGCCTTCCAGTACGTGTACTGTTAGAAGGCGTCGTAGTTGTATGTCCATCATGTGGACGGTGTAGCGGTGGCGACGATGTGTCGATGAAGATTTTGATGAAGACCATGTTGATGTAGACCTTGATGATGATGTGGCGGTGATGTTGTAGCAGGCGTGACGTAGATCGATGCTTTAAGATGTCCCTTGTAGCGACAATGGTGTCGATACCATGCTTGTAGGTCGGTAGTGTCGTATAGCTTGTCGTAGTTGTCTGAGGCATTGTAGTTCGTCTCGATGTAGTGCGGATCTTGGTATCGGTGTAGTTGTGCAGCTAGATGTCATGGTGGTTCAGCTTGGTGTAGTGTAGATCAGTGACGCCGAGTGTGGGAGGATGCCCTCCCGGGGTTGATGCCAGGTCCTTAACCCACGGAGCGATTCAGTCTTGCTGGCCTGGAATTGTCACGGGACGTGTTGCAGGCTTGGCTAAGCAGAGATGTAGATTGTTGATGTAGTCGTGGTGCTCCTAGACGTGCATGGATGCCCTCCATATGCCTGCATAGATACGTATGCAACCAGCTGCCTGGTCTGGTCACAGATGCATGCACAATCTAGGGAATCATCTCCGTGGCCGCCTTCGCCTCTGCGCTACTCCCGTGTCTCCGGCCTGGAGATGTGCTGATGGAACCAGCCCATTCGGACGGCCGAGCAACACCTATCCAGCCTCGTGCGGGACGCATTGGCTGAGTTCTGCATGGAAGTCGCTGCCGAGATGCACAGCGACTCACACAGATGTGCTGCTTGAACACTGATTTGCACAGTTTTTACCAGAATTTGAATATCGTCAAGAGATTTAGATAATTTATTTTGGCTAAACTAAACTAGATCTAAGCTATGGAATTGGGAAATTCAAATTTTGTCTAATCTAATCTAAGAACAGAAATTGATCTAAAGAACCGATTCGATCTTTGATCGAGACTGTGTGCCGCGCCCCCGAGGAGAGGAGATTAATCTCCCCGAGGGCGGGGCGCGTTCCGGAAGTGGGGAGGAACTAGGATTGGTGCCGTGAGGCTAACCGCTCTGATACCATGTGAAATTATAGAATCCCTAATATTTTGTTGTATTGATTTGACCCTTGTGGGGGGTATATATAGAGTTACAAGGGGTAGGTAGACTTGGAGTACAAGATGATCTTAGAGTCCTAGTCTATCTCATATATGTATATGTATTTGTATTCTAATAGACCCTTCCCCATCTCCACCTGACACGGGCATACCTTATAGGTACTCGAGCTTGGTATATACGGTTGATGGCTCGGTGTTGATGTAGAGCTTGTTGGGAACCCCAAGAAGAAGGTATGATGAGCACACCAACAAGTTTCCCTCAGTTATGAAACCAAGGTTTAATCGAACCAGTAGGAGCAAGGAAACACCCCAAAGGTGTTGCTAGCTGAGCCTTGGCAGGGCGCACTACCGGTGCTAGTAGCAACGTGGAGACCTGCACAACACAACCACAGAACTTTGTCCCCAACTTGTGATGAGGTTGTTAATCTCACCGTGTTTTGCTGAAAACAAAGAATTAAACGTATCGAATAGAAAGAAGTAATAGTTTGCAGAAAGTAAACACAAAGCAGTAACAATTTGTAGATTGTATGTAAAGAAAAGGACCGAGATCCATAGTTCACTAGAGGTGGCTCTCCTTAAGATAGATAACATGATGGGTGAACAAATTACAGCGGGGCAATTGACAAACATCGAGAAAGCAATACATGCATATACTAATCATCTTGACTCCTTTGAGACTTGATTGGGCATTACAACATTATATATAGACCGCCATCCAACTGCATCTATGACTAATAATCCACCTTCAGGTTATCATCCGAACCCCCTCCAATATTAAGTTGCAAGCAACAGATTATTGCTTTACGAACTACGTGTAAAGTAAACAATACGATTGTTCTATCAACCAAGGATTGTTGTTTTCTCCCTAGTAGCAATAGCACATCTAGTACCTTAGAGATTTCTGTCACTTCCCCAGATTACCAGAGGCATGAACCCACTATCGAGCATAAATACTAACTCTTGGAGTTGCTAGCATCTACTTGGCCAAGATTGCTACTAACAACGGAAAGCATGCAAGATCACAAATAACAAAGACATGATAGAATTAATAATCAATATGAAATAGCATCTCAATATCCATCGAATCCCCGCAAACACAACATGCAGAATTACAAATAGATGATCTTGATCATGAACAGAGCTCACAAGATCTAGACATGAAAGCACAAAGGAGGAGAACCAGCCATCTAGCTACTACATGGATCCGTAGTCCAAGGATGAACTACTCACGCATCACACCGGAGGCTTGCATGATGATGAAGAAGGCCTCCAGGGTGAATTCCCCTCTCCGGCAGGGTGCCAGGAAGAGCTTCAGATCCCTCCCGATCTAGGGATGGAGATGACGGCGACTACAAACTCTTTCGTGGATTTTTGATTGGGCACTTAGGGTTTTCATCCCGAGGGCATCTTATAGGCGGAAGGAGAGGCCGAGGGGGTGCTGGGGGCGGCCAGACCACCCCCTGGCGCGGGGCAGGCCTGGCCGCACAGCCAGGTGGTGTGGCCCGCCCACAACCCTTCTCCGTCTCGTATTTTGGCATTTGATGACTTCCGGAAAAATAGGCACTTTGGCTTTTGTCCCGTCCAATTCCGAGAATATTCATTTTCTGGCTTTCCTGGAACCAAAAACAACAGAAAACAGGCAGCTGGCACTGTGGCTCTTGTTAATATGTTAGTCCAAGAAATCATATGAAAAGTACTCCAAAGTGTGGACAAAACACAAGAAAGTGAATAAAAACCAAGCATGGAACATCAAAAATTATAGATACATTTGCAATGTATCAACATCCCAAAGCTTAACTCCTGCTCGTCCTCGAGTAGGTAAGTAATAAAAAGAAAGAATAATTTTTGAGGTGACATGCACCATCAAAGACTTGATCAAGGTATTCGTAAAACATTCAAAGCTGGGATCATAGTACTTCAATCATATCATGAAAGACAAAGTTCTAGCAATAAGACAAAGAAACTATGATGCAGCATGAAAAGGCATAAACAAAAGTTTCATGAATAACAATTCTTTGCAAGACGTTTGTTTGTTGCACATAAAGAAAACATAGCATAATAGCATTGAGCTTGTCCCTCATAGAGTAGCAAAACATAAATGCATAGGACACCTTCAAAGTTCATAAGAGTGACTAGATACAAATAGTTTAAAACAAGCAATATCAAGTTATGCATCAATCAACTAGTCCTGGGACAATGCACATAGAACTAAGAATGGCCACTATGCTCTCAAAGTAGGTGCATAAAGGTAGAAGGTGGAGACTCAATATAATGGTGGAAGAAAGGCCTTCATAAAAGGAAGTAGGGCTTCAAGTCTCATAAAGAGCTTCCAAAAAGATGGTACTTATAGCTTTCAGCTCTCATTGCCCCTATCATAAGCATCTTTAAGGTGATTAAGGTTAAAGTGACACAACTAAGAGGATATGCTTGACAAGTTATAAACCAAAAACTCATGCCCCCTACTTACGAAGACCGATCCTCATGATACTCAACTTTAGTCACAAGTAAGTTCTTGTCATTGTAAGTACATGTGTATCATAAAGAACCGCCAGCGGGGTACCCCTTACACATGATATAGGAGCTATCTCATAATCAAAATGACAATGCAAGCAGACAATGAGCATCTCATCAATCTTTTTATTTGCTATTTGCATAGGTTTTTGTTGAGGATGCTTCATAGAGTGCTCATTATGGTGATGCTAAAAGTTTCCACCATGATTAGGCATGGCTTAGGCTTGCGGCCCAGGCGTTTTTCTAACACACATACAAACTCCATGATCTTACAAGTTCCACTTTTATTTCACACCGTCGGGATCCATAAGCAAAAGAACATGATATCAACGGGGTACAAAGTTGCGGCTTCCTCGGCCCCATCAACCGCGATCTACGACTCCACAACAACGGAGATTCGCGTCCTCTTCGGTGCCTTCGACTTCACCGTCCACACGCCGGCCACTATGCCAGATTTCGAGTCCGTGTGCGATGGGATTGGACTGGCGATCAGGAGCTTACGCTTCCAAGTTGGTTGGCTGGGCACACTTCACCTCCCTGATCAGCCGAAGGTCCCCACGATTGCTCCAACATCATGGTTTCCATCACTGATCGGCACCCTGAGAAAACTCAACGCCCCGACAACAGTCGGGAATACGGATAGTGACAGCAGTCGCGAGTCCGATCTGGGTGATCTTGCCACAGAGGATGGAGCCTACGGCTCCGGATCTAAAAGCTACAGAAGCAATGGCTTCCCCAAACATTACATGTGCGCCATCGTCAACACATGCGACAAAGGCGGCATTCGGGACAACACCGGTACTGGCGGTGGTATCCCAGTCGCGAACGGTGGTCCCTCCAATGGAGCAGCCACCAACAACGGGCCGGAAGGTCTTCCGCATCTTACTCCGAATGAACATACCCAAGAGCGCGTGCTGATCAAGCTCGACAACGCCGAGTAGGCTCGCTGCCGAGAATCCCTGCGGGGCAACCCCCTGCCACTAAACTCATCGCAAGACATGTTGATGGGTTATCACTGGTTGCTCAAGGAAGAATTCAAGCGCCAGCAACAAGTAATCGCCCAGCTCGATGCGCGTAGGAAGGCGGTGGATGAGTAACGATCATACAGCCGCCAAGAGACGTTCTCGACTGGCTCATCTTTCTTCCATTGGAGGATCCTCCTCCAAGGGTAACGATCATACAACCGCCAAGAGACGTTCTCGACTAGCTCACCTCACCGATAAGGAGCAAGAAAAAGCCGGGCGAGTTCTCGACTTCTCATCTATGACGGTGGATAAACGGGGCAATGTGCTCCCGAAAACACCACAGGTAGTAGTAATAGCGGCCACCATTTACCTGCTCAACAACCAGCCACCGGCTAGGGACCCACAAGCCTCCAGGCACCGATCTATGATCGCGGGCCTAAGACTAGTCGAAGCTGCCCTCGTCAAGGATCCAGCGTCAGATCCAAATAAAAACAAGGCTCTGGCCAAGCGCTACTCTTCCCCTCCTCTAGCGACGACATCCATGACTTGTCACGACAATGCCGCTCACGGCAGCACGACTACGACTACAATGCACGTGATGACATCACGTAGCGCAAATTCGACAAGATGCACGCGAGGCGTGCCCGTTCGATTGACACAGAAGATGATGGGATAGAACTCTGTGGCGCCAGCTGCTTCAGCAGAGCCATACGGCAAAATCGAATGCCAAAAGGGTTCAAACTCCCATTGGAGATCCTAAAATTCGATGGCCTCCAGGACCCGAAGATCTGGCTGGAGGATCACATTTCCTCCGTCAGGCTGCACGGCGGAACCACGAACACGGCAATGCAATGCCTCCACCTACAGCTGCAAGGTGCCGCTCGTGCGTGGCTCAACAACCTCCCGTGCGGATCAATTCACAGATGGGAAGAGCTGGTCTACAGCTTCGTGAGAAACTTCAAGGGTACTTACAAAAGGCCCACATCAATCAAAGAATTAAGAGGCTGCTACCAGAAGACTGGTGAGTCACTGCGCTCATACATCCAGAGATGGTCCATCATCAAAAACTCTGCAGAAGACATTTCGGAAGACCGCGCAATCGACATATTCAATGGCGGCATGCGCCGCAGAGAACTCAAAGAGGAGTTGGGCCGCTTGAAGCCCAAAACAATTGACCATCTGATGGAGATCGTGAACAGGTGGGCGATGAAGAGGACTCGGTAAAAAATCGTGTCCACTCCGATGATGACGATGACCTCGGTCACAGACGCGATCACCGAGGAAAACCACGCAAGTGTGGCAACGCCGCACTCGCGATGAGGCACCTGGAATATCCATCTAGGACAAATTGTCTGGGCCATATAATGTACACTTCTACATCGACAAGCACGACGACAAGAAAAAATCCAGCCACCTTCTAAAGGACTACCACGAGTTCCTCAAGCTCCACGAAGGCCTAACCTAGATGAATCATGACGCGATAAACCAGGGCTATGGAGCTGCCGCGGGTGCTGTGGCTCATGGAGCACCACCACCACCACTCGGGCCACCACCACATGTAGCTACGCCTATCCAAAACCATGGAGGCGAGCCATACCCACGAGCACTGGGAAACATGGGGATGGTCCAAAAAGGACGCCCATCAAATTGGGTGCAAAAATCTATCACTCGCCAAGTCAATCTAGCGATGAACTCTCTGCCCTCCACCACTGAGTACCTCAGTGGAAGCAACTCCTGCATTACTTTCGACAAGAGCGATCATCCGTGCCAAGTTCCTCGCCCAGGTCACTGCCCCTGGTGCTCGAGGCACAAATTGGAGGCTTCAAGATGAGTCGCGTCTTCATGGACGACGGAAGAGGCATCAACCTCATGTTCGCAAGTACCTTACGCGCCATGCGAATCCTGCTGTCATGCCTGGAAACTTCAGACACAACTTTCCACGGCATTGTTCCAGGGAAGGGTGTATACCCCTTAGGCAAGATCAGGTTGGACGTCATCTTTAGAATGCCGGCAAACTTCCGGCGAAAGCGCATATAATTTGAAGTTATCGACTGGCCCTCACAATACCATTGCATCCTCGGACGTGTCACGTTCACGAGGTTCATGGCGGTGCCACACTACGCCTACCTGCAGATGAAGATGACGGGCCCTAACAGTATTATCACAGTCAGCGGAAGCTTCGAGAGGTCCGACAGCTGTGATAGGGAATTTAACAGAATCTCCTAGTCTTTCGACATGCAGGAGGAACTAGCAGGGCTGAAGGTATCGACAGGCAATAGCCTACCTCCTCTGAGTAAGCCATGCTCACTCGACCAATCCTTCGACACGTCGATCCACACCAAGGCGGTTGAGGTCCACCCAACAGACCTGACCAGGACATCCCTCATCTCCAACAACTTGAGTCCCGCATAGGAACTCGCGCTAGTCAAATTCCTCTGTGAGCACTGGGAAATCTTTGCCTGGTGTCCAGTGGACATGACAGGAGTTCCCAAGTAATTTGCCGAGCACTCACTCAATGTGAATCATGAAGCAAGATGATGGCTCAAAATGTAGAGCTCGTCGGGAACCCCAAGAGGAAGGTATGATGAGCACAACAGCAAGTTTTCCCTCAGATATGAAACCAAGGTTATCGAACCAGTAGGAGTAAGGAAACAACTCCAAGGTGTTGCTAACAACTTGGAATCCTGCATGACACAACCACAGAACTTTGCCCCAACTTACAGTGAGGTTGTCAATCTCACTGGTTTGCTGAAAACAAAGGATTGAACGTATAGTGTGGAAAATAATAATTGCTTGCAGAAAGTAAACAGTAAACGGTAAACATTAGAGGGTATATCAATGGTAAAGGAATGGACTAGGGTCCATAGTTCACTAGAGGTGTTTCTCCTTAAGATAAATAGCATGTTGGGTGAAAAAATTACAATGGGGCAATTGACAGATTGAGAAAGCATAACAATGCATATACTAGACATCTTGACTCCTATGAGATTTAATTGGGCATTACAACATAATACATAGACCGTAATAGAACTGCATCTATGACTAATAATCCATCTTCCGGTTGTTGTCTGAACCCCTTTTAGTATTAAGTTGCAAGCAACCGATAATTGCATTAAGCAAAGTGTGTAAAGTAAACAATACAATTTCCCCATGGACAAAGGATTGTTGTTTTCTCCCTAGTAGCAATAGCACATCTACAACCTTAGAGATTTCTGTCACTTCCCTAGATTACTAGAGGAATGAACCTACTATCGAGCATAAATACTCCCTCTTGGAGTTGCAAGCATCTACTTGGCCAAGATAGCTACTTACAACAAAGAGCATGCAAGATCAGAAATAACACAAACATGATAGAATCAATAATCAATCTGACATAGTATCTCAATATCCATCGGATCCTTGCAAACACAACATATAGGATTACAAATAGATGATCTTGATCATGAACGGAGCTCACAAGATCTAAACATGATAACACAAAGGAGGAGAACCAACCATCTAGCTACTATATGGACCCCATAGTCCACGGGTGAACTACTCATGCATCACTCTGGAGGCAGGCATGGTGATGTAGAAGGCCTCCAGGATGATGTCTCCCCTCAGGCAGGGTGCTGGGAAGAGCTTCGGATCCCCCAAATCTTGGGATGGAGATGGCGGCGTACAGACTCTTTCGCGGATTTCGGATCGGGTACTTGGGGTTTCTGCATCGGGGTGCTTTTATAGGCGAAGAGGCGAGGTCGGTGGCTGGCCGAGGGGCCCACACCATAGGGCGGTGCACCTAGGGGGTGGCCGCATCAGCCCTAGGTGTGGCCACCTCGTGGCCCCACTTCGGATGCCCTCCAGACTCCGTGTTCCTTCTGGTAAAATATTGACTTTGGCTTTTGTCCCGTCCAATTCCGAGAATATTTCTTTACTAGCTTTTCTAAAACCAAAAATAGCAGAAAACAGGCAACTGGCACTATGGCATCTTGTTAATAGGTTAGTTCTAGAAAATGTGTAAAAATACCTCAAAGTATAAACAAAACAAGAAATTGATATAAAACAAGCATGGAGCATCAAAAATTGTAAATACATTTACGACGTATCAGGCATCCCCAAGCTTAACTCCTGCTCGTCCTCGAGTAGGTAAGTGATAAAAAGAATAATTTTTGAGGTGATATGCACCATCACAATCTTGATCAAGGTATTTGACAAGCATTGATAGCTGGGATCAAAGTACTCTAAACATGAACATGAAACATAGAGTTGTAACAATAAGACATAGCAACTATGTTGTAACATGAAAAGGTACAAACAAAAGATCATGAATAACAATGCATTGAAAGACGTTTGTTTGTTTCACATATAGAAAACATGATAAGAGTGGTATTCAGCTTGTCGCTCATGGTATAGCAAAACATAAATGCATAGGACACCTTCAAAGTTCATAAGGGTGACTAGCTACAAATAATTTAAGAACAAGCAATATCAAAGTTATGAATCAATCAACAAGTTTTGGGACAATGCACATTAAACTAAGAATGACCACTATGCTCTCTCAATTGGTGCATAAAGATAGAAGATGGAGCCTGAACATAAAAGTAAAAAAGAAAGGCCCTTCATAGAGGGAAGCAGGGATTTCAAGTTTCATAAAGAGCTTCCAAAAATATGGTACTTATTAGCTTTCAGCTCTTATTTCCCCTATCATAGCATCTTGAGGTGATTAAGGTTAAAGTGACACAATTATGAGGATATGCTTGACAAGTTATAAGTTGAAAATCTCATGCCCCTTGCTTACGAGTACCGAACCTCATGCTACTCAACTTTAGTCACAAGTAAGTTCTTGTCATTGTAAGTACATGTGTATCATGGAGAATCGCCAACGGGGCACCCCTTGCCCCATGACATAGGAGCTTTCTCATATCAAAATGACAAGGCAACAGACAATGAGCATCTCAGTGATCTTTTTATTTACAATTTGCATAGGTTTTTATTGAGGATGCTTCACATAATGATCATTATGGTTATGCTGCAAGTTTCCACCATGATTAGGCATGTCTTAGGCTAGCCGCCCAGGTGTTTCTCTAACACACATACAAACTCCCTGAACTTACAAGCTCCCCTTTTATTTCATAACGCCAGGATCCATAAACAAAAGAACATGATATCAATTGAATAATAAGTGCAATGTTGAAAGCATTCCCCATGGTAGCATGGTTCTGCTAATTCACAACTTATAAAGTGCAAGCATATAAGCAACATAGATGGCCACAATGGTTCAAGTTTATTAACTGCAAGAAAGTAAAGCGTGCCTTCAAGTTTGTGAGAGCTTTAATCACTAATTTGCACATAACAAAAGTTTAATTTGGAAGGTAGATAAAAACATGAATATACTTGGAATGGTGTAACACACCATGCATAGGAATTTATAGTGGACTCTTTGGAATAACTTGGTTTTCTTGGGGGTTGGATGCATGAGTGGAACTCACACTTGGTACATGTGGAGGCTAGCAAAAGACTGGGAGCGACCAACTAAGAGAGCAATAATGGCCATAATCATGCAAAACGACAAAACATTATTAATTAAAGAATAAAGTGATATTACAAGTCAAAAACTAAATGATCATAGAGGCTAAGGTGATTGGTATAGTCTTAACATGGTGTAAGCATGTGCCAAGTCAACCCAAGTAAAGCATCAAAGGAGAATACCACAATATTATGCTTTTGTATGCTAAAGCAACGCATGATTCTTTCAAGGCACATTAAGCAATCTCAATTGTTTGGAACAAGTCATGCTACATCAATAATCACTAAGCATAAAATCAAAGCAACATCAAGCATGACATGATAGAGTATAGGCCACAGTCAAAACAAGCTCCTTTTGTACCACTTATAAGCATGAAACTTCCTACTCTTTTCCAACACCAATCAACTTATTTGAAACAACATATGAATGCGGGGGTACAACAAATTTATTTAAGCAAACCAAACAAAAAAAAACTAAAAAAAAAAACAAAGACGCTCCAAGATCAACACAATTATGCATGAAACAATAAAAATGAAGTGTTTTGGAAGAAAACCTAAGATTTTTATTGATGAAGAAGGGGATGCCTTGGGCATCCCCAAGCTTTGATGCTTGTACTTCTTGAATATTTCTTGGGGTGACGCGGGTGGAATCCCCAAGCTTGAGCTTTTGTCCATACTTTATCTCATCACATTATTCTTCCCTACACTTTGAAAAAATCCTTCATACAAAACTTCACACAATCTCCATTAGCAACATTAGTGTATTCAAGATAATAAGTCTTTGGGTTTAGTTTTAACACAAGTAAAACTTCCATTAAAACACAAGTTACTGTAGCAATTCCTTCTAAAATCTCAAGAGATCAAAGAGAACTCAAAGAGAAAGAGATTAAGAGGCAAATGCAAATAATGGCAGAAATCTGTCAAAACAGACCAGTAGGTAAAAACCGATATTTTCGAAGACCTTCTGTCGTCGGATTGAGGACAAGTACGCCATGAGGGGGTCCTCGAGGCGTGCAGAAGAGAGGGGTGTGAGTCGTACAGTATTCCGGGACGGTGAGCACACAAGCTTACCCAGGTTCGAATCCGCCGGCTTTGGACGAATCCTACTCCTGCTAGCAATCTAGTAATACGGCAGAGCCGGAATATGGTTTACAAGGGTATCGCCTGTGCGAGTTGAGGGTCTAAAGTATTGTGTTGCCCTAAAGGCTCTCCTTAGGACGGCTTATATAGATATCCGGTCTAGGGTTTACAAGAGAGATCCATCCGGCTACGACTAAGAGTTGGTTACAGAGTACATCTTGAACTACAAGTGACATTATGGGCCTAAGTCGGTAAGTCTTCTGGGCCTTCACGTAGCCGGATTGGACTCCGTCTTCTCTCCCTGACTAGGCCGCCCGTGAAGCAAAGCTCTAACCCGAATTGGGCCACCCTGGTCAGTGAGGAACCGTGAGGATACCCGGAAAGTATATCCCCAACAGTAGCCCCCGGAGGCCTCCAAGATGCAAAGTCGGATTTTATCATCGTCTAGCTTGATCTTTCGCTTGCAGAATCTTGAAGGGTTCCTGAAACTTTACAACAAAAAATACGATCCGGGTCTTAAAAATAAGTCGGACCTATCAACAGGTTACTCAGATTTCCAGCTTGATTTCAAACTTAAGCCGGAACTTGGTCTCTAACGCCACCTGACACAAGCATGGTCAAGTCACGTCATCTGACAGGCGTGTTGTCAGCACGACCGTTGGTGGGCCCGTGGTTCATGGAACCGAGGCACCGTTTCAATGCGTGCGTGGAGATCGAGGAGACGCAATCATTGCGTGGGTCCTTCCCATATCTTTCCACGACGCGTGGCGGTTACACTGTAGCATTTGCACGAATCTTGGCGCAGTTAGGTGGATATAAGGGGTTTGGATTTCTCCTTCTCCCTTCCACCAGTCCTTTGCCGTTTCCTTTCCTCCCAATCCTCCTACGTGCACAGAGCTCCCTCGCCCTTCCCCCACAAAACTCCTAGCGCCGCCCCTTTCAGGTCATCTTCTCACCGGAGAAATGGCTTCATCATCTTCTTCCTCCGGTCTGGCGGCGGCAGCAGCGGCGGAAGTTGCAACGGAGAAGGAGAGCTTTCGGGGACTCTGGATCCCCTGCGCCCTCACCGAGGATGGCCTCAAGAACGTGGAGAAGGAGGGGCTTCTCGTCGCCGGTGACTGGCGGAGCGGCTCCAGCGAAACCGTCCTCAACTCGCGCGATGGCGAGCGGGTCCACTTCGGCACCCATCTCGACCGAGGTCTGTCTTTTCCTCCCTCAGATTTCTTCTCCGAGGTGATAGATCATTACGGAGTTCAACTCCACAATCTTCCTCCCGACTCTATCTTAGAGATGAGCGCGTATGCATCGCTTTGCGAGGGCTTTCTCGGCATTAGACCGAGTTTGCTTCTCTTCCGTTACTACTTTCATGTCCAGAGAAATTCCATCACTGCCGGTGTTCCTTACATCACAGGCACTATTAGCTTTTCACTTAGACATGACCGGGCATATCCCAAAATTTCTGCCAGTGACTCAGTCAAACAATGGCCAGCCACCTTTTTCTACCATAGGGATATTCCAGCTCCCGGCAAAGCTAATGCTTTGCTGGCTTTTGTCGACGGAGCCGCCACGGCCCAGCCTTCCTAGGACGAGGCTGCTCCGGCTCTCACCGATGATCTGATCCTCGCTAAGAGGCGGATCGAATATTTGATCGAACACAAGGAGCTGAAGGGATCCGACTTGGTCTAGTGCTGGGTCTCACGTCGGATCTAGCCACTTTAGTATCACGGGGATAGACTGAAGCACTCCATCACGTCATCCAAAAAAGACTCCCTCCGCATTAGCCCCAAAGCCTACACCACTCAAGGCTACATCAGCCAGATCAAGTGGCTGATCAAGGAGCGGATCGAGAGGAGAATTACGGAGATTTCTCTGGATATGCACACGGCGGAAAACCCCGTGGTGCCGGTAAGCTTCCATCAATACACCTTTTATGTGTTTCAATCTTCAAGTTATACTACAACACTGATATGCTTTGTTGTTTTCAGCTTGCTGACCTCCCCGAGTCGGAGCTTGCTCTGGTCGAAGGATATCCTCCTGAGTTTTCTCAGGAGACAGAAGTGGTCCCATTGCCGGATCTTGTGCTCAAGAAGCGCAAAGCTCCGACAATGGCTGTTGGCACAAAGGAGGTGCCTGTTGTGAAGAGGTAACTTTCATTCACAATTTCCGCCTTTGTACCTTTCTCGAATTTCTTTCTGAGATGTAATGTTTCCGACTTTACTACATTCTCAGAGCAAAGCCTCTCATCAAGGGTAAGGGGAAAGGGATTCCTTCGAAGCCCCTGCGACAGACGAAGCTAACCATAGCTTCCCCTGTCGTGGCTCCTCTGACTCCTGCCCCTCAACCTTCTGCAACTCCGGTGATCATTCCTTCTCCGGTGGTTGTAGAAGATCCGCCTCCTCCAACAGAGCCTACGATCCTTGGGTCGCAAACTGACGTCACCGTGGGTGCGTCAGATCAAGATAAGGGTGAACCCTCTTCGGGTAATGATCCCCCGGCTGAAACCTTCGCCGAAAACCTCCTCAGCAATCTGGGACTTGCCAAGTTTGGCTTATCCCGGAAATCTGTAGAGGAAATCCAGCGGCTAGCCAGGCAAGTCCTGGACAAAAGCCATTTATCCCCCGAAGAGGAAGCGCAAGAAGCAGAGGATGTCAAGTTCTCTGACCTTCTCGCTCAAGTCCGCCTTCGCGACAAGAGGATTAGGACTGGTGAGCTTCCAACAGCCCTAGTGATCCCTCTTACTCTTGCCGAGAAGGTGGCAGCTGAAGTGAACGCGGGTTTAGATAAACTCACCCGCGAGCAATATGTAAGTCGGAATTCCAACTCTTGTTTTTACATTATGTTATATCATTTCCTCTAGCCCCCAAGCATGAAGAAGGATATATAATCCGGGTTATGCTTTCATTAGGATGCCAAAGAACGAACTAGTGTAGCCCCCAAGGCTCGTACTGATATTTAGCAAAAAAATATTAGCCCGAGTCTTAAGTAGCTTTCTGACTTTGGGTATTCTGACTTACAGAAAGTATGTTCCTATAACCAGGAATTACTGACCAATGTCTACAATAAGCGGAGAGAGATCAAGGCTCTCCGGCTTAAAATACCAAACTTAAAGTAGCCAAGGATGAAGCCGAAGGTAAACATTCCGAGATTCAAACCTTGTCTTTTGCTTTTCCAATGTCGAACTTTTTCTGAACTGTTGTTCTTTTTTGACTTACAGCGCTGGTGAAAAAATCCATCGCTATCATTGAAGAGGCCGAGAACCTCAAGACCCTGGTGGTGGAGAACAAGGGACTTCGCCAAGAGCTGGATAAGCTCAAGGCGGATCATGAAAGGAGCATAGCTCAAGTCCTTGAATCCTCCTCCATGGCCACCGAAGAGCGTGATCGCAAGATTGCTGCTCAGGATAAAATAATCTCGGACCTCCAGAAGGAGATTGGCAGAGAGAAGGACATCTCCCAGGCGCTCCGGGCTGAACTCCAAAGTCTCCGGGAGGAGAAGACCACGATTGACGACATCATTCTCGGTATGTTCCATCTGTCCGACTTATCTTTTTCTTTGACTTTCATCAATGTCGGATTTTTCTTGACTTGTTTTGTGTATAGGTCCTCTGAACCTGACGGACTCTTCCTCCTCTGAGCCCCGCACCCACCGGCTTACCCAAGTCTGTGATCTTCTTCATGACTTCCGCCAGTCCCTTGAGGACATTGGTGGGTCTCTCCGGATTCCGGACATGCCAAGCATGTCGGATTTTCAGGTGCGAGACAAGGCCAAGGAGATGCCGCAGCTTGTTCAGGACTGGAACATGTCCTACGCACGGACTGCTGCGCAGAACGCTCTCACCATGGTCGTGAGCCACCATGGAAACATGGAGATATGGCAAGTGACCAGAGGGTACTGCAAGGTAGACGAAGACGGCCAGGAGCGGGATCTTCAAGCCATCATGCACTCCTGCGCCGGATACGGGTGTCACGTAGCTGATCTGACCAGCGAGATCCCCTTCTTCACCCGTGTAGCTACTCCGCCACCTCTTCCAGAAGAAGCCAAAGAAGTTTCCGACGACGAACGGACCACCTCAGATCCGGACATCTCGGAACGATATCAAGGCGGAGTAACCAGCGAGCCGGCATCTCCTTCATCTCCTCCTGCATCATAGACCAGAAAATTATGTATTATTCCGGAAAGAACATGATGCGTTTGTAAATATTAAGTACTATTGATTTTGCTAGTGCTAAGCTTGTGATCTATTTAGCACTTTTGACTTTGTTGTTTTTTTTGTGTGCTTGAAATATTTTCATAAGCACTTGAATTTTTTCGTCTCTACTTATCGCTTATTTGGCTTTCCGCCTCGTCCCTTTCGTGAGCCGGCTAAACCTTCAGCCGGAAACTTTGCCGAGCAACGGAGCTCACTTGCTAAACCAGTTTAAACTCGGCAACAAAGCCGGCTTCCAGTACCAACAATTCACTACTCGAAAAATACTCGCATCTAGTAATCAGACAAATAACCAAAGTAAAGACTAGAAATTTTAGAGTTATACCCGAAAGTAGCAGTTTTAGAATCAGAAATCTAGACCAGAACGAACATGAGCATAAAGTACTTTCAAGCATTCTGGGATTTTCGACTAACATGATCATTTGGAAATAAGATTGTAAAAACTTCTCAGAAAACTTGATGCAACCAAAACTTTTATTTCTCAAAGAACATGTACATATATATGATTACAAAGAAGGATAAACTAAGAATAAAAGGGACGTAGCTGAGCAATATTCCATGGTCTGTCTAACTCATCCGAATTTGTACTGCGTCCAGCTCTCTTTCTCTTCTTAGTAGCAGATCTTTCTTTGACTGGCCTCATGTCAGTTAAGTAGTACGATCCATTGTGCAATACTCGACTAACTAAAAAGGGCCCTTACCATACTAGAAAGTTTGTGCTTTCTTTGTTGCACAAGCCAGACAACCAAATCACCTTTATTGAAAGATCTGTTTCGGACTCTCTGGCTATGATACTTGCGTAACTTCTACTGATAGGCTGTAGATCTCATTTCAGCAACGACGCGAACTTCTTCGACTAAGTCAAGATCATTTTGTTGAGAAATCTCGGCATCCTCTTCGATATAAGCGGCCACTCTAGGAGAAGTATGAATTAAATCACTAGGAAGAACTACTTCTGTGCCATAGACCAAGAAGAAAGGTGTGTATCCTGTTGACCTGTTCGGAGTTGTTCGTAAACTCCAAATTACAGAGGGTAATTCCTCTGCCCAAGCCCCCGCAGCACGTTGTAGTGGTGCTTCGAGTCTTGGTTTCAAGCCTTGTAAGATTAAACCATTAGCTCTTTTGACTTGTCCGTTAGCTTGTGGATGTGCGACTGACCCAATATCAAGACGGATATTTTGCTCATCGCAGAATTCAGCCAATTCTCCCATAGAGAAGTTACTCCCGTTGTCCATGATAATGCTATGCGGATAACCATACCAGATTATAACATCCTCGACAAATCTTTTGGTTGTTGCTCCATCACAACTAGTGATAGGTTTAGCCTCAATCCATTTTGTGAACTTATCCACCATCACTAAAAGGTGAGTAAATCCACTTGGAGCTCGTTTAAATGGTCCTACCATATCAAGCCCCCAGACCTCAACGGGCCATGTTATAGGTATTATTCGCAGCTGATCAGCCGGAACATGAGCTTGCTTGGCGTATTTTTGGCAGCCTTTGCACGTCTTGACTAATCGTTCGGCATCTGCCTGAGCTGTAAGCCAGAAAATACGTGTCTAAAAGCTTTTTCCACTAAAGATTTGGCTGCAGCGCGGTGACCACACTCGCCTTCGTGGATTTCCCTTAAGATTTCCACTCCTTCTTCCGGAGATACACAACGCTGAAAGACCCCAGAAACACTCCGTTTATGGTGCTCACCTTTAACAATAGTATAGGCTTTTACTCGTCGGATGATCTGCCGGCTCAGCACCTCGTCTTCGGGTAATTTTCCATCTACCAAATAATCGAGGTAGGGTTGAGTCCAGCTGGGAATTACAGCCAGAACTGCTATCAAAAGTGAGTCGGATTTGGTCCGATATTCCTCATCTACTCCCTTTATCGAGGGGACTTTGAGGTGCTCTAAAAAAGCACCATCCGGGACCTCTTTCCATGCAGAGCCTATGCGAGATAGTGCATCTGCTTCCTCATTTTCTGCTCGAGGGATGTGTTGAACTTCAAACCCTTCGAACGATTTAGATAGGTCATCCACGACAACTTTATATGCTGCCATGTGTTTATTTGCATTACAAATATCCGAGACTTGCTGAGCAACAAGATGCGAATCTCCGTAACACATCAAACGTCGGATGCCAATATCCTTAGCAATCCAGATTCCATGCAGCAGTGCTTCATACTCGGCAATGTTGTTTGTCGCGGTGAAGTGGATCTGCAACACGTATAAAAGTTTATCTCCTTGGGGTGATTTCAGCACCACGCCAGCCCCCGAGCCCCCTCGAGCCTTAGACCCATCGAAAAAGAGGGTCCAATATTCCGACTCAGGGAGGATCATGTTCTCCTTCGTCTCTATCCAATCAGTGACAAAGTTAGCAAGGATCTAGGATTTGATTGCTGTCCGAGGTTTATACTCAATGTCGAAAGCTGAGAGCTCTATTCCCCATTTGGCGACGCGTCCTGTAGCGTCACTATTATTGATTATGTCTCTCATGGGAGCTTTGGTCACCACGGTAATTGGATGCTCCTGAAAATAGTGTCGTAACTTACGAGATGCTAGAAAAACACCGTAAGCCAATTTCTGATAGTGTCGATACCGCTGCTTTGATTCTGTCAAGACCTCGCTAACAAAGTAGTCGGACGCTGCACCAGGTGTTCCTGATTTTCCTCTGGTCTCTCCACCACCATGACGATATTGACAACCTTATTTGTCGTAGCAATGTAAAGCAACATCGGTTCCTGAGGTTCCGACGCTACAAGGATAGGAGCAGATGAGAGTACTCTTTTCAGATCTTGTAGTGCAGCTTCAGCTTCGTCCGTCTAGACAAAATCCTTGGTCTTTTTTAGGAGTTTATATAATGGTGCGGCTCTTTCACCAAGCCGGCTTACAAATCGACTGACTGCAGCAATGCAACCAGTTAGTCTTTGTACGTCCTTCAGGCGAGTTGGCCTGGAAATGTTGAGTATAGCCTTAATTTTGTCTCGGTTCACCTCTATGCCTCTTTGAGACACGATGAAACCTAACGATTTTCCGGCTGGTATTCCAAAGAAGCATTTCTTCGGGTTAAGCATGATGTTGTATTTTCGTAGATTGGCGAACGTCTCCTCCAAGTCAGAAATCAGTGTTTCCTTCTTTTTGGACATCACCACGATATCATCCACGTATGCATGTACATTGCGTCCGAGTTGGTCATGGAGGCAACGCTGCATCGTGCGCTAGTACGTAGCTCGTGCGTTCTTCAGCCCAAAGGGCATTGTAACAAAATAGAAGGTTCCGAAGGGGGTTATGAATGAAGTTTTGACTTTGTCAGATTCCTTCATCCGGATTTGGTGATAACCGGAATATGCGTCGAGAAAACAGAGGAGTTCCGAGCCTGTCGTAGAATCAATGACTTGATCAATTCTAGGCAGAGCGAACGAATATTTTGGACATGCCTTGTTCAAGGAAGTATAATCAACACACATCCTTAAATCAGTGGTGTCCTTTTTAGGGACCATTACAGGATTGGCCGACCACTCAGTGTGGATGACCTCTTCTATGAATCCGGCTAACTCGAGCCGTGCTAGTTCCTTAGCTATTGCCTTACGCTTTTCATCACCAAACCGTCGTCAGGACTGTTTGACCGGTTTAGCATTCGAGTTTACATTTAGAGAGTGCTCGGCAAGTTCCCTAGGTACTCCGGTCATGTCAGATGGCTGCCATGCGAAGATATCTTGATTTGCTTGGAGGAACTTGACGAGCGTGCTTTCCTATGCGCTACTTAGGCCTACGCCTATCTGGGTCACCTTGGAGGGGTCATCATCCTTCAATGGCATCGTCTTCGTCTCTTTTGATGCCTTGAACTCCGGATTTGGCTTTGTCACCTCCTTCTTCGTTGCGGGCATCTCGGACGGATCTATGCTCTTCTTGATCTCCTGGTACTCCTGGGCGTGCATCACGGCTTCGGCAAAGGCGGCATTTCCATCCTCGCACTCTCGCGCTTTCTTCGGGTCTCCCCTGATGGTGATCACGCCGTTGGGACCTGGAATTTTCATCATATTGTAAATGTAACACGGACGAGCCATAAAAGCCCATTAAGCCGGACGTCCGAATATAGTGTGGTACGCGCTCTTGAACAGGACCACTTCGAAGGAAAGTGCCTCCGTCCGATAATTCTTTGGTGTTCCAAAGGTAACATCCAAAGTAATCTCTCCTAGGGAATTAGCTTGTCTTCCCGAGACAACTCCGTGAAAGATCACAGAGCTATGGTTCAGCTGTGTTTCCGAGATCTTCATCCGGCGTAGCGTTTCGACATAGAGAATATTGATGCTGCTACCACCGTCTATGAGGGTCTTGGAGAAACCATAACCATCTATAAGTGGGTTGGCGATTAAGGGGTATTTTCCTCGCCTGTGTAGCTTAGGCGGATGATCAGCGTGGTCAAATGTGATTGCCACCTCTGACTAGTCCAGATATTGAGGGATAGCCGGAACTGTTGCATTGAGCTTGTCGAGAACTGCTTTCTTGACGTTTGCTGGTTGAGATTCGAGGAAGGTGACGTAAGTGTCTTTTTTGGTGGGAAAAGTTTTCTTCCCTTCCGACTTGGGATTTGAAGCATCGGCTTCCTCCATGTCGGAATCTTCCTTGGTCTCCTTGTCCTTTTTGGGAATTTTCTTTCCCTTCTTCCGCTTAGCTTTGTAGCCCGCGGTATCATCTCTCTTGATGTCGTCATTAAAACGACATTCAGCGTTGGTGTGGGACAAGCCCCCATTGGCGTCCAAGTGATGCACACATGGGTTATTGGCAATGTTGGCCCAAGTGTAGGTTTTGCCTGGTTGCTGCTCTCCTCTACCTTGGACCCTTGATGTCCCACGGCCACGCCCGCGGCCTCCACCACGTCCTCCTCGTCCTCCAGACCCGGAAACAGTAGTAACCACCGCTGTCTCCGTGTTGGGTTTTTCTTCCAAGGTATTTTTGCGCTTCTGAGCTTGTTGCTTTGTCTTTGCTGACTGAGGTATAGCCAGGACATTGAGTAATCCTTCTGCGTCGTCGTCAGCATCTGCATACTTGCTCACTGTTTCTATCATCTCTCCCAAATCAGTGCCCTTGTCACACTTCAACAGGGGAAGCAATAGACCAATTGGGAGTCCTGCGATGAAAGCTTCAATCGTGGTTTGATTGTTTACTCCTTCACAGGATTTCTTGGTGTCAATCCATCATCCGAGGTAATCCCAGCAAGTTTCTCCGGCTTTCTGGGTACAACGCTGTAGGTCTCTGACCGAATAGGGCCTCCGATATGTGCCTTCGAAATTCCGAAAGAATGCGCTTTGCATGTCATACCAGTTGTGGATGGTGTTCTGCGGAAGTTCATTGAGCCATGATCGCGTCGTCTTCCGCAACATAAGTGGGAGATATCGGGTTGCGACCAGGCTGTTTCTGCCTTTGGCGATGCAGCAAGCTTGGAAGAAATCCTGTAGCCAAGTATCTGGCCAAGCAATGCCGTCGTAGGCTTGGATGTGCCTTGAGATAGCAAATCCTTCCGGGAATTTTGTAGCTCTGACGCGTGGTCCAAAACACTTTGGGCCCACGTAGAAATCGTCATTTTCATAGCGCCGCGCCTCTATATTGGAGTTGATCCTGTGCCTTGCGTCGTTCGGGGATAGAGATCGTCCCGAATGTCGGTTGTGGCTGCGGTGCCTTGGAGCCGGACTTCGGCTTCTGCCACTACCTCCTCCGCCATGTCGTCCTCCTTGCCCTCCTTGGGGGCCGTTGTGATAACTGCCTGGTGGAGGGGGTGGGGCAGCTGAATTGTTTCTGGCTGATCGCCGGTCTCTGTCTGGAGCGTCATTATTCCAGTTCCGCAGAGGTTTTTGACTACGACGAGCCCCCTGCCGGCTTGTTCCAGCATGGTTTCCGTCATTCCTTCGTCCGTCGTTCCCACCATGGTGAGGCTCAGCCGGACGGCTCTCATGTCTAGGAGGTGGCATTCTCTGACGATCCTCCTCCCAATGTTTGTCCTTATCTTCTCCCTTTCGATCGTTGAATTCTCGTCGGGGAGGATTCCTCGGATTCAGTGCAGCGATCGCGTCTTTCTCGGCTGCTGGAGCGACATTGCTCCAGTTATGTGTAGCTCTGCGATGCTGTCCCGACGATCCGGTTCTTGAATAATTGTCTTCCCTGCGTTCGGGGTGATGGTACTACGCCTGAATGTAATGGGATCTTACGTCAGCCCATGCCGGATCTGTGCGACATTGGTCAGAATCCGAGACCAGTTTTTGACTTCCGGACATGGCGACCTTCTGCTTCTCTAGTCCCTTGTTGAGTAGCTTGATACCCAAACGGATCTCCTCTGGTCCTAGATGAGCCGATAGAATTTCTCGGGCTGCCATGGTATTCTATACTGGGGTTGGGTATACCCAATCTCCGTTGCTATCTTTCCGTGGCTTCCCCATCTCATCCCCAAAAAGGACGGCACGAACACATGGGAATTGGTCATCATTGGTGTGACGCGTCCATGTCTTCTGATGCAACCGAGACATGTAGTCCTTGGTTGACATGCATTTCTTCTCCACCTCGATGTTTTTGGCTTCATCGAGGAGTTGTTGACGACGCGCTTCTAGGGCTTGGGCCCTTTCGTCTAGCTCATCTACAGTAAGTTCTGCAGCTGTAGGGATAGGTGTGGTTAATGCGGCATCGATGAGTTTACACGCACCTTCTGTGATCACGTGTCCATCCACTGATGCTTCTTTTTTCGGCTCGTCTGGGATAAGTGCTCCATCCGAGTCTTCCTCGTATTCCTCGGCAATCACCTCTTCTGTGAGAGGGTCTTTTGCCGGGGTCTTGTTCTTCTTAATCTTCTTCTTTGCCTTCTTGGCTACGCCGGTAGCAAAGACGGCTTTGGGTCCATTTCCCGGAGTCAAGCTCTGATCGGTACTTTCAGACATCTGGACTTCGGGATTATCTCCGACGTCCATGTCATCCTGCGCTTTGGGAGAGTGTTCCCCGGATCCTTCATCCATGGCTTCTCCTTCTTCTGCAGCTTTGGAGTTGTACTCCTCTTCATATTTCGCGGAGAACTTTCGGAAATCTGCCGACGTCATAGATTCATCCGAGGATGCGGGAACGTCGGTGTTTATTCCAATTGCCTCCAGCACCGAGTCGGTGTTTTCTCCAGCATCGGCAGAGCCGGATCCAGATCCCACATATCCGACGAAGTGCGATGCGTGCTTCCTGAGGTACCTGCGGCTTTCGCGATCAGCCATATCGAAACTTTTAATGGTCTCGAGGATTGCATCTGCGCTTTCGCCTTGCAGTATCATACGTCTTAATGTGTACCTGAGGAAAGGCCTATCTGTTCCGGCATCGTCAGAGCCGGAATCAGTGTCGTTGATATGCTCCTCCTGGATTTCGACTTCCACGGGTGGGTCGATCTGGGATCCGGCTTCTCCAGGGAGATCCACTCCAGATTCTACTTGGACCGTGAGGTCTTCTTCAGGCTCAGATTTCTCCACTATCTCCGCAACTGGTGCGGGCTGGGTGGGTTTTGTTTTTTCTGAGATCCGGAACTCTGCCGCCTCCATGGACAAAGGGGACCCAGAAGATTCTTCTGCCTCTATCATCACCGCTGGGGTGGGTTGGGCAGGTTCAGCGAAACCGATGTAAACATCGATCTCGCCAAAAGACATGATTGTATAGACAGTCACGTCCTCCTTAGCCAGAATCCAAGTCTCATCGAGAAAGATGAGAGGGACGTCGCTGGTGTAGAGGATGCGACCGACGACGATGGTCTCGCCGATTCCGATTCTTGCAGATTCCGCTCGGAACGCAGATCAGAAGCTCACTTGCCCCACGGTGGGCGCCAACTGTCGTCGGATTGAGGACAAGTACGCCATGAGGGGGTCCTCGAGGCGTGCGGAAGAGAGGGGTGTGAGTCGTATGGTATTCCGGGACGGTGAGCACACAAGCTTACCCAGGTTCGAATCCGCCGGCTTTGGACGAATCCTACTCCTGCTAGCAATCCAGTAATACGGCAGAGCCGGAATATGGGTTACAAGGGTATCGCCTGTGCGAGATGAGGGTCTAAAGTATTGTGTTGCCCTAAAGGCTCTCCCTAGGACGGCTTATATAGATATCCGGTCTAGGGTTTACAGGAGAGATCCATTCAGCTACGACTAAGAGTTGGTTATAGAGTACATCTTGAACTACAAGTAACATTATGGGCCTAAGTCAGTAAGTCTTCTGGGCCTTCCCGTAGCCGGATTGGACTCCGTCTTCTCTCCCTGACTGGGCCGCCCGTGAAGCAAAGCTCTAACCCGAAGTGGGCCACCCTGGTTAGTGAGGAACCGTGAGGATACCCGGAAAGTATATCCCCAACACCTTTGGTTGCTCAAATCGAAAAGTGCTAAACTAACGACAGTTATATAATAACCTGGAGCATAAGCACAAACAATTACAACTCAATCCGACGTACAGGGATTTTTCACGATTTTTACACTGAAGCACAAAAATCTGTTTCGGGACAACAACTTTCCCAAGTCTTAATTCTCTCTCATTAGAGGTTATTCTTGGCACAAAAACCACACAAAAACAATAAGGAGAGGTTATTACTGAGGAAATAACTTCCAAGACTCAACAAAATAAAAACTTACTTCTCCCAATAGTGCTTTTCTTTAACGCCTTTGAGGCAGGCTTAGTAATTTGAAAGATGCTCACATAAGAAATATGAATTGAAGAAAAAGAGAGCATCAAGGAGCAAATATGATACACATTTAAGTCTAACCCACTTCCTATGCATAGGAATCTTGTAAGAAAATAAATCAAAGAAACACATAGAATAAGAATGGGTAGATAAAACAAGAGCAACTTTGAAACTTTCAATATAAAGTGAGGTGTTTAGTAACATGAGAATTCCAACAACCATATTTTCCTCTCTCATAATTATTTTTAGTAGCATCATCAACAAACTCAACACTATAAATATCACACTCATCCTCCTTTGGTAAGCATGGAGGGTGATCAAATAAGATATTAGTTAAACAATTACTCTTATTGGGAGGTAGACATGGGTAGCTGCTCCATTCTTCCTCCTCTTGATCATCACTCCCCTCCTCTTTTTCATCCAATGAGCTTCCAGTTTCAGCAATTTCTTCTTCCATAGGCTCCTACAAGGCATTAGTCTCTTCCATTGGTGGAGAGCATCTATTAAGATATTTAAGAATATAGCCATTTTCTTCCTTGTAATTATCAAAGCAAAATTTCAGTATATCATAAACCTCATATTTATAAGGTGCATCATCAGTATTTTCAAGCAAATAAGCAAGTTCGAATGCACCCTTCCAAGCAATAAATTCTTCAATTTGTTCCACATCATAAAAGTCATAATTTCCCTTCACATAAGAAGATATAGTAACATTATTATTATACTCACATTGAAAAAGGAGGTGTTTATACCTCCTACAGCAACAAGATTTATCAAAGCAATAAGTAACATTATAAGTAGAGCACATGTTTCCAACAATGGTATACAATTTATTAATTTGTTCCCATAAGTGTTTCCCTTTTGTGACAAGCGGTGTTCCTCATAATATTTTTGTTCTTCCCTGAACCCACCTTGCCAATAAGATCTAGTTTCAAAGAAACCAACCATTGATAGAAAGCATGATAAAGCAAAACAATAACAGACCAACAAAAATAACAACTATAGTAGGAACTAATTTTTTTGTATTTTTGATAAAAAAGAAGCAAACCGGTACAACTATTTTTTTGTGTTTTTGATAAAAGAAACAAGAAAACAAAGCAAAAATAAACTAAGCAAAACAAAAACAAAGTAAAGAGATTGGTTGTGAGAGACTCCCCTTGCAAGAATCTTCTTTCTCCCTGAAAAGTGATTGACGAGGAGGAAGAGATTGAAGATGTCCTTAACTCCCCGGCAACGGCGCTAGAAAAAGTGCTTGATGGCTCAAAATGTAGAGCTCGTTGGGAACCCCAAGAGGAAGGTATGATGAGCACAACCGCAAGTTTTCCCTCGGTTATGAAACCAAGGTTATCGAACCAGTAGGAGTAAGGAAACAACTCCAAGGTGTTGCTAACAACTTGGAATTCTGCACAACACAACCACGGAACTTTGCCCCAACTTATAGTGAGGTTGTCAATCTCACGAGTTTTTCTGAAAACAAAGGATTAAATGTATAGTTTGGAAGATAATAATTGCTTGTAGAAAGTAAACAGTAAACGGTAAACAGTAGATGGTTCACTAGACAGTAGATGGATCAATGGCAAAGGAATGGACTAGGGTCCATAGTTCACTAGAGGTGTTTCTCCTTAAGATAAATAGCATGTTGGGTGAAAAAATTACAACGGGGCAATTGACAGATTGATAAAGCATAACAATGCATATACTAGACATCTTGACTCCTATGAGATTTGATTGGGCATTACACCATAATACATAGACCGTAATCAAACTTCATCTATGACTAATAATCCACCTTCCAATTATTGTCTGAACCCCTTTCAGTATTAAGTTGCAAGCAACAGATAATTGCATTAAGCAAAGTGTGTAAAGTAAACAATACAATTTCCCCATGGACAAAGGATTATTGGTTTGTCCCTAGTAGCAACAACACATCTACAACCTTAGAGATTTCTATCACTTCCCCAGATTACTAGAGGCGTGAACTTACTATCTAGCATAAATACTCCCTCTTGGAGTTGCAAGCATCTACTTCGCCAAGATAGCTACTAACAACAGAGAGCATGCAAGATCACAAATAACATAGACATGATAGAATCAATACTCAATCTGACATAGTATCTCAATATCCATCGGATCCCCACAAACACAACATATAGGATTACAAATAGATGATCTTGATCATGAACGTAGCTTACAAGATCTAAACATGATAACACAAAGGAGGAGAACCAACCATATAGCTACTATATGGACCCATAGTCCAAGGGTGAACTACTCACACATCACTCCGGAGGCAGGCATGGTGATGAAGAAGACCTCTAGGATGATCTCATCCCTCTGGAAGGGTGCTGGGAAGAGCTTCGGATCCCCCTGATCTAGGGATGGAGATGGCGGCGGTACAGACTCTTTCGTGGATTTCCGATCGGGTACTTAGGGTTTCTGCATCAGGGTGCTTTTATAGGCGAAGAGGCGAGGTTGGTGGCCACCCGAGGGGCCCACACCATAGGGCGGCGTGCCTAGGGGATGGCCGTGCTAGCCCTAGGTGTGGTCCCACTTCGGCTGCCCTTCGGATTCCGTGTTCCTTCTAGTAAAATATTGACTTTGGCTTTTGTCCCGTCCAATTCCGAGAATATTTCTTTACTAGCTTTTCTGAAACCAAAAACAGTAGAAAACAGGCAACTAGCACTGTGGCATCTTGTTAATAGGTTAGTTCTAGAAAATGTATAAAAATACCTCAAAGTGTAAACAAAATATAAGAAAGTTGCTATAAAACAAGCATGGAGCATCAAAAATTATAGATACGTTTACGACATATCACAAGACCAGTAAAACAGACAATACGTCGACTATCTGAGCCAAGGGCAAAAGTGGTATTGGTATGGAAGTCAATAGACTCCTCGACGCTAACTTCATACGCGAGATCAAGGAAAGCACCTGGGTAGCAAACCCCGTGCTCGTTTCTAAAAAGACACGGATATCCTACGGATGTGTGTGGACTTCACCTCCCTGAACAAGCATTTCCAAAGGATCACTTATCGTTGCCATCGGCTAGATAATCGACTCCACCACGATATGCGAACGCCTATGCTTCCTCGACGCCTACTCAAGCTATCACCAGATTGTAATGAAGGAGGAAGACCAGGAGAAAATGGCATTCATCACGCCCTTTGGCGTCTTCTACTACACAAGGATGCCGTTCAGGCTGAAAAATGTAGGGGCCACCTACTAGCGGTGTATGCAGGCCTGCCTCAAGAGCCAGCTTGGTCGTAACATTCAAGTCTACATCGACAACATTGTCGTCAAAACTAAGGAGGAAGCCTCATTACTCAACGATCTCCGTGAGACGTTCGATAACCTCGACCATTATCGGATCAAGCTAAATCTGGACAAATGCGCCTTTGGCGTACCATCTAGACAATTACTTGGGCACCTTATCCTGCGAGAGGGATCGAGGAAAACCCGAAGAAAATAAAAGCCATACTGGCCATGGAGAAGCCAAAGAACATGAAAGGCGTCCACCAGCTGGTTGGGCGAATCGCGGCGCTCAGTCGATTCATCAGTCAAATGGGTGAAAAGGCGTTGCCCTTCTACCAACTCCTCCGCAAGGATGACAAATTCAAATGGACCGACGAAGCACAAGAGGCATTTGAGGACCTCAAGCGTCTATTGTCCACTTCGCCGGTGTTGGTGACACCTCAAGAAAAGGATCCACTGTTGTTATACATATCTGCTACCAACCAGGTGGTCAGCATTGTTCTCGTAGTGGAACGAGCTGAAGAAAATAAAGTCCACCCGGTGCAACGCCTAGTCTACTACCTCAGTGAGGTGCTCACACCAACAAAACAGGGGTACCCGCACTATCAGAAGCTAGCATACGGCATCTTCATGATAGCCAGGCGCCTACGCCGCTACTTCCAGGAGCACCCGATCATTGTGGTGAACGACTCCCCCCTAGGGCACATCCTCAACAACCCAGATGCCACCGGACGAGACGTGCTTTGGGGGATAGAACTGTCTCCACGAGACATCACATACGAGAAGCGAGATGTGATCAAGTCGCAAGTACTCCCGGACTTCCTCGTACACTGGATGGAAAACTAGCTCCCCGACAAGCCAGACATGTCCTATCTATGTACAATGCACTTCAACGGATCAAAACGTAAAGAGGGAGATGGCGCAGATATTGACATCGCCACAAGGCGACAAGATGAGGTATGTTCTATGAATGCAGTTCATTGCCTCCAACAACGAAGCTGAATACGAAGCTTTACTCCATGGGATGCGGATGGCAAAAGCCTGTGGTGCAAAGCGCCTCGTCATCTACGGCGACTCCAAACTAGTGGTGAATCAAACCATGAACCAGTGCAATGCTCTGAGCGACAACATGATCGCCTACCGCGACCTCTACGACACACTCGAAGGGGACTTCGACGGCTGCGAACTAATACACGACGGCCGCGAGAGCAACGAGGAAGCGAATATACTCACCATTCACCATAATCGACTCCACTTGTGCCCTAGTGCCACCTGGAGTATTTTTAGAGCGCATTTGCGAGCGCTCCATCAAACCAAAGGCTCCAGAGCATTGAGCCAGCACGTCAAAAAAAGACTCGGAGGCTACGCCACCCGGTGAGCCAAAGGCACTCAAGGACATGGATCCAGATATGGGACTCGAAGGCCCCATGGAGGTCATGATGATCGAGCCATCCTGGACACAACCATACATCACGTACTTGCTCAAGAAAAGGTTGCCAGATGCCTCGATAGATGCGCGTCGCATAGCACGACGATCCAAGGCTTTCACCCTTATCAACGGTGAACTGTACAAGCGCAACATCATAGGAGTCCTTCAGCGATGCATCTCCAACAGAGACGGAAGAGCCATCCTCCTCGAGATACACGAAGGAACTTGTGGCCATCACGCCGACAGTCGCGCCCTCGTCGCCAAAGCTCTGCGAGCTAGATTCTACTGGCCAACGGCAATGCGTGACACTAAGGACATCGTCCAGCAATGCAACGCTTGCCAACGATTCGCGGACAAACCGCACGCACCTGGCGCACAGCTCAGACCAATACCTGTGGCCTGGCCCTTCGTGCAATGGGGACTCGACATGGTCGGCAAGCTCCAGAAATCTTCACCCGGAGGATACGTCTACCTCCTCGTCGTGGTCGACAAATTCACCAAGTGGATTGAGGCCATGCCGGTGACAAACCAGTCTGGATCTAGTGTTGTTAAATTCTTTGAGTCCATCGTCTTCCGGTTCGGGGTGCCACATAGCATCATCACGGACAACGGAACAAACTTCACGTCGAATGAATTCTAGGTTTCTGCGAAAACCTGGGAATCAACATCAGCTACACCTCTATGGCGCACCCTCAGACCAACGGTCAAGTCAAAAAGGCCAATGGCCTCGTCTGTGGTGGCATCAAGCAAAGGCTCCTCCGGCCACTCAAAAGAGCTGCCGGATGCTGGCCCGAGGAGCGACAATCAGTACTATGGAGCCTACGCACAAATCCAAACAGCACCACAGCTATACTCCGTTCTTCATGGTACACGGTGTCGTGGCAATACTTCCCATAGAAGTGCACTCCAAAGCCCCACGGGTCGTAGCATACAGCGAGGCAGAATCAACCCTTGCACTCGAAGACTCCGTCGATCTCCTCGATGAGGCACACAAGATTGCAGCGGAGAGATCTAAGATATACCAGGAAAACCTTCACAACTACGACACCAGAAGGCTACGCCCATGGTCCTTCGTCGAAGGAGACATGGTCCTATGACTAAAGCAGCAAGGGCACCTCAAGCTCGAGTACCCTTGGGAGGGACCTTATGTGATTACCGAAGTAATCATAGGTGGCGCCTACCGCCTTAAAGATGTAGAAAGCAGAGTCGCATACTGCAATCCCTGGAATGTCACACAGATGCGTTGTTTCTACCCTTAGATGTCACACAGATTACCGAAGTAGCTGACGTACTATCAATCGAACCCTTGGTAAAACCAATCCAGCTACAACGCACCTGATAGGTTGATAAGGTGCTGAGATGAATATGCGTCAGGCTAACAAAAAGGAATTGCAGAGTACAAGATACTTGAAAAATACATAAGCTAGCAAGCTCTTACATATAAACGGGTAACAAAAACCACCTGATGGACTTATACGAACTTTACAACACTTACGCATCTATGTGCAGGTTCAAAATTACCCTATTATCGTAAAAGGAGAACGTTGGTACATTTTTTGAAGAACTCGATGATATCTTCGGCTAGCTGATCAACTGCCCGATAATGAGGCACCATGTTCCATGCCATTCCTTCTGGTGGGGGTGGTGGTCCAGCAGCAACAGCCGCGAAATCCAGGTCAGGACGATGCAGGCGAACAAGTGCCAATGCAGCCTTGGCACCCGCAACTAATTGTTGACGTACACACTTGCGGACTGCGCCGGCATCCTGTAATTTCTTCAGTAAAGCTAACAAGCTAGAGGGCATAGCATCCAATGGGAACATCGCCTTGAAAATATGCTTAAGGCATGAACATGACTTCTTCAAATAAAGCAACACCTGTGACGCATGGTCCTGCAGCATCGCCAACACGACTGTGCGATCATGATCAACCTAAAAGTACCCACTAGCTTCCAGCTGCTCTTGGGTCAAGCGGTTCAGTCGAATGACATTTCGATCCCTCTCATCCTGTGGGTGACGAGCGCTAACAACTGCAAAAGGTAGTACAAAGCGTAAAGACAAAGTGTCACCATGAGTGGCTGGGAAAGGATGTGAAGCTAGAGAACTAACACTTAAATTGCTCATTCAACTGAGCCACCTCGCCCAGAAGGTACTTCTCGTGTGCACTGGCTTTTTCAGCCTTTCACTTCCACACGTCCGTGTTACCACGGATCATGGGCATCTCTCGCTCCAAATGTTTTATGCGGTCACGCAATCGAGACAACATCGACAACTCCTCCACCTTTGAACGTGGTTACGCCACAGGTTTATCGGTGGTAGGCGAGTCAGACAGACCACTCGAAGGACCCTATTACAAGCAGATTAAGAAGCAAATAATACAAACCATTTATAAATAAATGCCAGCAGAAGAAACATCAAGGTTCAACAAGTATCAAAAGGGGTACCCCACAAGGTACAATTCAAAAGGGAAAAGCTAGACTATTACAAAAAAGGCGATTAAGCAGCAGACTACAACTACGTGTTGGCACTCGGTGGCTTCCTCGAGTCTGTGGCAGTCTCTGACGCCACAACCTTTTCGGCTATAGCCTTTGATGACACGTCTTTTGCCGTCTTCAACCGCCTTAGCTCCGCGGAATACTTGGTGAGTGTTTCAATGAGCTGAGGCCCATATTTATTGCAACTAGTGGCAAAGGGAGCAAACACTACCTGTTGGCCATCCGCAGTGACCGGCATCGCTGAGGAGATCCTGCTGGGGTTCAGATCAATGTCGTGAGCTTGCACCATGGCGAGTCCCATGGTCGCTCCAACACCCCTTTGAGCATTCTTGAAATACATGGGCACGCCTCCAGCGAAGGACTCCACCAAGCCATCGAGATCCTCGATCAACTTGGCCTTGGGGACCATCTCCTCTCGAAGACGCCTAAGCATGCCCTTGGCCTTCTCGAGTGAGTCCTGAAGGAGACGCTGGAGTCTTCGAATACGGCCACAGCATCGGCCAACGCATCTAAGCGGGCCAAAGCCTGGGCGTCGAAGTACACGCCAACAACATCTGCAGAAGATACATTTGAGTACAACAACGAATAGGCAAAGTACACAACAAATAAAATAATGCAGTATCTTACCCGAGAGTGCCTTAGCAACAGAGAAAAGTTGTTTGACAAACACTTTTTCCCTGTCACCGTAGCTGCCAGTATGTCCACCTCGCGAGTCTTTGACTCCTGGGCGGAGCGTTCCATGGCTTGGAGTGCCTCGTCACGCTTTTTCTCTATGGTAGCAAGACCCTTCTAGAGCGAATCGACGCGGCGCACTCATTATGCTCACCTGCAAGTGGAAACAACACAACTCAAAATCACCAATTTTCGTGCATAACAGCACATATGAGAGAGTGTGAACTCACCTTTAAAGGTGTGATGGCGGGTGACATGGGTATACCCTGCAGGTACTCGAGTCTGGTATATACGGTCCAAATACGGTGGAAGCCCACGGCATTGCCACGGCCCAATGAAAACTTCGAGTGGCCTACGGACTCTCGATAACTTGCGAGACAAGAAGAAGTCTAAAGATACAAAGCTTGAAGGGCGTACCCTAAACTGTAACCGACTCGACCTGCTACCTGAGACCTAGTCTATCTATATAAAGGCTAGGAGGGGGGCGGCGAGAAGGACACACGTAACCCTATTTTCCACAACCCTCACCAGATTGCATCTGCGCACCATTGTAATCGTCGATTCCTTCGTTAATTCCAAGAGCAGACAAGCAGGAGTAGGGACCTCTACGAGGCCTGAACCTGGGTAAACCTTTCGTCCCTGTGTGCTTGTTTTCTAGCCAATTGATGCTTATAGCGCTCCCTCCTTCTCCAAAACCCAAGTCCATAACAATGGACATTGATGAATTAAACCCTCGTCAATTGGCGCCGTCTGTGGGAATTGGGAGTGTTGATGTTGCGGCTTCTTTGGCCTCATCAACCGCGATCTACAACTCCGCAATAACGGAGATTTGCCAGCTCTTCGGCATGTTCGACTTCACCATCCACACGTCGGCCACTCGCCCGGCTTTCGAGTCCATGGGCGACGGAATCAGCCTGGCCATCGTGGTTCCCTCCACCAATCGGCACCCTCAGCGAGCTCAACACCTCAGCAACAGCTCAGAGCACAAATAGCGACAGCTGTCGCGGATCCGATCTGGGTGGCCTAGCAACGGAAGATGGGGTTTACGGCTCTGGATCCAAAAGTTGCGGGAGCAACAACTTCCCCAACCACTTCATGTACGTCGTCATCAACGTCGGCGAAACCAGCGCCAATCGTGACAATGGCGGCAATGACCCTAACCCGCCTAACGGTGGCATACCTAATGGCGGACCACCCAACGGTGGCCCCACCAACGGTGGAAACGTCGCACCCGTCAACAACTAAGGGGTAGTCGAACCTCCAACCATGGAAAACAAACACACTGGCGAACGTGTCGTGATCAGGATCAACGATCTCGAGTGGGCCCGCTGCCGAGAAGCTCTGCGAGGCAATCCTCTGCCTCTAGGCACGTCGGGAGAGATGCTGATGGGCTACCATTGGCTACTAAAGGAGGAGTACAGATGCCAGCTACAAACGATCGCGCAACTTGAAGCGTGTAAAAAGGTGGCGGACGAGTCGAGCCTTCGACGGGCCAGGCTCTCCTCCCACGGAGGATCCTCCTCAAAAGGCAACGAGTATGTGGACAACAAGAGACGGTCTCGAATGGCACACCTCACTGAGCAGGAACGCATAGAAGCTGCAAAAGTCCTTGACTTTAGCTCTATGATAGTCGACACTCGGGGCAACGTGGTCCTAAAGACGCCACAAGCAGCGGTGACAGCGGCCACCATGTACCTACTCAACAACCAGTTGCTGGCTAGAGATCCCCGATCCACCATGCACCGATCTACGATCACGGGTTTGGGGTTAATCGAGGCCGCTCTCGACAAAGAGCGGACGCTGGAGCCGAAGAAAAACAAGGCTCTGGCAAAACGCTATTCCTCACCTTCGTCTAGCGATGACAGTCACGATCTGTCTCGACGTCACCGCTCACGGCGACACGACCATGACTATGATGCATGTGATGACATCACGCAGCGCAAAATCGACAAGTCCAGGGCACGACATGCCCGATCGACTGACTTAGAGGACGGAGACGTGGAGCTCTGTGGTGCCAGATGCATCAGCAGGGCCATCAGACAAAAGTGAATGCCCAAGGGCTTCAAGCACCCATCAGAGAACCCAAAATTTGATGGCCTGCAAGACCCGAAAATCTGGTTGGACGACCACATCTCCTCTGTCAGGCTCCATGGTGGGAGTCAAAGTACGGCCATGCAATGCCTGCAGCTACAGCTGCAGGGCGCCGCTCGAGCATGGCTCAACAACCTCCCGCGCGGACCCATTCGTAGTTGGGATGATCTGATCTACAACTTTGTGTGCAACTTTAAGGGCACCTACAAAAGGCCCATGTCAATCGAAGAACTAAGTTGTTGCCAGCAAAGGTCGGGCGATTCGCTACGCTCGTACATCCAGAGGTGGTCCATCATCAAGAACTCCGTAGAAAATATCTCGGAGGACCGAGCAATCGACGCATTCCACAGCGGCGTTCTCTGCATAGAGCTCAGGGAGGAGCTGGGCCACTCGAAGCCCAAAACCATCGACCACCTGAAGGAAATCGCGAATCGGTGGGCAGATGAAGAAGACTCGGTGAAAAACCGCATTCACTCCGATGACGAAGCCGAGCTTGAGCACAGACGTCATCGCCGAAGCAAACAACGAATGCGCATCTACGATGACCGGGACGACGTCAATATGGTCGCAGCTGGCTACGCCGATAGGCGCGACGACAACCGCAAAAGAGGCTATCGTAGTGGTGGACACCGCGACTCCGGGAAAACCACGCAGGTATGGCAGCGCCGCACTCGCGAAGAGGCACCCGCGACAACAATCGAGGACAAACTGTCCGGGACGTGCAACGTGCACTTCTACATCGACAAGCACGATGGCAAGAAGAAATCCAGCCACCTTCTCAAGGACTGCCGCGAGTTCCTCAAGATCCACGAGGGTTTGGCTCAGATGAATCACGACGCAGTAAATAGGGGCTACGGAGTCGCCCCAGGCATCATAGCACATGGAGCTCCTCCACCACCACCTGGAGTACCACCACCCACAGCCGCACCGGTCCATGATCAAGGTGGCGAGCCATACCCACGGGCTGTGGGCATAATGATGATCCAAAAGGTACGCCCCTCGAATCGGGTGCAGAAGGCATCCACTCGCCAAGTCAACTTGGAAACAAACTCGCCACCGTCAATCACTGAGTACCTTAGTGGAAGCGACTCCTGCATCACCTTCGACAAGCGCGATCACCCGCGCCAAGTACCTCGCCCAGGCCATTGTCCCCTCGTACTCGAGGCACAGATCGGGGGCTTCGACATGAGTCATGTCTTCATGGATGGTGGAAGCGGCATTAACCTCATGTTCACAAGTACCTTGCGAGCGATGAGGATCCCTCTGACCTTCCTAGAGGTCTCGGACATGACATTCCACGGCATCATCCTAGGCAAGGGCATAGATCCCCTGGGCAAAATCAACCTCGGCGTCACCTTCGGCACGCCGAAAAACTTTCGACGTGAACGCATCGACTTCGAAGTCGTCGACTGGCCCTCACGATACCACTACATCCTCGGACGCGTCGTGTTAGCCAGGTTCATGGCAGTACCACACTACACCTACCTGCAGATGAAAATGCTAGGCCCAAACAGCGTCATCACAATCAATGGGAGCTTCAAGAGGTCCGACCGCTGTGACAGGGAATTCAACAGAATCTCCCAGTCCTTCGGCATGCAGGAGGAACTCGCAAGATTGATGGAGTCCACAGACAATAGTCTGCCTCCCCTGAGCCGGCCAAGCTCACTCGACTTGTCCTTCAACTCGTCGGTGCACACGAAGAAAGTTCAGGTCCACCCATCGGACCCGGCCAAGACAGCCCTCATCACCAACAACTTGAATCCCGCATAGGAACTCGCGCTCGTCGAATTCCTCCGTGAGCACTAGGAAATATTCGTCTGGTGTCCAGCAGACATGCCAGGATTTCCCAGGGAATTCGCCGAGCACACACTCAATGTCAATCCAGACACAAGGCCAGTCAAACAAACAATCCGGCGACTGCCTGAGCCAAGAGCAAAAGCGGTCGGAATGGAGATCAACTGACTCCTCAACGCCAAATTCATACGCGAGATCAAGGAAAGTACATTGCTCGCCAATACGGTGTTGGTACCCAAAAAGGACACGGATATCCTACGGATGTGCGTGGATTTCACCTCCCTGAATAAGCAGTGGCCAAAGGACCACTTCCCATTGCCGCGAATCGACCAGATCATCGACTCCACCGTGGGATATGAGTGCCTCTGCTTCCTCGACGCCTACTCAGGCTATAATCAGATTGAAATGAAGGAGGAAGATCAAGAGAAAATAGCATTTACAACGCCTTTTGGTGTGTTCTACTACAACACAATGCCCTTCGGGCTAAAAAATGCAGGAGCAACTTATCAGCGGTGCATGCAGGCTTGCCTCAAGAACCAAGTCGCAACATCCAAGTCTATGTTGACAACATCATAATCAAGACCAAAGAGGAAGCCTCGCTAATCGACGATTTACACGAAACCTTTGCCAACCTCGACCGCTACAGGATCAAGATCAATCAGGACAAATGCGCCTTCGGCGTACCATCTGGGCAACTACTCGGGTATCTCATCTCCGCGAGAGGGATCGAGGTGAACCCGAAGAAAATAAAAGCCATACTGGCCATGGAGAAGCCAAAGAACGTAAGAGGTGTCCAGCAGCTGGCTGGGCGAATTGCGGCACTCAGTCGAATGGGCAAAAAGGCACTGCCCTTCTACTAACTTCTCCACAAAGCTGACAAGTTCAAGTGGACCAACGATGCACAGGAAGCATTCTAAGACCTCAAGCGTCTACTGTCGACCTCACCAGTACTGGTGACCCCACACGAAAGGGAACCACTGTTGCTTTACATCTCCGCCACCAACCAGGTGGTCAGCACGGTGCTCGTGGTGGAACGAGTCGAGGAAAACAAGGTCCATGGGGTACAACGCCCAGTCTATTACCTCAGCGAGGTGCTCACGTCAACAAAGCAATGGTACCCGCACTACCAGAAGTTGGCATACGGCATCTTCATGACAGCCAGGCGACTGCGCCACTACTTCTAGGAGCACCCAATCATGGTGGTCAACGATGCCCCGCTTGGGCACATCCTCAACAACCCCGATGCCACCGGACGATTCGCGCTTTGGGGAATCGAGCTATCTCCACGAGACATTACATATGAAAAGCACGACGCGATCAAGTCACAAGTTCTCCCTGACTTCCTTGTGCATTGGATGGAGAATCAGCTCCCTGAAAAACCAGATATGTCTTACCTCTGGACAATGCACTTCGACGGATCCAAGTGAAAGGACGGAGCTGGCGCAGGTGTCATACTGACATCACCCTAGGGAGACAAGCTGAAATATATTCTGCGAATGCAGTTCACCGCCTCCAACACCGAAGCTGAATACGAGGCCCTGTTGCACGGGATGCGGATGGCAAAAGCCTGCAGCGCCAAAAGGCTCATCATCTACGGTGACTCCAAGCTGGTCGTCAACTAGACAATGCACGAGTGTGACGCGCTGAACGAGAATATGATCGCCTACCACGACCTCTATGACACACTCGAAGGGGACTTCGACACCTGCGAGCTGCGGCACGTAGGCCGCGAAAGCAATGAAGAGGCGGATGCACTCGCCAACATTGGCTCCACCTACGCCCCATACCACCTGGGGTTTTTCTCGAGCGCATCTGCAAACGCTCCATCAAGCCGAATGTCGCAGAGAAGAAAATAAGCGCAACAACAGACTCGGGGGCTACGCCACCCAATGAGCCAATGGAACTCGACAACCTGGAGCTCGACACAGGACTCGAAGGACCAATGGCGATCATGATGATCGAACCCTCTTGGACTCAACCTTACATCACATACCTTCTCAGCAAAAGGTTGCCGGATGACCCGACTGACGCGCGGCAAATCGCACGACGATCCAAGGCATTCGTCGTCATCAACAAGGAACTATACAAGTGCAGCATCACAGGAGTACTCCAACGGTGCGTCTCCAACGCTGATGGAAGGGTCGTCCTCCTCGACATCCATGAGGGTACTTGCGGGCACCACGTCGGTAGTCGCGCCCTCGTTGCCAAAGCTCTACGAGTTGGATTCTACTGTCCCACGGCCATGCGCGACGCCAAGGACATCGTCCAAAGATGCAAAGCTTGTCAGCGATTCGTAGACAAACCGCACGCACCTGGCACGGATCTCCAGCCAATACCATTAGCTTGGCCTTTTGCGCAATGGGGACTCGACATGTTCGGAAAGCTCCCAAAGTCGTCATGAGGAGGCTACGTCTACCTCTTGGTCGCAGTCGACAAATTCACCAAATGGATAGAGGCCATGCCGGTGACTAACCAGTCAGGGTCCAGTGCAGTCAAATTCTGCGAGTCCATTGTCTATCGCTTCGGAGTGCCACACAGCATCATCACGGACAATGGAACAAACTTCACCTCTAAGGAGTCCCAGGGTTTCTGCGAAAACCTGGGAATAAACGTAAGCTATGCTTCCATAGCTCATCCGCAGACCAACGGTCAAGTCGAAAAAGCCAACAGGCTCGTCTGCGGTGGAATCAAGAAGCGACTCCTCAGGCCACTCGAACAAGCCACAGGATGCTGGCCAGACGAGCTGCAAGCTGCAGGATACTTCAGTAATAACCGCTCCTTATCCTTTTTATTTGCTTTTTGTGCCAAGAGTAACCTCTAATGAAAGAGAGGTAATGATTGGGAAAGTTGTTGTCCCAAAACAGATTTCTGTGCTTCACCGAAAAATTCGTGTAAAATCTTTTTACGTCCTTTTGAGGCATGAATTTTTGTGCTTCTGTCCCAGGTTGTTATCTAACTTTCGTTAGTTCAACACTTTTTGATTTGAGCAACATAAGGTTTTCGAAAAAAAATCATCTTTACCTGCTGGTCTGTTTTGACAGATTTCTACCATTTTCTGCATTTGCGTCTTGTGGGTTCCTTTTTGAGTTCTTTTGGGGAATTGAGATTTTTTAGGGAAGTGCTACAGTAGCTAGTGTTTTAATGGAAGTTTTATTAGTGTTGGAACTGAACCGAAAAACTTATTATCTTGAGTGCACTAATGTTGCTAATAAAGATTGTGTGAAGTTTTGTATGAAGGAAACATTTCAGGTGTATGGAAGGAATGAGTAATGAGATGAAGGATGCACTAAAGCTCAATCTTGGGGATTCCACGCAAGTCACCCTAAGAAATATCCAAGAAGTACAAGCGTCAAAGCTTGGGGATGCCCAAGGCATCCCCCTCTTCATCAATAGAAATCTCAGGTTTCTTCCAAACGCTTTATTTTTATTGTTTCATGCACAATTGTGTTGTTCTTGGAGCGTCTTCCTTTTCGTTTTTGTTTTGGTTTTTCGTTTTCTTTGTTTGCTTAGTTTGCGGAATAAATTGGTTGGACCCCCTCTTTCATACATTGGTTTTCAAATAGTTTGGTTTAGATTGGAAAAGAGTAGGAAAGCTCATACTTAAGTGGTAAAGTGTCAAGACCCGAACCTGTTAAGGTACAGATCCCCGTGTTTATAGTGCTAGTCCCTGAACCGAATAGCTAGCACCCACAGTTTAAGATGTAATATCAAGAAACAAAGGTCATATTACATCACATAACCAGGAAAAAATAGTTCATTACAACTTACATAGCTCATATGACTATCTTATTACAAAGCAGCAGATATAACTATAAAGCATGGAGTCCTTCATCTTCATGTGCCACAGGCAAACATGTTGGGTGTAGACTCGTAATCCCTACTCATCAAACTTCACTATCATCAAATAATCCTGCAACATGATAAGTTACAGCCACAAAGGGTCAATACGTTGAATGTATTGGCAAGTGAAACATAAACGATATAGCATATTCCGCTATAACACTAGCATTTCCCCAGTATACCTCCAACTTAACATAGCCACACTAGTACTTCCCCTAGTGTGCCTCTAACTTAATGGTAACACTAGTACATCCCTAGTGTACCGCTAACACAAAATGGCCACACTAGTACATCCCTAGTGTGCCTCTAATTCAATGGTAACACTAGTACATCCCTAGTGTACCGCTAACATAAAATGGCCACACTAGTACATCCCTAGTGTGCATCTAATTCAATGGTACCACTGGTACATCCCTAGTGTACCCTACACTGACATGGTCACACTAGTACTTCCCTAGTGTATCCTTCTAAATCCTTGCTCCAAGACTACGCACTCATTCATCGAGACAATCCATTTATAAAGCCGTTTTCACCATATCATGCATAATACAAAAAAATATCACTAACACATAATAGAAACAATAAGAAATTTAATGAGACCAAAGTATCACTTGCCTTTTTGGATATAAGAAGTCCAATAATAACTCCTCAATAATTTATCCTCGAAGAATTATATATCCTCAAAGTCTACAACAATACAATCAAGCAAAAAGCACACTCTCAAAACTAGCATCACAAAACAACACATGAATACAACGAAATACATGCAAGCATACAACAAGATATTTTATTGAACAATTTATTACAGCAAGGTTCTGAACACTACAAACACCTACTGGTCCTTTTATATAATCAAAATTCCAAGTGGAACCATTTTAGTGCAATTTGGTTAATTAAAGTATTTTTCTTTTACTAGGATAAGGCTTATTCAATGTGATATTTGTTACTGCCATAAAATTATAAGTTTAATTTTTGTGTTTTTATGTTTATGGTCAGAGGGTTCAATACACAACCATTTGCAAAAGGTTTCACTCAAAAATAATTTTTAGAACATGTTTTATAGCCAAAATACCTCACAAATGGTTTTGTATAAAACGTGATTTTAACCGTCACAAAAGTACCTAATTGTTTCTCTACTGTATTCTATTCATTTTTGTGAATCCATAGACATATTATTTGCTAAATTTGGACAAACAGAACTAAAGATATAATTTTTGCAAGTTTCTATGTTCATATGTCCTGAAAATCCGAAAATAGAAAATGATAAGACAAGTGGCAGATTTCTATTGGCCTGTACCCCTTCGGTAAATGATCTATTGATAGCCCTTAGATGAAGATCAAACGGACCAGGTTATCTCACCGGAAAAGCTCGCCGGAAAGATCGCCGGAATAGCGGGCACGAGCTTGGCGTCGCCGTTCTCGTCGCTAGGAACGTATCCGGAGTTGAAGAAGATGTGGACGGCGTAGAGAACGTCGAGGCGGTGCTTGGAGACGTGATGAATAGCTTGTTTCTCTCCAGTGTTGGCGGAAATCCACGGCTGGAGTGACGTACGATGTCGGGCGACACGGTCAACTGCAACAAGAAGGTGAACCATGATGTCCTGAAAATAGGCAACGATGAGTAGAGTATTCCAGTTCAAGGAATTGATAAGATTCTCACCGTGGACGACAAGATCTGACGATGAACTCGAATTTGGGGCTTAAGTTGGCATCGTTGGTATGTGATCTACAGACCTCCTCTGGAGAAAGTCTAAGAACGAAAATGATGGAGGAGAAAGAGGGGAAGATGATGCTCTCTTCGGTTTTTGCTAAGATGGTCTATGGAGGGAGATCGAAGGTTGTATGCCAACATATGGCATTCGGTTCACGGTATTGGTTTGAGAGATTAAGACACTAAAGTTAGAAACTAATGGCCTGAATGGAACCTCCACTTGATTATAAACGTTTTTCGTTTTAAAGTCGAAGAGAAACTGTCACTAGAATTGATAGGGGAAGGAGAGGAAGATCTACAGCCATGAAGGCGAGTGTCTGTCTCGTGTACGTGAAGAGGAAGAAGAGGAGCTCGCTCGATCGGCCTAAATGAGCCAAGTTGGGTCAGCCCACTTGGAAAGGAAGAAAGAAAAAAAATATGAGAGAGAGGGCTTGCTGGATTGGGCCGAAATACATAAGGTATACGCCTTCCTTTTTTTTAAACGTTTTTTTTCTTTTTTTCTTTTTCTGTTTTCTTTAATAACTTTTGATTTAGAGCTCTAAATAAATCCATTCAAATTTCTAAAAAAATTATAAAATTAACAAGATCATTTTAAGATATTATCTATCTTATTTATTATCCAATTCAAACAATATTATTTATAAATATTTACTTTGGCCTATATGGTTCTTTTTTTTCTTAGTTAGTTTCCTTCATATCTTTTTATTCAAACTCCAAAAAGGGTCAAACCAATTTACAAAGTTTTATAAAATAATTCTTTACCATTATATGTTATTTAAATATACTTTTGTTCCATTTAGACAGGGATTTTAGATATGGCTTATTTTGGCTTTGCAATATAATCCCATTTCTTTTCCTCTTTACCAAATAAATTATATATGTTGATTTATAGTTTAAGGTGATTATCATTTGTATAATTCTATTTAATAATTATCTTTATAAATCATTTAAGAATACTTTTATTTCATTTAGTTATTAATTTTTGGTAGGTGCTTTATTAGCCTTGGAATTTTCTTATTTCTTTTCCTTTCTTACATAAACCATATCTTTTTATCTATGGCCCCAAATAGTGTGAACCCAATTTCTAGGATTTCGTAATTTTATTATTTACTATTATAGATTATTTAGGAATGCTCTTGCTCAATTTTTATATGGGACAAAGCCATAGTCTTGTATTGAACTTGATGGTGATTTCTCTTATTAGTGTTTAGGTTTAGGGTCTATCCTTTTTCTTCAGGGGTTGACAAGATACATGTCATGGATGATTGCATTTTATCTTTGGATAGTTTGTTTGTCTCTTCCTCATTCAAAATTCTTTTTGTTTAAGTAAGGTTCCAATAGAGAAACAAAAAGTTTCTTTTCCCCCTACATTTCATCCTTTATTTCCTTTGTTTGTTTGATTTTTCACATTTCAAAATTTGGAAAATTTTGGGATGTGACAGACTACCACCCTTAAAAGGAATCTCGTCCCGAGATTCGAGAAGGCTAGAAATATTAGGTTGGGTTTCCGAATAACTAGGGTGCTACCACCCTTAAAAGGAATCTGTCTAGCTTACATTTTGAAGGTTCTCTTAATGTCTTTCAAGTTTCCTCTCTGGGCACTTGTTGGCATAATGTCCAAGGTATTGACAGTTGAAACACATTACTTGGCTTAAATCCTTACGAGGCTTGTTGTTGTTATTGTCATTGCTTCTCCATCCCTATTGGGGTTCTCAACATCACTATTCTTCTTAGTGCAGTCATTTGCATAGTGCCCCATCTCATGGCACTTGAAGCATTCTATCTGACTGAGATCCTTCTTGTCTGGTTGGTGGTGACGGTGTTGCCCATTGTGACTGTTGTTATGGTGGTTACTTCCCTCATGCCTGTGAAAGCCTGAACTTTCACTATGTTCACCATGCAAATGCATCTTGTGTGGTGGTCCCAATCCATGCTTGTCGAAGGTGTGCTTCCTCTTCTTGCTCTCAACTTGCTTCATCTTTCTCTCTAGAATTATAGCTTTATCGCATAGTGATTGATAAGTTGGAACATAAGAAACTAATAATTGCATGGAAAGTTCATCATTCAATCCATCTAGGAACTTTTCCTTCCTCTTAGAATCAGTGTCAGTATCATCTGGAGCATAACGTGATAGATTGTTGAATTCCTCAATATATTCAGCAACACTACGCCGATATTGTTTAAGGTTGTGAAACTCCTTCTTCTTCAGACTCATAATGCCTGAAGAGATATGGTTGGTGCGAAAACCATCTTCAAATATTGGCCAAGTCACTTCTTCAATGGGGTGAGTGACTTGGAAGTTGTCCCACCATATAGATGCAGGGCCTTCAAGCAAGTGTGCTGCAAATCTCACTTTCTCAGAATCCGAGCATCCAATAGTCACTAGATCCCTGTTCACTGAACGTAATCAATCATCGGCTACCATTGGATCAGAAGTACCAGAGAACTTTGCAGGTCTCAACCTTAGAAATCTAGTGAGCATATCTAGAGGTGGTGGATTGTTGTTCTGGTGGTTATTGCTATTATTGTTCAGATTGTGATTATTGATGGTTGCCATGAATTGTGTCATCCTCTGCATTAGCTGAGTCTGTGCAGCCATCATCTGTTGCATCCCATTTCCATTGTTGTTGTTTCCATTGTTGTTGCAGCGGTTGTTTACACGTCTCAGAGGCATCTGTTTGGGTTGGGTTGAGATTAGAATAGGCAAATGATTTCTAGGAAAAGAATTCTACTCATACACAACAATCACACCAAGCAATATGCAAGCAATTTCAATCGTACGTTCAACAACAAATTTCAAACATCACTTAGCCAAACAAAATATTATTGCCATACCATATATGTTGGTACGATCAATAAACAATCACGAAATCGATTATTTAAACGACGCAACTAGTGTGGTGGTCCAACTATAGGGTTCTACTTGATATTATTCCACCAAACCCCATAGCTACTACATCACGGATGAGATGAAGGCGTCCTTGGAAGAAATTATGTCATCTTGTCAGAAAGTTCTAAGGCAATGTCTATAATGTTCCTCCTATGTTGAGTTTCCTTGGTCTCCAGGTCTTGAGTATTTTTCCTTCTACTCCTTAGAAGTCCTGCCAAGTGTTGTATAGTCTATACCTAAGTCTTTCTCCAAGTTCTTCAATATCCTTCCATGTAGCACTTCTCATAGAGTGAGGTTCCAAGTTGGTGAACATCAAAAGTCCCATTGTCTTGTTGTTGTCTTCCTTGATAGACTTCTTGAAGACATCCAAATGAATCAAGATAGTTCCACGAGAACAAAAGCTAATTTAACCTAGTAAAACCATAATAGATAAGTTTCTAATCTTAAGATCTTTCCTGATTTCCCTCTCATCTTATTTTCTACAAAACTTGAACTTCTCTTCTTTCTTGAAATCCTTGTATGATCCTTGAACTTCTCCTCCATTGATCTTGACTTCTCTTCTTGATCCTAGAATGCCTTGTCCCTCTCCTTGAGTTAGGCATGTAGATCATCATTTCCTAAGTAGTTGATTGCTCCTATTATCAACAAGATCCTATATAAAATTTCTAAGTCCTATAATTACTGAAGAATAAATCTTCCTTCTAAAACTTCTTCTCTCGGCTTCTTTTGGTGATGGAGATATGTTGATCTAGTATCTTGACGATGTTGATAAGTCCAAATGCAAAGTAGGTGGTCTTGAAGTCCTCATTGATCCTGAAGCGAAAGTCCTTTGAGGTGTTGAGACTCGAAGTCCTTAGCCATGTTGAAGATGAAGTCCTTGATGATGCTAAAGCCGAAGTCCTTTGCGATGTTGAAGTCCTTGGTGATATTGAAGCTAAAATCCTTAGTGATGCTGAAGATGGACTCCTTAGTGATGATTAAGTTGAAGCCCTTTGCGATGATGAAGTTGAAGGTCCTTTGAGACGAAGTTGAAGTCCTTTGTCATCAAGTTGAAAAGGGAGAGATATAGAAACTAAAGAAAGAATTTACAAGATTATTTGTAAATAACTTACAACAAATACAACTCCTATTATTCTAAGGGGTTGTCCAAATCCTAGGGTTACGAACCTACAGCCAACACAATGCTCTGATACCATCTGTCAAGACCCGAACCTGTTAAGGTACAGATCCCTGTGTTTATAGTGCTAGTCCCTGAATCGAATAGCTAGCACCCACAGTTTAAGATGTAATATCAAGAAACAAAGGTCATATTACATAGCATAACCAGGAAAAAATAGTTCATTACAACTTACATAGCTCATATGACTATCTTATTACAAAGCAGCAGATATAACTATAAAGCATGGAGTCCTTCATCTTCATGTGCCACAGGCAAACATGTTGGGTGTAGACTCGTGATCCTTACTCATCAAACTTCACTATCATCAAATAATCCTGCAACATGATAAGTTACAGCCACAAAGGTTTAATACGTTGAATGTACTGGCAAGTGAAACATAAACGATATAGCATATTCCGCTATAACACTAGCATTTCCCCAGTATACCTCCAACTTAACATAGCCACACTAGTACTTCCCCTAGTGTGCGTCTAACTTAATGGTAACACTAGTACATCCCTAGTGTACCACTAACACAAAATGGCCACACTAGTACATCCCTAGTGTGCCTCTAATTCAATGGTAACACTAGTACATCCCTAGTGTACCGCTAACATAAAATGGCCACACTAGTACATCCCTAGTGTGCATCTAATTCAATGGTACCACTAGTCATCCCTAGTGTACCCTACACTGACATGGTCACACTAGTACTTCCCTAGTGTACCCTTCTAAATCCTTGCTCCAAGACTACACACTCATTCATCGAGACAATCCATTTATAAAGCCGTTTTCACCATATCATGCATAATACAAAATAAAATATCACTAACACATAATAGAAACAATAAGAAATTAAATGAGACCAAAGTATCACTTGCCTTTTTGGATATAAGAAGTCCAATAATAACTCCTCAATAATTTATCCTCGAAGAATTATATATCCTCAAAGTCTACAACAATACAATCAAGCAAAAAAGCACACTCTCAAAACTAGCATCACAAAACAACACATGAATACAACGAAATACATGCAAGCATACAACAAGATATTTTATTGAACAATTTGTTACATCAAGGTTCTGAACACTACAAACACCTACTGGTCCTTTTATATAATCAAAATTCCAATTGGAACCATTTTAGTGCAATTTGGTTAATTAAAGTATTTTTCTTTTACTAGGATAAGGCTTATTCAATGTGATATTTGTTACTGCCATAAAATTATAAGTTTAATTTTTGTGTATTTATGTTTATGGTCAGAGGGTTTAATACACAACCATTTGCAAAAGGTTTCACTCAAAAATAATTTTTAGAACATGTTTTATAGCCAAAATACCCCACAAAAGGTTCTGTATAAAACGTGATTTTAACCGTCACAAAAGTACCGAATTGTTGCTCTACTGTGTTCTATTCATTTTTGTGAATCCATAGACATATTATTTGCTAAATTTGGACAAACAGAACTAAAGATATGATTTTTGCAAGTTTCTATGTTCATATGTCCTGAAAATGCGAAAATAGAAAATGATAAGACAAGTGGCAGATTTCTATTGGCCTGTACCCCTTCGGTAAGTGATCTATTGATAGCCCTTAGATGAAGATCAAACGGACCAGGTTAGCTCACCGAAAAAGATCGCCGGAAAGATCGCCGGAATAGCGGGCACGAGCTTCGCGTCGCCGTTCTCGTCGGTAGGAATGTATCCGGAGTTGAAGAAGATGTGGACGGCGTAGAGAACGTCGAGGCGGTGCTTGGAGACGTGATGAATAGCTTGTTTCTCTCCAGTGTTGGCGGAAATCCACGGCTGGAGTGACGTACGATGTCGGGCGACACGGTCAACTGCAACAAGAAGGTGAACCATGATGTCCTGGAAGTAGGCAACGATGAGTAGAGTATTCCAGTTCAAGGAATTGATAAGATTCTCACCGTGGACGACAAGATCTGGCGATGAACTCGAATTTAGGGCTTAAGTTGGCATCGTTGGTATGTGATCTATAGACCTCCTCTGGAGAAAGTCTGAGAACGAAAATGATGGAGGAGAAAGAGGGGAAGATGATGCTCTCTTCGGTTTTTGATAAGATGGTCTATGGAGGGAGATCGGAGGTTGTATGCCGACATATGGCATTCGGTTCATGGTATTGGTTTGAGAGATTAAGGCACTAAAGTGAGAAACTAATGGCCTGAATGGAACCTCCACTTGATTATAAACGTTTTTCGTTTTAAAGTCGAAGAGAAACTGTCACTAGAATTGATAGGGGGAGGAGAGGAAGATCTACAGCCATGAACGCGAGTGTCTGTTTCGTGTACGTGAAGAGGAAGAAGAGGAGATCGCTCGATCGGCCTAAATGAGCCAAGTTGGGTCAGCCCACTTGGAAAGGAAGAAAGAAAAAAAATATGAGAGAGAGGGCTTGCTGGATTGGGCCGAAATAGATAAGGTATACGCCTTCCTTTTTTTAAACGTTTTTTTTCTTTTTTCTTTTTCTGTTTTCTTCAATAACTTTTGATTTAGAGCTCTAAATAAATCCATTAAAATTTCTAAAAAAATTATAAAATTAACAAGATCATTTTAAGATATTATCTATCTTATTTATTATCCAATTCAAACAATATTATTTATAAATATTTACTTTGGCCTATATGGTTCTTTTTTTTCTTAGTTACTTTCCTTCATATCTTTTTATTCAAACTCCAAAAAGGGTCAAACCAATTTACAAAGTTTTATAAAATAATGCTTTACCATTATATGTTATTTAAATATACTTTTGTTCCATTTAGACAGGGATTTTAGATATGGCTTATTTTGGCTTTGCAATATAATCCCATTTCTTTTCCTCTTTACCAAATAAATTATATATGTTGATTTATAGTTTAAGGTGATTATCATTTGTATAATTCTATTTAATAATTATCTTTATAAATCATTTAAGAATACTTTTATTTCATTTAGTTATTAATTTTTGGTAGGTGCTTTATTAGCCTTGGAATTTTCTTATTTCTTTTCCTTTCTTACATAAACCATATCTTTTTATCTATGGCCCCAAATAGTGTGAACCCAATTTCTAGGATTTCGTAATTTTATTATTTACTATTATAGATTATTTAGGAATGCTCTTGCTCAATTTTTATATGGGACAAAGCCATAGTCTTGTATTGAACTTGATGGTGATTTCTCTTATTAGTGTTTAGGTTTAGGGTCTATCCTTTTTCTTCAGGGGTTGACAAGATACATGTCATGGATGATTGCATTTTATCTTTGGATAGTTTGTTTGTCTCTTCCTCATTAAAAATTCTTTTTGTTTAAGTAAGGTTCCAATAGAGAAACAAAAAGTTTCTTTTCCCCCTAAATTTCATCCTTTATTTCCTTTGTTTGTTTGATTTTTTACATTTCAAAATTTGGAAACGCCTGGGCCGCTGGTCTAATCCATGCTGACATGGTGGAAACCTGCAGCGTAACCATAATGAGCTGTCTATGAAGCATTCTTCTTATAAAAAAGTGTCAGATATTGAGAAAAAAGAGAAAAGAAAAAAAGAGATTATGAAAAGAGGAAAGAGAGAAAAAAGCACCATATTCCCATGGTAAATAAGAAGATTGCTGAGATGCTCGTTGTCTGCTTGCCTTGTCATTTTGATATGGGGATTCTTCCGTATCATCGGGCAAGGGGTACCCCGTTGGCGGTTCTCTATGATACACATGTACTTACGATGACAAGAACTTACCGGTGACTAAACTTGAGTAGCATGAGGAGCGACCCTCGTATTCAAGGGACATGAGATTTCTAACTTATACTTTGTCAAGAATATACACCATAGTTTGTTCACTTTAACCTTAATCACTTCAAGATGCTTATGATAGGGGCAATGAGAGCTGAAAGCTATAAGTACCATAATTTTTTGAAGCTCTTTATGAAACTTGAATCCCTACTTCCTTCTATGAAGGCCTTTCTTCCATTATTATATTGAGTCTTCATCTTCTACCTTTATGCACCTACTTTGAGAGCATAGTGGCCATTCTAAGTTCTATGTGCATTGTCCCAAGACTAGTTGATTGATGCATACCTTGATATTGCTTGTTTTAAACTATTTGTATCTAGTCACTCTTATGAGCTTTGAAGGTGTCTTATGCATTTATATTTGCTACTCTATGAGGGATACGCTGAATGCTACTATGATATGTTTTCTAGATGCGAAACAAACAAACATCTTGCAAGGAATTGTTATTCATGAATCTTTTGTTTGTGCCTTTTCATGTTGCAACATAGTTTCTTTGTCTTATTGCTAGAACTTTGTCTTTCATGTTATGATTGCAGTACTATGATCCCAACTTTGATTGTTTTACAAATACTTTGATCAAGTTTATGATGGTGCATGTCACCTCAAAAATTATTCTTTATTCTTATCACTTACCTACTCGAGGAAGAGCAGGAGTTAAGCTTGGGGATGTTGATACATTGCAAATGTATCGATAATTTTTGATGTCCATGCTTGGTTTAATCCACTTTCTTGTGTTTTGTCCACACTTTGGAGTACTTCTCATATGATTTCTTGGACTAACCTATTAACAAGAGCCACAGTGCCAGCTGCTTGGTTTCTGCTGTTTTTGGTTCTAGGAAAGTCAAAAAATGAATATTCTCGGAATTGGACGGGACAAAAGCGAAAGTTATTATTTTACCGGGGGACACTTGAAGCCAGAATACGAGACGGAGAAGGGCCATAGGGCGGCCACACCACCTGGCCGTGCGGCCAGGCTTGGTCCGCGCCAGGGGTGGTGTGGCCAGCCCAGGCACCCCCTCGGCCTCTCCTTCCGCCTATATATTGCCTCTGATACGGAAACACTAAGTACCCAATCAAAATTCTACGAAAGAGTCTGTAGCCTCCGTCGTCTCTGTCCCTAGATTGGGAGGGATCTGAAGCTCTTCCCAGCACCCTGCCGAAGAGGGGAATTCACCCTGGAGGCCTTCTTCATCATCATGCAAGCCTCCGGTGTGATGCGTGAGTAGTTCATCTCTGGACTATGGGTCCATGTAGTAGCTAGATGGCTGGTTCTCCTCCTTTGTGCTATCATGTTTAGATCTTGTGAGCTCCGTTGATGATCAAGATCATCTATTTGTAATTCTACATGTTGTGTTTATGGGGATCCGATGGATATTGAGATGCTATTTAAGATTGATTGTTGATTCTATCATGCCTTTGTTATTTGTGATCTTGCACGCTTTCCATTGTTAGTAGATATCTTGGCCAAGTAGATGCTAGCAACTCCAAGAGTTAGTATTTATGCTCGATAGTGGGTTCATGCCTCTGGTAATCTGGGGAAGTGACAGAAATCTCTAAGGTACTAGATGTGATGTTGCTACTAGGGCGAAAACAACAATCCTTTATTCATAGAACAATCGTATTGTTTACTTTACACGCAATTCGTAATGCAATAATCTGTTGCTTGCAACTTAATACTGGAGGGGGTTTGGATGATAACCTGAAGGTGGATTATTAGTCATAGATGCACTTGTATGGCTGTCTATGTATAATGTTGTAATGCCCAATCGAATCTCAAAGGAGTCAAGATGTTTAGTATATGCTTGTATGCTTTCTCGATGTTTGTCAATTGCCTCGCTGTAATTTGTTCACCCAACATGTTATCTATCTTAAGGAGAGCCACCTCTAGTGAACTATGGACCCCGGTCCTTTCTTTTACATACAATCTACCATCTGCGCCGGCAGGCATCACCCTGGAGACCGCAGCAGGATCCATCTCCACGCCATGGACTTGAACCATCGCGAGTGACATGGAAGCGCCAGCCGAACGAAGCGAGTTCTTGAAGCTTGCGGGAATACCTCCAGCAAGGGACTCCACCAGATCATCTACGTTCTCGATCAGCTCAGCTTCGGGCACCAGCTCCTCGCGGAGGCGACTGAGTACACCCTTAGCTTTGGTTAGCGTCCCCTAAATGGAGGCACTGCAATCTTCGACTGTCGCAACCACGCCTGCCAAGGCATCATCACGACGGAGTGCCTGGGCGTCGAAGCTCAGACCGCCAGCATCTACACAGAGCAAAGTGTTGGCAACAAAGGTCAGAACAATAACAAAGTCGAAGGAAAGGACACAACAGAAATCCAGACGAAAGAATACCTGAAAGAGCCTTGGCAATCGAGAAGAGTTGTTCTTCAAACAACTTCTCTCTAGCAGCGATGGAGGCGCGCAAATCCTCTTCGCGTTTTCGCGATTCATCAAGCGCACCGACTACCTCATCGTGACTCTTCACCGCCGCGGCGAGCATCTTTTCAAGGGAAGCGACATCGCGGAGAAGCACGTTATGCTCAGCTGCGAAACATAAAATATAGAACGTCAGTCGAGTACACAAAAATCACAAAGATGAAGAAGAAGAAGCACAAAATACTAACTTTCAACCACGCGGTGGCGATTGTCTAGCAACGCGTGCTTCCGACCCATTGCAAGTACTTGCTCCGCCAGGCGAGCAACTTCCTTCACAATGAGCTGCAACAGGAGAAACAACAATGGACCAGCAGATAGCATGGATGATTAATTCGACTGCAAGAAAAAGCAACATCACACATACGTGATCCTCTAGAGACTCCGAAGTTGATTGTCGCGCAGTCGTCTGGACAACCATCTAGTGCTCCACATCATGTGGAGAACTTGATGAATTGTGCCCGAAGTGGGCCACCAATGGAGGGGAAGGAGTCCGCTCAGCCACTTTCTTGGCCTTGGAGTCCACGACTCTAGATTCTTTCAAAATTTGGATGTCGCCAGAAGATGACGATGCCGGTTGACTACGGAACGAAACCAACATCAGGAAAATGCAACTCCAAAAAGAACCAAGATGAGAATTGTATACTTACCAGTCAAACTTATCAAAGTCAAAGGTTTGGTCCTCGTACTCCGACGACTCCTTCGGCAACCTCATCTTCTTGCGGGAAGATGGCGCCTGATACATTGCAAATGTATCTATAATTTTTGATGTTCCATGCTTGGTTTTATCCACTTTCTTGTGTTTTGTTCCAACTTTGGAGTACTTTTCTTATGATTTCTTGGATTAACCTATTAACAAGAGCCATAGTGCCAGCTGCCTGTTTTCTGCTGTTTTTGGTTCCAAGAAAGTCAGAAAATGAATATTCTCGGAATTGGACGGGACAAAAGCCAAAGTGCCTATTTTTCCGGAAGGGATCAAGTGCCAGAATACGAGACGGAGAAGGGCCAGAGGGCGGCCACACCACCTGGCCGCGCGGCCAGGCCTAGCCCGTGCCGGGGGTGGTGTGGCCAGCCCAGGCACCCCCTCGGCTCTCCTTCCGCCTATATATTGCCCTCGGGACGAAAACCCTAAGTACCCGATCAAAAATCCACGAAAGAGTCTATAGCCACCGTCATCTCCATCCCTAGATCGGGAGGGATCTGAAGCTCTTCCCGGCACCCTGCCGGAGAGGGGAATTTACCCTGGAGGCCTTCTTCATCACCATGCAAGCCTCCGGTGTGATGCGTGAGTAGTTCATCCTTGGTCTACGGATCCATGTAGTAGCTAGATGGCTGGTTCTCCTCCTTTGTGCTTTCATGTTTAGATCTTGTGAGCTCCGTTCATGATCAAGATCATCTATTTGTAATTCTGCATGTTGTGTTTGCGGGGATCCGATGGATATTGAGATGCTATTTCAGATTGATTATTGATTCTATCATGTCTTTGTTATTTGTGATCTTGCATGCTTTCCATTGTTAGTAGCTATCTTGGCCAAGTAGATGCTAGAAACTCCAAGAGTTTATTTATGCTCGATAGTGGGTTCATGCCTCTGGTAATCTAGGGAAGTGACAGAAATGTCTAAGTTACTAGATGTGATGTTGTTACTAGGGAGAAAAAACCAATCTTATTGTTTACTTTACATGCAGTTCGTAAAGCAATAATCTGTTGCTTGCAACTTAATACTGGAGGGGGTTCGGATGATAACCTGAAGGTGGATTATTAGTCATAGATGCAGTTGGATGGCGGTCTATGTATTATGTTGTAATGCCCAATCAAGTCTCAAAGGAGTCAAGATGATTAGTATATGCATGTATTGCTTTCTCGGTGTTTGTCAATTGCCCCGCTGTAATTTGTTCACCCAGCATGTTATCTATCTTAAGGAGAGCCACCTCTAGTGAACTATGGATCCCGGTCCTTGTCTTTTACATACAATCTACAATCTTTTTCTGATTTGTGTTTACTTTCTGCAAACTTTTACTTCTTTCCATTCGATACGTTTAATCATTTGTTTTCCGCAAAACACGGTGAGATTGACAACCTCATCGCAAGTTGGGGACAAAGTTATGTGGTTGTGTTGTGTAGGTCTCCACATTGCTACTAGCACCGGTAGTGCACCCTGCCAAAGCTTAGCTAGTAACACCTTTGGGGTGTTTCCTTGCTCCTACTGGTTCGATTAAACCTTGGTTTCATAACTGAGGGAAAACTTGCTGCTGTGCTCATCGTACCTTCCTCTTGGGGTTCCCAACAAGCTCTACGTCGAACAACGAGCAAATCAAGATTTTCTGGCGCCGTTGCCGGGGAGTCAAGGACATCTTCACAAGGGGAGTCCCTCATAACCAATCTCTTTACTTTGTTGTTTTTGCTTTGCTTAGTTTTCGTTTTGCTTTGTTTGCTTGTTTCTTTATCAAAAGCACAAAAAAATTAGTTTTACAAGTTTACTTTCTTATTTCAAAAACACACACAAAAATAGTTCCTATCCTAGTTGCCTTTATGTCTAGCCTTGCTCCAGTCACTATGTCACCTGAGGAAATGATTTTCACTTTTTATTGAGGAAAGTTTTAAGGAAGCTTGGTCTAGAATCTCTGATGTACATGAAAAAACCGAGCCTAAAATGACTCAAAGCTTGTTCCTTAGCAGTTTTTACCTTGGGATTGCTCTTTGCTATAGAAATGCTTTAGATGCTGTTATGGGAGAAGATTTCCTCCAATGTAATGAGGATGATGCTATTAATGCTATAAAGAAATTGATCCTCACTTACAACATGCCTAGCCAAACTGATATTTTCTTCGCAAAAATATTTGCTAGGTTGGACACTCTTGAGGCTAGCACTATTAGATTAGAAAGTTGCTATAATACGCTTAGGGAGCATTACGATTATGTTCCAATAAACTCTGAATCATCAAACTGGTTCCCTACAGTAAAGATTGAGATGAATACTGAAACTTTTCAAGCTCGATGTGATATCATGTCTGAATTTTGCCTTATGCCCAAAGATATTTATAAATCTCTGAATACTTGGGGGCTCACTGAGGGAGGAAAGGAAACATCTCTTGCTAATAATACTACCATATTACCTCTTGGAATATCTGAAGGAGTGTTTACAAAGATCCTTGGGAAAATGATTTCTATTGATTATCTTGTTATTGAATGTGCAGGAAAATGACAAATTACACTTGGAAGGTCCCTATTAGAACTCCTTGGAGCAATAATAGATGTGGGAAAGGGGACCATGCACCTTTCTTCTCCACCAAACAATCATATTTTCCCCAAGGTTAATAATAAAAGTAAGAGAGGTAAGGGCAAGAAAGTTGGTCTTAATGCTTCTTCATTTGAGAACACTTGATTCTTTCTTTGCTTCTTATGCCTAACTTAAAGGCGTTAAATAAAAGTACTTATTGGGAGATAACCCAAAATTTTAGATGAGTCTTGAAAGTTATTACCTCTGTAATAACCTCTCCTTATCCTTTTTATTTGCTTTTTGTGCCAAGAGTAACCTCTAATGAGAGCGAAGTAATAATTGGGAAAGTTGCTGTCCCGAAATAGATTTTTATGCTTTACCGTAAAAAATCGTGAGAGAGCTCTGTATGTAGGATTGAGCTGTAATTTTTTTTGATTCTGCCCCAGGTTGTTATATAACTTTCTTTAGTTCAATACTTTTTTATTTGAGCAACAGAAGGTCTTCGAAAAAATCCGTATTTACCTGCTGGTCTGTTTTGACAGATTTCTGCCATTTTCTGCATTTGCTTCTTGTTGGTTCCTTTTTTAGTTCTTTTCGGGAATTGAGCTTTTTGAAGGAAGTGCTACAGTATCTAGTGTTCTAATGAAAGTTCATTTGGTGTTAGAACTAAACCTTAAGACTTATTTATCTTGAGTGCACTAATGTTGCTAATAAAGATTGTGTGAAGTTTTGTATGGAGGAAAAATTTCAGGTGTATGGAAGGAATGAGTAATGAGATGAAGTATGGACTAAATCTCAAGCTTGGGGATGCCACGCGTGTCACCCCAAGAAATATCCAAGAAGTACAAGCGTCAAAGCTTGGGGATGCCCAAGGCATCCCCTTCTTCATCAATAAAAATTCCAGGTTTCTTCCAAACGCTTCATTTTTATTGTTTCATGCACAGTTGTGTTTTTCTTGGAACGTCTTCTTTTTCGTTTTCGTTTTTTTTGGTTTTCAGTGTCTGTCAATTGCCCCGCTGTGATTTGTTCACCCAGCATGTTATCTATCTTAAGGAGAGCCACCTCTAGTGAACTATGGATCCCGGTCCTTGTCTTTTACATACAATCTACAATCTTTTACTGGTTTGTGTTTACTTTCTGCAAACTTTTACTTCTTTCCATTCGATACGTTTAATCCTTTGTTTTCCGCAAAACACGGTGAGATTGACAACCTCATCGGAAGTTGGGGACAAAGTTCTGTGGTTGTGTTGTGCAGGTCTCCACGTTGCTACTAGCACCGGTAGTGCGCCCTGCCAAAGCTCAGCTAGTAACACCTTTGGGGTGTTTCCTTGCTCCTACTGGTTCGATTAAACCTTGGTTTCATAACTGAGGGAAAACTTGTTGCTGTGCTCATCGTATCTTCCTCTTGGGGTTCCCAACAAGCTCTACGTCGAACGACGAGCACATCAGCACCATGGAACTCACAGGAATAGCAGGAATTGGCGACTCCGCACCAATCGCTGGGCCTCTTGGATTCGAAGGAGACGACGCATCCAAATCTTTGTTGTGCGAACGCTTGCAAGTGTCCGGACTGCTGGAATCGGGGGCTACCTCCTCTTCTTCAAATTGGACGGTCGACTCCAACTCATCCTCTTCATCTACTTCACAAGGAATAATCCCCTCAGGAAGAGGGGGCAAACTGGGAGACACCCTCCAATCCTGCATATAGAAAACAAGTCAGCACATCTCAAGAAAATCAGAAGCACTTGACAAATAAAGCTACTTCGTAGCACAATCATACCTCAGGAGGAGGGTTAGAAGCATCAAATGGAGGCATGACTGGTTCACTAGGAAGCACATCCTTGGCGTTGCACTTGGTGAGTAGTCGCACCCTCTTATCTACTTCACCCGCAGAAATGCCATCGGCAGATACGCGAGTGACATCGTCCGCACCAGCCCACTGGAACATGGGGTGGACTCTGGCCTACAGGGGCTGATACGTCCATTTTGCATCACTATTCATTCACTGTTATTCATTGATATATTTCGTATTGAGAGGTGATACTTATGTTATTTCATCTGTTTTTGCATGGTTGATGAATTTTGGAGCATGGACCGCTGCAGTCAGGATTCTGATGGAAAAGGTGCTGTTTGGAGGCAAAATTCGCGAAGATCAGAACATCTGGGAAAATATACGGAAAATCCTATTTTTCCAGAAGACGAAGGAAGCCAGAAGGGGGGCTAGAGATGGGCCAGAGGGGGCCCACACCACCCCCTGGCGCAGGCCAGCTTAGGCCGCGCCACCAGGTGGTGTGGCCGTCCTGGTCCACTCCTGGCACTCCCCTCTGGCGTATATTATCCTCCCAAAACCCTAAGACTCGGAGGGTGACCACAGAAAAATTTCGCCGCCTCTGCGGGGCAGAAAACACCGAGAGAGAAAGATCTCTCCGACAGATAGATTTCTATCGGGGGAATTCCTTCCGGGAGAGGGGAGATCGTCGCCATCAACACCCCCATCAAGCTGGACTTCATCGGGATCATCATCATCACCACCATCATCACCATCAGCACCCTCATCACCATCTCCATATTACTGTAACAATTGGGTTGAATCTTGCATAGTTCATAGGGGAACTTTCCCGGTGTTGATTACTCTTTGTAGTTGATGCCATTGAGTGAACCATTGAATTATTGTTTATGTTCAGATTGTTATACATCATTATTCCATCTCTGATCATGATCCATATGATGTCTTGTGAGTAGTTTGTTTTGTTCTTGAGGACATGGGAGAAGTCATGCTGTTAGTAGTGGAGTTGTGTTGAGAAAGATTCAATAGTTTGATATTTAAGTTGTGGTGTACTTCTTCTAGTGGTGTCATGTGAACGTCGACTACATGACACTTCAGCTATATGGGCCTAGGGGAATGCATTCTGTATTTGGCTACTAATCGTAGGGGTTGCCGGAGTGACAGAAACCTGAACCCCCGTTAGGAAACCATTGCACAAGGGACGTAAGGGTCTTAGAGTTTAAAGTTGTGGTTAGGTTTCTACCTTAATTACTTTCATGTTCTTGCGGATGTTTGCAAGGGGTATAATCACAAGTATGTATTAGTCCTAGGAAGGTCGGTACATTTGCACAGGTTCACCCACACAACACTTAGCAAGCTAAAGAAGATTAATCAACTATATGAAGCGAAAGCAATTGATAGTCTTCCCATCTGTCCTTGAGAACGTTTGGTCATCTGAAGTAATACAACCGGCTTGTCCTTTGCTACATAAAGGATTAGGCCACTTGCTGCATTTATTCCTACTGTCTTTTATTTACTCGTACTTCGTTTACTTGCTTTATCGAAAACCCCTAAAAATCTGTATGCTAAGTATTTGCAGAGAATTCCTGATCCATACCACTAGCCAGCACCTTCTGCTCCTCGTTGGGTTCGACATACTTATCGAAAATACTGCGATACACCCCCTATACTTGTGGGTCATCAAGACTATTTTCTGGCGCCATTGCCGGGGAGTGAAGCGATATTGGAGAGTGGAACTGGTAAAGGAAACTTATAATGTGAGTATTGTTTACTTCTGTTAGTTGCTTTATTTTCGTTATGGATAATTCGTTGAGTTTCTTATTTGGTAATGCTACTACCACTGCTAAGGTAGTAGATAAACCACCACCTGCTGAGAATGATGTTTTCAAAAGACCTACAAGAATTATTGATCGTGTTATGGATAACTACTATGTTGGGGATGGAACTGTCCATCCCGGTGATCATTTACTCTTTATACACAAATTATGCGGGTTGTTCAAGTGTGCAGTTATTACTACAGATCAAGTTAAGAAGAAGTTATTCTCATTATCGCTGAAAGGAAGAGCTGAGGAATGGTATAAGCTGCTGAAGAATGGTCAAGCTTTGGAATGGGAGGAAATAGTGCCTCTCTTTTATTCAAAGTTTTATCCTCCTAGTGAGATTCATAAAGATCGGAATCAAATATACAACTTTTGGCCTCTTGATGGAGAGAGTATAGCTCAAGCTTGGGGGAGATTGAAGTTATTAATGCTCAAATGTCCCATTCATGAGCTCCCCAACAATATCATTATCAATAACTTTTATGCAAGGCTCCCTCTACATGACAAGGATTTATTGGATGCTTCTTGTGCTGGATCATTCACTCGCATGGAAGAAGAAGCTAAATGAGATCTTCTGGACCGTATTCAAGATAATTCTGAAGCTTGGGAGAATGATAAAGGTAGAAAGTCAGGTGTAAATTACGATTATGAATGCATTGAATCTTTTATAAGAACTGATGACTTTCAAAATATTAAAAAAGCTTATGGTCTAGACTCTCAGGCTATTGCTTCTTATTTTAAGGCTTTTGCTTCCTACATTGAAGTGCCTAAAAATAAGTGGAATAAGTATCATGAACCTTATAAAGATGTTTCTAAGAGTGTTCCTGCAAGAAATACTGAAGTTTATACGGCTAATCATGTGTTACCCGGACCTTACATTGAGAAAATGCCTTTCCCAGTTAAGATAAAGGAACATTCTATGATAGCTAGTATGGTTAATGAAAGTACAAATAAAGCTATTGAACCTGATAAAAAAATTGTTGATGAACCTATAATAGCAAACGTGAAAGACTTTGTTACTAAATATGTAGAAGAGGGACACACTATCCTTTGTAAGGATACCTCTAATATTGTTTCACAAAGTAGTGTTATGAGAGCTGGTATTCCTGTATTTTCTGTTAGAATAAGTGATCATTGCTATGATGGTTCTTGTGATAGTTATATTGTTAAGTTTAAGCATGATACTGAAAGTTACTGTGAGAGAGGGAAAAGTGTTCTTATGCATCTCAATAATATCAAGTTTCCTCGTTTTATGCTGAAAGTTTTTATGTTGCACTTGTTTTGCCTTCCTATGCAAGTAGCCTCTGGTTTCAACAACTTGTTTGTTTACAAAATTTCCTTGCATAGAAAGTGGGTTAGACTTAAATGTGTGTATTTTTGCTTCTTAATGCTCTCTTTCACTCCAAGTCATATTCCTGAGTGAGCATCTTCAAAATTATCATGCCTAGCTTAATGGCTATAAAGAAAGAGCTTTTTGGGAGACAACCCAATTTATTTTTTGCTTTTAGTTTGTTTTTGCTTCTTTGAGTCTTGGAAGTTATTACCTTGGTAATAACCTCTCCTTATCCTTTTTGTTTGGTTTTTGTGTCAAGATCAACCTCTAATGAGAGAGAAGTAAGATTTGGGGAAGTTGCTGTCCCGAAACAGATTTTTGTGCTTCACCGTAAAAATTCGTGAGAGATCTCTGTATGTCGAATTGAGCTGCAATTGTTTTTTCTTATGCCCCAGGTTGTTATTTAACTTTCGTTAGTTTTGCACTTTTTGATTTGAGCAACAGAAGATTTTCGAAAAAAAATATCTTTACCAGCTGGTCTGCTTTGACAGATTTTGCCACTCTTGCATTTGCTTCTTTATTCGATTTCCTTTTTGAATTCTTTTTGGGTTTTCGAAAGGAGTTGCTACAGTATCTTATGTTTTGATGGTTTTCAGTTGAAGTTGTACTCAAAAGGTTTTATCACTTCATATATACTAATGTTGCTAATGAGAAATGTGTGGAGTTTTGTGTGAAAGAAATTTCCAGGAAGTGGAGATAATGGTGTAATAAGGAAGAGAAGGGTTTTATGACTCAAGTAATAAGTGTATGAAGATGAAGATATTAATGTTATTCAAGTGGTGACTCCGGAAGAATCTAATAGATATCAAATTCAGAGACCTGCAAAGTCCGTTTTCAAATAGGTAACAGTTCTGGTAAGAAAAGTTCCGCGAAAATACTATCCAACTATATTTTTGCAATTTTTAGACAATAAGGAAAGCTACGAAGCGAAAGAGGACGGAAACGGAGCCAGGGTGGCTCACACCACCCTGTGGCCTGGGCCCTCCCCTGGCCGCGCCACCAGGTGGTGAGTCCACCCCCGGACTCCGCCTCCAACTCGTTTTCTCCCAGTACCTTCCTTTTGTTGTGAAACTTCATAATATGTAATCCCCCGGATATCCCGAGGTTCGTATATCGTGTTTTCGTCGTGTTTTTGTTTCTACTTGTTTCTTCCAGGACATACTCTTTGAAGGTTTAGAAGCACAATGGTGCCCGCCAAGGATAAAGGGAAGGAAGGAGCCTATGGAGGAGGATCTCCAAGACCCCAGGAAGGAGGAGGAGATCAAGAGTGAAGATGAAGATGAGCAAGGCCAACATCCGCACACCAGCACTACCATTGCAAGCATTGGAGTGGTGACAAAACCTGCCAGGGTTAGAAGGACTACACGGATGTAGACTGGTGGGAAAGCTCCTCGTCACTGCTTGGCTCCACGGTCACTTCCTCCACGCACCAAGAATCCTTTCCATACCCTTATCCATGAGCATCAATACCAGAATATGCCCAAGGGGAATTACCCTCCAATTGGGATTTGCCTCATTCTAGCCATGCAGGAAAAGAAGACTTCAAGGAGGAAGAGTGGGGAAAGAATAGCAAGAGCTGGAATTCTCAACCTGACATGATCATGAGCCGCATTGAGCAAAACTCACAGCTGATTCGTAATCTCACCTTCGAGATTGAGGACTTGGGGAAACTTATCAGGGGGCTCATCGAGATGATACCACCACCACCGAAAGAGTAATTCATCATCAGGTTTGGCATCCCCTTGGTTTGTTCCAAGCTTAGGGGAGTGCCGCGGTATCACATCACTATCTTCTATCTTTTTGCCTTATTAGTAGAGTCATATCATGAATAGAGAAGTTATTATGTAGGATGGTTTGCATTATGGAAGTGTCCCCTCTCTCGTTAGATATGTATCCCTTGGTGTGAGTTGCCGTTATGGAATATTAATGAGAAGTTCTATCATGTACTCTTTTGCATAGCTTATATTAGTTTTCAATTCGTGGTTATATGATTGATCTTGTAGTTAGTATTGGTATCACTTTGGGATCATTGAGTTAATTTAGTTGGTTTTGGCAAAACTGGCTCGGTTAGTAGCAACACTATTTTTGAGAGTTGAATAAAAAAGATAAAAGTACTCTAAAGAAAAATAATTTCATCATCTTTCTTTCTTGATTTGCTCATAATCTAGTATTCTCTAGTTAAGACCTTTTGTGCTTCCAAGGAAGATTGCATGATTTGCTTTTATCACTTGTATGTTTGTTTGTTTCCTTCAACTCTTATACTTGCTACCCAGCCTTTCTAGCCAAAAACCTATAATGAGAGGGAACTCTTCTCGTGCATCCACTTCCTTAAGCCAAAAACCATGCCATTTGTGTCCACGATACCTACCTAGTAGCATTATTGCTATTCCAAATAAATTATTGTTTTATCTACCTCCCAAATTAAACTTATTATGTGAAAATTAGTGATTAAAGCTCTCACGAACTTGATGGTACACTTTAATTTTCTTGCATTTAATAACCTGAACCATTGGGTCCTTCTTTGTTGCGTATATGCTTGCGCTTTATGAGTTGAAGTTAGCAGAACCATGTATCATGGGGAACGCTTTCAACACTGCCATGGTACATTGTACCTAGTTGATATCATGATTCTTTTGCCTATGGATCCCGGCGGTGTGAAATAAAAGTGGAACTTGTAAGATCAAGGAGTTTATATGTGTGTTAGAGAAACGCCTGGGCCGCTAGCCTAAGCCATGCCTAATCATGGTGGAAACTTGAAGAATAACTATAGTGAGCATTCTATGAAGCATCCTCAATAAAAACCTATGCAAATAGCAAATAAAAAGATCGCTGAGATGCTCACTGTCTGCTTGCCTTGTCACTTTGATCATGGGATAACTCCTGTGTCATGTGCAAGGGGTACCCCGTTGGCGGTTCTCAATGATACACGTGTATTTACAATGACAAGAGCTTACTCGTGACTGAAGTTGAGTAGCATGAGGTTTGGTACTCATAAGTAAGGGGCGTGAGATTTCAACTTATAACTTGTCAAGCATATCCTCTTAGTTGTGTCACTTTAACCTTAATCACCTAAAGATGCCTATGATAGGCGCAATGAGAGCTGAAAGCTAGTAAGTATCATAATTTTTGGGAGCTCTTTATGAGACTTGCAATCCCTGATTCCCTCTGCGAAGGGCCTTTCTTTTTACTTTTTAGTTGAGTCAGTAAACCTACTCCCTTCTACCCCAGCAAGTATTTTGAGTTGTTGTGTTTCATTCATATGCTGATTTATTCAATCATGTTTCTTGTGTTCCTTGTTTTGCACAGCTCTTATCTTGATGTTTACTACTTTGAAAGCTATCTTTGAAAACCAGTTATTTGTGAACTCCAGCAAATTATCAACTATTCTTCGACCAAGAGCTAAGTTTGCCATTACCAATTATGATTCACTTTATGTATCTTTATTGTGTTTCCTTTACTCATTGCAAGTTAAGTTATATAATAATGAGTTGTCTTCTATTATGATCTACGTATTTGATGAATGTGATGCTTCTTGTCCGTATTCTTCTATCGACTCTTCACTCCATAAACCTGAGGCCATGTTTATTAAGCTCAGTTTCGCTTGGGGACAAGCGAAGTCTAAGCTTGGGGGGAGTTGATACGTCCATTTTGCATCACTATTCTATGTCATAATTCACTGTTATTCATTGATATATTTCGTATTGAGAGGTGATACTTATGTTATTTCATCTCTTTTTGCATGGTTGATGACTTTTGGAGCATGGACCACTGCAGTCAGGATTCTGATGGAAAAGGTGCTGTTTGGAGGCAAAATTCACGAAGATCAGAAAATCCGGGAAAATATACGGAAAATCCTATTTTTACAGAAGGCGAAGGAAGTCGAAGGGGGGCTGCAGATGGGCCATAGGGGGACCACACCACCCACTGGCGCGGGCCAGCCTAGGCCGTGCCACCAGGTGGTGTGGCCGCCCTGGTCCACCCCTAGCAATCCCCTCAGGTGTATATTATCCTCCTGAAACCCTAATACTTGGAGGGCGACCACAGAAAGATTCCACCGCCTCTGCGGGGCGGAAAACACCGAGAGAGAAAGATCTCTCCGGCAGACAGATTTCTACCGGGGGAATTCCTTCCCGGAGAGGGGACATCGTCGCCATCAACACCACCATCAAGCTGGACTTTATCGGGATCATCATCATCATCACCACCATCATCACCCTCATCACCATCTCCATATTGCTGTAACAATTGGGACGAATCTTGCATAGTTCATAGGGGAAACTTTCCCGGTGTTGATTACTCTTTGTAGTTGATGCCATTGAGTGAACCATTGAATTATTGTTTATGTTCAGATTGTTACACATCATTATTCCATCTCTGATCATGATCCATATGATGTCTTGTGAGTAGTTCGTTTTGTTCTTGAGGACATGGGAGAAGTCATGTTGTTAGTAGTGGAGTTGTGTTCAGAAAGATTCAATAGATTGATATTTAAGTTGTGATGTACTTCTCCTGGTGGTGTCATGTGAACGTCGACTACATGACACTTCATCTATATGGGCCTAGGGGAATGCATTGTGTATTTGGATACTAATCGTAGGGGTTGCCGGAGTGACAGAAACTTGAACCCCCATTAGGAAACCATTGCACAAGGGACGTAAGGGTCTTAGAGTTTAAAGCTGTGGTTAGGTTTCTACCTTAATTACTTTCATGTACTTATGGATGTTTGCAAGGGGTATAATCACAAGTATGTATTAGTCCTAGGAAGGTCGTTACATTAGCACAGGTTCACCCACACAACACTTAGCAAGCTAAAGAAGATTAATAAACTATATGAAGCGAAAGAACTTAACAGTCTTCCCATGTGTCCTCGAGAACGTTTGGTCATCTGAAGTAATACAACCGGCTTGTCCTTTGCTGCATAAAGGATTGGGCCACTTGCTGCATTTATTCCTACTATCTTTTATTTACTCGTACTTCGTTTACTTGCTTTATCGAAAACCCTTAAAAATCCGTTTGCTAAGTATCTGTAGAGAATTCCTGATCCATACCACTAGCCAGCACCTTCTGCTCCTCGTTGGGTTCGACACTCTTACTTATCGAAAATACTGCGATACACCCCCTATACTTGTGGGTCATCAGGGGCTAGATGCGACGGCGCAACCATGTGAGAATGAGGGTGCAGCCACCCTCTTCTTTACCCATGTGACTCTCAAGGTCGCAGACGCGCTCGTACAACACTTCTGTCTCCTCAGACTCGCCGAGCATCACCATGTTCTTCCAAGAACGCCTCCTTCTGCATGGTGCCGCGGGATCAAAAGGCGCGAGTTCGAAGTGGTCTCCGTCGGCCTTCTGGTCGCGGATGTAGAACCACTTGTCCCTGCACCCTTGGACGGACGTCATGAGCTTGATATCGAAGTACGTAACAGAGGAGTCGATATGGATACCACAGCCTCCTACATCATAGACTACGGAGCCAGATGCCGACTGACGCTTCAGCTTGAAGAGCCGTTTAAAGAGATCAAAGTGTGGCTCGATTCCGAGCCAGCACTCGCAAAGTGTAATGTAGCAAGCGATGTGGAGAATAGAGTTAGGGGACATCTGGTGCAGCTGGAGCCCATAGAAACAAAGGAGGCCCCTGAAGAAAGGATGCAGGGGCAGAGACAGACCGCGGATGATGAACGCTAGGAACATCACCGGGAAACCAGCAGGAGGACAAGGGGTACCTCACCACCTGGGACTCGCGAGTCACTAACCGCGGCGGACAGAACTCCATCTTGGCGCAGAAGACGGAGCTCAGACGACTTGATGATGGACGCGCGCCACACGCCATTGGTGACGCGGGTGCCCGTGCCCTTCTTCTTCTCGGCGACGGCAGTGCTGGTGCCTGCAACGGCGGAGCCGCCCTTCTTCTTAGCAGCAGCAATGGTGGCAGCGGACTCAGCGGCAGCACCTCCTTTCTTCTTCCCCATCATGCGGTGGCGATGCGAGCGGAGGAAGTAACTAGGAAACACACGGAGTTGGTCCAGCGCCGCGAAACGGGAGGAACTCTAAGAGGCAGAGAGCAGCAGCAATGGCGATGGAGGCACAAAGAAGAGAAAGAGTAGATGAGAAATTACCGCAGCTACGCTGCTACTTAACCCCTAGCGGATGCAATCCAACGGCCAGCAGAAACCCTATTGGACGCGTGGTGCGCATCGCGATCGACACGTGGAAAGGTGGAAGCACGAAACGTCGCCCACTACCTCCATTACGTGCGGAAATCGAGGAGGCGCAGTTAAAACAAAAGATTACACACGCCCGGTCAAGTCAGGGTCAGAAAATGGGACCCACCGCTCGTCACGTCCCGTCAAAGCCACTCACGCGGGCAACTGAGGTCATCACATCATCAACACTGATGTCATCAAATATTGAGCACTAGAAGACTTCGACTACTTTAGTCCTTGCTCGAGTCTTCGACTCCACCAAGCACTCGGGGGCTACTCCCATAGGGAGCGCTGGTCGCGCACCCTACGATTTTATTTTTTTGCAGCAATATGGACATTCAAAGCATACCCAACCACTCGAATCTACGATTTGACTATGGATCATGAGTTACTCCCATAGGGAGCGCCGGAAATAAATTCGACTGAAACAAGCAAACAAAAGACGACAGTAGTCGCAAAAGTTCTTTAGTCCATGCCTGAGTCTTCGACTCAACCAGGCACTTGGGGGCTACTCACATAGGGAGCGCTGGTCGCGCACCCTATGATTATTTGTACATCGTACTGTATGTTGATAACATCCACACTCGAAGTCTATGGCGACACCGCCTCATATTTTCCCTACAAAGAGACTGCGCCTCCTGGGTCACCCGAATCATCTCCGCAATGACAAAATTTGGATGTCGCGCTTGTAGCGTGAAGATAAAACCTGAATAAGGCCTGGCAACGCATTCGCTGTGCACTACCAGAAATATATCCGTGCCTACAGGTACGATGAACATGCCTTGACTAACGCGTCGAGTGCTCACACCCATATACTGGAATTCGACTCCTATAAGACCTCCACGGCTTGAGTCGAATTACACCAGCACTTTTCCGAATTCGAGTCCGGGGACTCGAGTTCGAGTAGATTGCGTTGTTTTTCCCTAAGGTAGTTAACTGATACCGATACATCGGTTAAATTAGGCACGCACATCAACAACCCCTATGACACAAACAGAGCACTCGATAAAATACTCAGTAATGCACTCGAAAGGCTTCATAAAGTCCCCAGGTACTCGAGTCTGGTATATACGGTCCAAATACGGTGGAAGCCCACGGTGTTGCCACGGCCTAATGAAGACTTCGAGTGGCCTACGGACTCTCGATAACTTGCGAGACAAGAAGAAGTCTAAAGATAGAAAGTTTGAAGGGCGTACCCTAAACTATAACCGACTCGACCTGCTACCTGAGACCTGGCCTATCTATATAAAGCCTAGCAGGGGGCAGCGAGAAGGACACACGCAACCCTAGTTTCTACTACCCTTGCCAGATTGCATCTACGCACCATTGTAATCGTCGATTCCTTCGTTAATTCCAAGAGCAGACAAGCAGGAGTAGGGACCTATACGAGGCCTGAACCTGGGTAAACCTTGCGCCCCTGTGTGCTTGTTTGCTAGCCGATTGATGCTTCCAGCGCTCCCTCCTTCTCCAAAACCCAAGTCCATAATAATGGGCATTGATGAGTTAAACCCTCGTCAGCGGGCTTCCAGCGAAGCATGCTGATGGCCCATGGAAATAATCTGCTTAGCGAGGCGAGTGGATTCCTTCATGACAGGCTGCAAAAAAGGGAAGCATGAGCATCGACCAAATTTCGACTGTCAATGACAAGAAAAACTTACATGTTCCTCCAGGGACTCTGAAGTTTCCTTTTGAGTAGACGTCGGGCAACAATATGGTTCCCCCGACATGGGGGAACTCGATGAATGAGCGCCGGAGTTGGCCGCCACCGGAGAAGAAGGAGACCATGCCACCGCCTCTTTCTCTTTTGGAGTCTACGACTCCAGACTCCTTCACGAACATACAATCATCGGATGATGACGACGCGGTTTGGCTACAAAACAAACAGTGCGACTTCAGAAGAGAAGATTTTGGGACACAAGGATGAATCGCAAGAATATAAAATATACCCATCAAAATTGTCGAGGTCAAAGGAGTCCTCAGATGCCTCCATCGGGATCCTCACTTTCTTCTGCGGAGGAGGAGCCATGGAGCGCACAAGCACGGCAGGAATAGGCTCCTCTACCAGAGTCGGAGGACCCTCGGGCATCATCGGCGAGGATCCATCTGAGTTCTTTCTTCGAGAATGCTTGCGAGTGCTGTTCCCGCTGGACTCAAGGGATTCCTGCTCTCCCTCTACAGAGCTAGTGGATTCTGATCCGTCCTCCTCTTCGGCTTCACGAGGGATTAATCCCTTGGGCTAAGGAGGCAATATAGTGGTCACCTTCTAGTCCTGAAACAAGGACCAAACATCAGTATAAAGGACACCCAGCAGGCAATCAAAAAACAAGAAGAACTTTAAAAGAAATCCACCTCGGGCGGAGGATGACTCACACAGAAGGGAGGCATGATAGAGTCACCAGGGAGTTTCTCCTTGGTGGTGTGCTTGGTCAGCAGTCGAAACCGCTTGTCTACTTTGCCCGAAGATATGCTCTCTCGCGAGATGTGAGTCACATCCTCAGTGCTAGTCCAGCAGCACATCGGATGCGCCCTAGCCTGCAGTGGGTGCACTCGATGGCGCATTCAGGTGCGAATGAGGTCTGCGCCACCTACTTCCTTGCCTATGCGGCGTTCAAGGTTGCAGACACGCTGGTACAGAGTCTCTGTTTCCTCGGCTTTGCCGGGCATCATAGTGTTCTTCCACAACCTCCTTCTATTGCATGCTGCCACCGGATCAAAAGGCACGAGTCCGTAGTGTTCCTCATCATCCTTCTGGTCGAGAATATAGAACCACTTCTCCCTCCACCCTTGGACATATGCATTGAAGTTGATGGCAAAATAGGTGACATTGGAATCGACATGGATACCGCAGCCTCCTATATCGTAGACTACCGACCCAGAGCCCGACTAGCGTATGAATTTGAAAAGTTGTTTGAAGAGTAAAAAGTGTGGCTCGATTCCGAGCCAGCACTCGTAGAGGGTAATGAACCAAGCAATATGCAGGATGGAGTTCGGGGTCAGCTGGTGCAGCTAGAGCCCGTAGAAGCAGAGCAACCCCTCGCAAACTTGTCAATGGGGGGAGAAAGACCGCGAATGATAAACGCGAGAAACATCAACCGAAATCTAGCGGGGAGACTAGGGATTACCTCATCGCCGAGAATTTGACAGTCATCTTCCACAGCAGGGAGAGCACCATCTTGGCACTAGTTGAAGAGCTCTATGCCCTTGATGGTGGTTGGCCGCCACGACCCATTCGTGACGCGCGTGCCTGGGCCTTTCTTCTTTCCAGCCGTTGCGGTAGTGCTGGTGCCCGTGGCGGCGACGCCCTTCTTCTTGGCCACAACAGTGATGGCCGCAGATCTAGCAGCAGAAGCACCCTTCTTCTTCCCCATCTAGCGCTTGCGGTGGGAGCGCAGGAAGTAGCTGGGAAAGGTGCGGAGGCTGTCCAGCGCAGCAAAGAGGTGCGAACAATGGAACAACGAGGAGCAGGAATGGAGGCAGTGCGCAAGGACGAAGATGAGCTATGGGGAAAATTACCGCACAGCAAACCCCTACTTAACCTCACCGTAGATGCCATCGAATGTCTAGGAGGAAACCAATCAGATGCATGGCGCGCATCAATATAGACATGTGGTAGAGCAAAACAGCGAACTGTCGCTCCACTCCCCCCATTACGAGCGAGAATCGAGGAGATGCAGTTAAAATCGAAGATTACGCATGCTTGGTCAAATCCAAGTCAGAAATAGCCCCACTTTCGTCACGTCCTATCAAAACCGCTCACACGGGCAAGTGAGATCATCTCATCGTCAGCACTGACGTCATTAACTCCAGCAGGAGCACTCTTCTAACTACTCTAGTCCTCACTCGAGTCTTTGACTCAACCAAGCACTCGGGAGCTACTCCTAATAGGAGCGCTAACCACACACTCGATGAACTTTATATCCTTCCAAGCATTATAAACCCTTCACTTGAATCAATGATTCAAGTGTGGACTCAGGGTTACTCCCATAGGGAGCGCTGGAAACATGTTCGATTGAAACAAGCAAAAGACGACAGCAGTCACATAATATTTTTAGTCCCCACTTGAGTCTACGACTCGAATAGGCACTCGGGGGATACTCCCATAGGGTGCGCTGGTCGCACACCCTATGAATTTTCTTGTACACAACTGTGTGTTGATTGCACACACACTCGAAAGCATTGGAGACTCCGCCTCATATTTTCCCTGCAAAGAGACTGCGTCTCCTGGGCCACCCGAATCATCTTCGTGATGACAAAATTCGGATGCCACGCTTGTAGCATGAAGTTAAGACCTAAAGAAGGCCTGGCAACGCACCTACTACGCTCTACCAGAAATAATCCGTGCCTACAGGTACGATGAAATAAAGCCTTGATGGACGCGTCGAGTGCTCACACTTATACACTGGGATTCGATTCTATAAGGCCTCAGCAGCCTGAGTCGAATTACGCCAGCACTTTTCCGAATTCGAGTCCGGGGACTCAAATTTGAGTATATTGCGTTGTTTTGCCCTAAGGCAGTTAACTGGTTCCCATACATCGGATAAATCAGGCACGTATATCAATAATCCCTATGATACAAATTAAAGCACTCGAAAACATGCTCAATTGTGCACTCGGAAGCTTCATAAGTCTCCAATCGAATCTGCGATTCAACCGAACACTCGGGGGCTACTGACATGGGCATACCTTACAGGTACTCGATCTTGGTATATACGGTCCAGCTTAAAAGAAGCCCACGATGTTGCTAAGGCCCAGTCGAGATTCGGTAACCAAGGAGACTCTGACTTCTTGTGGCACACGGCAAACTCAAGATAGAAGTTTAAAGGGAAAACCCTAATATGTAACCGACTCGGCCTGCTATCCCGAGACCTAGCCTATCTATATAAAGGCTAGGAGGGGCAGCGAGGAGGACAATCCACAACCCTAGTTTCCACACCATCGCAAGATTGCATCTGCGCACCCCTATAACTTTTGACTCCTCGATAATTCCAAGACAGACAGGCAAGAGTAGGGTTCTCTACGAGGCCTGAACCTAGGTAAACCTTGCGTCCATGTGTGCTTGTTTTCTACCCGATCGATGCCTCTAGAGCTCCCCACTTCCTCGAACCTAAGTACATCTGCGATGGGCATTGATGAGTTAACCCCTCATCACCACCGATCTGTGGCCTCCACCAGCGCTGGATTTAGGGACTGCCTTGGACTTCTCTTTACTGCCATGGCGCCCCCCGGCCATCCCACCCCTCGTCTTCCGACTCATCCTCCTCCTTGCTGGCCTCCTTGTCTTCACGTGGCTTGGGAGGGGGTGGGGTGTAGGGGAGAACGGGAGGAGGCCACCCCCTAGACAAAGATTCAACCTCCACGCGAATCTGAAACCCTTGAGAGTTCACAAAAAACATTATAGCAGGGACCAAGTTGATAGGGGAGCGGCAACCAAAAAGCATGCAAACAGGATTAGACGTGTGAATCAGCGAGAGTTCATCCACCACTATAGGCCTGCCAATTTCTCTGGTCCCATTCATCAGCCTAAAAGCATGGCAGAGAGGGGTAGGCACCCCATGTAGCCTAACCCAAACTTTCGTCAGGATTTTTGATACCTGCGGGTCCACCGCGGCCTCGATCACCAAAGCCTTGTGTTTGTTGTGGGGAAGACGAAGACCACCCCCTGATGGCCATGCGGAGGCTCTCCTTGGATGGGAAAACGAACGCAAAATTCGTGGCACTGAGCTTTCTAACTTGCCACTCCCAAGTTTCATCAACCAGCTCCTTAATATCCGCTTCCACTTGTTGGACAGACAGATTACCAGAGTAATTGTAGACCAGGCCCGAGTTGTAGGCCGCCCTCTCCAGCTCCGATTCCGGGATATCAAAGTAGAGAAACCTTTTCCCGAGCCTCCATAACCATCCCAGTGTGGTTCAAGCGCCCCAGCGCGCGCGGTGCACATGGCCGAGATGTGCCCATCCTATTTACACTTGATGCAAAAGGGGGGCTTTTACAGGCGGCCTAGACATGGCCCTGTTGGCCACAGTTGTAGCACAGGATGTGAGTGTCCTCCTCCACCGACGTGGACCCCGCCGCACCGGTGAACAGAGATAGGGACGACGGTGTTGGTGCATTCCTGGCCGTAGGCGACCCCCTAGGTCTGCGCTTGCTCCTTCCCTGCCCCTGCTCACGCCCACACGTGTTGGGCGGGGGAGGGTTCCTGTCACTTCCCTAGCCTTGGGACCCATCCTCCCAGCGGCTCTCCAGCACCCGGCCCACCCCATGCTGCTGACGACACGAAGCTTCTTGCTCAAAACTGAGGCGGTCTCCAAGGTTGTTGTTGCGATGGCGGTCCCCACCGCCACCAGAGTTCATGTCATCGAACTGGCGCTTGCCGCGCTGGGTGTCGTTGTTCCAGCTCCGGTCCATGGCCACCAACTAGGCCACCTTCTCCCCACTGGAGGGATCCGTGGATGAGAGGAGCAGTTTTGCCCAGCGGATGTGAGTACGAACTTCTCTCTCAGAGGCTGGGAACCCTAAAATGGATCTAGGGTTTCAGGAGGAAGCTAGATCCACTTAAGTAGGTGTGGCGGGGAGGAGGGGTGCTGGGTCCGGAGGCCCGAGAGACCCGAGCTGCAGAGACCCTGTTACCCGACACGCATCGCCCATCGATCGAGTCCCGGTTCTGGGCTGGGTCGCAAAGCGAGGAAAGACCCAGGAGGACCTCCCCACCGTCCCCCAATAGGCCCACTTCCGGGTCCGACCCACCAGGCCGAGCTACCACAGAGGCAGCCCCGTGTCCCACCTCGCCCCCAGCACTCACTCCGTGACCATCCGCTAGGGTTTCTGGCTCCCACGGCGGCGGCACCGCCGGAGAGCCTCCCTGTGGAGATCAACGGCGGCGAGGCCGGATATGGCACCACGAGCGTTCCCACAAGGATCCCTGACCATGGTGCGGAGCCCTCCGACGAAACGGTCGGAGAAGGAAGAGGCGGGAATTCCTCATCCCTAGGCACCCTTGCCGTCGGGGAGGGCCCGTCCCCCCTGGACGGCGTTGCCGCCACGAAGCCCATGGCCTTGGCCAGGAAGCCGTCTAGCAGCAACGGACGCCGCGCCACTGAGGGAAGCTCCTCCATGGAGCCACCCGCCAACTCCTCTTCCTCACTCAGATCTGAAAGTGGTGAGAAGCGGTTGCTCGTCAACCCTCGCTCCCCCGAGGATGGCGAAGTCCGCGACCACCGCGCCGCAGCCCCCCTGCGCCGGTGACCCGTACCCTCGACGGACATGTGCCCGGCTCCAAGCGCTCCGTCAAACACATACTCTCCTCCGATTTCCGTATCTTAGAGTGCCGAGGAGAGCTGTTTTTTCTTACCATGTTAAACGTGTTTTAAAAAGTCAAGAAAATCCAAATCAACCTTTAGTGCGTACACATGTGCAACATATGTGCATGGCACAATATTTTGCGGGAAAAAATTTCACATACGTACACTAAGCAAAAAGGACAGCTGCAAACAAATCACAAGCATTTTCTTGTCATCTTATATAGGCGAAAAAATTGTAATTCCCCACGAAACTTTCTACGACGTACAATTGTTGAGATGTACGTCTGCAATCTTTTCCCCTGATTTTTTACATTTAGAAATGGGGTTTGGGAAACGGGAAGATGCTCTATGTTGAGGGATGTATTTCCCATATATTTATAATCAAAACTTGTTTGCAGTTTGATCCTAATACACCACGTGCATAGCACCTACCTTCTACTAGTAGTCTTCGAGTAGTGCTCCCATCCCTTCGGTGCTACCATGCTCCTAGTTTTCAAAATTCAAATTTTATATTTCAAAAAAATTCGGAAAAAAATATGGATATTCACAAGATCCGTGTTTACAATCTCTAATATTTGCATAACCAAAGTCATGATCCACATAGAGATACAAAAATAAAAATTCAACATTAATAGTGGCACAAAAAGACAAAAAACAAAAAATGCAGAATGACACTATTCACATAGCATTTTCTCTTTTTGTTTCCGTGTGTGTCATGAATTTGGTTATAAAATATTTAGGGATTGTAAACACGAATCTTGTGAACATCCACAATTTTTTTCTGAATTTTTTTAAACATAAAATTTGAATTTTAAAAACTGGGAGCATGGCACCTAAGAGGTGGGAGCACTTCTCGGCTTGCTTCAAGTAGCGAGTCTCGAGTCTTGACCATACCTGGCCATTGGGCTATGCCTTCATAGGCCGACACATGGGCACGCGTGCCAAAGCACGTCATGGGCCGGCCTGGCACGCCACTTAACGGGCCGTGCTTGGCCCGTGGCTCAGCTAGGGCCGTGCCTAGACTCCTACCCCAAGCCCACGTGCCAGCACGACATGGCCCATTAAGAGTTTTTTTATTATTTTTAATTTTTATACCATTATATGTATAGTTTTTATATTAATTTTGATAAAATATAGTATAAAAAGATCTTAACGGGCCGACCCGTTAGGCCCGTTTAGCCAACGTGTCGTGTCTGGGCCTCGAGGTGAAGGCCACGGCATGGCCGGTTAGCTTAACATGCCCAAGTGGACCGTGCCTGGTAAGGCACGCTAAGTTCTTAGCGGGTCATGTCGTGCCGTGGGCCGGCCTACCCGTTGGCCAGGTATGGTCTCTCAAGCGAGAAAATTCCAAAAAACACCGGTTTTGAGGAGATTCATCTCAATGTGCACTGATCGTGAAATTGAGCCCGGTTAATTCGATTTCTGGCCGATCTAGCCCACCGTCAGACTAGCGGGAGACGGCCGCCGCGGTTACCGTTGCTCAGCCGTTAACTGGGAAGTGGGTCCCACCTAGCACACGTGTAAGTACCCCTGTCCCCGTCTTCACTCTTCTTCCTCCTCACTCTCCGTCTCTCTCCCAAGCTCTGGAGCGCCGCCGCCTAGGGATCTGCTGCCGCGTTCCGTGCGGGCCGCCGTCGAGGAAAGTGATGCCCAGCTGGGGCGACGGCTCGAACTCGAGCGACTCCATTCTCGGGGTAAGGTGGCCTTCCTCTGTTTCTAGGTTTTCAGATCTGGTATATGCGAGATTTGGGGGATTCGTTCGATTTCTTGTCCATGTGCTTAGATTTAAACACTTCCATTGATTACTAGGACCTAACCCCTATGGACTATGCGCCGGACACCATTTTGGACCCGTCGTTCACCGGCATAGTAGTAGGTTGCGGCACTGTCTGCAGCGTCCACAAGCTAGAGCCGCGCCAATGTGTGGCCTTTGATGGAGCTGACACTAGGCGTCGGTTCTTGATGTGCAAAGTGGAGAATGTGAGTGACTATGTACATATATGAGCATAATTTAGAACTATTATCTCAGCATAATTTAGAACTATTATCTTAGCATCATTTGATTTAGGAGATAGTGATAGAGCATTATTAGATATGTTGTTTGAATAATTCTGTTGTTTGTAAATTTGCAGCAAGTTGAGAATTGTGGGATCCATTCTTGGATAGATGATGAGTGGTGTGATACACTAAAGCATTGTTTGCTCAAACTTTGGGGAATGTATCATAGCAGCAACAGTATTAGGATTGGTGAGAAATTAGAGCATGGGAAGTTTATTGAAGAACTGGCAGCAGAGAAGAAGAAGCTACAGATCAAGCATGCAGCCTTGCTACAAGATGTAAAGAAATTTGTAGATGATACAGAGAGAAAGGTTGTGCAGGAAAACTACCAGATGATCATGTCTAGAGATCTTGATGAACTTGAACAACTGAGGAAGGAAGTTGGTGAGCTAAGGCTAGTCCAGAGAACTCAGGCTGACATGCTGAAAGCCAACAAGCTAGAATGGGAGAAAGAAAGGCAGCTTTCTATTCCTGCTGGCTGTGAAGTATCCATTTAGCCTAGGAGGGAGCTTTCTATTCCTTGTAGGCCTGGAACTGGCACCTAGGATGCTCCTTGGTGCTACAAATGGAGCTCTTGGCTTAGGAGCATTAGTTGGAGCACTTAGAGCTGGTGCAGACCTAGGTGCTGGAGTAGACTGTGCAGGCCTGGGTGCTAGAGTGGATTGTGCAGGTCTTGCAGCTGGAGTACCAGGGCTTGGTGTAGAACTTGATGAACTAGCATGGGTCCCTTCAAATCTAGCATCTGAAGCTGTACTCCCCTACAAAAATGGTGTAACATGCATAAGATGGTTGTATCATGTATATGTGAAACAATTGATGTAACTCTAACTTTATGAAGTTACCTGATGTTGGTTTTTCCTCACTTGGAGGGATGGATTGAGAGGTACACTGCAATTAGTATACCTATGTCCTGCTAATTTGCAGTTGCTGCAAGTTATTGTTGCCATTCTTGAAGAAACTTTGGGCTGAGGTGGTTCAAACTTTCCCTTCCTCCTCTTGTACTGTTATCTACCCAAGTCTACCTTGAATATTGGTGGATCAATGTCTGGACTAGGAGTTCTTATCCACAGACCTTCACCAGGTACAGGGTACACAACTGGGTCATAAGCAGCCAGGTACATCTCCTTCTTGAAAAAATCACTAACAAAATCTTCTGGTTGCTGCTTGGACTTGTAAATAGCAGAGATGGCATGGCTGCATGGGATGCCAGTCATGTCCCACCTCCTGCAACCACAAGTTCTGTTTCCAAGATGAACTGCATAGACCCTGTCCTGAACTGTGCCCACTTGCCACAAGTCATCAGCTGATTTCTTTGCATTGCACTGCCTGCTCCATTTCTTTGTTTCTTCAAGCTTCTCTGTGTAAGTAGGGGTGATGTCCCACCTAGCTGCTGCTGCACATGTTCTTTTTGTCTCATGCTTACTCATGATCTTATTCCTAATGCCCTCAAACATGGTCCTCACTGGTTTGCCCCTAATATCTAGAATCATTCTATTGAAAACCTCACTAAGATTATTAACAACCAGATCTGTTTTGCAATTAGTATCCATGGCATACCTTGCCCAGCATTCCACTGGAATCTTGCTCAACCACTTGTGTGCCTCTTCACTTTCTTCATGCATCAGAGCCATAGTTGTATCAAATCCATGTTTGCTGTAGGAGTAGCTTGCTTGGTCCATGAACTTCTTCAACTCCTCTCCCCTATAACCAGCTGTCTGAAAATTTGCATAGATATGCCTAAGGCAATATCTTTGTGGGCGGCTTGGGAAAACCTTGTTGATTGCATGCAACAGACCCTGTTTTAAAACATTTCCTATCAGATATTATAGTAGATAACATAGTAGAGGATATGGTAGAGAACATAGCAGAGAATATACCTTTTGCCTATCAGATATTATAGTGTAGTTTCCAAATTTTCCTGACTCTCCTCCAATTGCATACTTGAGTTGGGTGAGAAACCAGCACCAGCTAGCTTTATCTTCTTTATCAACTAGTCCAAAAGCAATAGGGAAAATGTTGTTATTCCCATCCCTACCTATGGCAGCAAGGATTTGTTGTCATGTGGTCAGCTTCACAAAACATCCATCCAACCCTGTGAACAACAAACTAATGAACAAACTTAAAAGGAAACAAACTAATGACAAACTAGAAATGAAACAAGCTAATGACTTACAAATAAATGGTCTACATCCATTCAAGAAACCTTGTATGGATGCATTCAAGCACATGAACATCCCATGAAACCTAGGGTTACTGCTAGGATTTTCTGGGTGCATCTTGGTAGTCACAATGCATCTGCTTCCAGGGTTGGTTTTAATGACTGTGTTCAGATAATCTCTCAATCTCCTATACTGCTCAACATGATCACCAATCACAACTCTTATTGCTTCATTCTTTGCCCTATAGGCCATAGTTCTTGGCACTGACACACCATGTTTGTCCTTTGCATTTTCAATCATGGTTTCCACCTTGGTGGTAACATCAGTCCTTATAGCTTTCTCACAAGCTTTAGCCACCCACTTAGCACTGACTTTGCATCCTTCTCCTACTGGCCCACATGTGTGCTCCAGATGCATCTTCCTCAAGCAAAATGTCTTCTCAGAGCCTACTTGAGAACCAACCATGAAAAATGGACAGCCTTTTTCATGGCATTTTGCTATCACTCTGTCCTTGCAATTTCTGTGCAAATAAACATTTCTAAGTTGTGATATGCGCAGCTGTTGAACTGCCCTCCTAAACTGATATACATCCACAAAGCACAGTTTCAAACAAAGTTGCTCCTCAGGTTGCAACCTCTGCTCATCATACCACATTCTTGCTTTCATGTTTTTGGCTCTGCTCTTCTTCCCCTTTGGAAGCACAAAATTAAGTGCCTGGAATCCATCATCATCATCTGATAAAAATTCCTCCTTCCCTTCATCACTAGATGGCACATAATCAGGAAATGAGCTAGTGCCTTCCTCATAGTGAGATCTACTAGTTGGACCTGCATTTCTTGCCTCCTTCTTCTCAGACTGCTCTGCCTCAATAATGAATTCACCGTCTTCTGATTCCTGGTCTGAATCATTGTATAGTTCTTCTTCCTCTGAGAAATAATCCTCCTTCTGCTGTGATTTTGTTTGCCTCTTCCTCTTCAGGTCTATAATCCTTTCATTAATGTCATCATCTTCTTCTGAATTTATTGGGAGAACTGGAATATAGCTTTGTTGTGTCAGCATGTACTCCTCCCCTGTCTCCACTTGAACAATCTGCTTACCTTTAAGATGGTATTGCTCTATTGAGTAGGAAGATACTGTATATCTGAATCTTCACTTTCAAACAATGAACCATCCACATCAACAGAATAAACTATAGGAGGATCTCCTATGTCAGACACATGGACCTGTTCTTCACAGTCCCTTTTATTGAAGGACTCAGGTAAACCACCTTTACCCTTAATGACAGTAATCGTAACACACTTCACATCTTCATATATGGACAACATTTCTTCAACATCCTTGATGCTTTCAACTACTGCCATACCAGAACTGCTTGTCCCCTGCTCTCTGACATAGTACATGCTGTCTCCCCATCCAAACCCCTCTCCCTCTATCATTGCTAACAGATTACAGAAAGTGATATCTGCTCTACAAATGCTTCTCTCCAAGTTGTCTTTGCCGTCTAAGTGGAAACTAACCTCCCAGACCTCATCATCCAGGCTACATAAATAGGACATCTAATTAACATATGCATCCTAAATGGACAACACTACAGAGGAAGAAACTATGAATCTACAGATAGAGGAGAAGGATTCAGATACTTACTCCACGCCATCGAGAGACGAGGTAAACCGAAAGCTATCAGTTGGGCGAGCTTTCCAGGCCTTGGCCAGCGCCGACGCAGCCGCCAGGAACAGAGAGCAGTCGCTGGCGGTAGGGTTTGTGCTGCCGCAGATCTCAGGGTTCGAGCTGCCACAGATCTCAGCAAACTCCAAGGGAACATCATGAAGCTCACCACCGCCGCCTCCACCTACTGCATCCACACCGGCGCCGCCGCCTCCGCCTGCAACATCTTCTCCGGCGCCGGTGCCGCCGCCACCACTTGTCGCCATGGGGGAGAGGGTCGACAGAGCGCGCGCGTGGAGTGAGGAGAAGTAACTGCCCGGTTCCGACCAAGGGCTAGGGGTTTGTGTGCCAGGTGGGACCCACTTCCCAGTTAACGGCTGGGCAACGGTAACCGCGGCGTCCGTCTCCCGCTCGTCTGACGATGGGCCCAATCGGTCAGAAATCGTGTTAACCGGGCTCAATTTCATGATCAGTGCACATTGAGACGAATCTCCTCAAAACTGGTGGATTTTTGCAATTCCACGCGAAAACGGTGGTTCTACGAATTTCACGCTCAAATGTGGTGGTTTTTTGCAATTTTCTCCTCTCGAGCAGCAAAAATCCTAGGGACGGTGTCCAATAAAAAAAGAAAAAATTGAAAAAGAAACAGGACACCCCAGTCCCCACGGCTCCGCTTCCACCCACTCCCCATCCCCCATCCATCCACTCCCAAGCTCCCGCTCCCCACCCATCTGGCCGGCAGCGCCGTCCCAACATGGGGTGAACAGATCTCCGCCGCAAAATTGCGCCCTCACGATAGAACAAAACCCCGATTGAGCACCTCTCGCCAAACCTCATGAAGGCGTCGATCAAGTTCCGCGACGACGACCGGCCGCTGATGCGTGCCAAGGTACCGATCGGTGTGCTCGGGCTGCCGTTCCAGTCCGGCCTCTCCGCCGGCGGCGACCCTCGGGAGCTCCGCTTCGACCTCTCCACCGCTTTCGCCTCCGGACCAGCGTTCCGCCTCTCGTATCGCCCCAACGACCCGGGTCTCCCGTTCGCGCTCTCCGTCCGCGCCGGCGTCGGACCCCTTGGCTCCCCCGCCCGCGCCCCCTTCTCCCTCGCCGCCGAGTTCAACCTCCTCTCTGCCAACTCCGGGTCTCCCGCCTTCTTCCTCCTCCTCAAGCCCCGCCTCGGCGACTTCTCACTCTCCCACACCCTCCGGTCGTCCCCGTCTCCTCCGCCCCGTACGGTCGGGGAGGTCTCTGACAGCGACGGGCGGAACGAGCTGACCTACAACTACAAGGCGTTCTCATTGAGCGGGAACGGGATCGCGGCGGACGTCGCCGCGGCCGGTAGTACCGGCGGGGTCAGCGCGCTGCTGTCGGGGATGCGGCTGACCACGAGGAGCGTGCTCCCGCTGTGGGGCAGGGCGAGCATGCGATTCAACTGGGGGATCCGCGCGCCCCCGGTGCTGCAGGCGGCGCTCGCCGACGACCACAAGGAGGACACCCGAGTGCCCGTCTGCAAGATGCCGCTGCTGGTCATCAACAAGATCTCCATCGAGCAGTCGCCACGCGGCGACGCGGACAAGAAGAAGAATGGCGTAAAGGCGGAGGCATCGCTGCCTGCAGTTGCCGTCACGGAAGCGTCGGATGGCGCGGGCCACGACGCCGGCGGCGAGGGGTTCTCGCTGATGAGGCGGCAGCTGGAGGCGATGAACGCGGAAAGCGGGATGCTCCGCCGCGCCGTGGAGGATCTGCGTGCCGAGATCGGGCGCGGCGGCAGGGACGTGTCCGTGGCTGCGGGAGGGAGGCCGCCGCCACAGCCACTTCACGGCTTCTCGGTGAAGCCGGATCGGCGGGGCGGTGGGAAGGAGCCGGCGGCGGAGAACGCGGCGATGCCTGCGCCGGATGACGTGGGGGAGGAGTTGAAGAGGGCATTGGAGGCGCGCCGGAGATGAGAAGTGGCATGGACAGCTGTGTTCATCGGAAGGGAGGCCTGATATGGAGTAGGTGTATTGAAGCCGTGCGCAAAATGAAAGGTTGGAACGCAAGATTGCTAGGCTATTGTTAGCATGTCAGTTTGTTCGTGACAGAACAATCTGCAAATTGAAGTCTGAATGGCTAGTTGATCGGTTCCTTGTACTCCCTCCGTTCAGAAATATTAATATAAGACGTTTTAGCTTTATGAAATAAACCTATACATTTTAGTGTATAGGTTCACACCTCTACGAACCTATACAGGAGACGAATCAATGTATCTATTCACCAAAATTGATCAAAAGCCACCCACATCAAAAGTAGAATCGTATTACGAGCCAATCGCTCGAAATGATCTGTGTTGCATATTGATAATAATTTTATACTAGCGCTCAAAAAGTTATCCAGATCCAGCTGCATACAGTTCTAAATAAATTTGTGATATTTATTTTAGGACATGGAGAATATTTAGTATTGATTATTTTGTGAGAATATTCGATCACATCGTCAACTGCCATGTCCATACTCAACCATATGGATGGACATACTAGTGGAAATATGGTAGCGGATTTTCTTTTTGAACTGTAAAGGGCTCCAAGGACCCAAACTGCATTAAAAAGATGGAGGACACAATTTTATAATAAAGTCACGAGCAGAACCCCCGAATATGTACATGCATGACCTTGGAAACTACGAATAGCACCCCGGAAAAAATTGTGTCTGCCCGCGAAACAAGATTGAATCCTTGAGCCCAACAGCCATGCCACTAGATGCGGTCGATCCTGACACCACCGGGGACGAAACCACTTGGGGTGCCAGAGGCAGCGGACCCCACCGCACCAGAGCGGAAGAAGATCCTCACACAGAGGATGAACAAGCTCGAGTTAGCCATACACAGGCGTAGCTGGGCCAAGATTATGGCCTAAGATAGCGGGGGCCGGTTGCTGTCGTTTGGGATTCGTTGTAGAAGTCGTAGTTTCCAAAGATCCGGAGCTCGATCGCACAAAGCCAACAACCATAAGGACATTCCCTCCCTCTCCCTCGCCACCCCGGTCGGCCGGGAGGAAGAAAATAATGATCACACTGCTACAAAGGCAATAACAACACTCATATTGGGGGGCTCACATCCGAGAAGCAAATCGTCATCTTCCTCCATGGAAGCTCGACGACGCCAATCTTCTACGCACTGCCATGCCAAAGCACCACCACAGGGATGCCGACCCAGCCACCACCCGACCACACGGAGCATAGCTCCCCTGCTCCTTCCCCCCACCACCATGGCCGACCAAAAGAAGGTGAGATAGCTGGGCGCAAGCGTGGACCCGGTGGTCACCAACGGCCTATTAGGGGATCGAAGATCCTATTTTAGACGTAGACCTGTAGGCCGTCGTCTCCGCCTGCCAGAGCTCTAGGCCACCGAAGGAACCACGCCAGATTTTACTGGTTCGGCCCTCCACCAGTGTCCTACTCCCAAACATTGGCCAGTTGTCGAGAAATCTACATCTACACCTAGCAGCTACTCCAAGGCCTCCCCTCCATCATCTACGGCCAGCACCATCGCCGGAGAAGGCTCGGGTTTGGCCCGGTCTCTTTTATCAACTCACATACATGGGGGGAGAGGATAAGGTCGGAGTGTGGGACATGTGGGCACATGGTACCGGATTGGTAGAGGTATTCTGAGTAACTGTATTGGGTTGTTGTCAAGTAATACTATTAACTCCATTCCAATGAATAAGACTTAAAAATTTAGTCAAAAGTTAAATATTATTTGAACAAATATATAGAAAGATATCAACATCTATGATATAAAATGAATACATTATGAAAGTATATTTTATGTTGAATCTAAACATTGGTCTGGTACTGTAGTTCATATTTTTATCCTCCTCGAAAGAGGCGTGTGCTCCGTTATATTAATAGCAACAACACCATACAACAAACATGCTAGGGCCACACACAAGCAAGCCCAATAGAAGAAAAAAAGAGAAAAAGAAACAAAAGCGACATCGATGGATCGATGAAAACGAAGATGATCCGCAATCGCTACGCTCTTCGGTGTATTCCCACCACGCTCCTAGCACTCCAACACGTTGCATACCAAGTAGCACCTCCAAGAAGGAATGTAACAACAACAATTGCTGCTAGGTTTGGCTCTAGGGTTTCCTCCCGATACACTATGAGGAGTCAGGAAGTGGTACCCCCTGAAACCTTTTAGGAATGAATGGCGTCACCATGTCTGTGTCAAATACATGGATTTCCCTCGACCCTCCAAAAAACCACACCCACGAATGATATGATGCACTCCACCAATCTTGCCGCCAACCAGCACACGCCACAACGGTCTTGTATCACCATCGTCATATCACCATGACCAAAGTTGCAAGGCAGATAAGACCGAGAAGAAAGATCTTCAGTGAGGGGCAGCAGTACACTAGCATACGGGTGGGAACGATCTCCACCGCTATCGGTGGTAGCCGTCCGGATGCACCAGTAGGGACATACCAGCACATGCCCGACTAGGCCCCACATCAGGCCGGTAAAGCCCTGTCGCATCACTACACCAGGAACACCACCGTCTCCACCACCCCCACCATGAGATCATGCTCGTCCGTCTGTTGGGGATGCCGCCATCGCTTTTGAGGCTAGGAGGGAGCCATTGGCCATGCTCGTGCGACCATGTTGCCACACTCAGGATACCATGGCGCCCCTCCACCAAGCAACCGCGTCTGGCACCAAGACCACCCAAAACTCATTGGACCATCACCTAGCCAAGGGGCACCACTGCCATAAGGATTCTCTCGAGCGGAAACCTATTGGAGATATGCCATAGAGGCAAATAATAAAATATGTTTATTATCATATCTCATTAGTTCATAATAAGTTTTATGCTATGTCATACCTTTATTAATAGGAAACATTAGTACACATGTGGTATGTAAACAAACCAAGTCTCTAGTAGCCTCTATTTAACTAGCTCATTGGTCCTGATGATCAAGGTTTCTTGATCATGGACATTTATATCAACTGAGAAATGGGATCATATCATTAGGTGAATGATGTGATGGACATTCCCAATATAAGTATTGCAACACGATCAAGTCAGAAATTTCATTGTTGCGATAATTTAGGAAAATGAAGTAACCTAATCCTTAGACTATGAGATCATATCTAATCACTATCACCGGAGGCTGCCTTGACTGTATCAACCGTCACACCGTAACATGGTGATTATAAAGGTGTCTATCAGGTATTCTGAAGAGATATGTTGAGGCGTATGTATCAAGATCAGGATTTGTTCTCCCGTGCAATGGGAAGATACTCTGGGGCCCACTCGGGGAGATCACATTTGTGAAGCTGCACAACGTATGAATAGGTCATGAGGATGGAATATCACGGGAACGAGTTAAGTAGCACTTATCGGTAACGAGATTGGACTAGGTATGCCGATACCGATGACCAGATCTCGGACAAGTCAAGTATCAAAGTAACAAAGGGAATAGGACTCGACGTTTATGGTTCAATGACATATATATATATATATTCGTGGAATGTGCATGGGTCATTATGGCATCCAGGTCCGCTGATGATCATTGGTTAGAGAAGCATCTCGATCATATATGAAGTGTTCCCAAACCATAGAGTAACATAAGTAAGGGTTTGATGATGTATTAGATATAGTTTTGGAATCATCGGGATCACCGGAGAAAAGAGAACTGGAAATGTTCCGTGTGGATCCGAAGGATGTTCGGCGAAAGGTGTTTTGGAACAAAGGGAACTAAATAATATGTATTTAATATTAGTTAAATTAATTAATATTGAAAATATGTTTTTATTTAATATTTAGGGGCATCCCACCTAAATGGGCCCCTCCTAGAGGGGAGACCATGAAGGGGTTGTCGGCCCCTATGGATAAGGTGGGGTAGCGCCACCCTTGACCGCTGCCCCCACCTCCCTTGGCCGCCACCCCCTCCTAGGGTGCACCCTCCCCCTATATAAGAAGGGGCACATGTGGGGAGGGGAGCACACAATCCCATGCCCTAGAGGCATTCCCCTCCCACGTGGATCTCCTCTCTATCTCTCCCTCGTTGCCTTTCACGCTCATAGTTCCTAGAAGAACCGTGCACGTGGGAGACGACTTCACCACTGCACACTATCTTGCTACTGGTACCTGATCCAAAAGATCTACTTCCGCAATCTCGGCTAGATCGAAGAAACTAGGAGTCATTATATAGCATCGTACATGTGTGAAACAATGGAGGTGATGCTGCTAGTTGTGGCACCTGTCATCGTGCGAGAATCATCGCGACCTTGAGGTCGGCTATGACGTACGACTACATCATCCACATTAATCACGAATATTAAACGCTTTCGTTCTACAAGGGTATGTCATCGAAACCTTCCCATTACAATATTACTCCTAGATAGATCTTGGTAGTTGGAGTACCCTAGTTAGAAAAATTATTTTTTTCTGCTGCGAACCCCTATAGTGGTATTAGAGCCGACCTACATAGTTATGCTTGTAAGGTTAGAACACATGTTAAATGTGGGCATTGATCCTATAATTGTAACCCTCTCACGTTTACTTGTTCATATCATGACATTGTTTGTCGAAGTGTGCTGGGCCAAGCTTACGCGTACTCTTACGCAAGATTGGTTCCGCACTTGACATATGGCTTGTACCATATATGCGTCTAGTGGGTATCTGTCTCTCTTACAATAGTTTACATGGTATTTGCAATAGAGGGCCTCGAAAGGGGTGTCATAGAGACAATTATTTGATCTATGTTGTGGTTGGAAGGTCATAGGTAAAAAACAGTTCTTTTACAAAAGCCCTAGCAGCCACGTAAAACATGCAAGAGATAAAGTAGAGGCATATAACTTTATTTTGCAGGGGGCATGTGATATGATATGGTCATGATGTGAATTTTATAGGTTGTATGAAATGCACCTTATGTAAAGCAACCGACATGAGCCATTTGGTTGTTCATTTTATTTGATAGCCTGCGTGCCGAGATCATGATGTAAAGTAGTGTTACTTTCTATTGCTAAGTTGTAGTAGTAGTCAATAATCATGATAGACGACCAGCTGGAGGTGTCATGGACTTGGTGCCATGCTGGTGGGCAGGATGGAGATCATGTTGGAGCGCTCGATGGAGATCAAGGCGCACTAATGAAGGACCATATCATGTCACATATTTTAACTGCATGTGATGTTAATCATTTATGCATCTTATTGATTGCTAGTATTAGATACTCATCGGTAGCATTATAAGATGATCTCTTAATTTAATACCATTAAAAGTGTTCTCCCTTAGTATGCACCACCAAGACAGTTCTCCGTTATGAAGAACTTCGTGATGATCGGGTGTTACACATCTCGGTGTTTGCATATGGTGGGTGTGAGCCATGTTGCACAACAAATACACTAAGGTTAATTTGGCGATACTAGTATGTATAGACATGGCCACGGATCACAACTGATCGAAAGATCAACCATGAGTCACATGAATGCCGTGATCGGCATTTCAATGTCCACCTTTGCCGCTATGCCACTAGCCGTGATGATCGGGAGTGGTATAGTGAATTAGGGTCGTGTAATCACTAAAAAATTTTTAGGGATGATAGTTTTAGTGGGAGCTCATTTAATAATGTGATTATAACTTGAACTCATATCATGAACTTAGTCTTAATGTCTTTGCAAATATCCTTGTAGATCATGTCATGCCCCAATGTTCATATCAACTTTGGCTCTTTTATGTGCGATGAGGAACTTAAAGTTGATGGGTCTAACTTCATTGATTGGTACAAACGCCTAAGGGATATCCTCATTAGTAATGACTTGCTCTATGTGATACAAGAACTGCTAGGAGATTTTTCTCGAGGACTACGTGAGTGAGGATGATTATGATTATCATGCTCGTCGTGACATTTCCATAACATTCCAATGCTCCATGCTTTACTCCATGGACTCTGAGTTGTGGTTACACTTTTTCAACATAGTCGCATATGAGATGGTCGATGAACTTAAGGCGCTCTTTCTATAGCAAGTCGGATTTATGAAGTATGAGTTTCTGGACAAGTTTTTTCAACTAAGATGGAAGAAAACACATGCTTAGAGAGTCATTTGGCAATCATGCATGAGATTCATGGGGCACCTTGTGGATGTTCTAGACTACTGGATGCCATATAAATTTGCGATAGATGAGATGTTGCATTCGCTTCCTCCCAACTACAAAAGAAACTACCTTAGGCTATGTTGTGCAAGGAGAATCATTCCCCTTTCATGAATTCCTGGCCGAGTTGAGAACTCTGCAAGTAGAACCCATTGCATAGGAAGTCATCAACGGAGAATTTATATTTGATATACGCATTATAAATGTTTTTCCTTACAAACACTTATTGCAGTTTACTATGTATTTGATACTTGTTCTGTTTTATAAAAACATGACCTACTAGTTGTGAGTTACTTGGAAGAGATGATGTGACAAAGCGTGTTGATGGAAAGCAAGGTGTTTGATGGCCGACGATACTCTCTCTATATATCTATCATTTGTATTAGTTGTATGGATTTGAATAAATTTTGTGATTGTTATGAATGTGAACATTATTAGTGTGTCTTGCATCTCGCAAGACAATTATTCATATGAGTTAGAGACAAGTTAGTTGTTCTATTTTATGAAAAATATCTTTTATGGTCACATTTCATTTATGAATGAGTTATTCTTATTTTAATGTTGATGGTAGCAGTTTAAGCATTTATAAAACATTAAAAATATTGAAAGATATCCAAATTTGATATTGACATCTTTTTCGAATGACACTACCATTTAAGTCACGTTGGTGTTATGTGCATGGAGTAGGTTCATTCTAATGAAACATAAAGTGTTTAAATACTTGATCTTTTGACATATGCAAACCATGCCTCATTAGGCTGGATGACTAAAACTCTGTGTTCTAGTAAAACATAATGTGCGTTAAATTGTTGAATATCATACATGGTGATTTCAACACATAGTGGATATCATTATTTCATAAAACTTCAATATGGATTTAAGTGAATATGTGTATTTACAAAATTAAACATGAGTCTAAAACCATTTGACATGCTCAAAGAATTTCAAAGTGAAGAAGGGTATTAAATTAACAAGAATATCAAGTCTCCATGATTTGATCGAAGTGAAATATATTTGAGTTATGTTTTTGGCATACAGACTTGTGCAAGATGTTCCACAAATTACGATGCTTAGAACACTTCAATGAGTTGATATGTTTAAGCGTTATAATCATACTATATTGAATACTATATGATCTAAATTATATCTTACCAAGTTACCATTATTATTTAGAGTTATCAGTTAAAATAGGAAACACTCACTTTAATATAAGGAATCATCCTAGTTCATGGAAACAACACCATATGAGTTATGACATGTCGTGGTTTCTAGAAATTTTGAGTTATGTGATAAATCAAAATTATAACGAATAAATAAGTCTTTGTATTGTATTCTTAGGCAAGTATGGATACATCTTCAACAAGTAAATCCATAAGGCAATACTTGTATTGTTGTATACGGTAATTTCTCGAGATAGAGTTTTCTCAATAAAGGTGTTGGTGGAAGAAACTAAAAGCTCAAACAAGGTCATGAACCTTACCTCCAAATATCGAGTAGCACAACGGAATGTGTTCCAGAACCAAACTCTACAAATAGAGGAGAAACTAATAATAATGATCATGTTGTTTCAAATTAAAACTTTTACTAAAGTAAGTATGTTTCAAGTATACATTCTGCCTCTTTGTAGAATAATAATCATGATTCACTTGTCATGTTAATGGAACAAGATATACCTACGAACTACGAACTAGGAACAAGTGATGGTGGACCTAAGTACGAGAAATGGCTAAGAGCGATGAAATCCTATATTAAGTTACATTTAAGATTGCAAAGTAAATGTTACTTCATCTTATTAAGTAAAGATGTTACTTGATCTTCCCAATGACTGTAAGGTTACAAGAAATAAATGGAATTTTAAAGAAAGACATAAAGCTTGGTTTGTCACAGAGAATGTCTTGAAAAATTCAAAAGTTGACTATGATGTGTAGAGATGTTGAGTCCTTTGGGTTTACACTAACAATTACTACAATTTTAATAATTGATAGAAGATTGTCAAATCAGCATCTCCTTCAATATATGTTGACGAAGGGTTATAATTAGTACAACAAGAAGGTTTTCATCACTCATATGGTGCTAGTGTCTCGTAGCTGGAATTCTGGATTTGATAGATGATCAAGGATTTTGGAATTACCAAAATATCAAGAAGACCTGCACTTACAAGAAACTAAGTGGGAGCTTAATAGCTTTCCTAGACTTATATGTGGATGGCATATTTTGAGTGGGAGCCGAGTGAGTTTACTAGTCTTGTATGTGGATGACATATTTGAGTGGGAGCTTGACAACATTATTATATGTAGATGACATATTGTGAATGGTGTAGATGGTATTAATGATTATTTAAATTATTAAATAATCTATAAATGAAGTTAAACATGTTTAAACCATTAAAATCTATCAATATAGATCGATACGTTTAATAAATTCAGCTGAGTATGTTGCTAGTGTACATGACTATGTGGAAGTCTACTTGACCGAACAAATGTCATTTTAGACATAGGAAACAAAAGTCTCATTCTGCCGCCGAACATACACATTGACATATTATGTGATAATTGTATAATGTTAAAATTAGGTGACATTAACAATTTGCAAAGAACATGTGGAATTAGATGATGTAGACTGTTGATGAAACCTCTTTCACAAGCTAGCATGATCAAAAGCACCAAATGTGATATTGTGTTATGACTAGTAACAAATGTAACTAGATTATTTGTACTCTAGTGTAAGTGGGAGACTATTGGAGATATGCCCTAGAGGCAAATAATAAAGTATGTTTATTATCATATCTCATTAGTTCATAATAAGTTTTATGCCATGCTATAACTTCATTAATAGAAAACACTGGTACACATGTTGTATGTAAACAAACCAAGTCCCTAGTAGCCTCTATTTAGCTAGCTCTATTTAACTAGCTCATTGGTCAACTGATGATCAAGGTTTTCTGATCATAGACATTTATGTCAATTGACAATGAGATAATATCATTAGGTGAAATATGTGATGGACAGACCCAATATAAGTATTGCAACACGATGAAGTTATAAAGTTCATCATTGCGATAATTAGCAAAATAAAGTAACCTACTCCTTAGACTGTGAGATCATATCTAATCACTATCACCAGAGGCTACCGTGACTACATCAACATTCATACCGTAATAGGGTGATCATAAAGGTGTTTATCAGGTATTTCAAAGGGATATGTTGAGGCATATGTATCAAGATCAGGATTTTTTCTCTCGCGTGTTGGGGAGATACTCTAGGGCCCACTCAATGAGATTACATCCGTGAAGCTACGTATGACTAGGTCATGAGGATGGAATATCACGGGAACGATTTAAGTAGCACTTTTTGGTAACGACATTGGACTAGGTATGATGATACCAACGATCAGATCTCGGACAACTCAAGAATTGAAGTAACAAAGAGTATAGGACTCGACGTTTATGGTTCAACGACATATATATATATTCATGCAATGTGCAGGGGTCATTATGAGCATCCAGGTCCCGCTGATGAACATTGGTTAGAGAAGCATCTCGATCATGTTTGCAGTGTTCCCAAACTATAGGGTAACACACTTAAGGGTTCAATGACACACTAGAGATAGTTTTGGAATCAGCGGGATCACCGAAGAAAAGAGAAGAGAGAACCAGAAATGATCTGTGTGGATCTGAAGGGTGTTCCAAGTGATCCGAAAGGTGTTTCAGACCAAAGAGAATTAAATAATATGTATTTAATATTAATTAAGTGAATTAGTATTAAATTTTTTTAATCTAATATTTAGGGGTAGACCACCTAAATGGGCCCCTCCCAGAGGGGATCCCATGAAGGGCTCTCCGCCCCCTATGGATAAGGTGGGGCGGGGCCACCCTTGGCTGCCGGCCCCCACCTCCCTTGGCGGTTGCCCCCTCCGAGGGTGCACCCCTCCCCTTATATAAGGAGGGACACACGTGGGGAGGGGAGCACACAATCCTGTTGGGGAACGCGCTACACAAAACAAAAATTCTAGCGCATAACCAAGATCCAATGCAAGGGTGAGGTAACGGAACATACCCTCATAGATCAAACTAGCAGAAGTTTTTCGATGACGAGGTTGATCGTGCGACGATCCCCGCAACATGCCTTAGTGAGTCCTGGGAAGATGTATTATTCCACGGTCGGCTCCGAAGAACTAGTGCTCCAATAGTCGCACCTCTACCGGTATCCACACGCACAACAAGGATGACACCACGTCGAGGAGATATCAAGAACTCATGGAGGAAGCGCGAATGTATCGATGAAGATCCAGTAGCACTCCATCGTCTGTCAAGATTAGATCTAGACGGGGTAGAAGAAGGAGCTATAGTGGGTGTTGGTGAAGATCTCTTCCACGCGACGAAGATGATGACGCGAGGAAGAGGAAGAGGACTGAGCTGAGGTGGCGGCAGACGGTGGTGATGTCAACAAAAGCAGCCTTTTTTATTGGGACTCCAAGTGCAGAGTGTTGTAGCAAGCTTTTTTTCCCACAAGGGTGATTCGAGCGTTTATATCGAACTCTCGGGGAATTGTGTGGATATTTGTCTTTTTCTCTTCAAGCAACCTGTAAAGTAAAATAATTTGTCTTGTGTCCCAACTCCACCAAGTGGTTGTCAAGCACAAGGTTTCATATTATTATGAAATAAATATAAAAAAAGTAAATAAAGTAAAGGAATACAAACTAAATGATATGGAAGATAGTAGAGTTGTTTTTGGGTTTTTGTGGGTGATTGCAAGTAGAGAAAGTATTTTTGTATTTTCGAAATAATAAATTGCAGAAAATATAAGTGATAGTAGATACAAAGGAAAGGTGTTTCTTATGATAAAAATCGGACCGAGGTACATGGGTTCACTTGTCTACTCTCTTTTTAGGTTGTAGTGATCATAAAACAATTCATCAATGATAAAGATTCATGGAAATTCTATAAGTGCTCGATAAAAGGAATTAATATGGGCATCACATTCTAATAGTGAGATAGAATACATCTCTCTCTTATACTCCTCAAGAAAGGGAAATCTCCATGCAATCTTGATTTAAGAACAAATTAGAGTATAGCTTTAAGCAATATTATATGATGTTTGAAATACTAATATTCTACCTTGATCTAACAAGGTCATCACACTATCACATGATAGCTATAACACATGATTTCACTTTATCCCTAGTGAGGCAGCAAAAGAAAGGTCAAAACCAAAGTAGATCTTGAATATTATGTGTCACAATTCAATCTCTACCCCCATGTTACTCCATCTAACACACACTTCTCCCCATACAAGTTATTGCATACAAGTTGGATCAAAACAAGAAGAACGAGGTGCATGATATGCATCTATTAAAACAAATTACACAAAATAGATTCCAATCTAAAATATCAAATCACAGAACAAAGATCCACCACATAGGAATTACAAATATGACCATAATCATGTTGGGCAACTCATATGGTACTAGATCTATGAAGAATAAGAGAGAAATAGATCAAGCTACTGCCACAAACCCATAGCCCGGAGGTGGAATACTCCCTCTTCATCATGGTGATGATGCTGGAGATGTTGGAGATGGTGGAGATCTCCCTGGAGGTGGCTCCGGCGGAATTTACCCGTCCAATCTTTTCTGGATCTAACTCTGTTTGGTGGTCTTTTCTTCTCTGGTGGATTCACGTGTCTCTCTTCCGGGGACGCCACGGGGGGTCCTTATATAGGGGTGTTTTGGTCAAGAAAACTTCATGGGCAAAACAATCAAGGCGATCGGACGGTCGAGGAGAAAACAAGCATGGGTGGCATGCCCACCAGGCCTAGGCACGCCACCTAGGATCATTTGGCCCTCCTGGTGAGATTCTAGTGCTCCAGATGCTTCTCGTGGATAAATATTGGCATACCCAAAAGTGCAGGTCCATTTGACTTCGTATAGGTCCTGAAACATCAAAAACATTGAAAATAGGGGTTTTCTGCCCTATAGGGTTATAACCAAAATAAAGGGGATCATTGGTAAATCCCCAAAAAATCAATGCAAAATAGGGATATAACATTATATATGATGCAAATATGTGGGAAAAACATGTTAACAAATGATGTCTACAAGAGCATAGATCGTTTGTAGCTAGTTTCGAAGTCCAGATATCGATCCCACACGGAGCCCAAAGGTAAGTTTTTATTGATGAAGTCTCTGTCACACCCGAAGTTGTCACATGTCTTCGAGTGAATTGACTGCAAGTGTTGAAATAAGAATGGTATTCTGATTAAATGCGATAGATTTAAATAGAACTAAAATGTAAACTTCAGAAATATAATGCATAAAAATAAAGAACGACTTTGCTTGTTTGGTGTTTCCTGCAGATGGTGAAAGAAGGCGCGGGGAGATTCAGTTCATGGTGATAGTGAATGTGCCAGGTGGATAAGTGGTAAATGTAACAATTATAATCTTATATATATATATGTGTAGGTGAGCAACCCATAATTAGCCGGAACTCCTCTTGGTAGATTTCATCCCAACTCCAATAATCCTACTAGCCTGCTACCAAAACCATGGTCAGACACTAGACAATTAAGACCCTTCAGGTCGCTTAGCGATTAAGCCCTTGGATCGGACTAATGGAATAAGCACAGTGGTTACTCGTTATCCTCAAGTCAACTAGCTTTCCATTGATATCCCCGTGTCACCCGGGGGTCGCCGGTCCACTAGCGTAAAGATCTTATCTATGTAGAACAAGGTATCATGTTGTCTGGGCCCTTAATTGGATAACAAACATTAAGCATCCCATAGATAGTCAATCACACATAATATAGTAATTAGAATCAATCACAAACTAATGGAAAATATATGAAGGCACATCACGTCTCGCCAATCCCCTACATTTCCCACGCCTAAGGGAATTACTCACACATGAGAGAAGAACGGATCATCAATATAATCAAATAAAGGGAATTCATCTTGGTATTATCGTGGAGATCCACAATATGAATAGAAAAATATCCAACACAATTCAAGATGGGAAGAGACAATCTCAAACCCTAGTCTTGCATGGTGGAGATCCCTCTCTGTCTCTCTCAAGTACAAGTAGGGGCTATGGGGGTGTATTGGCTAGGAGGTCGAAGATCGTGGAGAGAGATAAAGAACGTCTTCTCCTTCTTCTCCGGATCCCTTCTTTCTCCCTTCTGGATGGTGTGGCGGCTGGGTGTTGTGTTTTCACTCCTAGTCCCTTCATGGAAGTTGTCCCTTTTGACAAGACAGAGGCGACGGTAACTATATGGTGGGAACCATAGAGCCGGAAAAATATTCCCGCCGTATACTATGGACACCGGTCCATTCTTTTACCATCAATCTACAATCTACTATTTACTGTTTTCTATTTACTTTCTGCAAAGAAATTACTATCTTCCACACAATACGTTTAATCCTTTGTTTTCAGCAAAACCGGTGAGATAGACAACCTCACTGTAAGTTGGGGGCAAAGTTCTGTGGTTGTGTTGTGCAGGATTCCAAGTTGGAAACAACACCTTGGAGGTGTTTCCTTGCTCCTACTGGTTCGATAACCCTGGTTTCATAATTGAGGGAAAACTTGCTGCTGTGCTCTATTGGGTTCGCAGCATAGAAAACAAAAAAATTCCTACGATGAGAACTATACGCCAAGATCTATCTATGTACATCCATAGAGAACCCTCGAAGACAACAAAGCTTTGTTAACGAGATGGAACTCGTGGATGATGTAGTCGTACACTTGCTGATCTCAAGATCGTGATGAAGTCCAGCAGGTCCGGCTCCAGCACGTCTGTCAGATCCAGCTCTAGCAAGTCCAGCACCACCAAGTCCAGCACCACAAAGAAGTGGTGCATCCGTGATCGCACACATGCCCGGTACCCCGAAAACCTCCGTCACTCGCTCCAGCAAAGCAGCGGAAGCAACAACTCCTTTCTAGATAAAGCCACCAGGAATATGTATCACGCTAATCCAAGACCATGGGGAAATAATACTAGAGGGGGAGAGAGATCCTTCACGAGGAGGTTTGTGGAAGGAGTGAGAGGGGGCCTTTTATAGGAGGAGTGGGGACCCCCTCCATGGCCGGCTCCTCATGGAGGTGACACCTCACCTCCCCCATTCATGTGGTGGTAACTCCCTCCACATTAAAATGCCCCTTCACATTCTCTTTTAAAGTCTCCACTTTAAATGCATTAAATTTCTCCAAATTTAATGCTCTCTCATTTAATAAAACTCTTTTATTAAATTTATTCAGAATTTTGTTAATTACTTTAATTAACAAACATTCACATAAAACCCCCTGCAACATTTCAATGCAGAACCAATTTCAGCAATTTCACCCGAAACAGTTTCAGTGTCTATTGAAATAATTTCCAGCGCTTTCTTAAATCTTTATCTGAAACATATTTGCTCCAAATGGTGTCGGTATCCCTTAAGTCTGTCACCCTACGGTTCGTGAATAATGCAGACATGATTGAGACCCCTCTCAGATCAATAATCAGAAGCGGGACCTAGAGATCCATACTGACTCCTACACATTCAACGATGACTTCTGTGATCGTGAGAACCTTTAACGCTAGTAACTAAATCCCTTTGTATCATGATATAATACATGTCCGAGATTCGATCATCGGTATCCAAATACTTAGTTGGATCTTGTTACCAACATGCACCCTTTTCTCGTTCCCGTGATATAACATTCTAGTGATCACATCACTTGCTTGCAAGCTATCTTAATGTGATATCACCGAGAGGGCCCAGAGTATATCTATCCGTCATCGGGATTGACAAATTCCACTCTTGATCCATGAGCCTCAACATAACACCTTCGTAGTACTGAACCCACCTTTATAGTCACCCTGTTACGGTGTGACGTTTGGTGTTATCAAGATACTCTTCTAGTGTTAGCAATTAACATGATCTCATGGTCTAAGGACTAAGATTACTTCGTATGATGTATTTTGTTAATCAACTTGTTAATCAACGAGCTAGTTTATATGAGAGGCATTACTAGGAACTTTGTATTTTGTTTATTAAACACACATGTATCAACATTTCCAATTAATATAATTATAGCATGCAAAATAAACATTTATCATAAACATGGAATAAGATAATAACAACTTTATTATTACCTCTCAGGCATATTCCCTTCATGCTCATCAGACCTTCCTCTTGGGGTTCCCCAACGAGCTTGATACGTGTTGAGCCATCAGGCGGTTCGACGCTAGTGAGAGGCTCGCGCGTGGACGAACGCAGGGTAGCTTTGGGAGCTCTCCAGTGAGCTAGTTCTGGTCGTTCCTGAGAAGAGAGGGAGGGACGGTTAGAGGTAGTGGATCGAGGGGATCCCGGGAGAGCAACATGTAGAGAGAGAGAGGATCTCGAGAGGGAGAGCTATGCTCAGATCTGGAGCTATGGCTGAAAATCCATTCTCTCCTTCCCTCGGGCAGAATAGGGCAGGGGAGGAGGGTAGTGTTCTCTAGGGAGGTAAGGTGGGAGGTGGTGGAGCAAATGAGGCAGGGAGGGGGTGCTGTGCTGGCCTTTCTCCTTATAAAGCAAAGAGGGTTGGTGTAGAGTGGACTATGTCCATTTGATGGCAATGGAGGGGTGCTGCTCAGGTATTGGTCGAGGGAGGAGGTGGAGGGGGTGAGGTGGGGCCTAGTACACGACCATAGAGAGAGAGGGGAGTGGTTGCTTCCTATCTTTTCATATAAAGAGGGATACACCAATAAATGATCTATCTTTCCCTCCTTTCAAGGGGTAAATGACATGGGGATAGTACATGCTACAGTTAGTTCGACCAGAAGGGGGTCATTGTTGCTGCGGTGAGTGATGGTAAGCTTTAGTGATGATTTGATTCTTGGTTTAGCTCACTACTTGCTTCATTTGCAAATTTGATCATATAGATGATTATGAAGGGATGTTGTAAATTTGACTTGAGTAAGCTGATGCAAGGGTACTGGTAGATAGGTGAGGTCAAGATACCCTTCCAGGAATTATTTTAGATTTTCCAAGGATTTATAGTCCATTAAAAATCATTTATTCAAATAGTGCTAAAATGGTTTTCAGAAGTTGTTTTGATATTTTTGAGTTGTACAAGGTTATATTGATGTGAAAAGGTCCCAGATATGAATTCACACTTTTGGAAATTTTCCCAAGATTTATTGAAGAGTATAAGTATTTTAAAACATTTATTTCTCATTTTTGCCTTTTAGGAAAAAGGGCAAAAATAATTATTAAAACACTTCAGAAATCTTTATTTTTGAAGTGGGAGGATAGGGTATGATATATAGGCCTCAATTGGGCCTAAAGTTGGAGAAGTTATTTGGAGAAATACAAACTTTTCTTTATAAGGAGAGTTTTGGAGTTTTAGTTAAAAGAAAGAATTTAATTATTTTTGGGTCAAAAGAATTATGGATAATATTTGATAAATATTTATATCTAAGGTAGATGATGTACACAATGTGTATCTATCATTTTCAACCTTGGATGTTGAGAATCCAACTTGATTTTTGTAGGAAACAAGGAATAAAGGATCTAGGGTGATGTTATTTTTATACCTTCAAAACCTTGTTGGATCTGGGGGGGTTCAGAGCTCCCCTTAGGTAATGGGGTATATGGATGGATATACCAAGTGATTTGGATCACCATGGAGCAAATATTTGAGGTTGATTCTAATTGAGGTCTCCAAGAATTTATGCTTAGAATTGAATAAAATAAGGGTGCCAAAACAGATTATCAATTAGCCTTCTAAACCATGTGGGTTTTAGAAGCACAAGGATCCAATTGGAACAAGTGAAGTAGGTATTGATAGACCTTCATGATTAGAGCACAAACATGTAAAGAGTTGGTCCATAGAAGATAGGATGAAGGTGGGAGCTTCTAACCAAGTAGGCTAGTTGATAAGATTTGCAGAAAAAGGTATTTTCTTGCCTACAAAACCATCAAGAATTAGTGGGTTGGAGGATAATCTAACAAAAGGAAATAGTGGGACTTGGTAGTCCTTATGATGGTATACAAGAGGCTTCAAGTGCATTACCAAAAATGCAGAAGGATTGGAAATGAGGGATACTCAAAGATGTCATCTTGATAACATTTCCAGACTTGGTCAAATTTGGCAGATTAGGTGATTTCAACTAGAATACAAGAGTTGATGTTTTTGATTGGTTCCAACGTTACAAATCATCATCAAGTGGATGATGTTGAAGTCTTGATTGAGTAGAAAGGAGCCAGGCTTGATATGGGTCTTCATTGACTTGGAAGCTTCTAGAATGACTAATCTTCAGAAGTGATCTGGTTAAGGGTTTTAGATGAGTACTCAAGTGGCTAGAGATCATATCAAACTTGATTAACTTGCTTAGGGTTGATATCCTTGGATTAGCTAGATGCTAGATGATGAGCTCCTATGGTAGCTCATACTACTTCCTAAGCACATAAGTCAGTCACTAGATCAAGGAAATTCATCCTACAAACACTTGAAACTACTACTAGGGTTACCATCAAGCCTAGCTTGAGGTAGGGATGGGTATGTTGAAAGGGTGGAGTTTGAATAAGGTGAGAGTCCTTGGTATCTCTACCAAGAGTAGTATTCAAAAGCTTTATGAAAAGGTTTTGGGAAACCTAGAGGTAAGAGTAGTTGAAGGTCCTATCTAGAAAACATAAGGAGGTTATATTAGGTATCTCTCCATAGTTTGGTCAATAGAAGCAACTAAAATAGTTTTGGTTTGCAAAGGCATCTTGGCTCAGGTTTTGGAAATACCAGAGCATTTGAGAACATGTAGAAAGAGCCAATACAATTTTGTTAGACAGCTTTTGTCAATTGAGGTTTAGGTGAGGAGTATATCATCTGCTACACATTCATATGCATAAGCATAACGAGCAAGCATACAAACATTGCATCACTTAAACAAGAAAAAAGTTTTTGTCCCCCCTGATTTTTGCATTCTGGACAACTAATCATGGTTGCTGAAATTGGGATGTTACAGACCTTTACCCCTTAAAAGAATCTCGGCCCGAGATTCGGGAGAGTAAGGTGAGGGGATTTTGACTCAGGTTTGTGTTATGTGTTTCCAACATACTAACTTACGGATTTCATCCTTGAACATGGTTAGTTTATTGGTGAAGTTGGACTTCAGTCTTCTTGGATGTACTGAGAGTTGAGCAGATTCATCCAGATCGCGAGGGATGATCTTCTGTTCCTTCGGGGCTCAATGGAGGGGTAGACTTATTGTCTTCATTCATCCTTTTCTTTGGATTCTGGAGTATTCTGGACTTCTGGTGTGGAACTTCCCATTGGTTTGGGTAGGGCCGACTAATATAGTTAGTCTATTGGGGGCTGTTAGAAGCTCTAATATACCGAAGGTTAGTGTAGTTAGTTCTTCACTTCTTGTCTTGATTCGCAAGTCTTGTGGTTTCCTACGGGTGATGGAGTCCTTCGGTGGTAGGCTTCCGGATTCAACGTGACTCTTGTTATAGTTGGACGATGAATAAAGGAGTGTTGTGCTATCGACGAGTCTTGAGAGGTGAGTTGGACGAGGTATGCCACCCTACCGAGGAGAAGTCTTCAACTTGTGCTAACGTGACGATGGCAAACTCTTAATTCTTGTGATGCTTTTCCTCTCATCTCCCGAGGTTAGTATGGGTCTTGGTTAGCGACAACTAGCATGGGATGCCTGAGTTACTAGGTGGTGTATCAATCCTCAAAACACGTTTGACAAGGTCAAAGAAACACAGCCACCTACATACAAGGTGGATAGAGCAAAGGGGTCACAGTGTTCTTCCTAACTAGAAACGCAAACATCCCACATCAAGCGACACATTTTGCACTTGGGCAAGCAAACACGGCCTACTTTAGGGACGAAAGAGTTAACTACTCGTGTTATGGGGGGATCCTACCTTAGGACTAATGATCCTAGATATCGAAGAGATCGGTAGTCTTGGTCAACGTCTTGCATATGAATCCTTCATCGTAGCATTGTAGTCTGGTTGATATTGTAGCAATCGCTTCTTCTGAGTATGAGGATTCCGCTAGTTGGGCGATCTTGTAGTCTCCTTGTGTTTGCTAGAAGTTTCTTCTCTTTATCTCGTCCTCGACGTCTTCACCGAGTTCTAGGTCCTAGTTATTTGAAATCCGTAGGTTTTGAAATTTGGACGAGAGATGGAGGAAACATTTTTGAAATCCTTTAAATTAGGAGAGGATAAGAAGTAGAACTTTTCAAAAAGCTTACTTGAAAGTAGTTTCAAAAGACGGTGCTTCCTAAATAATTTTCCTGTCTAACGACCATGCTAACTAAGGTTCTCCTACAGTCAGGATGGCTCTGATACCAAGTCTGTGGGCCCCGGATTAATCCTCCGTTAATCCCTAATATGCATACACCACGATCCCATGATCAGTTCGTCATGGCACATAACCGACAAGTACCAAAGTAAACATCCATTACTTAAGCGGATACATGTCATACCTTACATGCCATTATGGCTACATCAATAATCATCAGTGGAACTTCATCAAGCATAGACCCCGAGCCGTGCCTTAACCTATAGGCAACTGACTAGGAGAACGTCCTAGCTTGCATAGTCATCAACATCACCTTCTTCTTCATATCTGACCAAGTTAATACCGAGGGACAATGCCAGTGAGTACTTTGAATGTACTCGCAAACCACCTTAAGAGAATAATAATAACAAGAGGATATGCAATATGGTTGTGGTAGTAGGAGGGCTCCAAGAGAGGTTCTTTTCTCAAATAGTTTCTCTTGTAGATATAGCAGCTACATATCTTTGTTGAAAACTTTTATAAAACCTTTTTGGAGAAGTTTTGGAAACACTAGGATTGGGTCACCAATTTGTTCCTTCCTTCTGGTCATCCCATGGCCAAACTTCTTTCCTTCCTTTTCGACCATCCCATGGTCAAAACATATACCCTTTCTGACCATCCCATGGTCCGAACATTTCCAAAGCCATTGCTTTTCCGAAATCCTTTTTAAAACAAAACCAGCACCGATCTATAGTAGTTTGTCCAACCCGTCCATAACCGTGGACACGACTATTTGAATAGATTTACAGTCTGCAGAGGTTGTACACTTTATCCACACCATCCGGGTACCCTACCCTGATCTACACCAATCGTGGGTCGAGTAACCTATCAAGATTCTCCGGATGCTCACTCCAATATAAGTGCCTACCCTATGAGAGTTGTTCCCCTCAACACCAGGGTGCCCTATATAGTTCACAAGCCAACCAGAGTGCTTTTTTGCACTGCACAAAGTGTGCGCTTTCAATGAGGGGCTCATAGTAATACGTGGAGGCCCGTAGACCCTTAGTTCCTTCTCTAGGTCGATGTCACCCATGGACCTTTATAGGAGAAGGCCCACCCTCCAGGATTTTTAAATCCCCTGTAGTAGTTGTAGGCAGATTATACCAGAGTAAACAAACATCAAATCCAGCCTTGTCCCATTCCATAGTAATGTGGTTGCACAGGTTAAGTTGTTATAGCTAAAGCTGCAAAGAACCGGGTGCGTTTTCGTAAACATTTTTCCTCCATCTTCTTTCAACATATTTTGTAAAACAAAAATCCTTTCTATTTCTCAAACTTCTCTTGGTAGGTCAAACCTCACCAAGGTTTTATCATGAAACTCTTTGTAAAACTTTTTCGGGGTCTTTCCATCCTATAGCTTTGCTTCGGCTAAAACAGGGTCTCCAAAGGGTCATGGTATTATACACCATCTACCATTCTAGGGACAAATAGTTGTCGTAAAGGGGGTTGTACTTAGTAGTACACAAGTGTACTAACTTGGAGGAGCCAAGCTACTACAAGATATACATCATCATATAGTAAAATAGTGCAGTTTTCATAAGATAGTAGATAAAACATGCATAAGTAAACCAATAGGACAAGGCTTATGAGCAGGAAGGTGGCTTTCCTGATGATTAGCAATATGTCCCTGGAATTCTTCTTAGAACACCCGAGAATACCAAAGCCAGTAATAATAAAAGATCTCTTCTTATCGTCAGTACAAACGCAACTATCGCCGTCGTCGAGTATACATGTAAACAAGCAATGCCACAATCAAAACAGGCATACAAGTATCAATACATACAGAAAGAAATGAGCAATACAAGTTTATAATTAAGTATGTTTTGAGTAGTTGGATTTAAGCAAGTGGGAATGCTTGAAGAGCAAATGTGGGTTTTCTTTAATGAATTTTGGAGGCCAAAAATACTTACTTAAGGGTTTTAATACCAAGGTCAGGTTCTGTATGATTTCAATCTGCAAAGATGATATCACTAGATAGGTATTGATCAAAAAAAGTGGTTTCACTAATTTATCAATTTCCAGCGATTTATAATGATTTTTCTAGTGATAGAAACTCTAGTTTTAGGAAATAATTCATTAGAAAAGTTCTGTAGCTCGAAAAATTATTTCCTTGGATGGTTCAGTAGAATTTGATGGAATTATCCACTCAGAGATGGAATCATGTCAAATTATTTACCATAATGCCCTTAGAAAATTTCTAAAGGTAGTTTTGAAAGGTTTTTGTATTTTTAACCAGATTTAAATTACGGGGTATTTTGATATGATTCCAAGTTCACATGTTAGGTAATATGAATACCTTTCTGTAGAAATTGGATTCAACCTTTTTGGAGTTACAGAACTACTAAGGTGATTTTATTAGTGAATTAACTCTACATAGAACCGTTTAATTCCTCATAAATCAACAATGGCTCAACAAATTTTGGGCTCCTGGTTTGATTGATACTAGTATGCATGTCTCCTAGGTGTTTGAATTAGGTCAATAACTATCTTGGTTTGACCTAGAGAAATTCCTAAAGCCATTTGTGACTATTTTGTTATTTTTACTATGGGCATTATAGGAAGCCATTTTAGGTGGGGCCAGGGGCATGCAAGGTATCTAGGATACCTTTCATCCTAAACAGGTTTTAACTCAAGGGGAGCTATAAATCTCACAAAAAGGTTTTTATGAAGTAATAGTATACATCTAGGCACATAAGTTATTGGAATACTTCTGGACATTATTTGAGTCAACTAAAGGTACTGCATGTTAGAGGATTTATCATAGAACATGTACAAAAATGGATCTGGGCAAAAATATTTAATTTCCATTTTATTTTGAATTAAACTGAGTGGTTTTCTTCAGATCTCTAAATATCCAATATAAAAAGAAAAGGGCAGGGGTGGCCAGGCCAGATCTGGAGGGGAAATGGGCTGAGCGGTGTCCGGATCCGGTCCAACCAGTGCTGCTGCACATAGGAAGGCGGTTCAAACCGCTGACAGGCTGGCCCCGCCGGTCAGCCTCAGCTAGAGCCTTAAGCGGTATGGGGCGCTAGGTGTCGTAGATCTTAAACGAGATGGACGGCGGTGAGTCGTCGTCCTTCGGCGGCGCGAATAGAACTAGGAAACCCTAGCAAGGTTTTGGCAGCATGTGATGCTTACCAGTGGGTAGGGAGGCGAGGTGGAGGGGGCAGGGTGATGCGGCGTGTGATGGCAATTCCGACGAGGGGCGGCATGGGGAGGTTCGACACTAGTGAGATCCTCGTGTGTCGATGACCGAAGGGTAGCTTTGGGAGCTCTCCAGCGAGGTGGTTCTAGTCGTTCCTGAGAAGAGAGGGAGATAGGGTTAGAGGTAGTGGATCGAGGGGATCCCGGGAGAGCAACATGTAGAGCGAGAGAGGATCTCGAGAGGGAGATCTATGCTCTGGTCTGGAGCTATGGCCGAAAATCCATTCTCTCCTTCCCTCAGGAAGAACATGGCAGGGGAGGAGGGTAGTGTTCTCTGGGGAGGTAAGGTGGGAGGTGGTGGAGCAAATGAGTCAGGGAGGGGGTGCTGTGCTGGCCTTTATCCTTATAAAGAAAATAGGGTTGGTGTAGAGTGGACTATGTCAATTTGATGGGAATGGACGGGTGCTTCTCGGGTATTGGTCGAGGGAGGAGGTGGAGGGGGTGAGGTGGGGCCTGGTACATGACCATAGAGAGAGAGGGGAGTGGCTGTTGCCTAGCTTTTGATATAAAGAGGGATACATAAATAAATGATCTATCTTTCCCTCCTTTCAAGGGGTAAAGGACATGGGGAGAGTACATTCTACAGTTAGTTTGACCAGAAGGGGGTCATTGTTGCTGTGGTGAGTGATGGTAAGCTTTGGTGATGATTTTATTCTTGGTTTAGCTCACTACTTGCTCCGTTTGCAAATTTGATCATATAGATGATTATGAAGGCATGTTATCAATTTGAATTGAGTAAGCTAATGCAAAGGTACTGGTAGATATGTGAGGTCAAGATACCTTGATAGGAATTATTTTATATTTTCCAAGGATTTATAGTCCATTAAAAATCATTTATTCAAATAGTGCTGAAATGGTTTTTAGAAGTTGTTTTGATATTTTTGAGTTGTACAGGGTGATTTTTTGATGTGAAAAGGTCCCAGATATGAATTCACACTTTTGGAAAATTCCCAAGATTTATTGAAGAGTAAAATTATTTTAAAACATTTATTTCTCATTTTTGCCTTTTAGGAAAAAGGCATAACTAATTATTAAAACACTTCAGAAATATTTATTTTTGAAGTGGGAGGATAGGGTATGATATATAGGCCTCAATTGGGCCTAACTTTGGAGAAATACAAACTTTTCTTTATAGGGAGTGTTTTGGAGTTTAAAAGAAAGAATTTAATTCTTTTTGTGTCAAAAGAATTATGGATAATATTTGATAAATCTTTATATCTAAGGTAGATGATGTGCACAAGGTGTATCTATCATTTTCAACCTTGGATGTTGTGAATCCAACTTGATTTTGGTAGGAAACAAGGAATAAAGGATCTAGGGTGATGTTATTTTTATACCTTCAAAACCTTGTTGGATCTGAGTGGTCTATGTGTAGGCACAGGTACAAATAGAGGAATCATCAAATTCTGGCATTGTTAATCTTGTTCTTGGTACCCAATTGTTGCAATTTGGATCTTGGTGGTATTGTGTGATTAGCGGCCTGAGCCGACTTTACGATCTTTGGATTGAGACTGGTTTGTAAAGTGTACTTAGGGTGTACAAAACAACTTTATGAGTGCCTATTTTTTTGCAATAGTCGAGAGAATTTTCGCACATTGGGCTTATGTGACTTTGGTGAAGTTCACATGAGGGTCATGCATATAGACGGAGTCTAGTGAAGCTATTGTACTATTCATAGTGCAATGGGGACACATCCCAAACAAGTCAAAAAGAAAGACGATCGATGATGATGCTTACTTACCACGTAGGTAATGAACGGATCTCTACGTAACCATAGATCCTCGTAAGTTAGCAAAATGGCTATTACAATAATATACGGACAATCATCCGGGTTCCTGCCACTCATGCCTGACGAGGTTACAACATAACACATCTCATACCTCACATTGCAAGCATTGCATTGCTATACCACATCACTTCCCTGCAAAAGCAAGTTAGACGCCTCTAACACATTTTGCTAACTTACGGGGATCTATGGTTACGTAGAGATCCGTTCATTACCTACATGGTAAGTAAGCATCATCATCGATCGACTTTCTTTTTGACTTGTTTGGGGTGTGTCCCCATTGCACTATGAATAGTACAATAGCTTCACTAGACTTCGTCTATACGCATGACCCTCGTGTGAACTTCACCAATAAGCCCAATGTGCAAAAATTCTCTCGACTATTGCAGAAAAATAGGCACCGACAAAGTTGTTTTGTACACCCTAAGTACACTTCACAAACCAGTCTCGATCCAAAGGTCAGGCACCGACAAAGTTGTTTTGTACACCCTAAGTACACTTCACAAACCAGTCTCGATCCAAAGGTCGTAAAGTCGGCTCAGGCCGCTAATCACACAATACCACCAAGATCAAAATTGCAACAATTGGGTACCAAGAACGAGATTAACAATGCTAGAATTTGATGATTCCTCTATCCGTACCTGTGACTACACATCGACCGCTCGGATACCACTGTTGGGGAACACGCTATAGCGCATAACCTAGATCCAATGCAAGGGTGAGGTAACGGAACATACCCTCATAGATCGAACTAGCGGAAGTTTGTAGATGACGAGGTTGATCATGCATCGATCTCCGCAACAGGCCTTAGCGAGTCGCGGGGAGATATATTATCCCACGGACGGATCCAAAGAACTAGTGCTCCAAGTGACGCACCTCCACCAGTATCCACACGTACTGCGTCGAGGCAAGATCAAGAACTCGCGGATGAATCGAGAACATGTTAATGAAGATCCAATAGCACTTCGTCGTCCGTTAAGATTAGATCTAGACGGGGTAGAAGAAGGAGCTACTACGGGCGTTGGTGAAGATCTCTTCCACGCGACGAAGACGATGACGTGGGGAAGAGGAAGAGGACCGGGCTGAGGCGGCGGTGGTGGGCGGCAGCGGGCAGCGGTGGTGGTGGTGGCTTGGGCTAGGGCGTGGATTAGTGTGTCTTGCCCTGGGCCCTCTCCCCTCAATATATAGGTGGATTCCATCCTCCATATAGGAGAGTAGGACTAGGATTCGTATCCTACAAGGACTCCTCCTTTTCCTTTCTTCCACTAATATGAGAGAGAGAGAGGAAGTCCGTATCCAATACGGAGTCCACATCAAATACATAGTCCTCCCCAAAACCATCTTGGGGGAAAGTTTGAGACCGGGAAGGACTCCTCCCGCCGCATGGCCTCACCCCGTCCCACCTCCTCCACCCGCCGGCCTAGGGGAGGGCCTTGGACGATTCGACAGGGTTTCCTCCCCCCGCATGCACGTGTGGCCCAGTGAGCCCATGTGGCCCTTCGGCCCATGGGACCCACTGGGATATTAATAAATAATAATTTCTTATTTATTATTAATCTAAATATTTATTCCGAAGCTTTACGAATTAACTTTCGGACAACTCTGTATTAATTTGAAACCTTCCTAAAATATTCCTAGTGTCCTATTTTAATGTCCGGAACCATTCCATCCAGTATCGGCGATATCCCGGACAACTCCAGAATATTACGAGACGCTCCCATGCTTTCGTAATTACTTCATCTAACTATCTCATTCGCACTCATATTCTAAATGTCGTAAGCATCATAAGTGTGTGACCCGGTAGGTTTGGATATTTGCGGACATGTCCGGAACTGATTCCGTTGACAATGATTACTATTAGTGTCTTGATACAAGTAGCTACCCCTTCAAATAACACGAATTTATTTATCATGTGAACCATGGTATTGTGCCCGATACATATCATATTGATTCGTCGATACTTTCATTGCTCGAGATGAAACACTAGGTTATTATCGTTGACTGACATGTACTCTTTACTCATACCATACTATCGATGTTCTTGTGTTCAACTTGATCACGTGTTTTGCCAGAGGATGATGGACATCATAGTATATGAGTGGGCCTAGAGTGTATCTCTCCATCATCAGGAGTATCAATTCCCACAAGCACACCATGCGAATGATTGGCGAACCATCTGGTATGAACAAGCATCACTTTATAATTACTCTGTTAAGAGCAATGTTTGGAGAATCTTGCCATTTCGATAGTGTTCCCAAGTTCACATATGTCTTGTGGTCAAACAATTTCTAGTAAAGGCAATACGATGTCATATGAGATTAAACCAATAATTTATATTGACGATGCGTTTCATGGTATCTCATGTTTGGGTCTATCCATCGTTGTTGTTCTCCAACAACTCCGATCACATATGTTATTGGCAACACCACAATCATATTGTCACTTTACCCATAGTTAGGAAACCAAAACTATCATTGACATACATACTAGACACACATGCATGACCAGGGATATCTTTATATTGTGTTTATCATCCCACACATGTATGAGGGTTTTCCTCCAAATACACATTATTCGGAACTAATTCAAATATAGCAGAAAACGATAAAATTAATTATGAAACAGAAATATGAATAATAACACATTTATTATTGCCTCTAGGGCATATTTCCATCAAATCCCATGCCCCAAAGGCATTCCTCCTCCCACGTGGCTCTCCTCTCTCTCTCTCTTGTTACCTTTCATGCTCGTGGTTCCTAGAAGAACTATGCATGTGGGAGACGACTTCACCACTGCATGATGTCACTCTACTAGTACCCTAATCCGAAAGATCTACTTCTGCAATCTTAGCTAGATCGGGGAAACCATGAGTTGTTGTTGAGCATCATACGTGTGTGAAACCATAGACTTGCTGCCAGTTGTGGCACCTATCATCGTGCAAGGATCACCATGACCTTGAAGTCGGATACGACATACGACTACATCATCCACGTTCACCGTGAACATCAAACGCTTTCGATCTACAAGGGTATGTCACTGAAACCTTCCCATTACAGCATTACTCCTAGATAGAGCTTGGCAGTTGGCGTATACTAGCTAGAAAAATTATTGTTTTCTACTCTGAACCCCTACAAAACCCTAGTGCATTGGACATGATCAACCATCACCACTGGCCCCGTGTAGGCAACGTTTGATGATCCCTACGGAAAGGGCCCTGATCTGGGCCAAGAGGGAGTTATTGGCCATGCTCATGCAACCATGTTGTGACACTCAGGCTACCATGGTGCCCCGCCGCTAAGAGACCACACCCCTCCTCCAAGGCCACCCAGAACTCTCTAAACCACCACCTGGCTGAGGGGTTCACCGCTAGAAGGATTCCCTCAAGTAGAAACCCTAGCATGGAGGAGAGAAATGACCACCACCACTGGCCCCACGTTGTCAACCGCTGGTCACCCGTGTCGACGACAGCGGGAGGGGAAGGTGAAGGATATATGCCCTAGAGGCCAATAATAAATTTGTTTTATTGATATATCTTTGATGTTCATAATATTTTTGTATCATGCTATATTTGTATTAATTGGAAACATTAATACAGGTGTGGTATATAAACAACCAGGTCCCTAGTATCCTCTAGTACTAGTTCGTTGGGCAGATGATGACCGAGATTTCTTGATCATGGATTTATTAACGTCAACTGACAATGATGTCACTCCATGAAGTGATGGACACACTCGACTGTAAATTGGAACGTGATCCAGTCACAAAGTTCAACGTTGCAATATCTAGCAAAGCGTAGTAACTTACTCCTTTGATCGTGAGATCATATTTAATCACTATCTCCCGTGGATGCTTTGATCATATCAACTGCCATGACTGTAACTGGGTGGCCATAAATATGTGTACTGGGTATTCCAATAGAATAGGTTGAGGCGTATGTATCGAGATCAGGATTTGCCTATCCGAGTGACAAATAGATACTCTGGGCCTACTCGGTGAGATTACATCAATAAGCTTGCAAGCATGTGACTAGGTCACGAGTAAACATTTTTATCAGTAACAAGATCCAACCGGTATGATGATACCGTAGGTCTTGGACCAACCATGCATCATTGTGCAAAAGGAATAAGACTCAATGTTTAAAAGGTTCAAGCAATCAAAAAATTCGTGGAATGTGAAGGGACCATCATGAGTTTCTAGACACCGCTGCTAGTGATTGATCAGAGAGAGTATAGATCATGTCTGAACATTCCCAAACTATAAGGGTGTCATGCTTAAGGGTAGAGACGTCGTGGGTTGATCCATGACCGTAAGAAAAACGGAGAAGAGAGAAAACAAGAAGTGTTTTAGAGAGATACCGAAGTGTTTAGAAGTTATTCAAAAATAGTTTTGAATAAAGAGAATTAAATAAAAGGTATTTAATATTTAGTTGGTGGAATTAATATTAAATATATTTATTTAAATAAATAAAAATGGTAAAATACCCATACATACGTCCACCGCTGCAGGCCACCAGGTGGGATTGGTGCATGTGGGTGGGGTCCACCCCACCGCCGGCCAGCCAATCCTCCACCTATCCCAAAGTTTAGTCCCACCTCGGGAGTTGTAGGGGTGGGCATGCCCAGTTTTCCCTATATAAAGAGGGACATTCCTCCTCCAAATCTCATTCCACAATTGGCCTTTGCCATTCTCTCTCCCTCCCTCTCGTGCGTGTTCCCCAGTTTGGAACGTGCTCCACGAGGTAGAGAATTCTCCACCAAACGTATGTCGTTGTGCATCTAGAGTTGGTCCGGATCTTCTTCTTCTGTTGCCTTGCTGGCCGGGGAGCGGGAGACTTCTTTTACACCGGACGTGTGTAAAACTTTAGAGGCACTATCATTAGTGGTGCTGGGAGTTTGAAGCCTTCTAGACCTTGAGGTCTGCTATGCTCGGCTTCATTAGCAACGTTTGTGCGGGAACATAGTCCCGCGTTCGGCATTCAACGGTATGAATATTGTATCCCACTTATTACTGTACTTCTCCATAGATAGATCCTGGTTAGTGCATTTTCTTAGTTGGAATTTTTTGTTTTCTACCATAGAACCCCTTTAGTGGTATTAGAGCGATCTATGCGTAGATGTATCAGTACGAGTAGAACACACATTGACTGTGTGGGCATTGATTTTCTAATTGCTACCCTCCCACATGTACTTGCTCATATCATGGAAATGCCGGATGGAGCGGCCCAGACCGACCTTACGCATAACCACTACAAAAATACCCCCATACCTGGCGGATTTTTGGGGAGGCATAAGCAAAAAGAACCATCAAAAGTTGACCACGTGACGGATGGGCTGTTGCGACAGACACGTGTACGCCATGGCACACTCGATACCAGTGGATTATGGTGTCATGGTACGTGACTGGCAATCTTGGTGCCACCGAATGTCGAAGTTGCTCGATGTAGGCTGTTATGATTGTGCTAAGATAGTAAGCGTTGTGCTGACTGGTCAAACACATCACACTAAGTGATGAGATCCACCACTAACAAGTTGCTACCTGTTAGACTCAGTTGTTCACATTTTTTTATCATACACCCGGAATAAATGTTTTCATTTTCCTCTCCGCATTTTTTGAGAGATCCTCTCCTGCGATTAAAACAAGACCGTCCACCTCCTCCAATCCTTCTCATCTTTTTTAGATTACTCCAATCCTTCTCGTGTGTGGCTACAGGGAGAAGGAAAGTGTTATGAAATTTCTTTATGGCCCCTTGCGAATATGTCCCCTAAACCTGGATGCATGAACCGCACTTGCTTAAATGGCCCAGACTTCGTACTCCCCACTCCCCACTCTTTATAATATAGAGGAACCCTAGCAACTAATCCTATTATCAGTCCCCACCTCACACAGACACCTCCAACTCAAGAACTCCACATGTAACATCTCAACCAGGTAGTGCATGATCTAGCGCGGTCGTACCATCCTAGATCTTGCGTGGTCGTTGGCTCGCCTGATCTTGCTTGGCCCCGCCATGCCAGACCTTACTCGGCCCTGCTGCGTCGGATATTGCACGGGCCCGCTGTTGGCTTGTCCGATCTGCAGGTCCTCATCTTATGTAGACATCTTTATTGGCTTGCACTTTTAGATCAACTCCTAATCATCTTTCTTGTTGTTCTTTCAGTTCCAAGAGTAGTTACCAGCATATGGTGTGTGCTCAAAGTCAGATTCGTTTTGATGATGTTGGCGAGCATAGACTCTTCAGCGCTGACATGATGTTGATGTCAATCGGAATAGAGAGGAGCTCAAGAAGTCTAGGACTAGATAGGACTTTTCTCCTAATTAGGTGTAGTTTTAGGTTTGAGAGGTAGATATTCTGAATAGAGAGGGGTTCAAGACCCTCGAGGTTATTAGAAGATGCTACCTCAAATTTAATGATTAGAGAGGGGCTCAAATCCAGTGTAATATGATATGATGCAATGAATATTTTATATATGAATAAACCAGAATGTTCGAATTGCAATGATATTAGCAACGTAAATCAGTTATTCTTAATGTAATTAACTTTTAGTGATGCTGGACGGTGTAACGCGGCAAATAATGCACGGTTATGTAGCACTAAGTTTCTGCCGTCTTCTATAATGTAATGTGGACCTTCCTCTATCGCACCGCAGAAGCGCTAGGACGAAGGATCACGTCGTGCCGAGCAAAAAAATCTTCCACACATGCACAATCCCCGATGTAGTTATCCCTGGTGGATTGTTTGCCATGCCAACGCGAGCGCAGCGACTAAGGCTGTGCCTCAGCGTCTATAAGCGCTAGGCCCCGACCTCCGTGTTGTGGTTAACCTTATGCGAGATAGGTTCCACGACTGACATATGGCTTGTACCATATAAGTGGATAGCGAGTGTCTGTTTCTCTGATATTAGTTGATATGACATTTACAAAGGATGACCCTAAAAAGGGATTTAAAGTGGAAATTAGTTAATCCATGTTGTGGTTGTGATTGTAGGTAAGAAATGGTTCTTGTGCGAAAGCCCAAACAACCACGTAAAACATGCAAGGATAAAGTAGGAGGGTCTAAGTTTATTTTGCAGGGGGCTAGTGATATGTGTGGTCTAAGTGTTTATGGGATGAACAGTCGAATGCAAGGTGGCACCGTGAACCTGGTGCAATGCCGGCGCACTTGATGAAGGTCAAGGCGCGATGACCACTACATATCACATAAACTGTTTACATTTGATGTTAATTGTTGTGTATATCTTGTTGTGCTGGTATTAGACTTACAACAGTAGCATGATGACATAATCCCTCAAAACAATAATTCCAATGTTCGTGTTCTCCCACAAGTGTGCACCACCAAGGAATTCCTTTGTTATGAAGCAGGCCATGATTATTGGGTGCTAGACATATCGACATTCACATACAGTGGGTGCAATCCATGTATGCACTGGAATACACTATGGTTAAATATGGCGATCCTAGCATGTACAAACATGGCCTTGAAACACATAGGACCAAAAGGTTAAGCATGAGTCACATGCAGATGTGATTGATATGTTGATATCCACCCTGGTAGCTATGTAAAAGGTTGTGATGATCGGGGATGATATAGTTTAAAGGGGCCATGTAATCACTAAACGAATGTAGAGGGATGTTCGTTTGAGTGGGAGTTTTGGTATTTAGTTCAAATAAATGAGAACAAATATTATGAACATAAGATTAATTACTTTGCAAATACCATTGTAGATGCCTTGCCCTACCTTTAACCTTGGTCCCTTCCTTGAGAAATAAAACCTCAAAACTGATGGGACGAACTTCACCGCCTGGTCCAGCAATCTGAGGATTCTCCTTGTTCCCTAGAAGCTCTCCTACATACTTGAAGTTGCGATAGGAGACCCGCTCGTTGCTGATGTCTCCGAAGCTGATAAAAATGTTTATCAGTAGAAGGCGGATAATAACACTTGCGTATATAGTGGCATGCTCTATGCCATGGAGGCGGACCTGCAAAAGCGCATTGAGAACAAGAGCGCATTTGAGATCATCAGTGATCTCAAGGTCATCTTTGTGCCCCAGGCCCGGTCTGAGAGGTATGAGGTTTCAAACCTCTTCTTCTCGGCCAAGATGAAAGAGCATAACAACTTGAGTGAGCATGTAGTCAAAATGTCTGGCTACATTCAATGCCTGAACGATCTTGATTGCAAAATCAATGACGAGTTGGAGATTGATAGGGTGTTGCGGTCTCTGCCCCTAGCTACCAGAGTTTTGTGCTGAACTACAACATGCAGGGGATGACCAAAACCTTGTTTGAGTTGTTCGCCGTTCTCAAACATGCTGAGGTTGAAATCAAGAAGGATCACATCATCTTGATGGTCAATAGGACTATTGACTTTAAGAAGTCCACCAAGAAGGGAAAGGGCAATATTGGAAAACCCAAGAAGGAAGGAAAGCCTATTGCCGCTTCCTGTAGGGTGCCTAAGGCCAATCCCGACGTCACATGCTTCTACTGCAAGGGTGAGGGTCACTAGAAACTCAACTGCCCAACTACCTGGATGACAAGAAGGCTAGAAAGATCATTCCCAAAGAGAAAGGTATATGTGATATACACATTATTGATGTTTCCTCACTAATGATAAAAGCAACACCTGGTAATTGATACTAGTTCTGTTGCTCGTATTTGTAACTCTCAACAGGAGTAGCAGAATAAGTGGCGCCTAGTGAAGGACGAGGTGACGGTGCATGTCGGCGACATCCACAAAGCGGAAGTCTTGGTTGTCGGCACTCTCCCTCTACGTCTCCCTTTAGGATTAGTTTTAATTTTGAATAAGTTTTACTATGTATCGGCCTTGAACATGAATATTGTCATTGGTCTTGCTTGTTGCAAGACCATTATTAGTTTAAATCAGAGACAAATGGTGCTCATGCGCGACAGAGTAAAGGATTATTCTTATTAAATCTTGATTGTGCTAACACATACATCCATCGAATTAACGCCAAGCGATGTAATCATGGTAATGATAATTCCATGTATATGTGACATTGTCGTCTGGGTCACATTGGTGTGAAACACATGAAGAAACTTCATTCTGATGGACTTTTGGAATTGTTAGAATTTGAATCTCTCGATCGATGTGAACCGTGCCTCATGGGCAAGATGACCAAAGCACCATTCAACGGTATGATGGAATGGGATGCAGACCTATTGGGAGACCTATTGGGAGTTGATACCTTCGATCCGGATTACGGATGTAGTATAGCTATTTTTCCCTAGTAGACTTAGGTTTATCGAATCCTCGGGAAGAAGAAGCGTAGTGAAGTTACTTTAACGGACCTTCGGGAGTTTTAGAATTCCTTTTGTGTTTTTACCGGACCAAGAGTTTGCGTCTTTTTGTTGTTTTCAATGATGGAGATAGAGGGCCTAGGGCGTTCTGTTTCACCTGTAGCTGTGCAAAACATCTGATGGGAATAAAAGATAGAAATAAAGTATGCATGTAATTATTAGAGCAAGATAAATTATATGTGGGCAGTGCATCTATAATTGCTATTGCCTCCACAACTGCTTATAGCAATAGCCTACTAGTCTCATCCATAGAAGAAAGGGAACTAATGATATGCATAGTGATGTCACCATTAATCCCAAGTGAATCCCTCACACACAGCCGTACTACCCTTTCTGTCACTAGGGTTCCCAACCTGTAGATTAGTCATTACTCATACTCCCTATACCTGGCTCAATCCTCGGTGTCTTGGATACCTAAAAAGTCCTTAGATTGAGGCAAGAGAGGATATACTAATCATCATGTCATACAAACTAATACATGATCCCATATATGATAAATAACATGCACATAAAGCTACATGGCTAGGCCAAAGCCCTTAGCCCAAGGACAATTACTCACACATAGAGATGAGATCAAAGATCTAAACATCGTAGTAGAAATCATGAGATTGATAGAAAATAGTCTTACAATGTTGCCAATCGAAGAAGAGATCTACTATTACAAGAGGTGGAATATGGCTATGGTGGTGGAGATATTAGATCTAAGTCTATTCCTCCGGTGGCTTGTCGGTGTGTCGATGGAGATCTGAGGGGTGGCTGATGGTTTCTGTGAGCGCCTATTTCTCGCCGCCCGAGGCCTCTTTATATAGGGGTCCCTTCACGACAGTTGTTCTGTTTGACCTAGCAACGTTGATGGCAACTATACGGCCGGAATTGTATTCCGGTCGTATAGTTGGTCGTTAAAGCGTCTGCCTTCGACCCATGACTCCTGGTTTCTTCTGGTTGTTGGAAATATCGTATCTTTGACTTTAATGTAGTGATTCCCATCATAAAAGATCATTATTTGGATAGGAAAAAAATAGAAAGAAAGGATTGCATACCCCTTTGAATATTAGGCATTAGTGGCAGTGTTTAGAGAGATATTTCATCAAAAATGTGAATAATATCTAGTTTAAATGTGGATGTAGATGGCTATATTTCAGAGCCATCAACCTCCCCAAGCTTAAACTTGATCGTCCCCGAGCAAGAAAACCAAAATCAAAAAGGAACTCAGCATTTAAACTGAAATAATGAGATGATAATCTTACTCATGATTGGTAGTCTCATATTTCCTCCACTTCATAAATCTGAAAAACTTCAACATAGATAGAGTAATGGCAAGCATATCATATGGGTTTTATGCATCCTTATAGCGCAGCAAAATTATCGTTAACATGGATGATTCAAATGAGTAAACTTTATTCCATGTCATGTAATCAACTCATAGGCTTGCCGTTGAACATAAAGTATAATAATGTAAATTGAGAGTGTGAGAGTTGTCATGAAAAGCATATACACTGGAGTATCTCAATTCTCCCACATCAATAAATCAAGACTTTTCAAGCACTACTTTTCTATTCATTGTCCTTCAAGAATTTCAGTTTTTGAGTAATTGAGAGCATGCCAAAACTTTTGTTTTAGTTTATCGGGCTGTGATGGACACTCGTGGAATCACTAAGGTTTTTGTTCCTTTTGAATAATGATTACTCATAATAGCCAGAGGAGTGATTCCATCATGAACACATGTGTTTAATCAACTCATAGCTGAAATCTAGGAGTTTCCTCCATGAAGATGGTTCATAGGCCAGCTGAGTTGTTGGCATCCCATGAAGTTTGATACGCGTAAAGCTATATCATTCTTATGATTAACAAGTCAAACTTTGGCATGCTCACAAAAACCGCTAAACATTAATTCAATCGAACAAATCCTTTTAAAGAGAGCTATCAAGTCAATCAACATGTTCAGTGGTGTTGAGTGCTTCTAGAAATAAGCCTTCAAGACTAAACATTACAACACCCAAGCCTTCAATTGTGAAAAACTTTTTCTTATTACGATTGTTTAGCAATTTTTAGGCAAGACTTGGTTAATTACGAGAGCAAGAACAAAATGTACCCAACTAAATACCCATGCAAACGAAAATCTTACTACAATAAAAAGACTCACTCCACCAATATAATATCTCAACATTTACTACTAACTAGCATGGGTTTCTTGAACTTCAAAAGTGGGGAGTCATATGGCATACCTCTCATGTTTGGTTCCACTTCTCTCTTCCTTTTTTTATTTGTTTCTTAGAAACTCAAAGTCGACTCTCCTGCAAGCACATGAGAACCTCGAGGTGGAAAGAAAAGAAAGAGGGAAAATAAAGAAAAATGGAGAAATCTTTTTGTTGTTTTTAAGAGAGGGAATTTAAAGAATAGAAAATTGGCGGCGAAGCTCGGCTATAAAATCTCGAAAGCAAATAGAAATAACTAAAGATAAAGTGTTGGGGAAACCAACACGAGTGCTTATAAACTCGAATTAAAAACATAACCTCGAAATAAATAAAAGGAAATGAACGCCAAATAAAGATACATGAGGAAACTTCCCCAAGCTTAGGCTTTTGCAAGCCCTTCAAATCATTGTGGTGGTACGAAAAAGTCGGAACTCTAGTTTGCAAATTGAGTTGATAAATTACTAGTGGATACTCGGAGGTTCAGCGAGAGGCTATGCATCCTATCCACAGTCCCTCCAAGTTCTTGGAAGTCTTGGTATGTAGAGAACCGGGTTGATGGTTGCTCCTCTTGATGTGGAACTTCTTGCTCCTCTTCCTCATCTGGAATCTCCTCCTCAAGTTGGTGTTGCTCAACCTGCAAGTCATATAGCAAACGTCCTTCCTTGATAGAGAAAACACCATTAGGCATAGGAGAGGGGTAGATACACCCAACTCCAACAACAATATGCAGGTAATAAACACCACCTCTCCTAGTGAGCATTCCACAAGCTTTCAAAGTAGAGAAACCAACAGGTCGCTCACCTAGCACATGTTACAACTCACCTAGGTCGATGCCTAGGGCATTGGCGAGCACGGTGATGACGCCTCCACCTGTGATTGGTCCTTGGCTTTGGGAGGATTGGTGCTCCAAGTAGCTCACAAGGATTGCGCCCAAGTTGAGTGACAAGTTGCAGTTGATGTAAGCATGTTGGGCCACGCAGAGATAAACAAAAGCTTTTCCCTACGCGGTGATCCCAAGATCTAGCTGAGGTAGTAGGCCACGAGAATTACCACTAGACGCACAGTTGCGGAATCGATGTAGCACGTCGCTTGATGCAGTGCAGTCCTCACGATCCATTCCGATCCACGATCATCGAAGTGCTGAACGTACAACACCTCTGCTAGTATCCACATGTATGAGGAGGAGTGCCGGTGATGGACTGCTAGGTCTGGTACGGCAGTGACAGGAATGGCCTAGAGCTAGGGTTTCCAACACATGGAGTGACCAAACCGTGTACTCTAAGCACCTGCGCCCTGATGGCTCAATGCACGGCGCCCAGAAAAGTGCTTGGTGCGGTGTTGATGTAGAGCTCGTTGGGAACCCCAAGAGGAAGGTATGATGAGCACAGCAGCAAGTTTCCCTCAGTTTATGAAACCAAGGTTTAATCGAACCAGTAGGAGCAAGGAAACACCCCAAAGGTGTTACTAGCTGAGCTTTGGCAGGGCGCACTACCGGTGCTAGTAGCAACGTGGAGACGTGCACAACACAACCACAGAACTTTGTCCCCAACTTGCGATGAGGTTGTCAATCTCACCGTGTTTTGCGGAAAACAAAGCATTAAACGTATCGAATGCAAAGAAGTAAAAGTTTGCAGAAAGTAAACACAAAGCAGTAAACAGTTTGTAGATTGTATGTAAAAGAAAAGGACCGGGATCCATAGTTCACTAGAGGTGGCTCTCCTTAACATAGATAACATGTTGGGTAAACAAATTACAGCGGGGCAATTGACAAACACCGAGAAGCAATACATGCATATACTAATCATCTTGACTCCTTTGAGACTTGATTGGGCATTACAACATTATACATAGACCGCCATCCAACTGCATCTATGACTAATAATCCACCTTCAGGTTATCATCCGAACCCCCTCCAGTATTAAGTTGCAAGCAACGGATTATTGCTTTACGAACTGTGTGTAAAGTAAACAATACGATTGTTCTATGAACAAAGGATTGTTGTTTTCTCCCTAGTAGCAACAGCACATCTAGTACCTTAGAGATTTCTGTCACTTCCCCAGATTACCAGAGGCATGAACCCACTATCGAGCATAAATACTAACTCTTGGAGTTGCTAGCATCTACTTGGCCAAGATAGCTACTAACAACGGAAAGCATGCAAGATCACAAATAACAAAGACATGATAGAATCTATAATCAATCTGAAATAACATCTCAATATCCATCGGATCCCCGCAAACACAACATGCATAATTACAAATAGATGATCTTGATCATGAACGGAGCTCACAAGATCTAAACATGAAAGCACAAAGGAGGAGAACCAGCCATCTAGCTACTACATGAATCCGTAGTCCAAGGATGGACTACTCACGCATCACACCGGAGGCTTGCATCGTGATGAAGAAGGCCTCCAGGGTGAATTCCCCTCTTCGGCAGGGTGCCGGGAAGAGCTTCAGATCCCTCCCGATCTAAGGATGGAGATGACGGCGGCTACGGACTCTTTCGTGGAGTTTTGATCGGGTACTTAGGGTTTTCGTCCCGAGGGAAATATATAAGCGGAAGGAGAGGCCGAGGGGGTGCCTAGGCTGGCCACACCACCCCCTGGCGCGGGCTAGGCCTGGCCACGCGGCCAGGTGGTGTGGCCGTCCTCTGTCCCCTCTCCGTCTCTTATTCTGGCACTTGATCACTTTCGGAAAAATAGGCACTTTGGCTTTTGTCCCGTCCAATTCCGAGAATATTCATTTTCTGACTTTCCTGGAACCAAAAACAGCAGAAAACAGGCAGCTGGCACTGTGGCTCTTGTTAATAGGTTAGTCCAAGAAATCATATGAAAAGTACTCCAAAGTGGGAACAAAACATAAGAAAGTGGATAAAACCAAGCATGGAACATCAAAAATTATAGATACATTTGCAATGTATCAACATCCCCAAGCTTAACTCCTGCTCGTCCTCGAGTAGGTAAGTGATAAAAAGAAAGAAGAATTTTTGAGGTGACATGCACCATCAAAGACTTGATCAAAGTATTTGTAAAACATTCAAAGCTGGGATCATAGTACTTCAATCATAGCATGAAAGACAAAGTTCTAGCAATAAGACAAAGAAAGTATGATGCAACATGAAAAGGCACAAACAAAAGACTCATGAATAACAATGCTTTGCAAGACGTTTGTTTGTTTCACATAAATAAAACATAGCATAATAGTATTCAGCTTGTCCCTCAATAGAGTAGCAAATATAAATGCATAGGACACCTTCAAAGTTCATAAGAGTGACTAGATACAATAGTTTAAAACAAGCAATAACAAGTTATGCATCAATCAACTAGTCTTGGGACAATGCACATAGAACTAAGAATGGCCACTATGCTCTCAAAGTAGGTACATAAAGATAGAAGGTGGAGACTCAATATAATGGTGGAAGAAAAGCCTTTGTAAAAGGAAGTAGGGATTCAAGTCTCATAAAGAGCTTCCAAAAATTATGGTACTTATAGCTTTCAGCTCTCATTGCCCCTATCATAAGCATCTTGAAGTGATTAAGGTTAAAGTGAACAAACTATGGTGTACATGCTTGATGAAGTATAAGTCAGAAATCTCATGTCCCTTGTATACGAGGGCCGCTCCTCATGCTACTCAAGTTTAGTCACCGGTAAGTGCTTGTCATTGTAAGTACATGTGTATCATTGAGAACCGCCAACGGGGTACCCCTTGCCCGATGATACGGAAGAATCCCCATATCAAAATGACAAGGCAAGCAGACAACGAGCATCTCAGCATTCTTCTTACCATGGGAATATGGTGCTTTTTTCTCTCTTTCCTCTTTTCATAGTATCTCTTTTTTCTTCTCTTTTTTTTCTCAATATAGGACTCTAACTTTATAAGAAGAATGCTTCATAGACAGCTCATTATGGTTACGCTGCAGGTTTCCACCATGTCAGCATGGATTAGACCAGCGGCCCAGGCGTTTCTCTAACACATATACATAACTCCATGGACTTACAAGCTCCCCTTTCATTTCACACCGACGACATCCATATACAAAAGAGCATGATATCAACTAGGTACAAGTACCAAGTGCAATGTTGAAAGCGTTCCCCATGAAATCATGGTTCTGCTAATTCCCGACAAATAAGTGCAAGCATATACAACATAGAAGACACAATGGTTCAAGTTTATTAAGGGCAAGAAAAGTAAAGTGTTCCATCAAGTTTGTGAGAGCTTTAATCACTAGTTTTCTCATAACAAGTTTAATTTGGAAGGTAAACAAAAGCATGAATATACTTGGAATAGCATAAGCTAGTAGGTAGGTATGGTGGACTCATTGGAATAACTTGGTTTAGGGAGTTGGATGCATGAGTGGAACTCATACTTTGTTGTGGAGGCTAGCAAAAGACTGGGAGCAACAAACTAAGAGAGCAATAATGGCCATAATCATGCAGAGCGACAAAACATCATTGATCAAAGCATAAAGTGATACTACAAGTTGAAAACTAAAGGATCATAAAGGCTATGGTGACTTTGGATAGTCGTAACATGGTGTGAGCATGTGCCAAGTCAACCCAAATAAAGCATCAGAGGAGAATACCCCTATACTATGCTTTAATATGCTAAAACAACGCATGATTCATCCAAGGCACATTAAGAAATCTCAATTGTTTATAACAAGTCATGCTACAGCAAAGAATACTAAGCATAAAGCCAAAACAATATCAAGCATGGAATGATAAAGCATAGGCCGCAGTAAAAAACGAGCTCTTTTTACCACATAAGTATGAACTTTCCTACTCTTTCCAAACCAAACCAAGCTATTTGCAAACCAATGTATGAAAGAGGGGGGTCCAACCAATTTATTCAGAAAACTAAGAAAACCAAAGCAAACAAAAAACCAAAACGAAAACGAAAAAGAAGACGCTCCAAGAAAAACACAACTGTGCATGAAACAATAAAAATGAAGCGTTTGGAAGAAACCTGGGATTTTTATTGATGAAGAAGGGGATGCCTTGGGCATCCCCAAGCTTTGACGCTTGTACTTCTTGGATATTTCTTGGGGTGATACGCGTGGCATCGCCAAGCTTGAGCTTTAGTCGATCTTTCATCTCATTACTCATTCCTTCCATACACCTGAAATTTTTCCTTCATACAAAACTTCACACAATCTTTATTAGCAACATTAGTGCACTTAAGATAAATAAGTCTTAAGGTTCAGTTCTAACACAAAATAAACTTCCATTAGAACACTAGCTACTGTAGCACTTCCCTCAAAAAGCTCAATTCCCCAAAAGAACTCAAGAAGGAACCAACAAGAAGCATATGCAGAAAATGGCAGAAATCTATGAAAACTGGCCAGCAGGTAAAGAAGAATTTTTTTGAAGACCTTCTGTTGCTCAAAATGAAAAAGTGTTGAACTAACGAAAGTTAGATAACAACCTGGGGCAGAAGCACAAAAAAATACAGCTCAATCCGAGGTACAGAGATCTCTCACGAATTTTTACGGTGAAGCACAAAAATCTGTTTCGGGACAGCAACTTTCCCAATCGTTACATCTCTCTCATTAGAGGTTACTCTTGGCACAAAAAACAAATAAAAAGGATAAGGAGAGGTTATTATAGAGGTAATAACTTCCAAGACTCATCTAAAACCTTTGGGTTACCTCCCAATAAGTACTTTTCTTTAACGCCTTTAAGTTAGGCATAAGAAGCAAAGAAAGAATCAAGTGTTCTCAAATGAAGACGCATTAAGACCAATTTTGTTTTCATAGGAGAAGCAAAATAAATCTTTTCTCTCTTTTTAGGGATGTGTTCTATACCTTTCTTGAATGGGAGTTGATATTTAATGGTGCCTTCTTTCATATCAATGATGGCACCAACAGTTCTACGAAAAGGTCTTCCCAAAGTAATAGGACAAGAAGCATTGTATTCAACATCCAAAACATAGAAATCAACGGGGACATAGGAATTGTTAACCATAATAAGAACATCATTAAGACTCCCCATGAGTTTCTTTTTAACATTATCATCAAGTGGGACATTCAAATAACAATCTTCAAGAGGAGGCAAATCAAGCATATCATAAATCCTTCTAGGCATAATAGAAACACTATCAAGATCACATAAAGCTTTGAAATCAAAATCATTCACTTTCATATTAATGATGGGTTCCCAACCATCTTCTTGTTTTATAGGAATAGAAGCTTTATGTTTCATCTTTTCTTCTTTAATCTTTATGAGAGCATCAGTAATGTGTTTTGTAAAAGCCATGTTCATAGCACTAGCATTAGGAATTTTAGCAAGCTTTTGTAGGAACTTAATAACTTCAGAGATGTTGCAACCATCAAGATCAAAATCAGTTTTATCATCTAAAGTAGTAGAACTATTACTAGCCTCAACACTAGTGGTGGTAATAGTAGAAACACTAATGTTCCTAGCAATTTCATCTTCTCTTTCCCACTTAGCATGTAATTCAGCTAATAGTCTAACATTTTCATCAATTCTTACTTGTATAGCATTAGTAGCTACAAAGGGATTATCATTAGTTTCAGGTTTAGCAGCCATTTTATTCAAAGTAGTTTGAGTTTCAGCTAAAGATGCTATATTCCTTTCAGCATTAAAGAGTTTTTCCTCAATAGTTTTATTGAAAACAGTTTGTTTACTAATAAACTCTTTAAGCATAACTTCAAGTTCAGAGGGAGCACTCTTATTATTGTTGTAAGAATTTCCGTAAGCATTACCATTGTTGGGAGGATATGGCTTATAATTGTTGTTACCAAAATTGTTCCTATAAGCATTATTACCATAAGCATTGTTGCCAAAATTCTTATTTCTTATGAAGTTCACATCAACTTGCTCTTCTTGAGCAACCAAAGAGGCTAAAGGAACATTATTTGGATCAATATGGGCTTTCCCATTAAAAAGCATAGACATAATAATATCAATCCTATCACGCAAGGAGGAGGTTTCCTCAACAGAATTTACCTTCTTACCTTGTGGAGCTCTCTCAGTATGCCATTCAGAATAATTAACCATCATATTGTCCAAAGTTTTGTTGCAGCACCCAAAGTGATGGTCATAAAGGTACCTCCAGCAGCTGAATCCAATAGGTTCCTTGAAGAATAGTTCAATCCTGCATAAAAAGTTTGGATGATCATCCAAGCAGTCAGTCCATGAGTGGGACAATTCTTTACCAAAGATTTCATTCTTTCCCAAGCTTGAGCAACATGCTCATTATCAAGTTGTTTAAACTACATTATTTCACTTCTCATCGATATAATCTTAGCAGGAGGATAGTATTTTCCAATAAAAGCATCTTTGCATTTAGTCCAAGAATCAATACTATTCCTAGTTAAGGAATTCAACCATTCTTTAGCTTTTCCTCTCAAAGAGAAAGGAAACAATTTCAGCTTAATAATATCACCATCTATATCCTTATGCTTTTGCATCTCACAAAGTTCAACAAAGTTATTTAGATGGGAAGCAGCATCTTCATTACCAATACCAGAAAATTGTTCTCTCATAACAAGATTGAGCAAAGCACGGTTTATCTCAAAGAAAGTATTTTCAGCCACAGGTGGAGCAATAGGTGTGCTCATAAAATCATTGTTGTTGGTGCTAGTGAAGTCACACAACTTGGTGTTTTCAAGAGTAGTCATTTTTTTGGGTTTTCAAATAAGAAAGCAAACTAGTAAAACTAATTTTTTTGTGTTTTTGTATAACAAAACAAGCAAACAAAGCAAAAATAAAACTAAGGAAAACAAAAACAACAAAGTAAAGAGATTGGTTATGAGGGACTCCCCTTGTGAAGATGTCCTTGACTCCCCGGCAACGGCGCCAAAAAATCCCTTGATGGCTCAATCCACGACGCCCTGAAAAGTGCTTGGTGTGGTGTTGATGTAGTGCTCATTGGGAACCCCAAGAGGAAGGTATGATGAGCATAGCAGCAAGTTCCCTCAGTTTATGAAACCAAGGTTTAATCGTACCAGTAGGAGCAAGGAAACACCCCAAAGGTGTTACTAGCTGAGCTTTGGCAGGGCGCACTACCGGTGCTAGTAGCAACGTGGAGACCTGCACAAGACAACCACAGAACTTTGTCCCCAACTTGCGATGAGGTTGTCAATCTCACCGTGTTTTGCGGAAAAAAAAGGATTAAACGTATTGAATGGAAAGAAGTAAAAGTTTGCAGAAAGTAAACACAAAGCAGTAAACAGTTTGTAGATTGTATGTAAAAGAAAAGGACCGGGATCCATAGTTCACTACAGGTGGCTCTTCTTAAGATAGATAACATGCTGGGTAAACAAATTACATCGGGGCAATTGACAAACACAGAAAAAGCAATACATGCATATACAATCATCTTGACTCCTTCGAGACTTGATTGGGCATTACAACATTATACATAGACCGCCATCCAACTGCATCTATGACTAATAATCCACCTTCAGGTTATCATCCGAACCCCCTCCAGTATTAAGTTGCAAGCAACAGATTATTGCTTTACGAACTGCGTGTAAAGTAAACAATACGATTGTTCTATGAAAAAGGATTGTTGTTTTCTCCCTAGTAGCAACAACACATCTAGTACCTTAGAGATTTCTGTCACTTCCCCAAATTACCAGAGGCATGAACCCACTATCGAGCATAAATACTAACTCTTGGAGTTGCTAGCATCTACTTGGCCAAGATAGCTACTAACAATGGAAAGCATGCAAGATCACGAATAACAAACACATGATAGAATCAATAATCAATCTGAAATAGCATCTCAATATCCATCGGATCCCCGCAAACACAACATGCAGAATTACAAATAGATGATCTTGATCATGAACGGAGCTCACAAGATCTAAACATGAAAGCACAAAGGAGGAGAACCAACCATCTAGCTACTACATGGATCTGTAGTCCAAGGATGAACTACTCACGCATCACACCGAAGGCTTGCATGGTGATGAAGAAGGCCTCCAGGGTGAATTACCCTCTCCGGCACGGTGCCGGGAAGAGCTTCAGATCCCTCCCGATCTAGGGATGGAGATGACGACGGCTATGGACTCTTTCGTGGATTTTTTGATCGGGTACTTAGGGTTTTCGTCCCGAGGGCAATATATAGGCGGAAGGAGAGGCCGAGGGGGTGCTTGGGCTGGCCACACCACCCCTGGCACGGGCCAGGCCTGGCCGCGTGGCCAGGTGGTGTGGCCGCCCTCTGGACCCTCTCCGTCTCGTATTCTGGCACTTGATCACTTCCGGAAAAATAGGCACTTTGGCTTTTGTCCCGTCCAATTCCGAGAATATTCATTTGCTGACTTTCCTGGAACCAAAAACAGCAGAAAACAGGCAGCTGGCACTGTGGCTCTTGTTAATAGGTTAGTCCAAGAAATCATATGAAAAGTACTCCAAAGTTGGAACAAAACACAAGAAAGTGGATAAAACCAAGCATGTAACATCAAAAATTATAGATACATTTGCGATGTATCACGCCCCAGCTTATATAGGGAGTGAAAGTGGGCTCCACTCACTTGTGGCCCATTCACTAAAAGGCCTATATTAGTCACTGCGAGTCCAACTCACTGACTCAGTCCGTTTCCTTTTTGGGTCCAACCCAAATATGCTCCCGCTCTTAAGTGTGTGACCCGACAGGATCATGGTGACGCGAACACGATCCAAGTCTCACTCGTGACCGATCAGTCAGTAGTGGCTCCTAACAGAACGTGTCGACTCCCAAGTACCAAAGAGTCATGAAGACATACCTTCCAATGAAACTTTCGTCTGAGTCCCTTTTGCCTCACGATATACCTTGTCAAACTATAGGCGAATAATCGTCATCCCTTAAATAGTTCGACAATCTTTCTCGATCTGAGATAAGTGATTTATCCGACTAACTCTTAGTCGATCGCCTCGGTTAACACTTAACCGAGTCATGCATGGCCATGCTTTCCAAATCTTATCTTCCGAGAGGGCCCAGAGAATATCTCTCTAGACAGAGGGGCAAAATCCCATCTTGGTTATTCACATCACGCAGCTTGATTCTCAGTCGACCCGAACTCCACCTTTATAACTGCCCAGTGACAGAACAACATTTGACAGAACCTAAGTCGGTGATCCTCAACTCGGATTGTGCAATAACCTCAGGTCTAAGGATTACTTGATTGAGATGTACAAATAACGACTTATTCGTTGTATCTAAATATGGGTCAGTCCGACTCGCTAAACTCTTTAGCCAAATCCGTGTAAGTCGGAATAGCATATCTATGCCCATGACAAGTGGAACCGAGTCATCAGCCGACTTTGGCATTAGTCTAAGTTGTGTGTCCAGCACAACCTCAACGAGCAAGGACAATCACTATAAACAACATGAATATATAGTTCCACAATCGAATCACATATTGAATGATATATATCAGTAGTTCATACATGGACAATAACTTTATGAATACATCATACATGATTTCCTCTAGGGCATATTGCCAACAGTCTCCCACTTGCACTAGAGTCAATCATCCGACATCACATGTCTAGGCATCTAATGCCCATAGCTCTCAGGTGCGCCTCATGCTTCGGCTGTGGAAGTGGCTTTGTCAATGGATCCGGAATGTTTGCATCCTCGTGTACCTTGCATAACTTGATATCCCCTTGGTCCACGAACTGGCGAATAAGGTGGTACCGCATGAGTATATGTTTGTTCTTCTGGTGTTGTCTAGGTTCCTTGGCTTGTGCAATAGCACCATTGTTGTCACAATACACGTCTAACGGATTGGACGAGCCCTGAACCACACCAAGATCCATGGGAAATTCCTCATCCAAATGGCTTCCTTTGCCGCCTCCGAGGAAGCAATATACTCAGCCTCTGTCGTAGACGCAGACACCATCTCTTGCTTGGAACTCTTCCAGCTCACAGCCCCTCCGTTTGTCATAAACACATATCCGGATTGCGAATGAGAATCATCCGAGTCAGTGAGATAACTCGCATCCGTGTAACCCCTTACACTGAGTTCATCCTCACCTCCATAAACCAGGAACATATCCTTAGTTCTTCTCAAGTACTTAACGATATTTTTAGCTGCTGCCTAGTGGATTTCTCCAGGGTCAGCCTGGTACCTCCTCACAACACTTAGAGCATAGGAAACATCCGGCCTAGTACAAATCGTAGCATACATGATGGATCCAACTATAGAAGCATACGGAATCACTCTCATCCGACTTCGCTCATCAGTTGTCGAAGGACACTGAGTCTTGCTAAGTTTTACGCCATGGGACATCGGTAAGAACCCCTTAGAAGATTCCATGTTGAACTTCTTCAACACTTTGTCCAAGTATGTACTCTGACTCAATCCAATGAGCCGCCTTGATCTATCTCTATAGATCCGGATTCCTAGTATGTAAGTTGCCTCACCCAAGTCCTTCATCGAAAAACTCCTTTCCAATGATTCCTTGGTTTCTTGCAACATCTGGACATCATTTCCAATCAGTAATATGTCATCCACATATAAGATCAGAAAGTTTACTTTGCTCCCACTAAACTTCTTGTATAAACAAGAATCATGATCACTCTTGATGAAGCCAAACGATTTGACTACCTCATCAAAGCGAATGTTCCAACTCCGAGATGCTTGCTTCAACCCATAAATGGATTTCCGAAGTTTGCATACCTTGTCAGCATTAGCCGGATCGACAAAACCCTCGGCTGTATCATATACATGTCCTCGGTTAAATTTCCATTAGGGAAAGCCGTCTTGACATCCATCTGCCATATCTCATAGTCAAAATAGGCTGCTACAGCTAACATGATCCGAACTGACTTAAGCATCTCCACGGGAGAGAAAGTCTCGTCGTAGTCAACTCCTTGAACTTGTCAGAACCCCTTCGCGACAAGTCGTGCCTTATAGATAGAAACATTTCCATCCATATCAGTTTTCTTCTTAAAGACCCATTTGCACTCGACGGGTCTTGCACCGTCTGGCAGATCAACCAAGTTCCAAACTTGATTTTCATCCATGGACTTTAACTCAGATCTCATGGCTCCAAGCCATGACTCAAAATCAAAACCCACTATCGCTTGCGAATAAGTTGCCGGCTCATCACTGTCCAACAGTAACACATCGCGAACATTTCGCAATCTGGCCGATCTTTGTAGTATCAGTGTTGTTGCCGGCTCAGGTAGCACGACCGACTCAACCTCCAAGGCTTTTTCCAACTCACTACTGGCCGGTACCTCTCGAATTTCTTCGAGTTGCACCGTGCTCCCACAGACTTCCCGACTGAGAAACTCTTTCTCAAGGAAGACACCATTCCGAGCGACAAACACTTTGCCCTCTTCTCGGTTGTAGAAGTAGTAACCCATGGTTTCCCTCAGATATCCTACGAAAATACACTTATCCGACTTGGCTATAAGCTTGTCCGACTGAAGTCGCTTGACAAAAGCTTCACAACCCCAAATCTTAAGAAAAGACAAACTCGTCTTCTTGCCAGTCCACATCTCATGCGGTGTCTTCTCTACCGACTTTGATGGTACTCTGTTTAGTGTGAGCACTGCAGTTTCTAGACAATAACCCCAAAATGATAAAGGCGGATCTGTCCGACTCATCATTGATCGTACCATGTCTAACAAGGTCCGATTTATCCTTTCCGACACACCGTTTCTCTACGGTGTTCCTGGAGGAGTGAGCTAGGGAACTATTCCACAACTCTTTAGATGGTCATCAAACTCATGGCTCATGTACTCGCCTCCTCAGTCCGACCGAAGAAACTTTATTTTCTTGCCGAGTTGATTCTGTACCTCATTCTGGAATTCCTTGAACTTTTCAAAGGCTTCCAACTTATGTTTCATCAAGTAGATATATCCATACCTACTCAAATCATCAGTGAATGTAATGAAGTACTCATAACCAACTCTAGCTGTCATGCTCATCGGACCATATACATCACTATGTACTAGTGCCAATAAGTCGGACGCCCTTTCACAACTCTTTGCAAAAGGTGTCTTGGTCATCTTGCCGAGTAGGTAGGATCCACATGTATCGAACGACTCCAAGTCGAACAAAGTTAGGAGTCCATCATCGTGGAGCTTCTTCATGCATTTCCAACTTATATGACCAAGCCAACAATGCCAAAAGTAAGTCATATTCACATCATTTGGTTTTAACCTTTTCGCATTTATATTATAGACAGATTCACCATCAAGATTCAAAATAAATAACCCGTCCTGGACGGGTGCAAAGCCGTGAAACATATCATTCAAATATAAAGAACAACAATTATTCTTAATATTCGACTCATAGCCTTGTCTCATCAAACATGAGGCAGAAATAATGTTTCGACTAAGCACTGGAACATAATAAAAATAAGCAGCTCCATTAAGAATCCAGAAGGTAAATGAAGTTGCATCGTGCTGACTTCCAACGCAGCGACTCTCGCTTTGTTGCAAACTCGAATGTCAACCTCGCCTCTTGCCATGCTCCTAGTTCTTACCAGTCCCTGCAACGAGTTACAGACATGAATAACTGACCCGGTATCATATACCCAAGAACTACCAGGTGCATCGGCAAGATAAATGTCTATAACATTACAAACAAGCGTACCTAAGCCGGAAGTCACACCTCCACTCTTGGCTTTATCAGCCAAATACTTGCTGCAATTCCTCTTCTAGTGGCCATCCGCCTTGCAATAGAAGCAAGTGGATCCGGCTGCAGGAGATGGCTTAGTCCCTGAGGAAGCGCTTTGGACCGGGTCCTCACCCTTACCTCCTGACTTTGCCTTCTTCTTCTTCTTAGTCCAAGAACTCTTCTTGAACTTAGCCTTATTCTGCACCATCAACACTTGATTGGCGCCTTTCTTGAGATCGTCTCAGCCTGCTTGAGCATCCCATGCAATTCAGTGAGCTTCTTATCCATACCATGCATGTGGTAGTTCGATCTGAACTGACCATATGCACTAGGAAGAGAGTTCAGAATTATGTCCGTAGTGAACTCTTCGCTAATGGGGTAGCCCAGCCTTTCTAGAGACTGCATGTAACCAACCATCTTGATCATATGCGGACTCAGTGGATCGCCATCCTTAAGCTTGCAAATCAACAAGGCCTGAGAGACTTGACACCTCTCAGTCTTTGCCTGAGCCTGGAACATACTTTTGAGGCTTTCGATGATATCGTAGGCCTCAACATTCTTGAACTACTGCTGCAAGTCTGGTTCCATGTGAGCAAGCATAATATAGCTAATCTCCGTAGATTCATCACAAATCCGATGGTAGGCATTGGTGGCTGCGACAATCGCATTCTCATTCGGCTCATCTGGAAGTGGGTGGTCTAGGACATGGTCCCTCTTTACTTGCTTGAGAACAATTCTCCAATTACGATACCAGTTGGTGAAGTTAGTTCCATTTAGCTTATCTTTCTCTAAGATGGTTCTTAAAGCAAAATTGGAAATCCGAGGGAGACTGCTTGGTGCCATTGATCTACAATAGAAAAAATATGCAAAAACACTTAAGACATGTATCCATAAAAGAGCAAGCATATTAAACACTTTAATACTTATGCTCCCATTAGAACCAACACCCCTACGATGGTTACTAAGTGATTCAGGACCCTAAATAATCAAGTCGACTAGTGAGCTTTAGCATCACCGCTAGCCGTCAAGTGATCTAGGTAGACAACTCCTTGTGAATTGCATCTCATACGACTCCTGTTGGATGGGTGGCATCACATGCCCCGGCTCCCATCCGAATTTTCCCCGAGTCCCACAACCGTCGTGATAGACCCGTCTAGATTACCGAGTGCCTCCGATGTAAGAGTCTGACTCGAACCCACCTAGTCGGAAAGAATTGATAGCACCTCAATGTTATGAGCCCACTACCAAAAAATGTCTGACTTGTGATGGTGCAGCACTGGCGGGGAAACCGACTAGACCTTCTTTGAGGGATTACTTTCTACCAACTATCTAATAGAGGTAAAATAGAGACATAACAATAACACATAATAAAGAAATTATAATGTGAAATGGTATGGATCTCTTCATGGCGATCTCCATCTCCACAAAGCTTGTAATTCGACTTTTGTCAACTCTTGTCACATGCCGTCTTACACCATGTAGCCGACTTGTACACCGAATTGCATGCCATCCGGGTTCTCCAAACAGCTACACTAGCTTGTAATGTAAATTACATAGAGAATCCGACACGCAGGTCGTTATACAATAAAGTGACAGCACCGAGGCTCCAGCCGGCTGACAAAAACTGTGATACGCAGATCACGTATGGATTACACATATCACATGCACATAAGCCATACCATTCACAACATCATCCCGCAAAAAAAGTTATGCATAGATACGATATCTACCGACGTTGTGAAACTCGCAACGACATATAAGATGCTACGACAGAGCGAAGTCGGCGGTCCCGCTAGCCGGATAGTGGGCGGGGATCGAAGGGGCAGCGCGCGACGATTTTTTCGAAAACACAGATCTCATCTGCATTCCGGACATGGATTTCGTCATCGGATAAAACAATTTTACCCAAATCCGATCCAGACTCCAATTTGACCAAACTCTTTCATATTCGATCACCACATCCGGATTTACGTGTCACAGTCTACCCTGATGGAAGAAGCCAACCGGTAGGGGTATGTCGTTCCACGACCTTAGCAGTTAGATCACGGAAACCAGATCATCCATTTCCCCGAGTATAGTTGATCCAATCAACTTCGTACAAAACCGATCTATCTCATAGATCGACCACCAAAACTGCAATTATATCCAATCTAAACGCCAATTGCATATCACATATGCATGATCTTGAGCCTAAAACTAGAATATAACACTCTGATACAATTGTTGGGCCACGCAGAGATAAACAAAACTTTTTCCCTATGCGGTGATCCCAAGATCTAACTGAGGTAGTAGGCCACGAGAATTACCACTAGACGCGCGGTTGCGGAATCGATGTAGCACGTCGCTTGATGCAGTGCAGTCCTCACGATCCGTTCCGATCCACGATTGTTGAAGTGATGAATGTACAACACCTCCGCCAGTATCGACACGTACGAGGAGGAGCGCCGACAATGGACTGCTAGGTCCGGTACGGCGGCGACGGGACTGGACTAGAGCTAGGGTTTCCAACACATGGAGTGACCTAACCGTGTACTCTAAGCACCTGTGCCCCAGCTTATATAGGAAGTGAAAGTGGGCTCCACTCACTTGTGGCCCATTCACTAAAAGGCCTATATTAGTCACTGCGAGTCCAACTCACTGACTCAGTCCGTTTCCTATTTGGGTCCAACCCAAATATGCTCCCGCTCTTAAGTGTGTGAACCGACAGGATCATGGTGACCCGGACACGATCCGAGTCTCACTCGTGACCGATCAGTCGGTAGCGGCTCCTAGCAGAATGTGCCAACTCCCAAGTACCAAAGAGTCATGGCGACATACCTTCCAATGCGACTTTTGTCTGAGTCCCTTTTGCCTCACGATATACCTTGTCAAACTATAGGCGAATAATCGTCATCCCTTAAATAGTTTGACACTCTTTCTCGATCCGAGATAAGTGATTCATCTGACTAACTCTTAGTCGATCGCCTCGGTTAACACTTAACCGAGTCATGCATGGCCATGCTTTTCGAATCATATCTTCCGAGAGGGCCTAGAGAATATCTCTCCAGACGGAGGGGCAAAATCCCATCTTGGTTATTCACATCACGCAGCTTGATTCTCAGTCGACCCGAACTCTGCCTTTATAACTGCCCAGTGATGGAACAACGTTTGACAGAACCTAAGTCGGTGATCCTCAACTCGGATTGTGCAATAACCTCAGGTCTAAGGATTATATTGATTGAGATGTACAAATGACGACTTATTCGTTGTATCTCAATATGGGTCAGTCCGACTCGCTAAACTCTTTAGCCGAATCCATGTAAGTCGGAATAGCATTTCTATACCCATGACAAGTGGAACCGAGTCATCAGCCAACTTTCACATTAGTCTAAGTTCCGTGTCCAGCACAACCTCAACGACCAAGGACAATCAATATAAAAAACATGAATATATAGTTCCACAATCGAATCACATATTCAATGATATATATTAGTAGTTCATACATGGTCAATAACTTTATGAATACATCATACATGATTGCCTCTAGGGCATATTGCCAACAAAGCATCCTTTACGAGGACTAAGATGTCCTCCTCATTGAGTCTTGTGAACTCATTATGTGCCGAGTTGGTTCAATATAATGGGGCAAGCCCACTTGGTGGCCTTCACTTCGTGGTTCTTGATCTTGTTGAAGCGATCATGTTGGAGCTCATTCCTGAACTGTATCCCCATGCGTTCTTGAGTGACAGCTCGAGAAGCGCTAGCGGTGCCACGAGCACGAGTTTGGCTCCCTGTGTTCATCATCTAAAACAATAAAGGAAGTCAATATTAAAACTTTTTGATCCGACAATAATAAGTATAACATATTCATCATCACAGCACACTAAAGAATCCTCTCTAAATAATAATCTAGGAACGAGAATTATGGCAATTATTTCATAGTAGGTCTCAACCTAGATTGATAATGACAATAGATCAAAAATGAATTTGCAAAAGGTAATTGGAGGATCGGAGGAGAAACATACCGTAGAACACTTATGTGCGAGGAAATCGAATGAAATTGAGTAGAGGTGAAGATCTCTTGAGGTTTTGAGAGGGTTTGGAGATAGAAGAGAGAAAAATGATTGAAGTTTTGGAGTTGGAGGTACCTTCCCGTGCGATTTTTTGGTCGGACGCAACTATACAGGCGCAACTATACGGCCGGAACATTGTGTTCCCGCTGTATAGTTGGCCGGTTGTCAAAATTTTAGGGTTTCCACCTAGCAGTGTAGCTATATGGCCGGAACTATACGGTCGGAAAATTTGTTCCCGTTGTATAGTTGGTCATCAAACCATCTGTACCTAGAAAAGAATTTGTACGAAAGCATCGATATCTATACGGCCGAAGGAATACGACAGGAATTTTTTATTCCTGCCGTATAGTTGGTCGTTAAAGAGTCGGTACTTTTGAAAGAAAAATTGTCGATGTCACGAATATCTATATGGCCAGAATTTTTATTCCCGCCATATAGTTGGTCGTTAAACTCTCTGTACCCATCAAAAAATTCCGTTTCTTCGTGAATTACTTCTTATACTGAAACTTAGCGAAACACCTTGTTTTTGACAGAAAGTTGACAGTTAAAATTATCGACCAACAACAGCATGTATAAAGCAGAATTTTAAGTACTACTGAACTTCTTATCCTCAAATGGAGTTTTCTAGCACTCTTTATTAAACATAAACTAAAACTAAAACTTAAAACTTAACTCAAACCTTTATTTCACATGGGTTGCCCCCATGGAGCACTCTTTTATGGTCAATAGCTTGACCTTGATGTTGCTCACTTAGGCCAGATGAGTGGAACACCCACTCCAAAGTAGTTGGCCTTCAAAGTGATGGCCTCCTTCTCATAATGTTTGGCTTTATTTTTCCTGGGGAAATGGATAACAAAAGGATCCCGCGAAGGCAATTGCAGCTTCATGTTCCCTTCATGGAGATTAATTAAAACCTTTATAGTTCTTAAGAAAGGGCAGCCTAGTATAATAGGAGCAGTAGCATATTCAGGCATGTGAACAATAACAAAGTCAATTAGAGCAGGACAACCTTTAATGTAAACTAAAGTGTTCTCCTTAATTCCTACAGCTTTTTTATAGGTAGAATCTTTAAGATGTAGTTCTAGTTTGGTGATTTCAAAAGAACCAAGATTTAACTTGTTAAAAAGAATCTTTGGGATTGTTGAGACGCTTGCACCTAGATCACAAAGTGCAGCTATCTCATTGGTCCCAATCTTAATTTTAATCGTGGGCTCAAATATATCATCTAGTTTAATTGGTAAATTTTCAGCGATTTTCTTGTATTCCTCTTCAAGCTCATGTACCTTTATCGCTACCAGATCAACGAAGTGTTGATACATGGCTTCATTGTTACCTTCACTTACCGAAATCTTAACATTGATCCTTTTTATGAGATCTTCAATGGTGTAGCTTGGTGAAGGGGCATTACTATAATCAAGATCTTGAGGGTCCTCTCTTTGGATCCTCATCATTTTGAGTTCTTCAACAGGATTGGGCTCAGCTATACCTGCAAATTTAGCTAGAATGAGAGTTTGACTCTCGATTATCTTACCTAGCTATGCCTCAACAATCCTTGTCCTTTCATGGAGGGCCTGCAAATCATTCCTCAAATTTACAGCTTAGTTAGATAATTTACCAAGCATAGCATCATGGTTCTCTGTTATTTTAACAAGAATATTGTTTTGTTCATTTTGTGAGTCTATAAAAGACTTTAGTGTTTCTTGGAGACTACCATTACTAGTTCCCATATTATTATTAGAGTTACCTGCAGGATTAGAATAATGTTTCTGAAAATTAGGATTCTAATTTTTCTTCCAAGCAGGGTTATAATCATTATGAGCTATGAAGTCTATTTCTTCAATATAACTTTTGAGAATAGCTCTTACATGGGTTTCCTTACCTTTTACGGCTAATATGAGCTCATCCAACTTAGCTTTGAGTTCTTCATTTTCTTGTGGTGAGACGGAGTTCACCTTCTTTGTGTTTGATCTTTCCACATGCCATTAGGCATGGTTGTCTTGCATATTGTCTAGCAGCTGCTTTGCTTCGGTAATATGTTTACCCATAAATGTTCCTCTAGCTGTAGTATCAAGCATAGACTTGGACACAGGATTAAGAGCATTATAAAATAAATGGAGGATTAACCAATCTTCCATCCCATGGTTGTGGCAGTTTCTTAAGCATTCTTTCATCCTCTCCCATGCAAGCGCTAGTGTCTCACGCTCTTCCTGTCTAAAACCAGTAATATTAGATCTTCGTTGCATAGTGTTTGCACGTGGGAAAATTTTAGTCATAAATAAAGAAGTACATCCCACCCGTGAGGTAATAGTATTTTTAGGAAAAGCTAGCAACCATTATTTTGCTCTTCCTCTAAGAGAGAAAGGAAATAAATGCAATTTGACAACATCGGGGTCAACATTTTTTATGCGCATCATATCACATATTTCAGTGAAAGTATTCAAGTGCATACATGCATCCTCAACAGCAGAGCCTCCAAATTGATTATGTTGAACCAAACTTAAGTAATGGAGCTTAATTTCATAGCCATCAGCAGCAATAGCTGGCTGAGTAATAGGAGTACGCAAATAATCATTATTGGGAGTGAAAATTCCTCAAGCTTCTTTTCAGCCACATTTCCTATGTTTTTGGGTTTTCTTAAACAAAAACTTATGATAACAAGAATTTAAAGACTAACTATTTTTTTTGGTTTTTCAAATAAAGACTGAAAGCAAACTAAAAGTTAACAACAAGAATTAAAACTAGCAAGGTTCCTACTAACCTCACCAGGGTAGCTATTGCTTCCCCGGCAACGGTGCCAGAAAAAGGGTTGATACCTTCAATCTAGATTACGGATGTAGTATAGCTCTTTTTCCCTAGTAGACCTAGGTTTATCGAATCCTCGGGAAGCATAAGCATAGTGAAGTTACTTTAACGGACCTTCGGGAGTTTTAGAATTCCTTTTGTGTTTTTACTGGACCAAGAGTTTGCATCTTTTTATTATTGTCGATGATGGAGAGAGAGAGGGCCTAGGGCATTTGGTTTCACCTATAGCTGTGCAAAACATCTAATGGGAATAAAAGATAAAAATAAAGTATGCATGTAATTGTAGAGCAAGATAAATTATATGTGGGCAGTGCATCTAATTGCTATTTCCTCCGCAAGCGCTTATAGAAATAGCCTACTAGTCTCATCCATAGAAGAAAGAGAACTAATGATATGCATAGTGATGTCACCGATAATCCTAAGTAAATCCCTCACATACAGCTGTACTACCCTTTCTATCACTGGGGTTCCCAACCTGCAGATTAGTCATTACTCATACTCCCTATACCTGGCTCAATCCTCGGGGTCTTGGGTACCTGACAAGTCCATATATTGAGGCAAGAGAGAATACAATAATCATCATGTCATACAAACTAATACATGATCCCATCTATGATGAATAACATGCACAAAAAGCTACATGGCTAGGCCGAAGCCCTTAGCCCAAGGAGAATTACTCACACATAGAGAGGAGATCAAAGATCATAAACATTGTAGTAGAAATCATGAGATTGATAGAAAATAGTCTTACAATGTCGCTAATCGAAGAAGAGATCTACTATTACAAGAGGTGGAATATGGCTATGGTGGTAGCGAGATTAGATCTAAGTCTATTCCTCCGGCGGCTTGTCGGTGTTGTGGATGGAGATCTGGGGGTGGCTGATGGTTTCTGCGAGCGCCTATTTCTCGTCACCCGAGGCCTCTTTATATAGGGGTCCCTTCACGAAAGTTGTTCTGTTTGAGCTAGCGGCGTCGATGGCAACTACACGTATGGAATTTTATTCCGGCCGTATAGTTGGTCGCTAAAGCGTGTGCCTTCGACCCACGACTCCTGATTTCTTATGGCTGTTGGAAATCTCGTATCTTTGACTTTAATGTAGTGATTCCCATCATATAACGTCATTATCTATGCAGGAAAAAAAATAGAAATTAAAGATTGCATACCCCTTTGAATATTAGGCATTAGTGGTAGGGCTTAGAGAGATATTTCACCAAAAATGTGAATAATATCATGTTTAAATGTGGACGTAGATGGCTATATTTCAGAGCCATCAGGAGTCATACATTCAGACGTATGCGGGCCAATGAGCGTCTCCATATGCAATGGTTATCGTTACTTTGTCACCTTCACTAAAGATATGAGTAGATACGGGTATATCTACTTGATAAAGATATGAGTCTAGAACCTTTGGGAAGTTCAAGGAGTTTTAGAGTGAAGTTCAAAATCAACTCGACAAGAAATAAGCACCTTCGTACTGATCGAGGGAGCGAGTATTTGAGTTACAAGTTTGGCGCACATCTGTAGGCTTGTGGCATTGTACCACAACTTACGCCAGCTGGAACACCACAACATAATGGTGTGTCCGAGCGACGTAATCACACTCTGTTGGATAGTGTGCGGTCCATGATGTCTCTCATCGACTTATCTATATCATTTTGGGGATATGCACTTGAGACTGCTGCATTCAATTTGAATAGAACACCATCAAAAGATGTGAAGACAATGCCATATGAGTCATGGCATGGCACGAAGCCAAAGTTTTCTTTTCTGAAGGTTTGGGGATGTGAGGCCTACATTAGGAAACTATAGCCTAAAAAACTTGAACTGAAACCGGATAAATGCATCTTTGTAGGATGTCCAAAGGAAACTATTGGATATACCTTCTACAACCAAGTTCAGGGCAAAACGTTCGTCCCAAAGAATGGTACCTTCCTCAAGAAATAGTTCCTCGCGAAAGGTGTAATTGGAAGGAATATAAAACTTGATGAGATTATTGACCTTGATCTTCAAATACCAAGTGTCTCAATGGAAGTTATTCTAGAACCACGCTCATTAACTTAAGTGGGAGAAAATGATGATGATCATGAACCTCATGAAGAGATATCTATCAAACCCTGCAGGTCAACAAGAATGCTTACCACTCTTGATTGGTATAGTTATCTTGTGAACATGGTCATGTTGGTTGAACGTGATGAACCTGCAACCTACACGGAAGCAATGGAAGGCCCTAAACCCGAGAAATGGCGAGAATCAATGGAATCCGAAAATAAGTCCATGTATGACAACTAGGTATGGAGCTTGGTAGATATTCCTAAAGGCCGAAAGGCTGTAGAGAATAAATGGATCTTCAAGAAAAAGATGGACGCTAATGGAAACATCACTGTCTATAAATCTCGACTTGTCGCAAAAGGTTTCCAGCAAATTCAAGGAATTGACTACAAAGAGACTTTCTCTCATGTAGCGAAGTTGAAGTGTATTCGGATTCTACTAGAAATTGCTACACATTTCGATTATGAAATATGGCAGATAGATGTGAAAACCACCTTATGAATGGAAACATTGAGGAAGAGTTATATAATATGAAACCGCAGGGGTTTGTTAATCTAGGGATGCTGATAAGGTATGCAATCTTCAGAAGTCCATTTATGGACTGAAGCAAGCATCTCGAAGCTAGAATCTTCAGTTTGATGAAGTTATCAAAGGTTTTGGATTTTTCCAAAACAAAGAAGAGGCCTGCATCTACAAGAAAGTGAATGAGAGCTCAGTGGAATTCCTGGTACTATATTTGGATGACATATTGTTAATTTGGAATGACGTGAATCTTCGAAAAAGCGTGAAAGTTTATTTAAATAGTAAAGTCTCTATGAAGGACATGGGTGAAGCTGCCTACATACTAGGCATTAAGATCTATAGAGATAGATTAAAGAGTCTACTGGCACTTGGTGAAAGCACCTACCTAGACAAGATTTTGAAGCTATTTAGAATGGATCAAGCAAAGAAAGGTTCATTGCCAATCATAAAAGGTAACAGGTTGGGTACAAATCAATGCCTAGAAATGGAACATGACAAGGAAGAAATGAAAGGTAATCATTATGCCTCGGCCATTGGCTCCATCATGTATGCCATGCTGAGCACTAGACTAGATGTCTCTCTAGCTCTTAGCTTGACGAGCCATTTCCAAAGTAACCCTGGTTGGTTCATTGGAATGCAGTTAAGAATATCCTCAAGTATCTGAAAAGAACTAAGGATATGCTTTTAGTCTATGGAGGACGTGAAGAAGAACTTGCTATAACTGGTTACATGGATGCAAGCTTATACACTGATCCATATGACTCAAAGTCTCAAATAAGGTATGTGTTCATGGTAAATGTGAAGGGGTTCCGTGGCAGAAAACAAAAAAATCCTACTACGAGAATGCGCCAACCCAAGATCTATCTATGGAGAAGTACAGTAATGAGCGGCATATGGTATTCATATCTTTGAACACCGGTCGTGGTATTACGTTCCCGCAGAAACATTGCTCATGAAGCTGAGTGAAGCAGACCTCAAGGTATAGAAGGCTTCAAGCCTCCAACACCACTAACGGCAGTGCCTCATCGAGTTTTACACACGTCTAGTGTAAATGACGTATCCCACGCCCCGGTCCAACAAGGCAGCGAAAGAATAAGATCCAGACCGATTCCATCAGCACGACGGCGTGCGCTGGGTGCAGAAATCTCTACCTCGTGGAGAACGTTCCAAACTTGGGAACACGCACAAGAGGGAGAGGGGGAGGGAGAGATAGAATGGAAAAGGCTAATTGTTGGATGAGAATTGAGGAGGAATGGCACCCCTATATATAGGAAAAATCTAGGTACTCCCACCCTCCAAGTCCCAGGGTGGGACTAAACCTTGCAGGAGTTGGGAGGGGGGCTGGCTACCGGCCTGGTGTGGGCCCCACCCACGCTCCAAGCCCACCAAGGGTGGTTGGGAGCCCCTGACCTTGGTGCCAAGGCCCTCCTGGCCCTAGCCGCCTCTCCCTCTTAGGCCTCCTCCCTTATGGGAGGGCCCATGTAGGGGTTTTTCCTTTTCTTTTTATTAAAATAATTATATTTAATATTAATTCATCACTCAAATATTAAATATACTTTATTTAATTCCTCCTTATTCAAAACCCCTTTGGAACAGTCTCTGAACACTTCGGTATCTCTCTGGAACACTTAAGTGTGACACCCTTACGGTTCGGAAATATTCAAACATGATCTAGACGCCTCTCAAATCAATGACCAACGATGACCCACAAATATAGGGGATTGCAACAGTCTTCGAGGGAAGTAAAACCCAATTTAATGATTCGACACAAGGGGAGCCAAAGAATATTTATAAGCCTTAACAACTGAGTTATCAATTCAGCTGCACCTGGAAACAATCTTGCTTGCAATAGTTTTATCATTAGCAACAGTTTTGTAGTAGCAATAGCAAAGTAATAGCAGTAGTAAAATAAATACATTAGTAACAATTGCAGTAAACGGTAGGATTAAAGTGTATTAGGCATAGGGATGGATGGACGGGCGTTGCATGGACAAGACAATTCATATAATAATCAAGACATAGGGCATTTGCAGATAAATAAGGTAAAGCATCGAAGTACTAAATAATCATAGGCATGTGTTCCATATATAGTCATACATGCTCGTAATGAGAACTTGCACAACATATTTTGTCCTGCCAGCCCATTGCAGCGGCGCCTCAAGGGAATCTACTAGCAATTAAGGTGCTCCTTTTAATAGAGCGCCGGAGCAAAGTATTAACACTCCGTGAACACATGTGATCCTCATATCATAGCCATCCCCTCCAGTTATCTTGATTTCTGTCACTTCGAGGCCTCGGGTTCTGGACAACAATATGTGCATACAACTTGCAGGTAAGATCATAAAAAATAATATCATCATGAATCAATAACATGTTCAGATCTGAAATCATGGCACTCGAGCCCTAGTGACAAGCATTAAGCATAACAAGTTGCAACAATGTCAAAAATCACTAATAATAGATACTAGGCACCATGCCTTAACAATCTGATGCAATTACATGAATGATCTCACCCAATCCCTACCATCCCCATAGCCTACTGCAGGGGATTACTCACTCATGGAGGGGGAGTCATGGATGGTTGATGGAGAAGCGTTGGTGATGATGATGGCGACGATCTCCTCCAGTTACCCGTCCCGGCAGGGTGCCAGAACGGAGGTTTTGGTTCCGAATCGCGGTTTCTGGTGGTGGCGACGCTGCGGAACTCTATCTGGAAAAACATTGATCCCCCATCTGTTTTTAGGTCAGGGGGCTTATATAGGTGAAAGGAGAGGTCGAGGCGGAGTCCGAGGCGGCCACACCACCTCCTCGCACGGCTTGGCCTAGCCCACGCGGCTAGGTGGTGTTGGCCCCTCGTGGCCCCTCTTTGTCTCGTCTTCTGGCTCCGTGAGTCTTCTGGTAAAATAGGGTTTTGCGATATTTTCCGGGATTTTTCCTGAAAGTTGATTTCCTGCACAAAAATGAGACACCAAAGCAATTATGCTGAACATAGCGTTAGTCCACATTAGTTGTATCCAAATCACACAAATTAGAGAAGAAATAATAGAAAAAGTGTTCAGGAAAGTAGATACGTTTTGGACGTATCAACTCCCCCCAAGCTTTGCTTATTTCTTATCCTCAAGCAATTCAGTTGAAAACTGAGTGCGAGAAAAGAAACTTTCACGAACACATTTTCTTCAAAGATGTATATATTCTCAGCATATGATCAAATACTTAGGAAATTCATAATAAAGAGTATGCAAATAGGTTTACCAAGTAGTCATGCAAGCTATGAAGAGATTCCAACCCAATAATAATAAGCAACATAACATATAAGAATATGTTGGATTGTAATGCTCATAAGAAGATATGATAAAGTGGTATCTCGCTTGCCTTTCTTTGAAGCAAAACATAAATGCCAAGGCACCTCTGAAGTTTAAGTGAAGACTGGAAATAAAAATATCAAAGATACAAGCGTCAAAGTTATGTCATAATTAACCGTGTTTTGCGACAAGCACATTACTCTAAGAATGACAGCTATGCTCTTAGGAAGGTGCTCAAAGAATAAATGGTGACTCAACATAAAAGTGAAAGAAAAGATTGGAAAAGTTTGAAAGGCTTCCAAACGTTGAAAGTATGGTACTCATTAGCTTTGAGCTCTCATTGCCCCTATCATAAGAATCTTGAGGTGATTAAAGTTAAAGTTACAAAAATACGAGGATATGCTTGACAAGTTATCAGTTGAAAATATCATGCCCCTTGCTTACGAGTACCGGACCTCATGCTACTCAACTTTAGTCACAAGTAAGTTCTTGTCATTGTAAGTACATGTGTATCATAGAGAACCGCCAACGGGGTACCCCTTGCCCCATGACACAAGAGCTATCTCATATCAAAATGACAAGGCAACAGACAATGAGCATCTCAACAATCTTTTTATTTGCTATTTGAATAGTTTTTTTATTGTGGATGCTTCACAAAATGCTCACTATGGTTATGCTGCAAGTTTCCACCATGATTAGGCATGGCTTCGGCTAGCTGCCCAGGCTTTTCTCTAACACACATACAAACTCCATGAGATTACAAGCTCTCCTTTTATTTCACACCATCGGGATCCATAAACAAAAGAACATGATATCAACTGAATAATAATTGCAATATTGAAAGCGATCCCCATGGTACATGGTTCTGCTAATTCGCAACTTATAAAGCGCAAGCATATACTCAACATAGATGGACACAATGGTTCAAGTTTATTAAGTGCAATATGTTAGAGTATATATGTGTGTATTGTATTTTCCCCATATGTTAGGGGGTTTCCTGAATATTTGCACCTGTACTTGTACTATATATTCTGGCCTTTGGCCCTCTGGTAATATAAGATCTATTGCCCTAACATGGTATCACAGCCGTAAGGCCTTTTTTTCTTCTATCTCTTCTCCCGTCGCCACCGGTCGCCGCCGCCGCCGGCCCCGGCTCTCCTGCCGCCGGCCCGACCCCGCCCCGGCCCCGCCGCTGCCCAGGCCCGCCGCCGCCGCTGGCCCCGGCTCTCCCGCTACCGCCGCCGACCGCCCGGACCCCGCCGCCGGCCCGACCCCGCCCGGCCCCGCCGCCGCCTAGGCCGCGCCGCCGCCCAGGCCGCGCCGCCGCCCCGGATCCCGCCGCCTTCTGTCCGCCGGCTGCTGCCAGATTCAGATCCGATTAGATCTGGCTTGAGTTAAAAAAAATGTCTTCCTCCTCGGGCTATGTTGCGATTCCTCGCTGCCCGGTGATCTTTGATGGCGCGAATTATCCTGATTTCGCTGCCTTTATGCGCGTTCATATGCGCGGTCTTCGCCTTTGGGGTGTGCTTTCTGGTGAGGTCTCCTGTCCACTGCGCCCCGTTGTGCCTCCAGTGCCTCGTGCCCCGACACCCGTTCCCCTTGCCCCCGATGCTACTCAGGCGGTCAAGGATGCAGCCCAGAGTGCTGATGATTCTGCACGGGCTGACTATGAGCGCCAGGTTCAGGTGCATTCTGCTGCTACTACGGCCTACCGGCTGGATCTAGCCGACTACACTCAGTGGATTGATGAGGATGCTCGTGCTGCTGCTGTTCTCACTTGCAGTGTTCTGCCTCAGTATGCTTCTGAGTTCATGGGTCTTCCCACTGCTACTGCTCAGTGGGCTTTTCTTCGTCAGCGCTATCAGCCATCTGGAGATGCTCTTTATCTGTCCGTGGTTCGTCAGGAGCATGAGCTTAAGTAGGGTGATTCTACTATTGATGATTTCTACACTCAGAGTGCTGCTATTTGGCGTCAGCTTGACTCTCTTCGTACAGCGGTGTGTAACAGCTGTCCCTGCTGTCTGATTGTGCACGCGGATCTGGAGTTTCAGCACGTCTTTGAGTTCTTGTCACGGCTCCGCAAGGAGTTTGAGCCGCGTCGTGCCCAGCTGCTTGCCCGTGGTCGTGTTCCGCTCTCTAAGGTACTGGCTGAGCTTCGTGCTGAGGAGACTCGTCTTCGTGGTGCTGGTCTTCTTGAGGTTTCGTCTGTGCTTGCTGCTCATGGTCCCCCTGTGCCGCCGGCTTCGTCGCGGTCTCTCGCGTCGCCCCTACTCTCCACTCCACCGGCCCAGGGTCAGCGTCAGTCTCAGCAGCCTCGTGGTTCTCATCCTCCCTGTGCTCACTGTGGCAAGCCTGGCCACGACATCTCTGGTTGCTGGACAAGGGATCCCCGCTTACGTCAGCAGTACCTTGCTCGTCGACAGTCTGGGTCTTCAGGATCTTCTGCTGTTGCCTCTGGACCTCCTACTGGTGCTTCTGGACCTCCTGCTGGTGCTCTGTCTGATCAGGACATTATTCGTGGTCTTCGTAGTCTGCTCGCTGCTACAGGCTCCTCCTCGTCGGGTTCTGCTAGTTCTGTGACTACTTCTTCTGGCACTGCACGACCATCATCTTCTACACAGTCAGGTACGTCATCCCCGTGGTATCTGGATTCTGGAGCTTCTTTTCATATGACTTCTGCATCTTCTATTCTTTCTGCTCTTCGCTCTCTTATTTCTCCTGTCCGCGTTACTACGGCTGATGGTACCTCTCTTCCTGTTTCCAGTCGAGGCACCCTCTCTACTTCTTCCTTCTCTGTTCCCGATGTTTCTCATGTTCCCAGTCTTAAGATGAATCTTTTCTCTGCTAGTCAGCTTACTGATTCTGGTTGTAGGGTCATTCTTGACGTTGATTCTTGTGCTGTTCAGGACCGTCGTACACATGCTCTGGTTGGAGCTGGCCCTCGGACCATTGAGTCTCCTAGGCTCTGGGAGTTAGACTGGCTTTGCGTTTCTTCTGCCACTTCTCCTGCGGTTGCTGCGTCTATCACTGGCTCTTTTCAGCAGTGGCATCATCGGCTGGGCCATCTTTGTGGTTCCCGTTTATCATCCTTAGTTCGTCGTGAGCTTCTGGGGCTTGTCACAGGAGATGTATCGTCGCTTCATTCGTGTCAGGGTTGTAGGTTAGGTAAACAGATTCAGCTTCCCTATCCTACTAGTGTGTCTATATCTCAGCGACCTTTTGATTTAGTTCATTCAGATGTGTGGGGTCCGGCTCCCTTTGCTTCAAAAGGGGGTCATCGATACTATATTTTGTTTATTGATGATTTTACACGGTACACCTGGTTATTTTTTATGTGCTCTCGCAGCGAGGTGCTTGCTATTTATCAGCGTTTTGTGGCTATGGTTCGTACCCAGTATTCCACGCCTATTTGTGTTTTTCGTGCTGATTCTGCAGGAGAGTATATCTCTCAGCACCTGCGTGGTATCCTTGCTGAGCAGGGCACCCTTGCTCAGTTCTCGTGTCCCGGCGCCCATGCTCAAAATGGTGTCGCCGAGCGTAAGCATCGTCATATTCTTGAGACTACCCGTGCTATGATGATTGCTTCCTCTCTTCCGCCGCATTTCTGGGCTGAGGCTGTCGCTACGTCGACTTACCTCATTAATATTCAGCCTTCCGCTGCTCTTCAGGGTGGCATTCCTCTCGAGCGTCTCTCTGGATCCCGTCCAGACTACTCAGCTCTTCGTTTATTTGGCTGCGTTTGCTATGTCCTTCTCCCTCCTCGTGAACGCACCAAACTCACTGCTCAGTCTGTTGAGTGTGTTTTTCTTGGCTACAGTGATGAGAATAAGGGCTATCGCTGTTGGGACCCTGTTGGTCGTCGTATGCGCATCTCTCGTGACGTCACGTTCGATGAAACGCGTCCTTTCTATCCTCGTCCCACCTCTGGTACTTACCCTACGGATGATCTCTCTTTTCTTCTTTTTCCTGATACACCTTCCGCTGTCTCTTCTCCTTCACCTCCTCCTTCTGCTGCGCCTCCTTTGTCTTCAGCGCCATCCTCTCCTCCGTCTAGTTCCCCTAGTTCTCCTCGGTCTCCAGCTTCGGATCCTTCCTCCGCGCCTCCTTCTTCCTCCTCTTCTGATGAGTCATCTTCCGCGGATGAGCTTCCTTCCTCACGACCTGTTCGTCAGCGTCGTGCTCCAGATCGTTACTCCCCTAGTCAGTATGGCCTCTCTGTAGTTTCTAAACCGACTTCTTATCGGGATGCTGCGTGTCATCCTGAATGGCAGCTTGCCATGGCTGAGGAGATTGCTGCGCTTGAGCGCACAGGCACCTGGGATCTTGTCTCTCCCCCTTCTGGGGTTCGTCCTATCACATCTAAGTGGGTCTATAAAATTAAGACCCGCTCTGATGGATCTCTTGAGCGCTATAAAGCGCGTCTTGTGGCTCGTGGTTTTCAGCAGGAACATGGTCGTGACTATGATGAGACCTTTGCTCCTGTGGCACATATGACCACTGTGCGTACTCTTCTTGCTGTTGCTTCTGTCCGACGCTGGTCTGTGTCCCGACTTGATGTTCATAATGCTTTTCTTAATGGCAAGTTGAGTGAGGAGGTTTATATGCAACCTCCTCCTAGGTTTTCTATTCCTGATGGGATGGTTTGTCGTCTTCGACGTTCTCTTTATGGCCTGAAACAGGCCCCTCGTGCCTGGTTTGAGCGCTTTGCCTCTGTGGTGACTGCTGCTAGTTTTTCTCCTAGCTCTCATGATCCAGCGCTTTTTGTTCACACTTCTCCTCGTGGACGCACTCTTCTCCTTCTCTATGTTGATGATATGATCATTACTGGTGATGATCCTGAGTATATTGCCTTTGTCAAGGCTCGTCTTCGTGATCAGTTTCTTATGACTGATCTTGGTCCTCTTCGCTATTTTCTTGGGATTGAGGTTTCATCCACTTCTGATGGGTTTTCTATTTCTCAGGAAAAGTATATTCAGGATCTTCTTGCTCGGGCTGCTCTTGTGGATGAGCGCACCGTTGAGACTCCTATGGATCTTCATGTTAAGCTTCGTCCTACGGATGGTGATCCTCTTCCCGATCCCACTCGTTATCGCCATCTTGTTGGGAGTCTCGTTTACCTTGCTGTCACCCGTCCTGATATCTCTTATCCTGTTCATATTCTGAGCCAGTTTATCTCAGCTCCTACCACTGTCCACTATGGTCATCTCCTCCGTGTCCTTCGCTATCTTCGTGGCACGATTACTCGTCGCCTTTTCTTCCCTCGTTCTAGCTCTCTCCAGCTCCAGTGCTACTCGGATGCTACGTGGGCGAATGATCCTACGGATCGTCGTTCACTTTCTGCTTACTGTGTGTTTCTTGGTGGTTCGCTTGTTGCTTGGAAGACGAATAAACAGGTAGCGGTTTCCCGTTCGAGTGTTGAGGCTGAGTTGCGGGCTATGGCTTCGGTGACTGCTGAGGTGACCTGGTTACGGTGGTTGCCTGCAGATTTTGGGGTCTCTGTTACGACACCCACTCCACTTTTGTCAGACAGTACAGGTGCTATCAACATTGCACGTGATCCGGTCAAGCATGAGCTGACCAAGCATATTGGTGTTGATGCTTTGTATACACGTGCTCAAGTGCAGGATCAGGTTGTTGCGCTCCATTATGTGCCTTCAGACTTGCAGTTGGCAGATTTCTTTATAAAGGCACAAACTCGCGCTCAGCATGATTTCTTACTCTCCAAACTCAGTGTTGTGGATCCACCATGAGTTTGAGGGGGGGGGGGGTGTTAGATTATATATGTGTGTATTGTATTTTCCCCATATGTTAGGGGGTTTCCTGTATATTTTGCACCTGTACTTGTACTATATATTCTGGCCTTTGGCCCTCTGATAATACAAGATCTATTGCCCTAACACAATAAAGTAAACTGTGCCATCAAGTTCGTGAGAGCTTTAATCACTAATTTTCACATAACAAGCAAACATTCTTATGTGGAAGAAAACAAAGGATAATAAATATGCGAGGAATAGCAATGAAGCTAATAGGTAGATATGGTGGACTCTTTTGACAATTTTGTTTTAAGGAGTTGGATGCATGAGTAACTCTTATACTCAGCGCAAGTCAAGGCTAGCAATGGAAAGGGAGCAACAATCGAGAGAGCAGTGACTGTCATAATCATGCTTGTGACAAAACAAAATTAATAGTGGCATAAAAGTGACACAAGAACTCTGAGGCGGAATAAATCATCGAGGCTTAACTAACTTTTTGTTTGGTCATATGCATGCGTGAGCATGTGCCAAGTCGATTCAAATAGAACATTCAGAGGAGGATACCACAATGTCATACCAAGCTATGAATAGAACAATGCAAGCAAACATTTATATGACATGTTACAAACTATTGGTGCATTGGAACTGATCATAAGAGAGCAAGAACTACTAAGCATCCATTAAATATCATACACCTTACATGAATAGACTAAGCATGCCCACAATGATGATTATATGTACAAAAATGAAAACAAATAGAGTTCATACAAGACTCTTACCACACCTCGACTTGTCATAAATCATCATTGCCTTTCACTTGTGTGACTTGAATAATAAGATAAAACCAAACTCCGAGGAGTCACTGAGGACCGCTGAACCCTACAACAAACTTTACAAAACCAGAGAAGAACAACAAATATTTTTGAGTTTTTGATTTTTAAAGACAAGAACCGAAGGAAAGAGAAAACAAAGCAAAACCTTTTTGGGTTTTTCGAATAATCAAATCAAAGCTAAAAAGGGTGAAGCAAACCAAGGCTAAAAGATAAAGAAGAAAACAAAGAGAAATAACAAAAATATTTTTGGTCTTTTTGTGTTTTGGAAAGCAGAAATAAAGCAAGAACAAAAACTAAAAAGAAAACAGAACATGAATATGAAAAGTACCGACATAAAATGATATGTAGATGAGTGTGATGTCGGTATACCTCCCCCCAAGCTCAGGCTTTTGGCCTAAGTGGAGATCAATACCAAGCTGACCAAGAAGGAGCGCCTCCATAATATGACGAAGAAGTGCCTTCGTCCTGATACGAACTGGAGGATGCCCCGGTGTAGTGCGCAGAGTAGTCATAAGAGGGTGCATCCCCCTAGTGCTACCCATGGAAACTAAGCAAGCGGAGTTGCTCGTCCACCTCCTCCTTGGAGCGCGACCATGGTATCCTGCAAATACTGAACAAAGTGGACTATGGCAAGGGAATTTCCCTCTCATCTCCATCAATAAACAACATCCTGTAAACTAAACTCTTTGTGCTAGAGTTAGCAGTAACAAAGTGATGTGTTTTCATAGCAGCAAGATAAAGCCTTTGTGGGGTCAGCACAGTATCGTGAGGCTCAACAGAACGTTCCAAGGCAACAACCATGCGTGCAACAATAATGCCCCCATAAATGGGTGCTCTAGCAGCTAAGCGGCGAGCAATGAGAGAACCAAGATTATACTTGGTTTCCTTATTAAGTGCAGCAGCAAGAAAAGCTAAATGATAATTAGAAATATTACTAGTGTTCTCCCTACCAAGAATGCTAGTGGCAAGATAGTAAGCAAAATATCTAAGAGATGGGAGTTGAATGTTTCTTATCTTCCCGCATTGAGCTATGCGGTCATCATCATTTGTTACACTTCGGTAGAGCTCCAACAAATCAGCGGGTCAACCTTGGATCTTCTTTACTGTCCCAGTCATGCCAATGCCTATAATGCTGCAAAATCTTTCCAATGGCATGGAATAGGCATATTATAGATTTTGAATGAAACAGTTGACATATAAGGGGTGTTAGTGAAAGTGAAACTTTCGACAAAAGTTTTGGTGAGCATGGCATATTGCTCACTCTCATCTTGCATGTAGGTGGTTAGACCAACCCTCTAAACGAGAAGTAAGAAATCATCAAGGATCCCTGCAGCTTGCAAAAAGGCAAAATCAGGGAAGGTAGATGGGTGAGCATCTCCCTCATCTCCCTCATTGCCAAAGCGCGGTGCAATACGATATTCATTATATGATGGCCTAAATTGAGAAGCTGATATCGAAGGCCTTGCCCTCCTAGGTGTGTCTCTCTCAAATACTTCTCCAAAAGTATGCTTGTCCATCTCTCCTTTTTCTGAAAGTTTAGACAACCATCACAAATAATAATTGCAAAGTGATTACATAATGAAAGGAACTACTTATAGGGACTTGTAAGAGGCCTAAACATGCATTAAAACAATTTATCTAAGCAAAGAACAAGCATGCAAACTCACATAACGTGTCACCTATAGTAGCAAAATACTCAAGATGTAATCCACTAATCACAAATCTACTTGGAAAAGCGGAGTAGTTACATACAGGAGAACAAATGCTCCAAATCTCAGCAGCAAATGTGGGCTGAGCAAGGAGATCGAAAATCGCTAACAAGAACAGCAAGAACACGGGTTCGAGTAATGAAATGGTGTTTTCTCGGGAGAGAGAAAGGAGTGGCAGGTGGAATAATAAGTGGAGGGCCAGGGGTGGCCCACACCATGCCTAGGCACGCCCTTGGTGTGGCCACGCCACTGATGGCTCGTGTATTAACAAGCTCGTTGGGGAACCCCAACAGGAAGGTATGATGAGCACAGCAGCAGGTTTCCCTCATTTATGAAACCAAGGTTTAATCGAACCAGTAGGAGCAAGGAAACACCCCAAAGGTGTTGCTAACTGAGCCTTGGTAGGGCGCACTACCAGTGCTAGTAGCAACGTGGAGACCTGCACAACACAACAACATAACTTTGTCGCCAATTTGCGATGAGGTTATCAATCTCACCGGTTTTGCTGAAAACAAAGGATTAAACGTATCGAATGGAAGGAAGTAATAGTTTGCAGAAAGTAAACACAAAACAGTAAAGAGTTTGTAGATTATATGTAAAAGAAAAGGACCAGGATCCATAGTTCACTAGAGGTGGCTCTCCTTAAGATAGATAACATGTTGGGTGAACAAATTACAACGGGGCAATTGATAAACATCGAGAAAGCAATACATGCATATACTAATCATCTTGACTCCTTTGGAACTTGATTGGGCATTACAACATTATACATAGACCGCCATCCAACTACATCTATGACTAATAATCCACCTTCAGGTTATCATCCGAACCCCCTACAGTATTAAGTTTCAAGCAACAGATTATTGCTTTACGAATTGCGTGTAATGTAAAAAATACGATTGTTCTATGAACAAAGGATTGTTGTTTTCTCCCTAGTAGCAACAAGACATCTAGTACCTTAGAGATTTCTGTCACTTACCCAGATTACCAGAGGCATGAACCCAGTATCGAGCATAAATACTAACTCTTGGAGTTGCTAGCATCTACTTGGCCAAGATAGCTACTAACAACGGAAAGTACACAGATCACAAATAACAAAGACATGATAGAATCAATAAATCAATCTAAAATAGCATCTCAATATCCATCGGATCCCCGCAAACACAACATGCAGAATTACGAATAGATGATCTTGCTCATGAACGGAGGTCACAAGATCTAAACATGAAAGCACAAAGGAGGAGAACCAGCCATCTAGCTACTACATGGACCTGTAGTCCAGAGATGAACTACTCACGCATCACACCGGAGGCTTGCATGATGATGAAGAAGGCCTCCAGGGTGAATTCCCTTCTCCGGCAGGGCGCTGGGAAGAGCTTCAGATCCCTCCCGATCTAGGGATGGAGATGACGGCGGCTACAGACTCCTTCGTGGATTTTTGATCGGGTACTTAGGGTTTTCATCCCGAGGGCAATATATAGGCGGAAGGAGAGGACGAGGGGGTGCTGGGGCCAGCCAGACCACCCCCTGGAGCGTGCCAGGCCTGACCGCGCAGCCAGGTGGTGTGGCCGGCCCAGGCCCTTCTCCGTCTCGTATTCTGACATCTGATGACTTCTAGAACAATAGGCACTTTGGCTTTTGTCCAGTCCAATTCCGAGAATATTCATTTTCTAACTTTCCTGGAACCAAAAATAGCAAAAAACAGGCAGCTGACATTGTGGCTCTTGTTAATAGGTTATTCCAAGAAATCATATGAAAAGTACTCCAAAGTGTGGAAAAAACACAAGAAAGTGGATAAAACCAAGCATGGAACATCAAAAATTATAGATACATTTGCAATGTATCAACATCCCTAAGCTTAACTCCTGCTCGTCCTCGAGTAGGTAAGTGATAAAAAGAAAGAATAATTTTTGAGGTGACATGCACCATAAAAGACTTGATCAAAGTATTTGTAAAACATTCAAAGCTGGGATCATAGTACTTAAATCATAACATGAAAGACAAAGTTCTAGCAATAAGACAAAGAAACTATGATGAACATGAAAAGGCACAAACAAAATATTCATGAATAACAATGCTTTGCAAGGCGTTTGTTTGTTTCACATAAAGAAAACATAGCATAATAGTATTCAGCTTGTCCCTCATAGAGTAGCAAATATAAATGCATAGGACACCTTCAAAGTTCATAAGATTGACTAGATACAAATAGTTTAAAACAAGCAATATCAAGTTATGCATCAATCAACTAGTCTTGGGACAATGCACATAGAACTAAGAATGGCCACTATGCTCTCAAAGTAGGAGCATAAAGGTAGAAGGTGGAGACTCAATACAATGGTGGAAGAAAGGCCTTCATAGAAGGAAGCAAGGATTCAAGTCTCATAAAGAGCTTCCAAAAATTATGGTACTTATAGCTTTTAGCTCCCATTGCCCCTATCATAAGCATCTTGAAGGTGATTAAGGTTAAAGTGACACAACTAAGAGGATATGCTTGACAAGTTATAAACCGAAGTCTCATGCCCCTTACTTACGAAGGCCGAACCTCATGCTACTCAACTTTAGTCACAAGTAAGCTCTTGTCATTGTAAGTACATATGTATCATAAAGAACCGCCAACAGGGTACCCCTTGCACATGATACAGGAGCTATCACATAATCAAAATGACAAGGCAAGCAGACAATGAGCATCTCAGCGATCTTTTTATTCGCTATTTGCATAGGTTTTTATTGAGGATGCTTCATAGAGTGCTCATTATGGTGATGCTGCAAGTTTCCACCATGATTAGGCTTGGCTTAGACTAGCGGCCCAGGCATTTCTCTAACACACATACAAACTCCATGATATTACAAGTTCCACTTTTATTTCACACCGCCGGGATCCATAAGCAAAAGAACATGATATCAACGGGGTACAAAGTACAGGTGCAATGTTGAAAGCGTTCCCCATGATACATGGTTCTACTAATTTCAACTTATAAAGCGCAAGAATATACGCAACAAAGAAGGACCCAATGGTTCAAGTTTATTAAGGGCAAGAAAAGTAAAGTGTGCCATCAAGTTCGTGAGAGCTTTAATCACTAGTTTTCTCATAAAAAGTTTAATTTGGATGGTAAACAAAAGCATGAATATACTTGGAATAGCATAAGCTATTAGGTAGGTATGGTGGACTCTTTGGAATAACTTGGTTTAGGGAGTTGGATGCATGAGTGGAACTCATACTGGGTTGTGGAGGCTAGCAAAAGACTGGGAGCGACAAACTAAGAGAGCAATGATGGCCATAATAATGTAGAGCGACAAAACATCATTGATCAAAGCATAAAGTGATACTACAAGTTGAAAACTAAAGGATCATAAAGGCTCAGGTGACTTGAGATAGTCATAACATGGTGTGAGCATGTGCCAAGTCAACCCAAATAAAGCATCAAAGGAGAATACCACTATATTATGCTTTAATATGCTAAAACAACGCATGATTCATCCAAGGCACATTAACCAATCTCAATTGTTTATAACAAGTCATGCTACAACAAAGAATACTAAGCATAAAGCTAAAACAATATCAAGCATGGCATGACAGAGCATAGGCCACATTCAAAAACAAGCTCCTTTTACCACATAAGCATGAACTTTCCTACTCTTTTCCAAACCAAACCAAACCAAACTATTTGAAAACCAATGTATGAAAGAGGTGGTCCAACCAATTTATTCAGCAAACTAATCAAACAAAAGCAAACGAAAAACCAAAATGAAAAACCAAAACGAAAACAAAAAAGAAGACGCTCCAAGAACAACACAACTGTGCATGAAACATAAAAATGAAGCGGTTGGAAGAAACCTAGGATTTTTATTGATGAAGAAGGGGATTCCTTGGGCATCCCCAAGCTTTGACGCTTGTACTTCTTGGATATTTCTTGGGGTGACACGCGTGGCATCCCCAAGCTTGAGCTTTAGTCCATCCTTCATCTCATTACTCATTCCTTCCATACACTTGAAATTTTTCCTTCATACAAAACTTCACACAATCTTTGTTAGCAACATTAGTGCACTCAAGATAAATAAGTCTTAAGGTTCAGTTCTAACACCAATAAACTTCCATTAGAACACTAGCTACTGAAGCACTTCCCTCAAAAAGCTCAATTCCCCAAAAGAACTCAAAAGGGAACCAACAAGATGCAAATGCAGAAAAATGGCAGAAATCTGTCAAAACAGACCAGCAGGTAAAGACGAATTTTTTCGAAGACCTTATGTTGCTCAAATCAAAAATTGTTGAACTAACAAAAGTTAGATAACAACCTGTGGCATAAGCACAAAACTTCACGCCTCAAAAACACGTTCAGAGATTTTAAACAAATTTTTACGATGAAGCACAGAAATCTATTTCGGGACAGCAACTTTCCTAATCATTACTTCTCTCTCATTAGAGGTTACTCTTGGCACAAAAAGCAAATAAAAAGGATAAGGAGAGATTATTATAGAGGTAATAACTTCCAAGAATCATCTAAAACTTTTGGGTTATCTACCAATAAGTACTTTTCTTTAATGCCTTTAAGTTAGGCATAAGAAGCAAGAAAGAATCAAGTGTTCTCAAATGAAGAAGCATTAAGACCAAATTTCTTGCCCTTACCTCTCTTACTTTTATTCTTAACCTTGGGGAAATATGATTGTTTGGTGGAGAAGAAAGGTGAATGGTCCCCTTTATCACATCTATTATTGCTCCAAGGAGTTCTAATAGGACCTTCCAAGTGTAATTTGTCCTTTTCCTGCATATTCAATAACAAGATAATCAATAGAAATCATTTTCCCAAGGATCTTTGTAAACACTCCATCAGCTATTCCAATAGGTAATATGGTGGCATTATTAGCAAGAGATATTTCTTTTCCTCCTTCAGTAAGCCCCCAAAGATTCAAAGATTCATAAAAATCTTTTGGCATAAGGCAAAATTCAGACATGATATCACAACGAGCTTGAAAAGTTTCAGTATTTATATCAATCTTTACTGTGGGGAGCCACTTTGATGGTTCAGAATTTATTGGAGCATAATTATGATGCTCCCTAAGCGTATTATAGCAATCTTTTAAGCTAGTAGTGCTAGTCGCAAGAGTGTTTAATCTAGCAAATATGCTTGCAAAAGAAATATCAGTTTTGCTAGGCAAGTTGTAAGTAAGGATAAATTTATTTATAGCATTAATAGCATCATCCTCATTACATTGGAGGAAATCTCCTCCCACAACAGTATCTAAAGCATATCTATAGCAATTCCAAGGTAAAAGCTGCTAAGGAACAAGCTTTGAGTCATTTTAGGCTCAGTTTTTTCATGTAGATTAGAGATTATAGACCAAGCTTCCTTGAAGCTCTCCTCAATTCCTTGTTTAAAAGTGAAAGTCATTTCCTCGAGTGACATAGTGATTGGAGCAAGGCTAGACATAGTGGCAACTTAAAATAGGAACTAATTTTGTGTGTGTTTTTAATAAAGAAACAAGCAAACAAAGCAAAAAGTAAACTAAGCAAAACAAAAATAACAAAGTAAATAGATTGGTTATGAGGGACTCCCCTTGTGAAGATGTCCTTGAGTCCCCGAAAACGGTGACAGAAAAGTGCTTGATGGCTCGTGTATTAACAAGCTCGTTGGGGAACCATAAGAGGAAGGTAGGATGAGCACAACAACAAGTTTCCCTCAGTTATGAAATCAAGGTTTAATAGAACCAGTAGGAGCAAGGAAACACCCCAAAGGAGTTGCTAGCTGAGCCTTGGTAGGGCGCACTACCGGTGCTAGTAGAAACGTGGAGACCTGCACAAGACAACCACAGAACTTTGTCCCCAACTTGCGATGAGGTTGTCAATCCAACCGGTTTTGCTGAAAACAAAGGATTAAACGTTTCGAATGGAAGGAAGTAATAGTTTGCAAAAAGTAAACACAAAACAGTAAACAGTTTGTTGATTATATGTAAAAGAAAAGGACCGGGATCCATAGTTCACTAGAGGTGGCTCTCCTTAAGATAGATAACATGTTGGGTGAACAAATTACAGCGGGGCAATTGACAAACATCGAGAAAGCAATACATGCATATACTAATCATCTTGACTCCTTTGGAACTTGATTGGGCATTAGAACATTATACATAGACCGCCATCCAACTACATCTATGACTAATAATCCACCTTCAGGTTATCATCCGAACCCCCTCCAGTATTAAGTTGGAAGCAACAGATTATTGCTTTACGAATTGCATGTAATGTAAACAATACGATTGTTCTATGAACAAAGGATTGTTGTTTTCTCCCTAGTAGCAACAACACATCTAGTACATTAGAGATTTCTGTCACTTCCCCAGATTACCAGAGGCATGAACTCACTATCGAGCATAAATACTAACTCTTGGAGTTGCTAGCATCTACTTGGCCAAGATAGCTACTAACAACGGAAAGCATGCAAGATCACAAATAAGAAAGAATCAATAATCAATCTGAAATAGCATCTCAATATCCATCGGATCCCCGCAAACACAACATGCAGAATTACAAATAGATGATCTGGATCATGAACGGAGCTCAAAAGATCTAAACATGAAATCACAAAGGAGGAGAACCAGCCATTTAGCTACTACATGTGCCAAGAGTAACCTCTAATGAGAGAGAAGTAATGATTAGGAAAGTTGATGTCCCGAAATAGATTTCTGTGCTTCATCGTAAAAATTTGTTTAAAATCTCTGAACGTGTTTTTGAGGCGTGAAGTTTTGTGCTTATGCCACAGGTTGTTATCTAACTTTTGTTAGTTCAACAATTTTTGATTTGAGCAACATAAGGTCTTCGAAAAAATTCGTCTTTACCTGCTGGTCTGTTTTGACAGATTTCTGCCATTTTTCTGCATTTGCATCTTGTTGGTTCCCTTTTGAGTTCTTTTGGGGAATTGAGCTTTTTGAGGGAAGTGCTTCAGTAGCTAGTGTTCTAATGGAAGTTTATTGGTGTTAGAACTGAACCTTAAGACTTATTTATCTTGAGTGCACTAATGTTGCTAACAAAGATTGTGTGAAGTTTTGTATGAAGGAAAAATTTCAAGTGTATGGAAGGAATGAGTAATGAGATGAAGGATGGACTAAAGCTCAAGCTTGGGGATGCCACGCGTGTCACCCCAAGAAATATCCAAGAAGTACAAGCGTCAAAGCTTGGGGATGCCCAAGGAATCCCCTTCTTCATCAATAAAAATCCTAGGTTTCTTCCAACCGCTTCATTTTTATGTTTCATGCACAGTTGTGTTGTTCTTGGAGCGTCTTCTTTTTTGTTTTCGTTTTGGTTTTTCATTTTGGTTTTTCGTTTGCTTGGATTGCTTATTTTTCTGAATACATTGGTTGGACCCCCCTCTTTCATACATTGGTTTGCAAATAGTTTGGTTTGGTTTGGTTTGGAAAAGAGTAGGAAAGTTCATACTTATGTGGTAAAAAGAGCTTGTTCTTGACTGTGGCCTATGCTTTGGCATGCCATGCTTGATATTGTTTTGGCTTTATGCTTAGTATTCCTTGCTGTAGCATGACTTGTTATAAACAATTGAGATTGCTTAATGTGCCTTGGATGAATCATGCGTTGTTTTAGCATACTAAAGCATAGTATAGTGGTATTCTCCTTTGATGCTTTATTTGGGTTGACTTGGCGCATGCTTACACCATGTTATGACTATCTCAAGTCACCATAGCCTTTATGATCCTTTAGTTTTCAACTTGTAGTATCACTTTATGCTTTGATCAATGATGTTTTGTCGCTCTGCATGATTATGGCCATTATTGCTCTCTTAGTTTGTCGCTCCCAGTCTTTTGCTAGCCTCCACAACAAAGTATGAGTTCCACTCATGCATCCAACTCCCTAAACCAAGTTATTCCAAAGAGTCCACCATACCTACCTACTAGCTTATGCTATTCCAAGTATATTCATGCTTTTGTTTACCTTCACTTGTTATGAGAAAACTAGTGATTAAAGATCTCACGAACTTGATGGCACACTTTACTTTATTGCCTCTAATAAACTTGAACCATTGGGTCCTTCTTTGTTGTGTATATTCTTGCACTTTATAAGTTGAAATTAGCAGAACCATGTACCATGGGGAACGCTTTCAACATTGCACTTGTACTTTGTACCCCGTTGATATCATGTTCTTTTGCTTACGGATCCCGGCGGTGTGAAATAAAAGTGGAACTTGTAAGATCATGGAGTTTGTATGTGTGTTAGAGAAACGCCTGGGCCGCTATCCTAAGCCATGCCTAATCATGGTGGGAACTTGCAGAATCACCATAATGAGCACTCTATGAAGCATCCTCAATAAAAACCTATGCAAATAGCAAATAAAAAGATCGCTGAGCTGCTCATTGTCTGCTTGCCTTGTCATTTTGATTATGGGAAAGCTCCCGTATCATGTGCAAGGGGTACCCCGTTGGCGGTTCTTAATGATACACATATACTTACAATGACAAGAGCTTACTCATGACTGAAGTTGAGTAGCATGAGGATCGGTCTTCGTAAGTAAGGGGCATGAGATTTCGGTTTATAACTTGTCAAGCATATCCTCTTAGTTGTGTCACTTTAACCTTAATCACCTTCAAGATGCTTATGATAGGGGCAATGCGAGCTGAAAGCTATTAAGTACCATAATTTTTGGAAGCTCTTTATGAAACTTGAATCTCTGCTTCCTTTTATAAAGGCCTTTCTTCCACCATTATATTGAGTCTCCACCTTCTAGCTTTATGCACCTACTTTGAGAGCATAGTGGCCATTCTTAGTTCTATGTGCATTGTCCCAAGACTTGTTGATTGATGCATACCTTGATATTGCTGGTTTTAAACTATTTGTATCTAGTCACTCTTATGAACTTTGAAGGTGTCCTATGCATTTATGTTTGCTACTCTATGAGGGACAAGCTGAATACTATTATGCTATGTTTTCGTTATGTGAAACAAACAAACGTCTTGCAAAGCATTGTTATTCTTGAATCTTTTGTTTGTGCCTTTTCATGTTGCATCATAGTTTATTTGTCTTATTGCTAGAACTTTGTCTTTCATGTTATGATTGAAGTACTATGATCCCAGCTTTGAGTGTTTTGCAAATACTATGATCAAGTCTTTGATGGTACATGTCACCTCAAAAATTATTCTTTCTTTTTATCACTTACCTACTCGTGGACGAGCAGGAGTTAAGCTTGGGGATGTTGATACATTGCAAATGTATCTATAATTTCTGATGTTCCATGCTTGGTTTTATCTACTTTCTTGTGTTTTGTCCACACTTTAGAGTACTTTTCATATGATTTCTTGGACTAACCTATTAACAAGATGACACAGTGCCAGTTGCCTATTTTCTGCTGTTTTTGGTTCCAGGAAGTTAGAAAATGAATATTCTCGGAATTGGACGGGACAAAAGCCAAAGTTACTATTTTCCAGGAAGACTCAGGGAGCCAGAAGGAGAGTCAGAGAGGGGCCAGGGCCTGGCCACACCCCTAGGCACGGGCTAGACCTACCCGCGCCACCAGGTGGTGTGGGCTCCCTGGCCACCCACCGACCTTGCCTCTCCGCCTATAAGAAGCCTCCCGAAGCCAAAACCCTAAGTCGTCAAGCCTCTAGCCACGAAAAGTTCCGCAACGCCGCCGCCACCAAAGGGGAGATTCGAGAGACAGAAAGTCTCTGTTCCGGCACCCTGCTGGGACGGGGAAGTGCCCCCGGAGCCATCTCCATCGATCTCCACCACCATGTCCATCGCCATTGCTGATTCCCATGATGAGGAGGGAGTAGTTCTCTCTCGAGGCTAAGGGTTCTACCGGTAGCTATGTGTTCATCTCTCTCTCTATGCATGATCTTATTGAGATCATGAGCTTGTAATCTATAGATCTATTCTGCTACTCAAGTGCTTTAATGAATCTCTGCTCTCCCCATGTGTGTGAAAGCGACAGCGTGCTCACCATGGTGGCACTTAGTCTAGATATTACAAATACTTGTTATGAGTTATATTTGGAGTTGGATGTTTCTATGAAATTGCGGTGTTTGTTGGACTCATCTAGTACTCAAGGTGACAGTGTGGGGTTTTCTAGATGGGAAAGATGAACTTGGAGGTGTGCTGTTATAGCCCTACCAACGATTAGAGTGTCCAACCGGAGAGTAGTTAAGAGTAGTATCGTGAAGAGAAGATATTTATATGAGAGTGTTCACTAGTGAAAGTATGATCCCTAGGCCTTGTTTCTAAACATTGAAACACCATTTTCTATTAGATCTGTTACATGTTTGCTTTCTTTTATCTTTATTTCAGTTTTCCTTTAGTCTTTTGCACGCCATCAAGCTATTTTCTATCACCGTTACCACTTATAATTATCTATACCACTTGTATTTCACTATCTCTTCGCCGAACTAGTGCACCTATACACCTGACAAGTGTATTGGGTGTGTTGGGGACACAAGAGACTTCTTGTATCTTGATTGCAGGGTTGCTTGAGAGGGGATACCTTTGACCACTTCCTCCCTGAGTTCGATAAACCTTGGGTGATCCACTTAAGGGAAAACTTGCTGCTGTTCTACAAACCTCTGCACTTGGAGGCCCAACAACTAAGTACTGTATCTTAATCACTAAGTACTGTATCCGAGTTGTCGCAGTTGTAATATTCTTTTACTTAATGCAATATTCTTTTTTCTGTATTAGTTAAGCTATGGACGGTAGACAGAATGAAGAGGAGCTTCTCAACATTATAGATGAGGGTACTAGGGGGTGTTATTATGATGGCTCCGAATATCTTAATTTGTCTAAAGGAGACGATGGTGGAGAAAATAGTGGAGACGATTGTGCTGACCATGGTGGAGACCATGGTGAAGACACCATAATAATGACAAACTCCGTTGAGTTATATAAATCCTCTATCGATCGTTCACTAGTATAGATGCACTAATTGATTCGTATATATGTACTGACGAATGTTTCTTCTCTTAGACCTCCGCTTCCGGCCAATCTTCTACAAGGACAAGAGGCCCGACACACAAGTTGCCCGCTGATGTCCGTTTCACCATTGACTTAGTCTCTCCGCAGGGTCAACCGCCGGAGCCCAAAAATCTATGAATGCATTTACAAGATAATGCAGAGTGATTGTTAGAGACAAAGTCCCGATCACCACGTGAAATTGGAACAAGCCAGGAAAGAAAAAGGATCCAGCTGGGGCTAGTTTTGTAGATGACAGAGCGAAAGATACGATGTGGAATTCTCTCATGACACATTTCACCCTACCAGTCTTGGAGACTGATGAGCTCACACAGCAAATGACGAGGAAAGTCAAGCACTTTGCTCTTAAGAAGATGGCCGAACTATTCAAGGAATGGAAAAAAAGATTGTACCACAAGTATGTCTTGAAGAAAAAAACTTCTCCATTCACTGGCCCACTAGAGTTGCAGCAGGATAACTGGGCCACATTTGTGGAATACAAGACCTCTGAACCAGCTAAGGAAATATCAGCAAAAAATAAGTTAAACACAGCCAAAAAGAAATATCACCATTATATGGACACATGTGGCTATAGGAGTGCCATGCCTAAGTGGGATAAAGCTGAGGCTGACCTGGAGGCTAAAGGGGTCACTCCAGCTACGTCTAGTTGGCCCTCGAGGTCAAGAAATTGGGTATTCGGGCATGTGGCATCATTAGACCCAGAAACAGGCGAGATTGTTGCAGCCGAAGAAATTTCTTCACCCAAGAAAGAACTTATTAAAGTGATAAAAGAGGTTGAAGAGGGAACGTTTGTTCCCGATAGAGAGAACGATGAGCTGACAAAGGCTCTCGGGAATCCTGAAAAGGCTGGACGAACAAGAGGGTTCAAACCTTCTTATCCATGGGTTATCGGGTTTCCCAAGCACCTTGACACGTACAGAAGCCGATCGAGAAGAACAAAGCGGCAAAAGAGGAGGATACGGAGCGGTTCATGAGGTTTGAAGCCATGCTGCAGGAGCATCGCCAGGAGCTTAATGAACTTAAAGGACTCCGACAGCAAGATCCTGCACCGGACAGTACGGTCGGCCCATCGCAACATAAGCAGCGTGGCTTCCACAGAGGGCCACGGTAATGATGCAACGATGGATGTGTACCCCGTGGATGCAATTAAGGAGAAAACTAGTTGTGAGCTGCATGTTGGACTGAAGAATATTTCCATGGAGGTGGCGGTCCGCTTTGCTTTACCTTCTGCACCGGGTGCGACCTACCATTGCAATCCGATTCCAGCTGGCTATGCTCGTGTCGGTGTGGATGAAATTCTACCTATGTGTCAGTCACTACAGCTTGACATCCCTGGAGGTGAAGGGGAGACGACACTGGGAGAAGTCATGACTAGCTTCATTCTTTGGAAAAAAGAATACATCAATTTTCTAGGCTTGATACCAAGGCCACCTTCTCCACCGAGAAACAATCCATCACCTCCAAGGCAACCGTCTCCTCCCAGTGCACCGTCTCCTCCAAGTCCACCTCCAAGTGCACCGTCTCCTCCCATTAATAGTCCAATCCATGACCCCAACACGAGTCCATCTCAATCTACGCAGCCGCCTCCACCCACTAAGGGCCAAAAGCGGAAGAATACCACCGCTCTGTTGAGCGATAACCGACGCCCAAAGCGACAGTTGTCGCCCCTCCCAAGAGTACCGCTGGTTCCTCCCAAGAGGACTTACGACCTGACCGATGAGGAGACCGATGCGGTCGTACGGGCCAAAGTGGATGCTCATTTTAAAAAGAAACAACCTGAGCCAGAGGTCAAAATAAAACCGGAAACCAAGGAGCACTTTAGGAAATTACTGACGCAGCCATCCCAAGCTCAGTTAAATGCGCCATATGACTATACACGATGTCTTCAGAAGACACTGAAACAGAAGAGATCAAGCGGTAGAGGAAGCATCAAAAAAGAGGTTCCCCAGCAGGGGGAACAAGCAAAACAATCGAGTGGTAGCGGAAGCATCAGAACAGACGTCCCCCAGTTAGGGAAACAAGCAAAACAATCGAGTGGTAGCCGAAGAACCAAAACAGATGTTCCCCAGCTGGGGAAACAAGCAAACCAATCGTTCCCCCACTCTAGGTGAACATACCCAAACCTCAACTATATGAGGAAGAACCTATGGATCCGGAAACGGCTAGGATATTGGCCGAGCAATGTGGTATGCCTATTCATGAAATTATTCACGGCGATATGCCCAAGGCTAAGGTAGCACCCAAATTTGTTAACGGGGAGCCTCTGGTCAGTTCTGAGAGGCTTCGGGATATACCAACACAAATGCGACGATTCCATGAATGGTACATGAAAGCATCAAAAGAACAGCAAAATTGGCTCATACTGAAAGTTCGAAAATCGCATTACTTCATTGAAGACGAGGTCCCTATTGAATTTACAAAATTATTTCAGTTATTCAATCTAAAGGAACTCGACAAAACTATCCTCAGTTCGTATTGTCTGTAAGTGATTACTTTATTTATGTAATTAGGTCTCTATCTCAGCTTGTTCAATTCATTGCCGGTAAGTATACTCACTATATTCTTTTGTACGCTATATATAATGATGCAGAATGAAGATCCTTGATTGTAAAAGAAAGGCTATCAACGGATTTGGGTACATTGACCCACATCGAGTTCATGGAGCTATACTAAAGGATAAACCACTGCAGACCGAGCACAACTTGTTGCGGTTTCTCACGAAACAGCATTTCTGTAACGAAATACTATTTCCTTACCATGACGGCAAGTGAGTTTTTGTACACATTAACTTTTGCTTACTCGATGTTCAGTGTAAATGATGAGTTACTGACGTATGTAAACCTTGCGTAGGTACCACTGGATTCTTCTAAGCATTTCACTTGACATGGGAAGAGTTCACATCATGGACTCACTAAACAAAGACATTGAAAACTACCGCATCATTATCGATGCGCTCCAGAGGTAATTTCAACCATTATCGCACTATATCGGTTTCTTTCGTTTATTTTCTGGGATATCAAGTAGTTATTAACTCATACATTAATTTTCTTTGTTGGGTAGGGTTTGGACACAGTTCAAGAAACATGTCCGCGGTCAATGGCGTGAGGAGCTATTTTTTAAATCACTCTCGGTAAGTAGTATGACCTAAGTCCGTGCATCTATTTAATTCTAGTTTATGTGCATTTATCATGCTAGCGTTATTATTTGATTGAATTCTATTCTTGTAAAGTGCGCGAGGCAGCCACAGGGAACTAATCTATGTGGATTCTACGTGTGCGAGTTCATTCACATCAGTATTGAGGAGCCCTCGGAAAATGTTCGAGTAAGTAAACAATATATTCACCCTTTATTTTTATTACAAAAAGTCATGTTGAGTCTAATTCATACGATCTCCTTTTTACATAGTTGGCCGCGATGCAGGACAAGCTCCTACCAGAGGACCGCCTAATAGCAATCCAAGAGGAATTTGCTGCATTTTTTCTCGATGAGGTCATAGACCCATGCGGAGAATACTGTATAAGTAGACCCTAAAGCATCCATGTAATGATCTCCATGTAATCAAATAGACATGCTCTGGACCCAGTTGGGACTCCATATACGCTTGTAAGAGTAATTATATTATATATTGCGTCAATGTGTACAAGTACTGTGTAGTAGCGTTCTGTATGTATACGAAAACTTGTTTATAATGAAAACACAGAATGCAAAATAATTGAACACAAAACACAAAATGAAAAGAAAAACACAAAACCCTAAAACCCCATCCCCTGCCGCGGCAGCCAAATGGCACAAAATGCTGCCGCGGGAGGGAACCTTTAGTCCCGGTTCGTAACACGACCCGGGGATAAATGTCATGCCGCCCAGCGCACCTAGCAGGCCACGTGGTTGGACCTCTAGCCCTAGTTCGTAACTGAACCGGGGCTAAAGCTTGGACCTTTAGTCCCGCTTTCGCAGCCCCGGTTCGAAATCCGGGGCTAAAGGCCCTTACGAACCTGGGCAAATTGCCCGGTTTCTACTAGTGAATGCTTGTTGCTTTGTGCTTTCATGATTTGTTTCTTTACAAGATTCCTATCCATAGGAAGTGGGTTAGACTTAAATGTTCTTTGATTTTGCTTCTTGATGCTCTCTTTTACTTCAATTCATATTTCGTATGTGAGCATCTTCTCAAACTATCAAGCCTAACTTAAAGGCATTAAAGAAAAGTACTTATTGGGAGATAACCCAAAAGTTTTAGATGAGTCTTGGAAGTTACTACTTCTGTAATAACTGCTTCTTATCCTTTGTATTTGCTTTTTGTGCCAAGAGTAACCTCTAATGAGAGAGAAGTAATGATTGGGAAAGTTGTTGTCCCGAAACAGATTTATGTGCTTCACCGTAAAAATTCGTGTAAAATCTCTGTACGTCCTTTTGAGGCGTGAATTTTTTAGTTTTTGACACAGGTTGTTATATAACTTTCATTAGTTCAACATTTTTCGATTTGAGCAACATAAGGTCTTCGAAAAAATTCGTCTTTGCCTGCTGGTCTGTTTTGACAGATTTCCGCCATTTTCTGCATTTGCTTCTTGTTGGTTCCTTTTTGAGTTATTTTGGGGAATTGATATTTTTGAGGAAAGTACTTTAGTAGATAGTGTTCTAATGGAAGTTTTATTGGTGTTGAAACTGAACCTAAAGAATTATTATCTTAAGTGCACTAATGTTGCTAATAAAGATTGTGTGAAGTTTTGTATGAAGGAAAAATTTCAGGTGTATGGAAGGAATGACTAATGAGATGAAGGATGGACTAAAGCTCAAGCTTGGGGATGCCACGCATGTCACCCCAAGAAATATCCAAGAAGTACAAGTGTCAAAGCTTGGCGATGCCCAAGGCATCCCCTTCTTAATCAATAAAAATTCCAGGTTTCTTCCAAACACTTCATTTTTATTGTTTCATGCATAGTTGTGTTGTTCTTGGAGCGTCTTCTTTTTCGTTTTCATTTTGGTTTTTTGTTTTCTTGGTTTTCTTAGTTTTCTGAATAAATTGGTTGGACCCCCTCTTTCATACATTGGTTTTCAAATAGTTCGGTTTGGTTTGGAAAAGAGTAGGAAAGTTCATGCTTAAGTGGTAAAGAGAGATTGTTTTTTACTGTGGCCTATGCTTTGTCATGCCATGCTTGATATTGTTTTGCTTTATTCTTAGTATTCTTTGCTGTAGCATGACTTGTTATAAACAATTGAGATTGCTTAATGTGCCTTGGAAGGATCATGCGTTGTTTTAGCATATTAAAGCATAGTATTGTGGTATTCTCCTTTGATGCTTTATTTGGGTTGACTTGGCACATGCTCACACCATGTTATGACTATCCGAAGTCACCATAGCCTTGATGATCCTTTAGTTTTAAACTTGTAGTATCACTTTATGCTTTGATCAATGATGTTTTGTCGCTCTGCATGATTATGGCCATTATTGCTCTCTTAGTTTGTCGCTCCTAGTCCTTTGCTAGCCTCCGTAACCAAGTATGAGTTACACTCATGCATCCAACTCCCTAAACCAAGTTATTCCAAAGATTCCACCATACCTACCTATTAGCGTATGCTATTCCGAGTATATTCATGTTTTTGTTTACCTTCCAAATTAAACTTGTTATGAGAAAACTAGTGATTAAAGCTCTCACGAACTTGATGGCACACTTTACTTTTCTTGCCCTTAATAAACTTGAACCATTGTGTCGTCTATGATGTATATGCTTGCACTTATTTGTTGGGAATTAGCAGAACCATGCTGTCATGGGGAACGCTTTCAACATTGCACTTGGTACTTGTACCTAGTTGATATCATGCTCTTTTGTATATGGATGTCGTCGGTGTGAAATGAAAGGGGAGCTTGTAAGTCCATGGAGTTATGTATATGTATTAGAGAAACGCCTGGGTCGCTGGTCTAATCCATGCTGACGTGGTGGAAACCTGCAGCGTAACCATAATTAGCTGTCTATAAAGCATTCTTCTTATCAAAAAGAGTCTTATATTGAGAAAAAAAGAAAAAGAAAAAAAAAGATTATGAAAAGAGGAAAGAGAGAAAAAAGCACCATAGTCCCATGGTAAATAAGAAGATTGCTGAGATGCTCGTTGTCTGCTTGCCTTGCCATTTTGATATGGGGATTCTTCCGTATCATCGGGCAAGGGGTACCCCGTTGGTGGTTCTCTATGATACACATGTACTTACGATGACAAGAACTTACCGGTGATTAAACTTGAGTAGCATGAGGAGCGGCCCTCGTATTCAAGGGACATGAGATTTCTAACTTATACTTCGTCAAGCATGTACACCATAGTTTGTTCACTTTAACCTTAATCACTTCAAGATGCTTATGATAGGGGCAATGAGCACTGAAAGCTATAAGTACCATAATTTTTGGAAGCTCTTTATGAAACTTGAATCTCTGCTTCCTTCTATGAAGGCCTTTCTTCCACCATTATATTGAGTCTCCACCTTCTACCTTTATGCTCCTACTTTGAGAACATAGTGGCCATTCTTAGTTCTATGTGCATTGTCCCAAGACTTGTTGATTGCTGCATACCTTGATATTGCTTGTTTTAAACTATTTGTATCTACTCACTCTTATAAACTTTGAAGGTGTCCTATCATTTATGTTTGCTACTCTATGAGGGACAAGCTGAATACTACTATGCTATGTTTTCTTTATGTGAAACAAACAAACGTCTTGCAAAGCATTGTTATTCATGAATCTTTTGTTTGTGCCTTTTATGTTGCAACATAGTTTCTTTGTCTTATTGCTAGAACTTTGTCTTTCATGTTATGATTGAAGTACTATGATCCTAGCTTTGAATGTTTTACAAATACTTTGATCAAGTTTATGATGGTGCATGTCACCTCAAAAATTATTCTTTCTTTTTATCACTTACCTACTCGAGGACGAGCATGAGTTAAGCTTGGGGATGTTGATACATTGCAAATGTATCTATACTTTTTGATGTTCCATGCTTGTTTAGTATCTACTTTCTTATGTTTTATCCACACTTTGGAGTACTTTTTATACACTTTCTTGGACTAACCTATTAACAAGATGCCACAGTGCCAGTTGCCTGTTTTCTACTATTTTTGGTTCCAGGAAAGTCAGAAAATGAATATTCTCGGAATTGGACCGGACAAAATCCAAACTCAATATTTTATCGGAAGACTCACGGAGCCAAAAGACAAGATGGAGAGGGGCCACAGGGCGGCCACACCATTTGGTGGCGCGGGCTAGCCCTGGCCATGCCACCAATTGGTGTGGGCCCCCTGGCCGCCCACCGACGTTGCCTCTTCGCCTATAAGATGCCTCCCGAGGCAAAAACCCTAGATCGTCAAGCCTCCAGCCACAAAAAGTTCCGCAGCACCGCCGCCACCGAAGGGGAGATCCGGGGGACAAAAAGTCTCTGTTCCAGCACCCTGCCGGGACGGGGAAGTGCCCCCGGAGCCATCTCCATCGATCTCCACCACCATCTCCATCACCATTGCTGATTCCCATGATAAGGAGGGAGTAGTTCTCTCTCGAGGCTAAGGGTTCTACCGGTAGCTATGTGTTCATTTCTCTCTCTATGCATGATCATATTGTGATCATGAGCTTTGTAAGCAAGTAGATCTACCTTTATACTCAAGTGCTTTAATAGATCTCTGCTCTCCTCATGTGTGTGAAAGTGACAGCATGCACACCATGGTGGAACTTAGGCTAGAGATTACAAATAGTTGTTATGAGTTATATTTGGATTTGGATGTATCTATGAAATTGTGGTGTTTGTTGGAACCATCTAGTGCTCAAGGTGACAATGTGGGGTTTTCTAGATGGGAAAGGCTTACTTTGAGGTGTGCTATTATAGCCCTACCATGGATTAGAGTGTCCAATCGGAGAGTAGTTCAGAGTAGTATCATGAACATGATATATTTATATGAGAGTGTTCACTAGTGAAAGTATGATCCCTAGGCCTTGTTTCTAAGCATTGAAACACCGTTTGCAACTAGATCTGTTACATGTTTGCTTGTTGCCATCTTTATTTCAGTTTGCCTTTAGTCTCTTCCACGCCATCAAGCTATTTTCCACCACTGTTATCTTTTATCCATACCACTTGTATTTCACTATCTCTTCGCCGAACTAGTGCACCTATACACCTGACAAGTGTATTGGGTGTGTTGGGGACACAAGAAACTTCTTGAATCTTGATTGTAGGGTTGCTTGAGAGGAGATATCTTTGACCACTTCCTCCCTAAGTTCGATAAACCTTGGGTGATCCACTTAAGGGAAAACTTGCTGCTGTTATACAAACCTCTGCACTTGGAGGCCCAACAACTGTCTACAAGAATAGAAGTGCGTAGACATCATCCAAACACTAAAATAGGAGAAACCCTGGAATCACCTACGGGGGGTGATTTAGTTCTCTAATTAAACTTATTATGAAAGTTGTTGAACAATGCATGATTATGAGTCTATTGTGAATATCACATCGAATAAGCCTTATCCTAGTAAAAGAAAAATACTTTAAATAACCAAATTGCACTAAAATTGTTCCAATTGGAATTTCAATTATATAAAAGGACCAGTAGGTGTTTGTAGTGTTCAGAACCTTGCTGTAACAACTTGTTCAATAAAATTACTTATTGTATGCTTGCATGTATTTCGTTGTATTCATGTGTTATTTTGTGATGCTAGTTTTGAGAGTGTGCTTTTTTGCTTGATTGTATTGTTGTAGACTTTGAGGAGTGTAATCTTTGAAAGATCAAGAAGAGTACCTAAATATTCTACTATCAAGGCAAGTGGCACTATCATCAAGTCCTACTGTTTTCATTATACTTATTGGATTTTTGTAGTATATGCATGATAGACTATATTATTATGCCATGCTATATCTCCTATATAGAATAGGGAATGTTAGTTTCTACTTGGTAGGTGAAACATTGTAATATTAGAAATGCTTAGCCCTGCTATAGATTTTGGGATGGAATATCATATTATGATTATATGGAGTATTGAAAAATATATGTTTTGTATAATAAAACAAGTTCTTAATGAAACACCTGGGTGGAAATGGGACTTGCTTGGATTATATTGAGTGGTTACTCAGGGGCCATGTCTATGGTCGGCTGGTGTATCGCACTTGTGGACGGCCACCCAGGAACAAAGAGATTGAAGACGTTCTTGTCGCGAAGCTTCTAGTGCAGCCACATGGCATATGGGCTCTTCCTTGACTGACTAAGTTGTGAGAACTCAGCCAGACGGACAGAGGGTGGTGGTGATGATAGGATGGAACGCGTCTGTGGTGGTCTGAGGGATTGCTTCTAAAAAGTTTCGTCTTGATGCATGTCGAGTCTTGTAGGGAAAGTGCACCACTGATGTCTACGCACTTCTATTCTTGTAGACAGTTGTTGGGGCTCCAAGTGCAGAGGTTTGTAGAACAGCAGCAAGTTTTCCCTTAAGTGGATCACCCAAGGTTTATCGAACTCAGGGAGGAAGTGGTCAAAGGTATTCCCTCTCGAGCAACCCTGCAATCAAGATACAAGAAGTCTCTTGTGTCCCCAACACACCCAATACACTTGTCAGGTGTATACGTGCACTAGTTCGGTGAAGAGATAGTGAAATACAAGTGGTATGGATATAAAACAACGGTGCCGGCAAATAGCTTGATGGCGTGGAAGAGACTAAAGGCAAACTAAAATAAATATGGAAGCAAGCAAACATGTAACAGATCTAATTGCAAACGGTGTTTCAATGCTAAGAAACAAGGCCTAGGGATCATACTTTCACTAGTGAACACTCTCATATAAATATCTTCTCTTTATGATACTACTCTTAACTACTCTCCAATTGGACACTCTAATCGATGGTAGGGCTATAACAGCACACCTCAAAGTAAGTCTTTCCCATCTAGAAAACCCCGCACTATCACCTTGAGTACTAGATGAGTCCAACAAACACCACAATTTCTTAAAGACATCCAACTCCAAATATAACTCATAACAAGTATTTTGTAATCTCTAGCCTAAGTGCCACCATGGTGAGCACGATGTTACTTTCACACACATGGGGAGAGCAGAGATCTAATAAAGCACTTGAGTAGCAAGGTAGATCAACTTGATTACAAAGCTCATGATCACAATATGATCATGCATAGAGAGAGAGATGGACACATAGCTACCGGTAGAACCCTTAGCATCGAGAGAGAACTACTCCCTCCTCATCATGGGAATCAGCAACAGTGATGGAGATGGTGGCGGAGATCGATGGAGATGGCTCCGGGGGCACTTCCCCATCCCGGAAGGGTGCCGGAATAGAGACTTTCTATCCCCCGCATCTCCCCTTCGGTGGCGGCAGCGCTGCGGAACTTTTCGTGGTTGGAGGCTTGATTCTCTAGGGTTTTGGTGTCGGGAGGCTTCTTATAGGCCAGAGGGCAAGGTCGATGGAGTGCCAGGGGGCCCATACCACCTGGTGGCGCGGCTAGGGCTAGCCCGCGCCTGGGGGGGTGTGGCCAGGCCCTGGCCCTCCTCCGTCTCGTTCTGGCTCCGTGAGTCTTCCGATAAAATATTGAGTTTGGATTTTGTCCGGTCCAATTCCGAGAATATTCATTTTCTGACTTTCCTGGAACCAAAAATAGTAGAAAACAGGCAACTGGCACTTTGGCATCTTGTTAATAGGTTAGTCCAAGAAATCATATGAAAAGTGCTCCAAAGTGTGGACAAAACACAAGAAAGTAGATAAAACCAAGCATGGAACATCAAAAATTATAGATACATTTGCAATGTATCAACCACCTCTCGAGAGGGTAAAAACTAAGTACTTAGCCGTGTCCCCGGTTAAAGACAATTTCTGAGCATCAAGACAATGAAGCATAATCAAGAATCTCATCATTCTAATTTCTTTAATTAAAAAATTGATGGGTGAACAAGGGTTGTTGGTTCATTGATTTCTATCAATGGAACCTAGGTTCACTGATTTCCATCGGTGGTACCACTATGTTGTGTTTGGAAATATTACCTGGAGGGTATCCAGTGTAACTTAGTTGATAATACGTGTTGCAAACTATTTATAAAAGGATAGGGAAAAACTTTCTTGCTGCAAACTAGCCAAAGCTCTACCTAGCCAGATATGCATGTAGTAATAGGTTCCACTTTATATCCACATACTAGTGACACTTGCCAATACAATTCAAAATGTATTGACCCTTGTGGATGTAACTTATCATGTTGCAGGATTATTTGATGATAGTGAAGTTTGATGAGTAGGGATTACGAGTCTGCACCCAACATGTTTGCCTGTGGCACATGAAGATGAAGGACTCCATTCTTTATAGTTATATCTGCTGCTTTGTAATAAGATAGTCATATGATCTATGCAAGTTGTAATGAACTATTTTTATTCCTGGATATGCGATGTAATATGACCTTTGTTTCTTGATATTACATCTTAAACTGTGGGTGCTAGCTATTCGATCCAGGGACTAGCACTATAAACACAGGGATCTATACCTTAACAGGTTCGGGTCATGACACAGGGATTCAAGTCTCATAAAGAGCTTCCAAAAATTATGGTACTCATTACCTTTCAGCTCTCATTGCCCCTATCATAAGCATTTTTAGGTGATTAAGGTTAAGTGACACAACTAAGAGTATATGCACAAGTTATAAGCTGAAATCTCATGCCCCTTACTTACGAGTACCAAACCTCATGTTACTCAACTTTAGTCACAAGTAAGCTCTTGTCATTGTAAGTACATATGTATCATAGAGAACCTCCAATGGGGTACCCCTTGCACATGATACAGGAGCTATCCCATAATCAAAATCACAAGGCAAGCAGACAATGAGCATCTCAGCAATCTTTTTATTTGCTATTTGCATAGGTTTTTATTAAGGATGCTTCATAGAATGCTCATTATGGTTATGCTGCAAGTTTCCACCATGATTAGGCATGGCTTAGGCTAGCGGCCCAGGCATTTCTCTAACACACATACAAACTCCATGATCTTACAAGTTTCACTTTTATTTCACACCGCCGGGATCCATAAGCAAAAGAATCATGATGTCAACGGAATAATAAGTGCAATGTTGAAAGCGTTCCCCATGATACATGGTTCTGCTAATTTCAACTTATAAAGCGCAAGCATATACGCAACAAAGATGGAGAAATGGTTCAGGTTTATTAAGTGCAATAAAGTAAAGTGTGCCATGAAGTTCGTGAGAGCTTTAATCACTAATTTTTCACATAAAAAGTTTAATTCGGAAGGTAGATAAAAACATGAATATACTCGGAATAGCAAATGCTAATAGGTAGGTATGGTGGACTCTTTGGAATAACTTGATTTTATTTGGAGTTGGATGCATGAGTGGAACTCATACTTGGTTATGGAGGCTAGGAAAAGACTAGGAGCGACCAACTAAGAGAGCAATAATGGCCATAATCATGCAAAGCGACAAAACATCATTGATTAAAGCATAAAGTGATATTACAAGTCGAAAACTAAAGGATCATAGAGGCTATGGTGACTTGGGATAGTCATAACATGGTGTGAGCATGCGCCAAGTCAACCCAAATAAAGCATCAAAGGAGAATACCATAATCCTATGCTTTAATATGCTAAAGCAACGCATGATTCTTTCAAGGCACAATAAGCAATCTCAATTGTTTATAACATGTCATGCTACAGAAATAATCACTAAGCATAAAGCCAAAACAATATCAAGCATGACATGACAAATCATAGGCCACAGTCAAAAACAAGCTCCTTTTACCACTTAAGCATGAACTTTTCCAACTATTTTCCAATCCAAACCAAACTTATTTGAAAACTAATGTATGAATGAGGGGGTCCAACCAATTTATTCAAGCAAACTAAGCAAACCAAGCAAATTAAAACCAAAAACAAAAAACAAAAACGAAGACGCTCCAAGAATAACATAACTGTGCATGAAACAATAAAAATGAAGTGTTTGGAAGAAACCTGAGATATTTATTGATGAAGAAGGGGATGCCTTGGGCATCCCCAAGCTTTGATGCTTGTACTTCTTGGATATTTCTTGGGGTGACACACGTGGCATCCCCAAGCTTGAGCTTTAGTCCATTCTTCATCTCATTACATCATTCTTTCCATACACCTGAAATTGTTCCTTCATACCAAACTTCAAATAATCTTTATTAGCAACATTAGTGCACTCAAGATAATAAGTCTTTGGGTTCAGTTCCAACACCAATAAAACTTGCATTAAAACACAAGCTACTGTAGCACTTCCCTCAAAATGCTCAATTCCCCAAAAAGGAATCAACAAGAAGCAAATGCAAATAATGGCAGAAATCTGTCAAAACAGACCAGTAGGTAAACACCAATTTATTCGACGACCTTATGTTACTCAAATCGAAAAGTGTTAAACTAATGAAAGTTAGATAACAACCTGGGGCAGAAGCACAAAATGCACGCCTCAAAACGACGTACAGAGATTTTACACGAATGTTTACAGCGAAGCACAAGAATCTGTTTCGGGAGAGCAACATTCCCAAGCATTACTGCTCTCTTATTAGAGGTTACTCTTCGCACAAAAAGAAAATAAAAAGGATAAGGAGCGGTTATTACAGAGGTAATAACTTCCAATACTCATCTAAAACTTTTGGGTTATCTCCCAATAAGTACTTTTCTTTAACGCCTTTAAGTTAGGCATGAGAAGCAAGAAAGGAATCAAGTGTTCTCAAATGAAGAAGCATTAAAACCAAATTTCTTGCCCTTACCTCTCTTACTTTTATTCTTAACCTTGGGGAACATATGATTGTTTGGAGGAGAAGCAAAATGCATGGTTCCCTTTTCCACATCTTCTATTATTACTCCAAGGAGTTTTAATAGGGATCTTCCAAGTGTAATTTGTCCTTTTCCTACACATTAAATAACAAGATAATCAGTAGAAACCATTTTCCTTAGGATCTTTGTAAACACTCCTTCAGCTATTCCAATGGGTAATATTGTGGCATTATTAGCAAGAAATTTTTCTCCTCCTCCTTTAGAAAGTCCCCAAAGGTTTAAAGATTCATAGATATCATTAGGCATAAGACAGAATTCAGACATAATATCACAGCGAGCATGAAAATTTTCATTATTTGTAACAACCTTCACTGTGGGAAACCATTTTGAGGGTTCAAAATTTATTGGAACATAATCATGATGCTCTCTAAGCGTGTTATAACAATCTTTTAAACTAGCAGTGTGGGTCTCAAGAGTGTTCAATCTAGCAAATATGTTTATAAAGGAAGAATCAGATTTGCTAGGCAGGTTGTAAGTTAAGATCAACTTCTTTATGGCATTAAAAGCATCATCCTCATTGCATTGGAGGAAATCTCCTCCTATACAGTATCCAAAGCATATCTATAGCAAAGAGCAATTCTAAGGTAAAACTGCTAAGAAACAAGCTTTGAGTCATTTTAGGTTCGATTTTTTCATGTAGATCAGAGATTCTAGAACAAGCTTCTTTGAAGCTTTCTTAAATTCCTTGTTTGAAAGTGAAAATCATTTCCTCAGGTGACATAGTGATTGGAGCAATTGCTAGACATAATGGCAACTTAAGATAGGAACTAATAATACTTTTTGTGTTTTTTTAATAAAGAAAGCAAACTTAGTACAACTAATTTTTTGTGTTTTTGATAAAGAAACAAGCAAACAAAGCAGAAAATAAACTAAGCAAAACAAAAATAACAAAGTAAAGAGATTGGTTATGAGGGACTCCCCTTGTGAAGATGTCATTGACTCCTTAGCAACGGCGCCAGAAAATATGCTTGATGGCCCAAAATATATCGAGCTCGTTGGGGAACCCCAAGAGGAAGGTATGATGAGCACAGCAGCAAGTTTTCCCTCAGTTATGAAACCAAGGTTATCGAACCAGTAGGAGCAAGGAAACACCTCCAAGGTGTTGTTTCCAACTTGGAATCCTACACAACACAACCACAGAACTTTGCCCCCAACTTATAGTGAGGTTGTTAATCTCACCGGTTTTGCTGAAAACAAAGGATTAAACATATTGTGTGGAAGCAAGTAATAGCTTGCAGAAAGTAAACAGAAAGCAGTAACCAGTTGTAGATTGATGGTAAAAGAAAGGACAGGGGTCTCCTTAAGATAGATGACATATTGGGTGAACAAATTACAACGGGGCAATTGACAAACATCAAGAAAGCATACATGCATATACTAATCATCTTGACTCCTATGAGATTTGATTGGGCATTACAACATTATACATAGACCGTAATCCAACTGCATCTATGACTAATAATCCACCTTCAGGTTATCATGCAAACCCCCTCCAGTATTAAGTTGCAAGCAATAGATAATTGCATTAACCAAAGTGTGTAAAGTAAATAATACGATTGTTCTATGAACAAAGGATTGTTATTTTCTCCCTAGTAGCAACAGCACATCTAGTACCTAAGAGATTTCTATCACTTCCCTAGATTACTAGAGGCATGAACCCACTATCGAGCATAAATACTCCCTCTTGGAGGTGCTAGCATCTACTCGACCAAGATAGCTACTAACAACGAAAAGCATGCAAGATCACAAATAACAAAGACATGATAGAATCAATAATCAATCTGAAATAGCATCTCAATATCCATCGGATCCCCGCAAACACAACATGTAGGATTACAAATAGATGATCTTGATCATGAACGGAGGTCACAAGATCTAAACATGATATCAGAAAGGAGGAGAACCAACCATCTAGCTACTACATGGACCCGTAGTCCAAGGATGAACTACTCACGCATCACACCAGAGGCTTGCGTGGTGATGAAGAAGGCCTCAAGGGTGAATTCTCCCCTCCGGCAAGGTGCCGGGAAGAGCTTCAGATCCCTCCCGATCTAGGGATGGAGAGGACATCGGCTATAGACTCTTTCGTGGAATTTTGATCGGGTCCTTAGGGTTTTTGTATCAGAGGCAATATATAGGCGAAAGGGGAGGCCGAGGGGGTGCCCTAGGCGGCCACACCACCCCCTGGCGCGGGATAGGCCTGGCCATGCGGCCAGGTGGTGTGGAACCCCTCTGGCCCCTCTCTGTCTCGTCTTCTGGCTCCGTGTCCCCCTCGGTGAAATATTGACTTTGGCTTTTGTCCCGTCCAATTCTGAGAATATTCATTTTCTGACTTTCCTAGAACCAAAAATAGTAGAAAATAGGCAGTTGGCACTGTGGCATCTTGTTAATAGGTTAGTCCATGAAAGTGTATAAATAGTACTCCAAAGTTGGGACAAAACATAAGAAAGTAGATATAAACCAAGCATGGAACATCAAAAATTATAGATACGTTAGCAACGTATCACCTCCTTCATCACTTAATCATTTAGTTCAATCACCCCCCTCTTCTTTGGTGTTGGTGTTGGCTCAGGCATAGTTGACTCAGGTGTAGTTGACTCAGGTGAAGTCTGGTCATCATAATTCTTCCTTATTTTAGCCATTAATTCCTCAGCTTCTTTGGGAGTTCTCTTCCTGAAAACACAATCAGCACAACTATCTAGGTATGTCCTAGATTCATTAGTTAGTCCCTTATAATATATATCAAGAAGCTCATTTTTAGGTAATGGACATCCAGGCTATGCGTGGATTAGAGCACAAAACCTTGCCCATGATTCAGGCAATATCTCCTTTTCTCCCTGTTTAAAATCAGAAAGTTCCTGCAAAATGGCATGCTTAGCACTAGGAGGGAAATATTTCTGAAAGAAAGTATCAATCAAGCAATCAGGGCTATCAATAGATCCAGGAGGTAAATTATTAAACCAAGCTTTAGCTTCTCCTTTCAGTGAAAAGTGGAAAATTTTAGCAACAAAGTAGGTGCGGATCTTAATATCATCAGAAAATAGGCCACTCATGGTAGAAAGCTCAATCATATGTGCTACATCACTTTCATTTTTCGTCCCACAAAAAGGTTCTCAATAATGGTTATGTAAGATAAATCAAGAGAGAAATCATAATCCTTATCTTTAATGTTTATGGGAGATGTAGCAAACTTAGTATTAGGAGATAATTTAGGTTTAACAGTACTTCTCTCAAGAAGACTCTTAATAGCACTTGTACCATGAGTGTTTTGACATTCTTTAATAAATTCATTAGTCATTTCAATATAACCGTCAACAATATCATAGCTCTCTCTAGACTCAGGTGAACTTACAGGTGTAGTAGTATCTTCATTAGGAGTTTCAGTGTTTCCAACTATAGTTCTAGCAATTGTAGCATCTAGGAAACGACCTAATGAACTACTCTTATCAAGCACAGTAGAAGCAGCATCATAAGTATCAGAAGCAATTTCAGATTTAGCAGAAGTAGCAGTATGTGTAGCATGTGTATGTGGTGGTGGTGTGAGGAGCTTACTCATCATAGAGGGTGAATCAAGAGCAACAGAGGTGTTCAGAACTGTACGTCTCCTTGTAGTGGATGGTAATATAGGAACTTTTCCATCACGAGTTTTCCCCATGATGATTGGATAGCACTGAACAATAATGATTCCAAGTGAACTTTATAAACAGAGCTATACTCCCTGGCAACGGTGCCAAAAAATAGTCTTGATGACCCACAAGTATAGGGGATCGCAACAGTCTTCGAGGGAAGTAAAACCCAATTTATTGATTCGACACAAGGGGAGCCAAAGAATATTTATAAGTCTTAACACTAAGTTGTCAATTCAGCTACAGCTGGAAACAATCTTGCTTGAAGTAGTTTTATCAGTAGCAACAGTTTTGTAGTAGCAATAGCAAAGTAATAGTAGTAGTAAAATAAAGACAGTAGTAACAATTGCAGTAAACAGTAGGATTAAAGGGTGGTAGGCATAGGGATGGATGGACGGGCGTTGGACAAGACAATTCATATAATAATCAAGACATAGGGCATTTGTAGATAAATAAGGTAAAGCATCCAAGTACTAAATAATCATAGGCATGTGTTCCATATATAGTCATACGTGCTCGTAATGAGAACTTGTACAACATATTTTGTCCTGCCAGCCTGTTGTAGTGGGGCCTCAAGGGAATCTACTGGCAATTAAGGTGCTCCTTTTAATAGAGCACCATAGCAAAGAATTAACACTCCATGATCACATGTGATCCTCATATCATAGTCATCCCCTCCAGTTATCCCGATTTCTATCACTTCGGGGCCTCGGGTTCTGAACAACAATATGTGTATACAACTTGCAGGTAAGATCATAAACAATAATATTATCATTAATCAATAACATGTTTAGATCTAAAATCATGGCACTCGTCCCTAGTGACAAGCATTAAGCATAACAAGTTGTAACAATGTCAAAAAGCACTAATAATAGATACTAGGCACCATGCCCTAACAATCTGATGCAATTACATGAACAATCTCATCCAATCCCTACCATCCCCATAGCCTACTGTGGGGGATTACTCACTCATGGATGGGGGAGTCATGGATGGTTGATGGAGAAGAGTTGGTGATGATGATGGCGATGATCTCCTCCAGTTCCCCGTCCCAGCAGGGTGCCAGAACGGAGTTTCTGGTTCCGAATCACGGTTTCTGGTGGTGGCGGCGCAGCAGAACTCTATCTAGAAAAATGTCGACCCCCCTGTGTTTTTAGGTCAGAGGGCTTATATAGGCGAAAGAGAGGTGGAGGCGGAGTTCGAGGCAGCCACACTACCTCCTGGTGCGGCCTGGCCTGGCCCACGCAACCAGGTGGTGTGGGCCCCTCGTGGCCCCTCTTCGTCTCGTCTTCTGGATCTGTGAGTCTTCTGGTAAAATAGGGGTTTTGCGATATTTTCCGAGATTTTTTCTGAAAGTTGATTTCCTGCACAAAAACGAGACACCAAAGAAATTCTGCTGAAAACAGTGTTAGTCCGCATTAGTTGTATCCAAATCACACAAATTAGAGAAGAAACAATAGCAAAAGTGTTCGGGAAAGTAGATACGTTTTGGACGTATCAACCAACATCAGTATCTAGAAATACATGATGGCCGCTTCACATTCCATGAATTTGGTTGTTCGCTTGAACCTTCATACATTGAGTCTTATTCCTTTTACACAGTGATACATGGTTTCTCCAAGACCTGATCTCATGTATCCATATACTGTTCGCAACGTTGAACTTTCTGATTGGATCACATTGCAATTCTATGGTTGGGTGTGTCCATAAATTCATTAAGTGACCTCATTGTCAGTTGACATTTTAGTCAAGTCCATGATCAAGAAACCTCGATCATCATCTTACCAACAATCTAGTACTAGAGGATATATACCACACATGTATTAATGTTTCTGCATAATACATTTATACATGATACAAAACTATTATGAACATTAGAGATATATCAATAAAACAACTTTATTTATTAGCCTCTAGGTCATATCGCCTTTAGTCTCCCACTTGCACTAGAGTACAATTACACTAATTTACATTAGGCAATAATCTAGCACCAATAGCATCCCGGTGTTGATCTTGCTTTTCCTGTGGAAGAGGCTTTGTGAATGGATCAACTACATTCACATCTGTGTGTACTTTGCAAACTATAATGTTACCCTTTGCTACATAATCTCTTATTACATGGTAACGACGGACTATGTGCTTTGGTTGTGGAGTGGGACCTCTAGTCTTCCGCATTTGCAATCGCGCCCATGTTGTCATAGTAGATGCACGTAGGGTGTTGTGTGCTTGAGAACACTCCAAGTTCAGTAATGAACTTCCTCATCCAAATAGCTTCATTTGCTGCTTCATCGGAAGCCTGTACTCTGCCTCCATTGTATATTGAGTCACTCAGCTTTGTTTCCCGCTCCTCCAACTCACCACGCCACCATTCACCAAGAACACGTACCATATTTGAGACTTTGAGTTACCTGGATCAGTGTAGAAGCTAGCAACCACGTAACCTAGTACGGAAAGCTCTTCCTAGTGTCCTCCATAGATTAAAGCATATCCTTAGTTCTATTCAGATACATGAGGATATTCTTAACTGCATTCCAATGAACCAACCCAGGGTTGCTTTGGAAAAGGCTCGTCAAGCTAAGAGTCAAGGATACATATGGTCTAGTCCTCAGCATGGCATACATGTTGGAGCCAATGGCCGAGGCATAAGGAATGTCTCTCATTGCTTCCTTATCACGATCCTTTACTGGGCATTGAGTCACATTCAACTTGTTACCTTTTACGATTAACAATGAACCCTTCTTTGCATGATCCATTCTGAAACACTTTGGAATCTTCTCTAAGTAAGTGCTTTGACCAAGAGCCAGCAGACGATTCGATCTATTTCTATAGATCTTAATGCCTAGTATGTAGGCATCTTCATCCATGTACTTCATAGAGAATTTACTTTTTAATGCTTTTCAGAAGATTCACGTCATTCCCTATTAACAATATGCCATCCACATATAGTACCAGGAATGCCACTAACTTGTCATTCACTTTCTTATAGATGCAGGTCTCTTATTCGTTTTGGATAAATCCAAAACCTTTGATGACTTCATCAAATCGAAGATTCTAGCTCTGAGATGCATGCTTCAGTCCATAAATAGACCTCTAAAGTTTGCCTATTTTACTAGCATCGTCTAGATTAATAAAACCCTCCGATTGCATCATATACAACTCTTCCCCAATGTTGCCATTCAGCAGGTGGTTTTCACATCCATCTGCCATATTTCATAATCGAAATGTCCATCAACTACTAGTAGAATCCGAATAGACTTTAGCTTCACTATGGGAGAGAATGTCTCTTTGTAGCCAATTCCTTGAATTTTTCGGAAACCTTTTGTGACAACTCGAGCTTTGTAGGCAGTTCACTTCCATCTATGTCTGTCTTTTTCTTGAAGATCCATTTATTCTTGACAGCCTTTCAGCCTTTGGGAATGTCTACCTAGGTCCATACCTGGTTGTCATACATGGACTTCATTTTGGAGTCCATGGCTTCTCACCATTTCTCGGGTTTAGGGCCTTCCATTGCTTCTGTGTAGGTTGCAGGTTCATCATGTTCAACCACCATGACCATGTTCAAAAGATAACTGTACCAATCAGGGGTAGCACATTTTCTTGTTGACCCACAGGGTTTGATAGCTATCTCCTCATGAGGTACATGATCATCATCATTTTATTCCACTTCAATTAATGGGGGTGGCTCTGGAACAGCTTCTATTGTGACCCATGGTATTTGAAGATTGATGAGTCCATTTTTGAAGCATGTTTTGTTGGGAATATGCCCTAGAGGCAATCATGAATGATGATATTCCTGTGTATTCATAAGGTTATGGTCCATGTATGAACTGATGATATGTATCATCGAATATGTGATTTGATTGTGGAACTACATATTCATGTTGTTCATACTAATTGTCCTTGGTCATTGAGGTTGTGCCGGACACACAACTTAGACCAATGTGAAAGTCGGCAGATGACTAGGTTCCACTTGTCATGGGCATGGAGATGCTATTTCGACTTACACGGATTCGACTAAAGAGTTTAGCGAGTCGGACTGACCCATATTGAGATGCAACGAACAAGCCATCATTTGCATGTCTCAATCAATGTAATCCTTAGACCTGAGGTTATTGCACAATCCGAGTTGAGGATCTCCGACTTAGGTTCTGTCAAACGTTGTTCCGTCACTAGGCAGTTATAAAGGCAGAGTTCAGGTCGACTGAGAATCAAGCTGCGTGATGTGAATAACCAAGACGGGATTTTGCCCCTCCATCCGGAGAGATATTCTCTAGGCCCTCTCAGAAGATATGATTCGGAAAGCATGGCCATGCGCGTCTCGGATTAAGTGTTAACCGAGGCAACCGACTAAGAGTTAGTCGGATGAATCACTTATCTCGGATCGAGAAAGAGAGTCGGACTATTTAAGGGATGACGATCATTCGCCTATAGTCCGACAAGGTATATCGTGAGGCAAAAGGGACTCAGACAAAAGTCGCATTGGAAGGTAAGTCGTCATGACTTATTGGTACTTGGGAGTTGGCACGTTCTGCTAGGAGCCGCTACCAACTGATCGATCACGAGTGAGACTCAGAATCGTGTCCGGGTTACCATGGGCCTGTCGGGTCACACACTTAAGAGCGGGAGCAAGTTTGGGTTAGACCCAAACAGGAAACCTATTTGGGTTGGACCCAAATAGAGACATGGACTTAGTCAGCAAGTGAGACTTGCAGTGGCTAATATAGGCCTTTTTAGTGAATGGGCCACAAGTGAGCGGAGCCCACTTTCACTCCCTATATAAGCTAGGGCGCAGGTGCTTAGAGCACAAGGTTAGGTCACTCCATGTGTTGGAAAACCTAGCCCCAGTCCGTCCTGTCGCCGCCGTACCAGACCTAGCAGTCCATCGCTGGCGCTCCTCCTCGTACGTGTGGATACCGGCGGAGGTGTTGTATGTTCAGCACTTCGACGATCGTGAAGAAAGTACGGATCGTGGATCGTGGAACCGGAACGGATCGCGAGGACTACACTGCATCAAGCGACGTGCTTCATCAATTCCGCAACTGCGCGTCTAGTGGTAATCCTCGTGGCCTTCTACCTGAGCTGGATCTTGGGATCACCGCATAGGGAAATTTTTTTGTTTATCTCTACGTGGCCCAACTTGTTTACCTTATGTTTTGGCACAAGTAGAGTAGGGTTTTTTATATTTTACTACACATGCACCTTTTATTCTTGTTCCAATAGGATCCCGAGTTCTCAAGTCCTTTATGAATATATCAATTGGAACTATCATGTTATGAAGTAATATAAAAGTTCTAAGTGATAAATGTCATGTATGGGAGTATGTCGAGTGTTACTTCGTGACTACAGAGAGGACATGTATGGGAGTATGTCGAGTGTTACTTTGTGACTACAAGAATTGGCTTATAACCTACATGGTCCAAGGGGAAACTAAGAGAGATTCACTAAGCTTATTACGATATCCATGGAGAAACCCTTAATTGTGGTTGTCTATATGAGTGATTTCTCTTTGGCATCGCAGTGTTTATTTAGAGATGACCTCAATACTTTATTCAAGAGGCGACTGCTCACAAGTCTTGTAGTGAACATCTTATTATTGGGCTCTCTCCACACATGGCATGATGAAAGAAATTGATCATCCTAATTATGAATAATTATCATATGCTAGTGGTGAGTCCTGCATCTTCGAGAACTCTTTAGCCTTATTGAGTTCCAGCACCGCTTCCCAATGCTTTCATTACTTGCTTACTTTTATTGTTTATATTACTTTCTTTCTTACAATTTCAAAACCTTCCAAACACCCTTTTCTTGAAATCAAAGGTAGCTTACAAGTATCCTTTGGTAGATAGTGAAAAGGGGCATAAAGACCTTAACCAAATAGCTCTCCGTGGGTTCGATACTATTATTTTGAAACTAGCTACAATCGACATGTGCTCTTGCAATCATCAAGCTATTTTCTGGCACCGTTGGCAGGGAGATAAGCGCTTTTCGTATTTGTTCTTAGTTGCTAATCTTGCTATTTTTTTTACTAAAGTTGTTTACTAGTTTCAGGTCAGCACCATGACTGCACTCGGGCTGATGAATCAGCTTGATGTAACTAAATATCTCAGGAAGTTTAATAGAGGACTCATTAAGGAATTCCCGAGTGGGAACAAAACTAGAATTTTAGGTTAACCCTCGTTTTATCACAATTGTCAAGGATAAAACTTTGTAGGAGATGATCCAGATGAGGATCCTTACACTCACTTAATGCATTTTACTGAGTTGTGTTGGACGCTTTAATTGAGAGGCTATTCTGATGATGAATTGAAACTTAAATTGTTTAGCCAATCTCTAACCAACACTTCTTTAGCTTGGTATAAATTTTCCTTGCAGAGAAAATTGATACTTGGGAAAAGCTCTAGGGAGAATTTGTATTTTGATTCTTTCCCAAGGTAAACACTCCTAAAGTAAGGAGGGCAATCATAAATTTCATGAATCGCCCATGAGAAGGTTTGGTAAGAGCCTTCAAAAGGTATAAATCCATCCTTAATATATGTCCCCATCATGATTTACCTGAATGGTATGTTCTACATATTTTCTATGGGGGACTTAATCAAGAGATTAAGGGGAAGTTGACACTAATTCTAGAGATTGTTGGGGGGATACCCCCGGGTAGGGTCACGCCGGGGTATAAAGGCCTAGTTAGCTGAGGTACGACAAGGTCAAAGCGAGTGCTGGCCTAGTCACCTCAAGGCATGCCGGATTACGGAGTAACCCGGATCAGGGGACGTCCACCTAACTTGGTCTCAACCGACTTATGCCATATGTCGGTAAGATGTATCTAACTTGTATGCAGGAAACAAGTGTGGCCGGATCAACTATGTAGGATCTGGGTCATATCAAGCTTGTAAGAGAAGGAAGGTATCTCGCTGGTCAAAGGTGACCACTGTACGCACAGCGTGAGCAAAGCGGATAGAGGCAGGACCACTGAGGCGTGGCCGACAAAGGTGACGATGCCTATGTCGGATGACGCAGGCGCCGCAGAGGCTCACGTAGGCTCTGCATGGGTGACGCGGGGCAAAAGTGACCCAGTCGGCTTACTATTTTGGGAAGAGGCATATTCCCTGGAATATGCCTCCATGTATGCCCTAAGTGGAGACCTAGCCCCCCCCCCCTATATAAGGAGGGCTAGGGCCTCTTTAGAAGGGGTTGATTTCTAGTTGAATGGTCTGGGCTTGGTAGTCTCCTAGAGATTTGTGTTTTGCTAGTGGTGAGAGTAAGAGAGTTCTTCTTCCTCCTCTCCCCAATACAGCTCAAGGAGCACTTGTAAACCTTGGAAGTGAATCGAATACAAAGCAACTGTGTGTGGAAGCACCACACTATCCCTCCCTGCATTCCCCTAGTGCATTTAGTCCCCACCTTTAGCCTATCCATGGCATCTGCCGTGACACCAGCAAGACAGTTGGCGCCCATCGTGCGGGATACCTCATGAGTGAAATGAATAAAGAGGGTGATACTAGGATTGAGGAATCAGAAAACTATTTGTCCATGGGGCTGCCGAAGTATAGTACCCCGGCAAAGAACCTCAGATCAGCAGATGTAGCTGCGTCCGAGTTAGAAGGTCTGACGGGCGAAGCCCGTCAAAGACAGTAGGATAGAGTCAATGAGTTGGTTTGGACCGCATACATTCAAAACGAGGAGTTGCTTAGGGCTAACCCGGAGAGAGCTAGGGCCTCCAAGATCGTTTATTCGGCGGTGGGTAACCCGGAGAGATCCGCTGGAGCCGCATCGTCTCCTCATGGTGGTCCTAGGAGCGAAGAGGTGGTAACTTCGGCCAGGAGGAATAAGCAGATAGTCCCATATGACCCGGCAAGGGCAGGGAAAGGAAAAGAAGTGCAAAGAAATGAGGATCGAAGGAGTGTGAGCCGAGGTGAAGCTGGCCGAGGTAACCGCGACCAAGGCAATGCCGGTCAAGGGAATGCTATAAACGGCAATCCTGGACAGCGTAATTCGGTAGTTGCAGGTCAACCGCAGTAGCGGAATATACCACGGCAAGAGCGCAGCGCCGACCAAGGTATGCAACAGAGAGTAGCTCCACAGGAGCAAGATAGATAAAATGATGGTGATTCGGAGATGGTGAACGCTGGCTATCCCAGACCGTACTATCACGTGATAGGGTCAAGATTGGGAGGCAGGAACTTGATGCCTGATGATGCCAGGTTAAAACTGGACCGGCTGTATAGGTCGGAGCAAATTGAGTGTCAAGGTCCTCCGGGTCCAGCTTGTTTTGGGCCCCGGATCATGAAGGAACCTCCGGTACCTAACTATCACGTTACCTAGAGGCACAAAGACGTATGACGGCAGCACTAAGCCGGAGGATTGGTTGATTAACTATGCAACTGCTAGGAAAATTGACATAGGCAACTTGAGATGGGCTGCGAGATATGTACCCCAGATGCTGGAGGGGCCAGCGAGGGTATAGCTAAAAAAATTGCCACCCGGAAGTATTAACTGTTGGATCGATTTTGAGGAGATGTTTGTCAGCAACTTCTCCAGTACGTATCAGAGGCCCAACAGGCCACAGACCCTAGCAATGTGTAGGCAGAGACCGAATGAGACTGACCGGGAGTTCTTAACCCGTTGGTGCACTGTGTGAAACTCGTGTGAGGGTGTGATTGAGTCACAGGCCATAGCTTTGTTTGCGCAAGGATGCAGATATGCAAGCATGCTATGGCAAAGGTTGCAAAGAGATATGCCAACGACCCTGGCAGAAACAATCCGAATTGCTGATTCATATGCCTTCGGTGATCCGACGCAACCTAGGCTCACGTCAAACGAGTCAAGCGAGGAGTATTGTCAGCGAGATGGGGTCGGGTCATCCCGGAGAAATGATTACAGAGGTAAAAGAAGGGATGACAGACCAGATTATCGGTACAGTTCGCAACAAGTTGCAGCTGTGAATCAGGATCAACCCGAAGCAGGAAGCAGTGAACATCAAAAAACTGTAGGACAACAATGGACACCAAGGAATGATGGAAATAAAACTTGGACGCCAGAGCAGAAAAAACAGTGGCAAGAAAAGAAGGATCGTCCGAGGTACACCTATAAGGCTATGCTGGATCAGCCGTGTAAGTTTCACACGCCAAATCCGAGTAACCCATTGGGTCACACAACCAGGCAATGTGAATGGCTGCGAAAGATAGAACAAAGTGGTTCGGGGAATGCTCAGGCACCTCAGAATGATCAACCTCGGCAGGAGTTAGCCCGGCAGCAATTGCCATCCAGAGCGAACACGCAACAACTAATGTTGCCTCCCCCTCCGCTGAGGTATGACAACCATGAGAGAAGGGATGCAGTGCATCAGGTGGAGAACCAAAACCAACAGGATCAGAGGTACCCCGGAAACAAGGGGAGGAATGAGTACAGAGAGCATCATCAGAGTTATTGTGTGTTCACAGTGGAAGAGACGGACAGAAAGAGCTTGCAGCGCCGACATATGGAGGTCAATGCAGTAATGCCAGCCGTGACGAGGTATATTCCTTGGCCAGATCAGGAGATTACCTGGAGCATCAAAGATCATCCGAAGCTTATGCCTAGTCCTGGTTCGTATGCACTGGTGTTGGACCCAACATTCATTGGGCCTAACATCAATGTGAGCTTCTCAAAGGTGCTAATTGATAATGGTAGTAGCATCAACATCATGTATGTGGACACGATGCGCAAGTTGGGTATCTCGGAGAACATGCTCCAAGCTACAGGAACAACTTTCCATGGCATTGTGCCAGGCATTTCTGATGGGTTCGTAGCATGGAAAACAAAAAATTTCTACCGCAAGAACAAACAAAACCCAGATCTAATCTAGATAAAAGCCAAGATCTAATCTATTAGACATGTGCAACGAGATAGATCGGTACTAACCCTTGTAGATCCAAAAGCGTTACGAGATTGGATCTCGTGGTTGATGTAGTCGATCACTTGCCGATCTCAAGATCGAGTAGACGATCCTACCGGCGCCGCGTTCCGGCAGCGCTTCCGTAGTCGGTCACACGTGCGGAGTCGAAGTAGACCTTCCTCTCCTCGTTCCAGCGAGAAGCGGAGGTAGTAGATCTTCTCCACGGAATCACAGCAGCATGCCGGCGTGGTGGTGGTGGTGGAGTAGAGAATTCTACAGGGCTTCGCCTAAGCCTGAGCAGAAGAAAGGAGGAGGAGAGAGGCGGCGGAGATTTGGAGTTGTGGAGTAGGGGCTTGGAGGTGGCGCCCCCACCCCTCTATTTAAAGGGGGAGGCGCCATGGGAGGGGGAGTCCTTGTAGGACTCCCCTCCCTCCTTGGCCGGCGGATTGGGAGGTGGGGGGAGGAGTCCTCCCCCCCACGACTCCTTGTCTTACCCCACAAGGACTCCTTGATCCTTTCTTGGTTTTCAAGCAAACTCCAAGAAATCTTCCAGAACCTTCCGGAACATTCCGAAACCTTCTAGAATCCTCATACAAATACTCCGGAACATTTCCTAACTCAGAAAATGATCCCCAATATATGAATCTTATTCTCCGGACAATTCCGGATCTCCTCGTGATGTCCCGGATCCAATCCGAGACTCCGAACAACATTCAGTCTCCAACACACATTCCATATCTACTTAAAACAACTTCGAACCTTAAGTGTGTCACCCTACGGTTCGTGAATATGCAGACATGACAGAGACACATCTCCTATCAATAACCATCAGCGGGATCTGGAGATCCATAACGGCTCCCGCATACTCAATTTTGACTTCGTGATCGATAGAACCATTAACATACGAAACCAATTCCCTTTGTCACGCGATACTATACTTATCCGAGGTTTGATCGTCGGTATCTCCATACCTAGTTCTACCTCGTTACTGATAAGTACTCTTTACTCGTTCCATGTTATGGCATCCTTGTGACCCAGTCACATGCTTGCAAGCTAACTAGATGACATTCCACCGAGAGGGCCCAGAGCATATATATCCGTCATATGGATGGACAAATCCCAATCTTGGTCCATGCGCTTCAACATATACTTTCAGAATACCCAATGACACCTTTATGACCACCCAGTTACGAAGCGGTGTTTGATGTCATCAAAGTACCCATCCGGTGATGGTGATTAACATAACCTCATGGTCGAAGGATTAGGTTACTATGTATTTTAAAGCTTATAGCAAACGAACTTAATGACTTGATCTTATGCTATGCTTACTACGGGTGTGTGTCCATCACATCATTCTCCTAATGATATGATCTTGTTATTAACGACATCCAATGTCCATGATCAGGAAACCATGATCATCCATTAATCAACAAGCTAGTTTAACAAGAGGCTTACTAGGGACTCTTTTATGTTTACAAAACACACAAGTATTAATGTTTCCGGTTAATACAATTATAGCATGGGATGTAAAAATTTATCATAAACATAAAGATATAATAATAACCACTTTATTATTGCCTCTTGGGCATATCTCCAACAGTCTCCCACTTGCACTAGAGTCAATAATCTAGTTAAAAACTTGTGCATTCAACACCTATGGCTTTCTGGTGTTGTATAGACACTATTGCTAGAGGTAAACATAATCTTCGGATCTGACACTTCCAGGTCCGTGTGTATTTGCATGTCCTTGCGTCTCTACGCATTACTCATTCTCCAATTAGATGGCATTGTATAAATTTGGTCCTTTGGTGAGACCTTTAGTTCCTTGGGATTAAATTATGTTGATACAATTGTCATACAATGTATCTTCATAGTATTATCCCGCTATGAACCACACCTAGTTTGATAACAAACTACTTAACACAAATGCCCTCCTTTGCTGCTACTATAGCAGTTATATACTTAGCCTTTTGTTGTAGTATCTGTCACAATATCTCAACTTTGGAACTCATCCAAATCCATCATGGAACATCCTTTCCATTATATTGTGCCACCCATAGTCTAAATTGAGATAAATTTAATTTGTATCTTGTGACAAAACTAGTATCAATGTAACACTTTACAATGAACTACCTTTAACTGTTTGTCACTTATACATGATATATTCTTAGTTCTTCCAAAGCTCATAAGAATATCTTTACTATTGTCCAATGATTATCTTATGAATCATTCTGGTATATGCTCATAACATTTAGAGCATAGGACATATCTGGATGTGTACATCTCAAAGAATGATTGATCAAAATATTCTTGTGATTTCACCAAGTGTCAAAACACTTGAATCTCGTGTCAACACACTTGAATCTTGATTTGGTCCTTTCCGTGCGTCAAGAACCTTTGTTGTTGTTTCCATATTGAACTCATTCAACATCTTATCTATGTACATTTGGCAAAACCATATTAGCGCCTCAATCTATCCATATTGATGCCTAATTCTTGAGTTATGCCTAAGTCTTTCATCGAAATGAAATTCTTAACCTATGTCAATAAAAGATACATTATTTCTAATCAACAATATGTATTTCACATAATGTATTAGAAATATGTCTTAGCACTCCCACTTAATTTCTTGCAAAGTGCAAACATCTTCATCGTCTCTAATGAAATTAAACCTTTTAACGGTTTCATCACGGTGAAGATTCCAACTCCGCGATGCTCACTTCAACCATTGAAGTTTTGCATACTCTTTTAGCATCCTTTGAATTAACAAAACCCTTTGGATCGTGTCATGTACACGTCCTAGGTAACCATTCTTTTAGAAGAACTTGTTTTGTTTGTTCAACTACCATATACCAAAATATATGTAGTGGTTGCTACATTAATCCGTCCAGACTAAATATCGCTATGAAAGATCAAATCTTATCATAGTCAATTCCTTGAACATTGTCGTAAAATCTTTCCGACATGTCGACTATTTCATAGATTTGAAACATCCATGTCTATTTCTTTATAGATCCAAACACGACCGATAGGCTTCACGCCTTTCCAGAGGGTCTTCTAAGTTCAGAAACTTTATTTCTCGTGTATGGATACTATCACGGATTCCATGACTTCTAGTCATTTTATGGAGTCAGGGCCCATCATCGCTTCTTTGCATGTAGTCGGTTCATCATTGTCAATACAATAACGACTTGCTTATCAAATCTTACTATTTGATTCTTACCGACCCATACGGTTGTATAGGAACTCTAATCTCCGAGATCATACCTTTTGTAATCACGAGAGCCATGAGCATTGTGACCGCCACCGGGACACTTTCCGGCGCTGCGCTACTTAGCACATATAGCTAAGGTTCAACAACCTTATCAAAGTTCTATTGTCCTCCCACTTAACTTCTCACGAAAAATTCCTTCTCAAGAAACTTGACGTTCCAAGCGACAAACTCTTTTGTCCTCGGCGTTATGGAGAAATTCCCAACAAATTCTTTGGAATAACCTACAAAGACGTGCTTATCCGACTATGTTGTAAACATTTTACTTATGCATAGCATATCAAAATTTAAGAAAAGACAATTCGGGTTTTATCCCAAACCATGACTTATATGGTGTCATTTCAACGGATCACGATGGAGCTCTTTTCAGTGTAAAAGCGGTAGTCACTAAACCTTTAATCTTTAATATATAATGGCAGTTTTATAAATGACACCTTTGATCTTACCATGTAAAACAAGGTTTCATTACATATCTCGAACACTCCATACTCCTATGGTGTTTTGGGAAATGCAAATCCATGGAACGATTCCTCAAATGTTAGGTGTTTTGCTAAACTTGTAACTCAAACATCTTTCTTTATGATCCAATCATAAACTCTTTTATTGTCTTGTTACAATGATTTTCCACTTCATCTTGAAAGTCTTTGAACATTTTTCAAATGTTTCATACTTCTTCCTTATTGAGTAAGTATATAAATATACTCACTCAAATCTTCGGAGAAAGCATATGAAGTTGAAATCTATCACCCACGACTACACATAATGGACTATATACATCAATATGTACAAATTCCAATCAGTTAGTCGTCCGTTCCTCTTTTGGCCTATGAATGGAGTTTTAATTATCTCGAGGAAAGTATCACAAGCGTCATTTGATCCAAATCAAAGACTCCAAAAAATCCACCAACATGGAGTTTCTTCATGTATCCCTTTCAATATAATTAAACGGCGATGTCACTTTGCAAGTGATCTTTCAATCATTTGTCTTGCGACATTTTAGCATTAGTTTTATGGTCGTTATTTCTCCTACCAGACTTGTATATTATCCATCTATTATGGAATACGGTAATTATTTGAACAACCTTTTGTCGTCATAATACCTGATCAAAATAACAATTATTGAAACAAATCTTGAAGGCAAGCTTTGATGATAACGAGCAACACAACAACCCTTTGTTTTTTTTCGATGAACATCATCACATTTTCTCTTGCTAGTTACTTAGGCCATTGCAGTTCATGAATTGTGTTGTCATGTATGACACTTCATACCAACCAATTCGGTATCCAATACCGGAGAACCACATTGTTTAACAAGCAAGGAATACAACCATAACATGTATATGTTCTATATGCCTAAGTTGGACATCTCCAACCTTTTATTTTCTGCCAAATATTTTATAGATTCTCTTTTAGCAATTCCTTTTATTTTAAAAGAATCTATCAACATCAATAGTGGTGTCATCAACATGACACATGGTACAAAGCGTATATAGTCAACCACTAATACCTTTGGACTTGCACTTTGAGGTGGATCACCATCATCAAATGCTTGGTGTTCTTTCCAAAATCCATTCTTTAGTAATCTTTTAGTGTAGTAAACATTTTACTTACATCTTCTATTCATCCTTATCATGACAACTTTCATGATCAAGCTGCTATAGCTTATAAAGGTGAATTGCAAGTATAATGTTTCTTTTTCAAATCCTTTGGAGGATTAGGACGACTAGCGTCTCCAACCTTCACAAATTCTCATCAAATATGAGGACGTATACTCTATCATGTTGTAACCAACACATTGTTTTAGATATCGCAATACCTTTCACATATGATGGTTTCTGAAACATTGCTTTCAGCTCTTAGATAAACTTGATATTAAAAAGAATCTTTTGAGTATCAAGAATCATGGAGGCAAACATGATACATTAGATACTAACACTGGAATTGTTACTCTTGATTTAATACTACTTATTAAACTTCATGGAGCAAATAGAGTTTGCTGAAAATTTGCAATAGGACTTATAAACTTTAAATTGACATTCAAAACAATACGATACCAGTTTGTAAAGTAAATATCCAGAATTTCTATAGTTCCACTATCTCAACTATAACTAAGCGTAAGGTGGTGAACGGATGCCAGTGACTACAACAAACTACGCAAATTCACTTTGATTGTGTTTATGATAAATTGAGTTCGACTAATCCAAATTACAAATGAACTCCCACTCAAAACAACATCCCTCGAGTTGTTTTAGTGATTACACGAACCAAATCCACTACACCAAGTCCGATCATCACGTGAGATGATGTAGCTTTAAAGGCGAACAATCAACATGTTCATCATATCATCCATATGACTCATGCTTTACCTTTCGGTATTCCGTGTTCCGAGACCATGTCTGTACATGCTAGGCTCGTCAAGGTTAACCTTGGTTTCCGCATGTGCAAATCTGGCTTGCACCCGTTGTATGCACACGTAGAGTCTATCACACCCGATCATCACGAGATGCTTCGAAACGACGAGTCTTAGCAACAGTGCCAACTAAGGACGAACACTTTATTAGTTGATATTTAGTGAGAGGGATCATCTTATAATGCTACCGTCGTGATATAAGCAATACAAGATGCATAAAGGATTAACATCACTGGCAATTCATAATATGTGATATGATATGGCCTTTCTTCTTGTGCCTTTGATCTCCATCTCCAAAGCCTAGACATGATCTCGATCATCACCAGCGTGGCATCAAGGTCAGTGGCACCGCTTCATGGTTGTCCATCACCAACAGCAACTATTACAACTACTTGGAATAAAGCTATTACATGATGAATATACACGCAGGTCTTAAACAAAATTTAAAGATAACCATTAGGCTCCTGCCGGTTGCCATATTACAATAAGGATCATTGCATACATCAAATATAATCACAATCACATAATGGCCATATCACATCACAAAACCCCTGCAAAAACGAGTTAGACGCCTCTAATCTTCTTTGCATGTTTTACGTGGCTTGAGGCTTTCGAATAAGAACGGATCTTACCTACGAAACTGAACCACAACGTTGATACAAGTGCTATCAAGTTGCAAAGTGTAAATTCGATCTATATTATGGTGAGAGAGACAGACACCCGCAAAGCCACTTTTTCAAAGCAAGTTACACATCAAGCGTGGAGCAAGTCTCATGTGCGATGACATGTAAGGTTAGCCCGAGCCGCTTCATCCCACCATACCGCAAGATGCAAAGTACACAAAGCAAAAGACGGCACGAGCACCAACGCCCACAAAACCATTGTGTTCTACTCGTGCAACAGATCTACGCATAGACACGGCTCTGATACCACTGATGGGTTCGTAGCATGGAAAACAAAAAAATTCTACCGCAAGAACGAACAAAACCCAGATCTAATCTAGATAAAAGCCAAGATCTAATCTATTAGACATGTGCAACGAGATAGATCGGTAACCCTTGTAGATCCGAAAGCGTTACGAGATTGGATCTCGTGGTTGATGTAGTCGATCACTTGCCGATCTCAAGATCGAGTAGACGATCCTACCGGCGCCGCGTTCCGGCAGCGCTTCCGTAGTCGGTCACACGTGCGGAGTCGAAGTAGACCTTCCTCTCCTCGTTCCAGCGAGCAGCGGAGGTAGTAGATCTTCTCCACGGAATCACAGCAGCACGACGGCGTGGTGGTGGTGGTGGAGTAGAGAATTCTGCAGGGCTTCGCCTAAGCCTGAGCAGAAGAAAGGAGGAGGAGAGAGGCGGCGGAGATTTGGAGTTGTGGAGTAGGGGCTTGGAGGTGGCGCCCCCACCCCTCTATTTAAAGGGGGGACGCACCATGGGAGGGGGAGTCCTTGTAGGACTCCCCTCCCTCCTTGGCCGGCGGATTGGGAGGTGGGGGGAGGAGTCCTCCCCCCTCCCACGACTCCTTGTCTTACCCCACAAGGACTCCTTGATCCTTTCTTGGTTTTCAAGCAAACTCTAAGAAATCTTCTAGAACCTTCCGGAACATTCCGAAACCTTCTAGAATCCTCATACAAATACTACGGAACATTTCCTAACTCAGAAAATGATCCCCAATATATGAATCTTATTCTCCGGACAATTCCGGATCTCCTCGTGATGTCCCGGATCCAATCCGAGACTCCGAACAACATTCAGTCTCCAACGCACATTCCATATCTACTTAAAACAACTTCGAACCTTAAGTGTGTCACCCTACGGTTCGTGAATATGCAGACATGACAGAGACACATCTCTTATCAATAACCATCAGCGGGATCTGGAGATCCATAATGGCTCCCACATACTCAACGATGACTTCGTGATCGATAGAACCATTAACATACGAAACCAATTCCCTTTGTCACGCGATACTATACTTATCCGAGGTTTGATCGTCGGTATCTCCATACCTAGTTCTACCTCGTTACTGATAAGTACTCTTTACTCGTTCCATGTTATGCCATCCCTTGTGACCCAGTCACATGCTTGCAAGCTAACTAGATGACATTCCACCGAGAGGGCCCAGAGCATATCTATCCGTCATATGGATGGACAAATCCCAATCTTGGTCTATGCGCTTCAACACATACTTTCAGAGTACCCAATGACACCTTTATGACCACCCAGTTACGAAGCGGTGTTTGATGTCATCAAAGTACCCATCCGGTGATGGTGATTAACATAACCTCATGGTCGAAGGATTAGGTTACTATGTATTTTAAAGCTTATAGCAAACGAACTTAATGACTTGATCTTATGCTATGCTTACTACAGGTGTGTGTCCATCACATCATTCTCCTAATGATATGATCTTGTTATTAACGACATCCAATGTCCATGATCAGGAAACCATGATCATCCATTAATCAACAAGCTAGTTTAACAAGAGGCTTACTAGGGACTCTTTTATGTTTACAAAACACACAAGTATTAATGTTTCCGGTTAATACAATTATAGCATGGGATGTAAACATTTATCATAAACATAAAGATATAATAATAACCCCTTTATTATTGCCTCTTCGGCATATCTCCAACAATTTCTTGTGAGCCCATAGCCAAGGTACGGGTTGACGTGTTGTTCAGCACAAGAGATAACTGCCGGACTGAGAATTTGGAGTTCGAAGTTGTAAATTTGGAGAGCGCATATCACGCGTTGCTCGGCAGGCCAGCTCTGAACAAGTTCATGGCAAGTTGTCACATTAGTTACTTGAAGATGAAGCTGCCCGGGCCAAATGGTGTCATTACCATAGCTGGGGATTTCCGACGTTCTATTGAGTGTGCTTCCGCCGGGTCTAACCTGGCCGAGTCACTCATGATTACGCAAGAAAAGAGAAAGATCCAAGAGGTGGCAGCATTGGCTCAGTCCGCGCAGCAGTATATGTCTGCGCTGAGTAACCCGCATGGTAGTGTCTCATTCCAAGCGATAAAGATACCAAGAAGGTGCCTGTTGATGATATGTTCCCTGAGCGCACCGTAACAATTGGTGCCGGATTAAATGAAAAATAGGAAAGCGAGCTCGTCAACTTCCTCCGTGAGAATCGGGATATTTTTGCTTGGTCCACACAGGACTTGCAAGGTGTTCCGAGGGAGTTGGCCGAGCATTCTTTGAATGTCAGACCCGGAGCAAAGCCGGTGAAGCAACCTCTCCACCGCTTCGCCGAGGACAGGAGAAAGGTCATAGGAGATGAGATAGCTCGGTTGTTGGCTGTAGGATTTATCATGGAAGTGCTTTACCCGGATTGGCTATCTAATCCGGTGATGGTGGAGAAGAAGGGTGATCCGAACGTGGCAGTGGTTTGGCGTATGTGTATCGATTACACGAACCTGAATAAGGCGTGTCCAAAAGATCCATTCCCACTGCCAAGGATAGACCAAGTCATAGATTCCACTTCTGGGTGTGAGTTGTTGTCGTTCATTGATGCATATTCTGGTTTCCACCAGATACCTCTGAACCCAAGGGATCAAATATAGACTATGTTTATCACCCCGTATGGGGCTTATTGCTATCACACCATGCCTTTTGGTTTACGTAATGCAGGGGCAACGTACCAAAGATGTATGCAAAAATGTTTGCATGACCAAATTGGTCAAAATTTGCAGGTGTATGTGGATGATGTTGTGATAAAGACCAAGGAAAGAAAAACGCTCCTTGACGATATCAGGCAGACATTTGCGAACCTAAGGAGGTTCCGAATGAAGCTTAATCCAGAGAAATGCACCTTCGGTGTCCTAGCTGGAAAGTTACTCAGATTTCTTGTCTCCAGCCGAGGTATCGAGGTCAATCCAACTAAGATTCGGGCCATAGAGCGAATGGAACTGCCGAAGAGTCTTAACGATGTCCAGAAGTTCACTGGTTGCCTGGCATCCTTAAGTCGGTTTGTATGTCGGTTGGGAGAAAAGGCACTGCCTCTCTATCTACTCATGAAAAAGTCGGACAAGTTCATTTGGACGCCGCAGGCCAATGAAGCCTTTATCCAACTAAAGAAGATGTTAGCCACTGCACCAGTGTTAGCCTCTCCACTATCAAAGGAGCCAATGTTGCTCTATATAGCCGCAACCAACCGAGTTGTAACTGCAGTAATTGTGGTAGAGCGCGACGAAGAGGGTAAGTCGGTGCAAAGGCTAGTATATTATCTGAGCAAGGTATTATCGGCCTTGAAGCAGAACTATCCTCATTATCAGAAGGTGGCATATGGTGTGTATATGGCAGCTAAGAAGCTGAAGCACTATTTCGAGGAGCACCCAATCAAGGTAATATGTGAAGCCCCCATATCCGAGATAATGAGCAACAAGGATGCAAATGGCAGGATTGCAAAATGGGCAATTGAGCTAGCTCCTTATGCGCCACAATATGATAGAAGAGAAGCAATCAAATCTCAGGCTGTGGCAGACTTTTTTGTGGATTGGGCTGAGGTGCAATATGAGCCACCATTGCCAGATCCGAACTACTGGAGAATGCACTTTGACGGATCAAAAACAAAAACCAGGTTAGGTGCCGGAGTTGTGCTTACGTCGCCAAAGAAGGACCAACTAAAGTATGTGCTGCAAATCCACTTCACTTCATCAAACAATGTTGCAGAATATGAGGCACTTGTACATGGGCTCAAAGTGGCGAATGAGATTGGAATACGTCGGATCCAATGCTTCGGTGACTCGGATCTCGTAGTCCAGCAAGTCTCTGGACAATGGGATGCTTTGGATGCAAACATGGCACTGTACAGATTCCATGTGCAGAAGATATCTGGTTACTTTGAGGGATGCAAATTTCACCATATACCCCGGGTGGAAAATGAGGCTGCCGACATATTATCAAAGCTCGGTTCAACCCGACAAGCAATTCCACCGGGCGTAGCATTGGAGCACCTCAGAAAACCATCTATCAGGCCATCCCCAGAGTCCGACTCAATTTTTATCCCGGCAAATCTGGAATCTGAGGTTGTGCCCATGGACATTGATGTGGGGAGTGGTTCGCGCAACCCGGGGGCTGCTTTGGCAAACCCGGGGACTGCCTCGACAAACACGGGGACTACACAACATAATCCGATAGAAGTTATGCCGGTGGATCAGATGGAAATTGATGAGGATATGTTCCCAGTGCGAGCTGTACCGGCTTGGGCATTGCGCATATTCCAATTCCTAAAGATGGAACTTTACCCACTGAGGAGGTACTTTCTAGGCAAAACCAGAGGAGAGCAAAAGCATACACGATCATCAATTCCGAGCTATACAAAAGGAGTGTGACTAATGTCCTCCAGCGATGTGTTGGCCCGGAGGAAGGACTTGACATCCTCCGAGATATACACTAAGGGGAATGTGGGCATCATGCCTCATCCAGAGCCTTGGTAGCAAAAGCTTTCCGCCATGGGTTTTACTGGCCAAGTGCCTTGGAACAAGCAGAAGATCTGGTGAGAAAATGCAATGGCTGTCAGAGATATGCGACAAAGACACATATGCCAATGTCGGAGCTCAAGACCATACCAATTACATGGCCATTTGCCGTATCGTGCTTGGATATGGTTGGCCCGTTTAAACCAGCAAGAGGGAACATGACCCACATCCTGGTCATGGTTGACAAATTTACGAAATGGATTGAAGTGAAACCAATTAGAAAATGTGATGGAGCTACTGCCGTACCTTTCCTCAAAGACATCATCTTGAGATACGGTTATCCTCACAGTATCATAACGGACAATGGCACAAATTTTGGTGAAGGAGCATTTGCACGTTTTTGCCGGTAAAAGAAGATCCGGCTGGACGTTGCCTCGGTAGCCCACCCCGCATCGAACGGACAAGTGGAAAGATCCAACGGATTGGTGCTATCCGGGATAAAACCCCGGCTCATTGAGCCGCTGCAAAGATCAGCGGGGTGCTGGATAGAAGAACTACCAGCAGTACTATGGAGTTTAAGAACAACTACGAATCGATCAATGGGCTATACGCCATTCTTTCTAGTATATGGGGCAGAAGCTATATTACCAGCCGACATAGAGCATGACTCACCTAGGGTCACCGAATACACAGAAGCCAAAGTGCAAGAAGCCCGGCAAAATGATGTTGATCTGCTGGAAGAAGCGAGAGAATTGGCATTGTCCAGATCCGCCATATATCAGCAAAATCTCTGACGCTATCATAGCCGAAGCCCCCGAATTTTCCAAGAAGGCGATCTGGTACTCTGGTTGGTACAACGTACTGCTGGCATGCATAAATTATCCCCCCATGGGAAGGGCCATTCATTGTGAGGAGAGCATTGCACAATGATTCTTATTATCTTATCGATGCAAAACCACAGGAGAAGAACAAGGCGGACAGGTCCGGCAAGGAATCCAAACATCCATGGAATGTAGCTCTACTTCGTCCTTTCTACACTTAGTAGAGAAGCGTATGTATCCGAGTCTCTCATATGTCGGTATGTATGCCGGTAATGAGCTTATCAATGAAATCTTGGCACCTCGAGCAGTAACTCGGGGACTGCCTTAATAATATTGGTTGTCTTCTGTATCTTCTATTTATATGTCGGCTGGCGTAAGTTGCTTCTACTTAAGCCGGATTAGTAGTGTGTGAGCACCAAAAACCTAACTCTTCGACTTGCTGCTGTCCAACAAGATTTGGCTTCATGGAAAGCAAGAGAACAAGTTTGGAATTGCATAGCACATGAAAAACGACTAAGGAAATAAACTTAATCGAGTCGACGTTTGTTTTTCAGATTAACCTTGTGCTTACTTTAAATTTATTACGCTGAATTATTTTGAGCTAATCCTGAAGTTTCCAAGTATTGTTAAGTCCATTTTTGAAACACGGACTCGTAAGTCATAAAACCGAATCAAGGTAGACACGAGCCGAGCCAAGAAATTGGAGGAACAAGAAAATGAAACTCAGGGACTACGCCCAAGTTAATCCGGCATAAAAACTTAGTAGCAAAATATAACTGATGTGCTTAGATACAATTGCACCCGGCATACCGGGGATCTGATAAACTTCAAAGTTTTTTTGGCTCAAGGAGCAGCATGAGGAGGTAATTTGGCGCCAGCAGGTGCAACTCCAGCCTCGGCTTCAGCTTCATCTTGATCTTCTTTGACGTCAGAGGCTTCGCTCTCATCATCTCCACCCGAACCATCTTCGACGTATTCGTCGTCAACAGCATCGAGAAAGCTTGGTCCCTCATTCCATTGATGGATGGGGGCATATTGAATGAGGTTATGAGCGCAAGCCTTGCAACGAGATACACAATCCGGATCGGTGGACCACCTTGACCCGGTGCGCATGCGCTCGAGAAGATCGAGATTGATTTTCTCGTACCATGTGAGCACATAGTGGAGAACGGTCTCGGCTCCGGCACATCCGGCGGATTCCCTCTAGAGGTCTAGCTGGGTCTCGCACTCCATCAACTTGTTAATTAGGGTAGTGGAACCCTCCGGAGTGTCTTCGCTAGGCCAAAGGGCATTGAAGACCCGGACCGCTGCGCTTAAAATATCCTTGATGTGGTTCTTCATGATTTCAACTCTAGAGGACAAGCTGACAAGCAGGTCCTCTAGATTAAGAGGAATGGCGCCAGGACCAGATGGAGTACCTCTCTGCTGGCGGAACTTGGTAACAGCAGTGGATGCAATGGCATCACCCTCTAGAAACTTGCCTGAAAAGAAGACAAGAGAAACAAGTAAGGAAAACACATGTGAAGCAACCCGGAGAAGTATGCCGGATGAAGGAAGAGAACTTACGTGAAACATGGCTGTGAATCCGGGTCAACTCCTTGGTACAGTCATCACGCCTTTTCAAAGAATTTGCACAAGTTCAGCATCCGCCGACTCAAGCTTGACATTGGCCTCCTTGAGAAGATCCTGGTCCTTGGCGATCTGGAGATTGAGGCGCTCTCTTTCTTCAATAAAGTCTTAGCCTGCCTTCTGCATTTCGGATTTGTGCTGCGCCTTAAGCTTCTTCATATCTGCCTTAAGCCGCGCAATTTCTTCATCTTTGGTCCGGAGGAGGGCAAGCTCGTCGTCTTTCTTCTTAATTTCAGCTTGGTGCTGCCCTGCTTGTTCGAGAAAATGCAGCATCATGTCAGGCACAGGCACACTATCTTCAAGAGAGGCTGAAATAGTTGGTTGACCCGGCAAAGCCGAGGTATGAATATTTGCCGAGCCAAGGAGAAAAGGAGATAGAAAGCACAGCAAGGTGGATCAAGATTAACTTACCCTTATCTGGTCCAAATTTTTCCTCATAAGGATATTCTCAGCCTCCACACCAGCTGCGAAATCCGAATGAGGGATTAGTTCGGCAGAAAAAGATGAAGAGAGATGGAAAATTGACTAGGAGAAAACTTACCCCTTTTATCGTGTTCGGCGAGAAGAGCACTATGTTTTGCGCGCAGCATCTTGTGAGTATCAAGGAGACGCTGAAATTCAGCGCTCCGACGATTGGTGGTCACCTGAAAGAGCCAAAATGGACAACTTAGTCTTGTGCATATTTGAAGTGTACAAAATCCGGGCCAAGTGGAACTTAACCCGGCTCTAGGTGTGTGCATATTCGAAGTGTACAAAATCCGGGCCAAGTGGAACTTAACCCGGCTCTAGGTATGTGCATATTCGAAGTGTACAAAATCCGGGCCAAGTGGAACTTAACCCGGCTCTAGGTGTGTGCATATTCGAAGTGTACAAAATCCGGGCCAAGTGGAACTTAACCCGGCTCTAGGTGTGTGCATATTCGAAGTGTACAAAATCCGGGTCAAGTGGAACTTAACCCGGCTCTAGGTGTGTGCATATTCGAAGTGTACAAAATTCGGGCCAAGTGGAACTTAACCCGGCTCTAGGTGTGTGCATATTCGAAGTGTACAAAATCCGGGCCAAGTGGAACTTAACCCAGCTCTAGGTGTGTACATATTCGAAGTGTACAAAATCCGGGCCAAGTGGAACTTAACCCGGCTCTAGGTGTGTGCATATTCGAAGTTATTGAGGAGCTACATTAATTCAATAAGGAAAATCCGGCCGAGTAACAAGTTACTCCCCTGGAGGCTTGGGGACTAATGGTTATATCACTAGTATCTTCTGCATGCTAAGGAAAAGGCGAAGTAACGTACCTCCATCATCCGACCTGCAAGGTTAATTGCCTTGGCAACGGTGTTCATTTGTACAGCAAATTCGGCGGGACCGAACTTCTCTGGGAGATCGTCATTATGGACGAACTCCGCCTTGTTCCAGTTGTTTACGAACTCGATCAAGGTCGAGGGATATCGTTCGCCGCTGAGCATGTGGGGTGCAACCAGACCTTTAGCATGAGCTTCCCTCCTCTCAACCTGGGGAAGGGTCGGACTGGTGTGTAAAGCAAGTTGCATATCAGCTGGCTCGATAGGGGTGTCCTTCGGCGGTGGAGTCTTTTTTGGGAGCATGGACACAAGTGTGCGCTGTCCAGTCTCAATGGACATTGCCCTGGCGGTGTCAGGAGCCTTCTTGCCCTTGGTTTGTGGATGTGAGGCGAAAGTTGCTGCAGCGGGTTTTCCCTTGGGAGCTGCCTTGGTGCTTCCCTTGGTGTTGTTGGTGTCATCTCGCCGAGCCTTGGAAGACTCGGACGAGGCGGAGGGGCTTGGTGCCTTGGTTGGAGCTGCTGGTGCTGGAGCCGAAGATGGTGCTGGTGCTGATTTTCGGACTATGGGTATCTCGGACGAAGCTGGTTGCGGCGAAGCGGAAGTGGTAGTTGCTACTGCCTCGGCAGAGCCAGTTTCCCCCGCTCCGAGGTTGCCCTCTTCTTGACGAAGTGGGCTGGAACCTGGAGCAGCCGCTGAACCCTCCTGAATGGGGCTCAACGGGCGTGAATCGTTGCCACGAGGGGGAGAAGGGCTATGTCGGAGCAGTGAAGCAATACCGGATCCGCTCTAGGAACCTCTACCGTGGCCCTGCTGAATCAAATCATAAATGATGAGAAACTATGACTAAGGAAGAATGAATAAATGACAAAGGGTGAAGTGGCTTACTCATCCGAGGTCAGAGGCTCTTTGGGCTTTCGAGACCTCCGGGTTGTGGCCTTGGTTGGAGGCTTGGTGGCAGTTTTGTCCCCGGACTTCTTTCGCCTTTTAGCTGGCTCAGAGGGTCCGGAGGAAGATGTTGATGCAGCTCCCCTCTTCTTCTTCTGTACGACCGGGACAGGATCACCCACGGCAAGGGGAGGATCTTCATGGATATGCCCATCGGGGTTAGCTGATGCCGGAAAAGCATAAGAAAGGGGGACAGCGTCAAATGCCTCCATCACCTCAACGTGCGAATCATCCTCATCGTCGGGCCAATCTCTAATGGAAGAGAGTTTACTGGTGGGACACTTGGTCGCATCTGCCATAGGCACGAACATCTTCTGGTCCGGTTCCTCCTTGTCCGAGGTATCGCAATCGGGCGCCCATTTGAGAGATGGCTCGGTGCCGTCATCGATGGTTTGCTGAAGAAACATCTAAGGGAAACAAAAGGCAACAAGATTAAACCTACAACAAGGACCGACATGTGATTTAATTCGGAAAGAGTTTGGGGAACGAAACTTACCGCAGGAGGAAGCCTATCTCGGCAAAAGTGTGCAATCCCCCACGTCCACTCAGAAGAGAAGTCCTTGTGGGTGGTGAAGAGGGCCTTGACCCGGCAGTAGATCTCGGTGTTGCTTAACTCGAACGAAGAGGTCCGGTTGGGGTCGCGACCCTAGCTCATGTGACAGAGCTTATGTGTGCGTTTCTGGAGGGGGGAGATCCAGTTGCGAACAAACATGATCATTGTGTCTTCATTGTGCAATCCCAGATCCTTCAACTCCTGAAACCTCTTATTGATTTGGTTCGCCAAGACAGTGGGCTTCTTGGGAACCTTGTCCCATAGATCCGGGTTAGGAGGACCCGGAGTATAGGGGCGCAGCTGGATCAAATCTTCGGAGGTGCTGTTCCGGACATAGAAGAAGGTCTGGGCCCATCCCTTGCAAGAGTCAAGTCCCGTGATTCGGGGGAAGATGGACTGCTTCCAGGGAGAGATTGAAGCAGCGCCGAACTGCATGAGCTGTTTGTCCTCCGGATTAAGATCAATGTTCGGAATCACGTTCCGGCGAAGGCCAAAGAACCGGATCCAGAGCTCCTTCGTGGGCCATAGTCTGGCGTAACCTTCGATGGTGGAGGCAAAGGTGGAGAGAGACGTGATGGCATTAGCCGGAAGATGGTGCGGCTGAAGCTCAGATGTATTTAGCCAGTCGTGGAAGAAATCACTAACTGGGAGACCAAATCCGCGTTGGAAGTGAGATAGGAACACCACATACTCACCCGGATTGGGTGAGGGGGCAAGCTCGGCGGAAGTGAGGCGTGCGGCGACGCCCTCCGGGATGCGCCTGGTGCGGTAGAGCCAATCCAGGTCATCCTGGAAGACCCAGGATCCGGCCCACGCGCCACGGTCGGCGTTCGCCGCGTCTTCCTCCATCTCCTGCTCTACGACGGTGAGTGCCTCCTCAGTCATCTCAAGGTCACTCCCCTCACTTGCGCTAGCGGCGGTGGGAGGCAGTGGCCTGGACTGGCGGGGGCCCGTGGCGGAGAAGATGCGCGGAGGTGGCGGCGGCGCTGGTGCGTGTGGAAGCAGTGCGGCGGCGGCGCTGCTACCCAGATGTGGTGGCGGCGGCGCGGTCGCTAGAGAAGATGAGGAAGAAGCAGAGGCAGAGGGGCACGGAAGTGGGGAAATGACCCAAGGGGCGCGCCCCTCCCCTATTTAACAACTCCCTTAAGGGGGTAGTGGGATCGAGTTTTGCAGGCGGGCCACATGGTGTGGCCGTGTATGATCCGGATTGACCAATCAGCGACGAGCCACAGGAAGGGCCATAGGGTGCAGCGGATCCTACGACGCGACGTTGTGATACAGTTAACGAGGAGGCAGGCACGACGTGACGTGCGCCACAGTAACTTCTGACAATAACTCTGGCGGTTACTGTAGCAGGCCCTTAAAATGAGGCAAAGTAATGATTATCCTCCACGTGGGGAAGCGTACGAGAGAAGGAAGAATGACCCGGATGAGTACGAGGTAACCTGGCCAGCAAGTAAAAACTAGGAATGTGCCAAGGGAAAATAAACCTATGGAATCCGGATTATGAGGTAACTCGGAGAAGGAGCAAGGAGCTCAGTAAGATTGAACCTACTGTGGCCTTAGCGGCTAAGGCAGGTAAGATCAAACCAGCTTCAGGGACTAATGTTGGGGGGCTACCCCCGGGTAGGGTCACGTCGGGGTATAAAGGCCTAGTTAGCCGAGGTACGGCAAGGTCAAAGCGAGTGCTGGCCGAGTCACCTCAAGGCAGGCTGGATCACAGAGTAACCCGGATCAGGGGATGTCCACCTAACTTGGTCTCAACCGACTTATGCCATATGTCGGTAAGATGTATCTAACTTGTATGCAGGAAAACGGTGTGGCCGGATCAACTATGTAGGATCTGGGTCATATCAAGCTTGTAAGAGAAGGAAGGTATCTCGCTGGTCAAAGGTGACCACTATACGCAAAGCGTGAGCAAAGCGGACAGAGGCAGGACCACCGAGGCGTGGCCGACAAAGGTGACAATGCCTATGTCGGATGACGCAGGCGCCGCAGAGGCTCACGTAGCCTCTGCATGGGTGACGCGGGGCAAAAGTGACCCGGTCATCTTACTATTTTGGGAAGAGGCATATTCCCTGGAATATGCCTCCACGTATGCCCTAAGTGGAGACCTAGCCCCCCTATATAGGGAGGGCTAGGGCCTCTGTAGAAGGGGTTGATTTCTGGTTGAATGGTCTGGGCTTGGTAGTCTCCTAGAGAATTGTGTTTTTCTAGTGGTGAGAGTAAGAGAGTTCTTCTTCCTCCTCTCCCCAATACAGCTCAAGGAGCACTTGTAAACCTTGGAAGTGAATCCAATACAAAGCAACTGTGTGTGGAAGCACCACACTATCCCTCCCTGGATTCCCCTAGTGCATTTAGTCCCCACCTTTAGCCTATCCATGGCATCTGTCGTGACACCACCACGATAGAGATTCTTTTATGGACTTAACTATAACTAAATCTTGGAAACTTTAGAATGAATTCGTCACAATAGAGAAACTTGGGGATTTGATTCAGGCGATGAAGGAGTGTTGGGGGGATACCCCCGGGTAGGGTCATGCCGGGGTATAAAGGCCGAGTTAGCCGATGTACGGCGAGGTCAAAGCAAGTGCTAATCGAGTCACCTCAAGGCAGACCGAATCATGGAGTAACCCGGACTAGAGGATGTCCGCCTAACTGAGTCCCGGCCGACATATGAAGTATGCCGGCAGGATTTATGCAACTTGTATGCAGGTACCCACGTGGCCGGATTAACCAGGCATGATCCGGGTTATATCAGGCTTGCAGAGAAGGAAGGTATCTCGCCGGTCAAAAGGTGGCCACTATATGCTGGAGCATGAGCGAAGTGGATAGAGGGGAGGACCACCGAAGAGTGGCCGACAAGGGTGACGTTTCCTCTATCGAATGATGCTGGCACCGCAGAGGCTCACGTAGCCTCTGCATGGCTTACGATGGGGAAAAGTGACCCGGTCGGTTTACTATTTTGGGAAGAGGCATATTCCTTGGAATATGCCTCCACGTATGCCCTAATTGGAGACCTAGGAACCCCTATATAAGGAGGGCTAGGGCATCTGTAGAGGGGGTTGAGTTTTACTTGGTTAATTCTTGGTTCCTGAGAGCTAGCAAGTGGTGAGAGTAAGAGAGTTCCTTCTTCCTCCTCTCCCCAATACAGCTCAAGGAGCATTTGTAACCTTGGAAACCTATTGAATACAAAGCATCTGTGTGTGGAATCACCACACCATCCCTCCCTGGATTCCTCTAGCGCATATTGTCCCCACCTTTAGCCTATCCATGGCATATGCCGTGACACCACCGTGACAGTTGGCACCCACCGTGGGGCTAGCGGGGCTAGCCTATCCATGGCATATGCCGTGACACCACCGTGACAGTTGGCACCTATCCATGGCACCTTTGGAGCGTTGGACTTTGTCAGCGACAATCCTAGTTGCTTTGGCACGTGTCCTCTTCCGCGCAACGGGGTCTTCATCAAGCTTGGCGCTCACAAGATCTACGTTGGCGTCGATGTGTCGTGCGTTCATCCGTGGCACGTCGTCGAAGGAGGAGAGCCACCCCTTAGCACGGTTTACAGGGTGCGTATCACTCGCTCTCCTAACCGCACCGAGGTGATGATGACTGCGCCTGGCGCTGGAGCAAGCAAAGATCCGGCACCAGATCCGGAGGTAACACCCAAAGCACCGAGGAAAAGTAGAGGTCCTCCACTAGAGAGGCCAGAAAATGTGTTGCAGCAGGCGATAGATAGCTTAGCAAGCCTAGTAGCAGCAGTGGTAGATCTGGCTCAAGCACTGGCCGAGTTAGAGGAAACTAGGCAGAAAATACTGGAGGATGCGAAAAAGATAGTCGTGGCTCAGCAGTCGTTGAACATGACACTGCGTGAGTACGCAAAGGCAAATAAGGTTGATGCTGTAAAAGTGAAGGGGAGAGACCTCATTAGTGAAATGAACAAAGAGGGTGATACTAGAGTTGAGGAATCAGAGAACATTTTGTCTGTGGGGCTACCGAAGTACAATACCCCGGCAAAGAACCTCAGAGCAGAAGATGCAGCTGTGTCTGATTTAGAAGGTTTGACGGGTGAAGCCCGACAAAGACAGCAAGAAAGGTTCAATGAGTTAGTTCGGATCGCTAACAGACAGAATGAGGAGTTGCTCAGGGCTAACCCGGAAAGAGCTGGGCTTCCAAGATCGTTTATTCGGTAGTAGGTAATCCGGAGAAATCTGCTGGAGCTGCATCATCACGTCATGGTGGCCCAAGAAGAGAAGAGGTGGTAACCTCGGCGAGGAGAAACAAACAGATTGTCCCATATGACCCGACAAGGGCTGGGAAAGGAAAATCAGTGCAGGGAAATGAGGATCGACGAAGTGTCAGCCGAGGTGAAGCAGGCCGAGGTAACCACGACCAAGGCAATGCCGGTTAGGGAAACGTTGTGAACGGCAATGCCGGACAGCGCAACTCGGCGGGTGCAGGACAACCGCAGCAGCGGAATATACCACGACAAGAGCGAAGTGCCGGCCAAGGTATGCAACAGAGAGTCGTTTCACAAGAGCAAGATAGATACAATGATGGTGATTCGGAAATGGTGAACGTAGGATACCCTAGGCCGGACTATCACGTGATAGGGTCAAGGTTGGGAAGCAGGAATTTGATGCCTGACGACGCCAGGTTAAAACTGGATCGGCTTTATAGGTCGGAGCAAATTGAATGTCAAGGTCCTCCGGGTCCGACGTGTTTTGGGCCCTGGATCATGAAGGAGCCTCCGGTACCTAACTTCCAGTTACCCAGAGGCACAAAGACGTATGACGGTAGCACCAAGCCGGGGGATTGGTTGATCAACTACGCAACGGCGGTGAAAATTTCTAGAGGCAACTTGAGATGGGCTGTGAGATATGTACCTCAGATTCTGGAAGGGCCAGCAAGGGTATGGTTAAACAATTTACCACCTGGAAGTATCAACTGTTGGATTGATTTTGAGGAAATGTTCATCAGTAACTTCTCAACCACATATCAGAGGCCCAATAGGCCACAAACCCTAGCAATGTGCAAGCAGAGACCAAACGAGACAGACCTGGAGTTCTTAACCCGCTGGTGCACAGTGTGAAACTCATGTGAGGGTGTGATTGAGTCACAGGCCATAGCTTGGTTTGCGCAAGGGTGCAGATATGCAAGTATGATGTGGCAAAGGTTACAAAGGGATATGCCAACTACACTGGCAGAGACGATCCGGATCGCTGATTCATATGCCTTGGGTGATCCGACTCAACCTAGGCTTGTGTTAAACAAGTCAAATGAGGAGTACTGCTAGCGAGATGGAGCAGGGTCGTCCCAGCGGAATGACTACCGGGGTAAGAGAAGAGATGATAGGCCAGATTACAGATACAGTTCGCAACAAGTTGCAACTGTGAATCAACATCAACCTGGAATAGGGATTAATCAGCGTCAGAAAACTTGAGGGCAACAGTGGACCTCGAGAAATGATGGCAAGAAAACTTGGACGCCCGAACAAAAGAAACAGTGGAAAGAGAAGAAAGACAGGCCAAGGTATACGTATGAGGCAATCCTGGATCAGCCGTATAAATTTCACACGCCAAATCCAAGTAACCCAGCGGGTCACACGACCCGGCAATGTGAGTGGATGAGAAAGATAGAATAAAGTGGTTTGGGGAATGCTCAGGCGCCTCGAAACGATTAGCCTCGGCAGGAGTTACCCCGACAGTAATTGCTCTCCAGAGCAAACACGCAATAGTTAATGTTGCCACCACCTCCGCCGAGGTATGAAAACCATGAGAGAAGGGATGCAGTGCATTAGGTGGAAAACCAGCATTAGCCAGATCAAAGGTATCCCGGCAATGAGGGGAGAAATGAATACAGAGAGCATCACCAGAGTTACTGTGTGTTTACCACAGAGGAAACAAATAGAAAGAGTTTGCAGCGCCGACATATGGAAGTGAATACAGTTATGCCGGTTGTGACGAGGTATATGCCTTCGTCGGATCAGGAAATTACATGGAGTATCAAGGATCATCCCAAGCTTATGCCGAGCCCTGGTTCGTATGCGTTGGTGCTGGACCCAACGTTCATTGGGCCAAATATCAATGTGAGATTCTCAAAGGTACTGATCGATAATGGAAGCAGCATCAATATTATGTACGTGGACACAATGCGCAAGTTGGGTATCACGGAGAACATGCTCTAGGCTACAAGGAGAACTTTCCATGGCATTGTGCCAGGCATTTCGTGTGAACCCATTGGCAAAGTCCGGGTTGACATATTGTTCGGTACGAGAGATAACTGCCAGACTGAGAATTTGGAGTTCGAAGTTGTCAATTTGGAGAGCGCATATCACGCGTTCCTCGGCAGGCCAGCCCTGAACAAATTCATGGCAAGTACTCACATCAGTTACTTGAAGATGAAACTGCCTGGGTCAAATGGGGCAATTACCATAGCTAGAGATTTCCGACGTTCCATTAAGTGCGCGTTAGCCGGGTCTAACCTGGACGAGTCACTCGTAATCGCGCAAGAGAAAAGAAAGATCCAAGAAGTGGCGGCATTAGCTCAGTCCGCACGGCTGTATATGCCGGCACTGAGTAACCCGCATCGAAGTGTCTCGTTTCAAGCGACAAAGGATACCAAGAAAGTGCTTGTTGATGATATGTTCCCAGAACGCACCATAACAATTGGTGCCGGGTTAAATGATAAATAGGAAAGCGAGCTCGTCAACTTCCTCCGTGAGAATCAGGATATTTTTGCTTGGTCCACACAGGACTTGCAAGGTGTTCTGAGGGAGTTGGCCGAGCACTCTTTGAATGTGATACACGGAGCAAAGCCGCTGAAGCAACCTCTCCACCACTTCGCCGAAGATAGGAGAAAAGTCATTGGAGATGAGATAGATCAGCTCCTAGCAGCTGGGTTTATCATGGAAGTGCTTTACCCGGATTGGCTGTCTAATCCGGTGCTGGTAGAAAAGAAGAAATATGATCCGAATGTGGCATTGGTTTGGCGTATGTGCATCGATTTCACGAACCTGAATAAGGCATGCCCAAAAGATCCATTCCCACTGCCAAGGATAGATCAGGTCATAGATTCTACTGCTGGATGTGAACTGTTGTCATTCATAGATGCATATTCTGGTTTCCACCAGATACCTCTGAACCCGAATGATCAAATAAAGACTGTGTTTATCACCCCGTATGGGGCTTATTGCTATCGCACCATGCCTTTTGGTTTACGTAATGCAGGGGCAACGTACCAAAGATGTATGCAAAAGTGTTTACACGATCAAATTGGTCGATATGTGCAAGTGTATGTGGATGATGTGGTAATAAAAACCAAGGAAGGCAAAATGCTCCTTGATGATATCAGTCAAACATTCGCGAACCTAAGGAGGTTTTGAATGAAGCTTAAACTGGAGAAATGTACCTTCAGTGTCCCGGCTGGAAAATTACTTGGATTTCTTGTCTCTAATCGAGGTATCGAGGTAAACCCAACAAAAATCTGGGCCATTGAGCGAATGGAATTGCCGAAGTGCCTTAATGATGTCCAGAAGTTCACTGGTTGCTTGGCATCCTTAAGTCGGTTTGTATGTCGGTTGGGAGAAAATGCACTGCCTCTTTATCAACTCATGAAAAAGTCGGATAAGTTCATTTGGACGCCGCAGGCCAATGAAGCCTTTATACAATTAAAGAAAATGTTAGCCACTGCACCAGTGTTAGCCTCTCCACTATCAAAGGAGCCAATGTTGCTCTATATAGCCGCAACCAACCGAGTTGTAAGTGCAGTAATTGTGGTAGAGCGCGACGAAGAGGGTAAGTCAGTGCAAAGGCCAGTATATTATCTGAGCGAGATATTATCAGCTTCGAAACAAAACTATCCCCGCTATCAGAAGATGGCATATGGTGTGTATATGGCGGCTAAGAAGCTAAAGTACTATTTTGAGGAGCACCCCATCAAAGTAATATGTGAAGCCCCCATATCTGAGATAATGAGCAATAAGTATGCAAGTGGCCGGATTGCAAAATGGGCAATTGAGCTAGCCCCTTATGCGCCAAATTATGACAGGAGAGAAGCAATCAAGTCTCATGTTGTGGCCGACTTTTTTGTGGATTGGGCCAAGGTGCAATATGAGCCACCATTGCCAGATCCGAACTACTGGAGAATGCACTTTGACGGGTCAAAAACAAAAACCGGGTTAGGCGCCAGAGTTGTGCTTACCTCGCCGAAGAAGGACCAGCTGAAATACGTGCTACAGATCCACTTCGCAGCATCAAACAATGTCGCAGAATATGAAGCACTTGCACATGGGCTCAAAGTAGCAAAAGAAATTGGGATACGCCGGATCCAGTGATTTGGTGACTCGGATCTAGTAGTCCAGCAAGTCTCAGGGCATTGGGATGCTTTGGATGCAAATATGGCATTGTACAGATTTCATGTGCAGAAGATATCAGGATACTTTGAGGGATGCGAATTTCACCACGTACCTCGGCTGGAAAATGAAGCTGCCGACACACTTTCAAAACTCGTATCAACCCGACAAGCAATCCCGCCAGGGGTAGCACTAGAGCACCTCAAAAAACCGTCTATCAGGCCATCCCTAGAGTCCGAGTCAATTTATATCCCGGCAAATCCGGAATCAGAAGCTGTGCCCATGGACATTGATGTGAGAAGTAGTTCACGAAACCCGGGGACTGCTTCGGCAAACCCGGGGACTATTTCGCAAGACCCGGGGATGGCGCAGCGTGATCTGGCTGAGGTTATGCCGGTGGATCAGATGGAAATTGATGAGGATGTGTTTCTAGTGCGAGCTATACCAGCTTGGGCATTGCCCATATTTCAATTCCTGAAGGATGGAACTTTGCCCAGCGAGGAAGTGCTCTCAAGGCAAACTCAGAGGAGGGCAAAGGCATACACAATCATCAATTCAGAGCTATACAAAAGAAGTGTTACAAATGTCCTCCAACGATGCATAGACCCGGAGGAAGGGCTTGACATCCTCCGAGATATACATCAAGGGGAATGTGGGCATCACGCCTCGTCTAGAGCCTTGGTAGCGAAAGCTTTCCGACACCGGGTTTATTGGCCAAGTGCCTTGGAACAAGCAGAGGATTTGGTAAGAAAATGCAATGGTTGTCAGTGGTATGCTACCAAGAGACACATGCCAATGTCGGAGCTCAAGACCATACCAATTACCTAGCCATTTGTTGTATGGTGCTTGGATATGGTTGGCCCGTTTAAGCCGGCAAGAGGAAATATGACCCATATCTTGGTCGTGGTGGACAAGTTTATGAAGTGGATTGAGGTGAAACCAATAAGAAAATGTGATGGAGCTACAACCGTGACATTCCTAAAAGATATCATTTTGAGATATGGCTATCCTCACAGTATCATAACAGATAATGGCACCAATTTTGCCGAAGGAGCATTTGGGCGATTCTACTGAGATAAGAAGATCCGGCTGGACGTTGCCTCGGTAGCCCACCCCGCATCGATTAGTATTATCTGGGATAAAACCCCGTCTCATTGAGCCGCTACAAAGATCAGCGGGGTGCTGGATAGAAGAACTATCGGCGGTACTGTGGAGTTTAAGAACAACTCCTAATCGATCAACAGGCTATAGGCCATTTTTTCTGGTATATGGGGCAGAAGCTGTATTACCAGCCGACATAGAGCATGATTCGCCTAGGGTCACCCTATACACAGAAGCCGAAGTGCGAGAAGCCCGGCAAAATGATGTTGATCTGCTGGAAGAAGCGAGAGAATTGGCATTGTCCAGATCTGCCATATATCAGCAAAATCTCCGACGCTATCATAGCCGGAAAGTAAACCCTCGAGTTTTCCGGGAAGGTGATCTGGTACTCCGATTAGTACAACGTACTTCTGGCATGCATAAGTTATCCCCCCCATGGGAAGGGCCATTCATTGTGAGCAAAGCATTGCACAATGACTCTTATTATCTCATCGATGCAAAACCTCAGGAGAAGAACAAGGCAGACAGGTCTGGCGAGGAATCTAGGTGTTCATGGAATGTAGCTCTACTTCGTCTTTTCTATACTTAACAAAGAAGTGTGTGTATCCAAGTCTCTCATATGTCGGTGTGTATGCCGGAAATGAGTTTATCAATGAAATCTTGGCACCTCGAGCAGTAACTCGGGGACTGCCTTAGTAATATTATTCATCCTTTGTGTTAGTTATTTATTTTTATGTCGGCTGGCTTAAGTTGCCTCTACCTAAGCTGGATTAGTAGTGTGTGAGCACCAAGAACTCAACTCTTCGACTTGCTGCTGTCCAACAAGAATTGGCTTCATGGCAAGCAAGAGAACGAGTTTGGAATTGTGTAGCACACGAAAAACGACTAAGGAAAGGAACGTAATCGAGTCGACGTTTATTGTTTGGACTAGCCCCTTGTTTATTTACCTTTACCATGCTGAATTATTTTGAGCTAATCCTAAAGTTTTCTGAGTATTGTTAAGTCAATTTTTAAAACTCGGTCTCGTAACTCACAAAACCGAATCAAGGTAGACACGAGCCGAACCAAAAAATGGAGAAACAAGAAAATGAAACTCGGGGACTACGTCCAAGTTAATCCAGCATAAGAAACTTAGTAGCAAAATATGATCTATGCGCTTAATACATCTGCACCCGGCATACCGGGGATCTGATAAACTTCAAAGTGTTTATTGGTGATCAAGGAGCAGCAGGAGGAGGTAACTCGGCACCAGCAGGTGGAACTCCGGCCTCGTCTTTAGCATCATCTTCATTCTCTTCGACGTCCGAGGCTTCGTCCTCTTCCTCCTCACCCGAACCATCTTCGACATATTCGTCGTCAACAGCTTCAAGAATGCTTGGTCCCTCGTTCCACTGATGGATGGGGCATACTGAATGAGGCTATGGGCGCAAGCCTTGCGCCGAGCTATCCAATCCTGATCAGTGGACCACCTCGAACCGGTGCGCATGCGCTCCAAAAGATTCATATTTATTTTCTCATACCATGTGAGCATGTAGTGGAGGACGGTTTCAGCTCCGGCGCGTCCGGCGGATTCCCTCCAGAGGTCAAGTTGGGTCTCGCACTCCATTACCTTGGTAATTAGAGAAGTGGACCCCTTCGGAGTATCTTCACCAGGCCAGAGGGCATTGAAGACCCGGACTGCTGCGACTAGGAGACCCTTGCCGTAGTTCTTCATGATTTCAACTCGGGAGGATAAGCTGACTATCAGATCCTCCAGGTCAAGAGGAATGGACCCAAGAACAGATGGAGTACCTCTTTGCTGGCGGAACTTGGTAACGGCATTGGATGCAGTGGCATCGTCCTCCGGAAATTTGTCTAAAAACAAGACAAGTGAGATAGGTAAAGGAGGTTGACTCGGAGAGATTCATGTTGGCTGAAGGAAAAGAACTTACGAGAAATCTGGCTATGGATCCGTATCAGCTCCTTGGTTCAGTTGTCACGTATCTTCCGGAGTTGCTCAAGTTCAGCATTTGCTGACTCAAGCTTAATGTCGGCCTCCTTCTACAGTTCTTGATCCTTGGCAATTTGAAGGTTGAGACGCTCCCGTTCCTCGGTGAAGTCTTGGCCAGCTTTGACCATCTCAGATTTGTGGAGCGCCTTGAGCTTTTTCATTTCTGCCTTGAGCTTGGCAATCTCATCATCTTTGGTCCGGAGGAGGGCGAGCTCATCATCCTTCTTCTTGAGTTCGGCCTGATGCTGCCCTGATTTTCGAGAAAATGCAGCATCATATCAGGCACGGGCACCCTATCTTCAAGAGATGCTGAAACAGTTTGTTGACCCGGCGTAGCCGAGGTATGAATATCTGCCGAGCCAAGAAGAAAAGGAGAGAGAGCGCAGAAGAAAGATTAAGCAAAACTGACTTACCTTTTATTTGATCGAAGTTCTTCCTCATGATGGTGTTTTCGGCTTCCACTTCGGCTGCCCAACATGAATAACAGATTAGTTCGGCGGGAAAAGACAAAGGAAGTTGGGAAAAAAGCCAAGGAGCAAACTTACCCCTTTTCTCGAACTCAGCGAGAAGCGTAGAATGTTTTGAGCGCAGCGCCTTATGTGTGTCCAAGAGGCGGTGTAATTCAGCACTCCGGCGATTGGTAGTCACCTGAAAAGAGCAAAGTTGACTTGATCATGTGCATATTCGAAGTGTACAAAATCCGGGCCAAGTGGAACTTAACCCGGCTCTAGGTGTGTGCATATTCGAAGTGTACAAAATCCGGGCCAAGTGGAACTTAACCCGGCTCTAGGTGTGTGCATATTCGAAGTGTACGAAATCCGGGCCAAGTGGAACTTAACCCGGCTCTAGGTGTGTGCATATTCGAAGTGTGCAAGATCCGGGCCAAGTGGAACTTAACCCGGCTCTAGGTGTGTGCATATTCGAAGTGTACAAGATCCGGGCCAAGTGGAACTTAACCCGGCTCTAGGTGGGTACATATTCGAAGTTACTAAGGAGCTAAGCTAGTTCTCTAAGGAGCATCCGGCCAAGTAACAAGTTACTCCCCCGGAGGCTCGGGGACTAATGGTTATATCACTAATGTTTAGTACTTGTTAAAGAAAAGATAAAGTAGTGTACCTCCATCATCCGGCCGGCAAGGTTAATAGCCTTGGCGTCTGTGTTCATCGGTGCGGCAAACTCAGAAGGCCCTAATTTCTCTGGGAGATCGTCGTTATGGACGGACTCCACCTTGTTCCAGTTATTGACGAACTCAATCAAGGCCGGAGGATAGCGCTCTTTGCTAAGCATATGGGGCGCAATTAAACCCTTGGCATAGGCCTCCCTCCTCTCAATTTGGGCCACAGCAGGGCTGGTGTGCAATGCAAGTTGCGTGCTAGCTGACTCGGGGCAACATTCTTCTTCGAAAGCATGGACGCGAGCGTGCGCTGTCCAGCCTCGGCGGATGCTGCCCTGGCAGTGTCAGAGGTTTTCTTGGCTTTAGGCTGCTGCTGAGAGGTTGAGGTTTGAGCCACAGGTTTGCTCTTGGGCACAGCCTTGGTGCTAACTGGGCCTTCTTGCCGAGTCTTGGAAGACTCAGACGAGGCGGAAGGAGTTGGTGCTGCTGGCACTTGTCTTGCTGCTGGTGCTGGTGCTGGCGCTGGTACTTGTGCTGCTGCTGGTTTTGGCGGTGGTGCTGTTGGTACCTCGGTGGCGGCTGGTTGCAGCTAAGCTCAAGAGGAGCTGGGAGCTTTCGCTGCCTCGGTAGAGCCACTTCCCCCTGCTCCGAGGTTGCCCCCCTCTGGACGAGGTGGGCTAGAACCCGGAGCAGCCGCTGAACCCTCCTGAATGGGGCTCAACGGGCGTGTATCGTTGCCACGAGGGGGAGAAGGGCTATGCCGGAGGGGCGAATCAATGCTGGATCCGCTCTGAGGAACCTCCACCGCAGCCCTGCCGAACCAAACGATGAAGGATAAGTTAAAACAAAGGAAAATCATGTGAATAGCAAAGCACGAAGCAGAGAACTGGACAAAGAGAGAAGTGACTTACTCATTAGAAGTCAAGGGTTCCTTGGGCTTCCGAGCCCTCCGAGTTATGGCCTTAGTTGTAGGCTTGGTGGCAGCTTTGTCCGCGGACTTCTTTCGCCTTTTGGTTGGCTTAGAAGGTCCGGAAGAAGAAGCAGAAGCAGCTCCCCTTTTCTTTGACGCGACCGGGACAGGCTCGCCCGTGGCAGGAGGAGGATCTTCATGGATCTTCCCACCCAGGTTAGCTGATGCCGGAAAGGCGTAAGAAAGGGGGACAGCGTCAAATGCTTTCATCACCTCAACGTCGGAATCATCTTCATCATCAGGCCAATATCTTAAGAAAGAGAAGTTACCGGTGGGTCGCTTGGTCGCATCGGGGAACGGCAGGAACATTTCCTGATCCGGCTCCTCCTCGTCCGGGGCATCTCGACCCTTCGCCCATTTGAGAGAAGGCTCGGTGCCATCCTCGAGGGTTTGCTGAAGGAACAACTAAGAAGAAAATGCAAAGGGATCAAACAAACAGAAAATTTGACATATGATCTAACTCGGAAAAAGATTGGATCACAAGATTTACCGTACGGGGAAGCTTGTCTCGGCAGAAATGCTCTATTCCCCACTCCCAATCAGCGGAGAAGTCTTTGACGGTCGTGAAAAAGGCCTTGACCCGGCGAAATATCTCGGTGTTACTCAATTCAAATGAGGAGGTCCGGTTGGGGTCAAGCCGCTAGCTCATGTGGCAAAGCTTGTGAGTGCGCTTCTGAAGAGGGGATATCCGGCTGCGGACGAATGTAATCATCGTGTCCTCGTTGTGCAGCGCCGCATCCTTCAGCTCCTTGAACCGCTTGTTGACTTGATTCGCCAGTACGGTGGGTTTCTTGGAAGCCCGGCCCACAGATCCGGATTAGGAGGACTGATGGCTCAATACACGGCGCCTAGAAAAGTGCTTGGTGCGTGGTGTTGATGTAGAGCTCGTTGGGAACCCCAAGAGGAAGGTATGGTGAGCACAGCAGCAAGTTTCCCTCAGTTATGAAACCAAGGTTTAATCGAACCAGTAGGAGCAAGGAAACACCTCAAAGGTGTTACTAGCTGAGCTTTGGCAGGGCGCACTACCGGTGTTAGTAGCAACGTGGAGACCTGCACAACACAACCGCATAACTTTGTCCCCAACTTGCGATGAGGTTGTCAATCTCACCGTGTTTTGCGAAAAACAAAGGATTAAACGTATCGAATGGAAAGAAGTAAAAGTTTGCAGAAAGTAAACACAAAACAGTAAACAGTTGTAGATTGTATGTAAGGAAAGAGGACCGGGATCCATAGTTCACTAGAGGTGGCTCTCCTTAGATAGATAACATGCTGGGTGAACAAATTACAGCAGGGCAATTGACAAACACCGAGAAAGCAATACATGCATATACTAATCATCTTGACTCCTCTGAGACTTGATTGGGCATTACAACATAATACATAGACCGCCATCCAACTGCATCTATGACTAATAATCCACCTTCAGGTTATCATCCGAACCCCCTCTAGTATGAAGTTGCAAGCAACAGATTATTGCTTTACGAACTGCGTGTAAAGTAAACAATATGATTGTTCTATGAACAAAGGATTGTTGTTTTCTCCCTAGTAGCAACAGCACATCTAGTACCTTAGAGACTTCTGTCACTTCCCCAGATTACCAGAGGCATGAACCCACTATCGAGCATAAATACTAACTCTTGGAGTTACTAGCATCTACTTGGCCAAGATAGCTACTAACAATGGAAAGCATGCAAGATCACAAATAACAAAGACATGATAGAATCAATAATCAATCTGAAATAGCATCTCAATATCCATCGGATCCCCGCAAACACAACATGTATGAATTACAAATAGATGATCTTGATCATGAACGGAGCTCACAAGATCTAAACATGAAAGCACAAAGGAGGAGAAACCAGCCATCTAGCTACTACATGGATCCGTAGTCCAAGGATGAACTACTCACGCATCACACCGGAGGCTTGCATGGTGATGAAGAAAGCCTCCAGGGTGAATTCCCCTCTCCGGCAGGGTGCCGAGAAGAGCTTCAGATCCCTCCCGATCTAGGGATGGATATGACGGCGGCTAAAGACTCTTTCGTGGATTTTTGATCGGGTACTGTAACAACCTCGAATCGGCCCTATGCAAGATTTAGCCCTTTCCGCCAAACCCGCATAGAAACGATTCAAGGACGCCCACCAGGCACTTTCGTGCGGGTGGAAAATGAAGTAATAACATTACACAATAGTCCTCGATGGGACCCACAACACAGATATATATACAACAGCGACTCCCTGAGTCAAGAATACAGATATACAATACAAAGATCCAAATCACCTTGAAAACGATAGAGCGTGCGACTACGGACAAGATGCAAATGGGACTAAGAGCCCTAAAGAATAACCAATGGCGTCCATAACCCTACCTAGGCCAAGCCGGAAGGGTAACCCTGCTAACGGCGTCGATCTCAAACCTGCTAAAACAAAGGGGTGCCGACAAAGGGCAAAAGAAAAAGAGGAGTGTCAGTACTGAGGCCAGTACACGGCGGGGCTAGAATTCAGCGGCTCTCGCTTACATAGGTATGGTGGGCTGAAGCGGCAGCGCAGCGGCACTAAACAACCTATAGAGACTCGGTATCACTGGCGGCTATTAGAGAGGGGTAAGAAAGACCTATTCGGATCCAACCTGAAGCTAACACCAAACAAACCCATCCTGGTATTTCCTCCTCGAGACCAAGCGAGGAAGTCGGACCAAGGCACTCACACAGTTGGCAATTTTTACTCATTTCGTTGTAGTTGCAGCAATTACTAATCAGATATAGATATTAGGAGTCATCCTGGTAGCATAAGTAGTGGGCAGTTTTAATCGCCATTCCGTTGTAGTTGGAACATTTACTAGTCATATATAATTGTCCTGAGGAATCCCAAAACCCAGCAATTGTTGGCACTTTTATCACATTCCATTGGAGTTGCAATACTTACTAGGCAGGTATAGTATGACATAGATCACCACAGATCCACCAGTTGTTGGCATTTTTAATATCCGTTCCGTTATAGTGAAGCTGATTACTAGTCAGATATATCAAGTCAAATTTATAGCACTACTTTAGTTATGCTTGTCTATGATCGAGATACTGTGCTCCAAGTCGTCCATAACCGCGGACACGGCTTTCAGAAAGTTTTACCCTGCAGGGGTGCACAAATAGCAACACACACTCGATCATCCTCGGAAAAACCAACTCAAAACCCAACGAGGCATTCACGACAAAGCGATCACAGGATTCATAAAATATTTCAGGGGGCCACCCCACTAAGCTACCCGCAACGAAGTTGGCCGGCTCCGGAACAGACCCATGGTTTGCGACGACGGCTGTAAACGACTGGGAACCCGAAAGTGTGGCTGGGCTTGTCGATACCGCGAAAACATTGCGCGATCCAAAACAGTACACGTGCTCCACGCACAATCTTAAATAAAGCAGTAGCATGGCATAAGTACAGGATAGTAATAAAGCCCCAAACTACTTTGTGGCCCCAAGAAATAGAAATGAATCAAGCTCTGGCTCAGGGGGGTCCATAAGGCCTCCCGGATGTGGATAGTGCGAAAAATCAAGGAACAAGTATCAAGTACTCGGGGTCCTACGGGACACAAGTGAGCGTGGAAGAACCAAATAACATCTATTGCCCATCGATGCCTCTGCATTAGTTATATCTAGCATTTTTAATAGTTGTATTTGAAGTCATGATCATCTCCACCAATAAGCATCTCCACCATTAAACATCTGCCAGCATACCAACAACTGTGGTACCCGACAACATGAGATCGCACATGAGCAAGCACTACGACTCGCAAGGCCAGCTATCTACCAAACAACGGGTAATAGGAGGTATCCAAGGAAATATGGAGGCTGCACGGGATATAAATGGGGTACGGAAAGTAAAGCACCGCGACACGGATAGCAACAAATCATCAGGAGGAAATAAAGACTATAAATGCAAAATAGGTAAAAGGGGGGAGAGATGCTCACCTGGGAAATACTGTCGAAGGTTCATATCCGGAGAGCTTGTCGATACTCGCATCAACTCATCGGCCTAATCCGCGAAGAAGCAAACACTAGAAGAAAGACCGGCTGCAATATTTAATGCTACGGCAGAAGAATCAGCATGTTCATGGTATGATGCAGATGCGGTGCAATTAGACAGTATTAAGCGGAACCGGGGTCCCGACAATTAATTATATGGTTCAAGTTATTTAGAACCCCGCAATTTAGATGTTGTGTTATCAAGGCAACACATGGCATCGGTTCGCTACACCAATTTAAATGGAGTCTAGAATAAGACAAAGATATCCCGCATATAGACTCCCTATTTAATTATGAGGTGAATCGGCATAATTCCCCTAACCCACATGATATGCTTGTGAGATGAACAATTAATATGCAACGAATTTTATATATAGCATTTATGAAATAGGGGCTCGAAAAAGGTTCACACATCTGGGGTCGAAGGTCTTGGGTTCCGGGGGTTCGGGGTTTGACGGGGATCGGTCTCGGCGGGAACGTACTTAGACAACGGAGTAGATCTTGTCGCATGTTATGAAGAACTCGGATTCAGAAGGAGGTCTTGGCGTTCGATGGATCGGTCCTCGGGGTTGAAGAACTTGGCGTCCTCGAGGAGTACTTGGCGTATCCGTGTTGATGACCTTGGCGTCCGGGTTCTCGGGCATCAGATCCGGGAAGAAGTACTTGTCGCATCTGCAGTCTTCGGGTACAGGTAGAAGAGCTCGTGGTCCAGGGAGCCTCCGGGTCCGTGGTCTTCGGGTCATGTCGACGGTCTTGTCATACCGGGGGTTTGATGTTCGGATCCGTGTAGAAGGTCTTGGAGTTTAGCGTCGGTCTTGTCGGCGGTAGATCTTGTCTTGCCGGTGGGGGTCGTGGCAGCTCTTGGTGTCGGCGAGATCGGACTTCGGAGGTCGTCGCAGGTCTTGCATAGTCTTTCGGGATCTCGGTCGTCAGACTCATGTAGACGATCTTGTGGTTCCATCCGCAAAGGAGATCTTGAAGATCCGGGTACGGAGATCTTCGGGTTCCTTCTTATGTTGTCGGTCTTGAGCGGCGGTGGGCGAACTTGTCGGTTCCCGGCGATATTGGGGGGCTTTGGCAGTACCATCTTCACACTTGTCCACGTCACCCACTTAGCCCTCTTCACACATCTCTATTGCAACACCAAACATCCACTTCCTCTTCCCAAACCCACGAGTAGCACAACGTCTCCAACCTTCGGGCAGGAACGGGACCACAACGGCAGGGGCAAGACGAGCGTAGGGCAGGCCGGCGCTGGAGATGGGCCAGGAGGCGGAGGCAGTGGGGCGGAGCCACACGGGGACGACGAGGGATGCACGACCGTCGTCGGTGCAGAAGTCGCAGAGGCGCGTTGCAGCGTAGCCGCGGCTCGGAGAAGCGAACAGGAGCGACGTCGACGGCGCTGTAGAGGGTCTCCGGGGCGGGGGCGGCCACATGGCAGGGAATGGGAGGAGGCGGCGAGGACGGTCGCTGGAACAGGGAATCGCGCGCGGGCGAGGTGGCGCTCGATTGCGGTGGGGAGGAAGGATCCCCGGGCGGCAAGGATGGGCTTGACGGCGGCGACGGAGAGGAGAGCGAGGCCCAGGGGCCTGCCTGGCGGAGGGGTGGTCGGAGCTCCGCAGGTGGTGGCAGGGTCAGCGCTGGTGGAGCGAAGGGGGCCCGAGGCGGCGCCGGGCTCGGGTAGAGGCGGTGGAAGGCGCGCAGAGGGCGGTCGAGGAGGTCAGGACCCGAGGACCTCGGCGGGAGAGGACGACGTGAGGAGGGTGGTGGTGGAACTTGAAGGGGAGGCGGGGCTCAGAGACGGAGGTGAGGGACGCCCGTGGCGGCAGGGGTGGAGCCCGATGGGTGGGGCGGCGGCGACGCGACGGAGGAGGCTCTCCGGCCAGGGCAGAGAGGAAGGCGGCCGGGGGAGGCCTGGCGGCGGAGGGCGCTGGCGGGGACGGCTCGGGCCGGCGGACGCGGGGGACGGGAGAGTGGTGGACCTAGGGATGGGGATGAAGGAGAAGGCGGGCCGGCGGACGCTGCCCGCGGGGGCGGTTGGTGAGGCGAGAGGGAGAGGTGTGCGGGGAGCAGGGAGGTGGTGGGGCCGGGCGATGGAATCGAGGTGGGATGGGTCGCGTGTGGCGCGTGGGGTGGGACACGCGTGGGGGAGCGCGTCCAAGTGGGTGGGAGCGAGCGGGAGTGGGTGAGGGGATATGTGGCGGTGGGGCCCAGGGGCAGGAGAAGGAGGCGGTAGGGGTGTGGTGGCTGGCTGGGGTGAGGTGGAGGAAAAGGGATGGGGTTGGTGAGGTGGAGGGAGGGGATTGGATGGGGTGAGGTGGAGGGGGCTGGGTAGACTATGATTGGGTAGAAAAGGGTTTGGGGTTAGACAGATTAGGGTTTTAATTTGGAGGTGGCCGGCTAGGCTTTCGGGCCTGGTTGGCTGCCTCCTATAAAATAATATAAATATTTTATTGATTAAAAACGAGGCTTTTGTAAACCGTTGGTTGACGAAACAAAATATTCCAGAGGCCTAGGGTTTTAATTTGAATAGAGACGGGAATATTTAGAAAAACAAAACTAGGCGTTTCGAAAATAGTTTTAGACAAAACCATGCAAGATGATGACGATGCTCAAATGCAATGTGGCATGATGATATGAACATGCAGTCATGATGATGCAATGCACAAAAACAACGCGATTTTCTATTAGTGGTTTTAGCGGGGCGCCACAATTCGACACCACTAACAATGGATCTCGCCCTCGAGATCTACCTCATGGTACCGGGAAGAAGGTTGGCGATCTGAATCTTCATGCTTCATGTAGATGCTCGCGACACCACTAACAAGAGGTCGTGGTCCGAGATCGTCGAGAGAACAATCCGGGAACAAAGTGTGAAGGTAGAGGTATCAACAACTAAAGCCACCTCTAACTTCAGTGGAAGGAGTAATTGCAGATCCACCGATTCAATGTACAAAAGCGAATGATAAGAGTAGTGGGATGGTGATCAGTCCATCGCGCACCCAAACCATTACTCTGCACATGAATAGGAGAATGATGCAACCAACTCTCGGAATTAGACTGAAGATCTTGACAAGCGAGGTTTGGAAACAAAGGAGGGATGCAGACTTTGCATCGGATCTGGCGTAGATGATGTCGTCGCGTCGGAAAACACCGAAAGGCACAAGAAGGAACAGAGAGAAGTCCAACAGATGAATGATTCCTCAGATAGCACGAAGAACGGATGTAAAAGCACCGTTACCAAAGAAAGGAAGCGAAACCCGGAATGTACGACGGAAACCCAACCACGAGAATTCCTGGACTCGAAGAGAAGATAAGAGAGCAGATTCAAAACACGCAGAGGTAAGAGGAGAACAGTAGAGGGATAAGGAGTAAAATCAGACCTAATCAGATCTATCCAACCGATTTTGCAAAAATAGTTTTGACTCTCTACTTCGGCCGTTAGCTAGGTTATCCTACAGGCTGGACTTGTGGGGTATCGCAACTACTGAGCTCTGATACCACTCTGTAACACCCTCGAATCGGCCCTATGCAAGTTTTAGCCCTTTCCGCCAAACCCACATAGAAACGATTCAAGGACGCCCACCGGGTACTTTCATGCGGGTGGAAAACGAAGTAATAACATTACACAATAGTCCTCGATGGGACCCACAGAACAGATATATATATACAACAGCGACTCCCTGAGTCAAGAATACAGATATACAATACAAAGATCCAAATCACCTTGAAAACGATAGAGCGTCCGACTACGGACAAGATGCAAATGGGACTAAGAGCCCTGAAGAATAACCAATGGCGTCCATAACCCTGCCCAGGCCAAGCCGGAAGGGTAACCCTGCTAACGGCGTCGATCTCAAACCTGCTAAAACAAAGGGGTGCCGACAAAGGGCAAAGGAAAAATAGGAGCGTCAGTACTGAGGCCAGTACACGGCGAGGCTAGAATTCGGCGGCTCTCGCCTACATAGGTATGGTGGGCTGAAGCGGCAGTGCAGCGGCACTAAACAACCTATAGAGACTCGGTATCACTAGCGGCTATTAGAGAGGGGTAAGAAAGACCTATTCGGATCCAACCTGAAGCTAACACCAAACAAACCCATCCTGGTATTTCCCCCTCGAGACCAAGCGAGGAAGTCGGACCAAGGAACTCACACAGTTGGCAATTTTTACTCATTTCGCTGTAGTTGCAGAAATTACTAATCAGATATAGATATTAGGAGTCATCCTGGTAGCATAAGTAGTGGGCAGTTTTAATCGCCATTCCGTTGTAGTTGGAACATTTACTAGTCAGATATAATTGTCCTGAGGAATCCCAAAACCCAGCAATTGTTGGCACTTTTATCACATTCCATTGGAGTTGCAATACTTACTAGGCAGGTATAGTATGACATAGATCACCACAGATCCACCAGTTGTTGGCATTTTTAATATCCATTCCGTTATAGTGAAGCTGATTACTAGTCAGATATATCAAGTCAAATTTATAGCACTACTTTAGTTATGCTTGTCTATGATCGAGATACTGTGCTCCAAGTCGTCCATAACCGTGGACACGGCTTTCAGAAAGTTTTACCCTGCAGGGGTGCACAAATAGCAACACAGACTCGATCAACCTCGGTAAAACCAACTGAAACACGACAAAGCGATCACAGGATTCATAAAATATTTCAGGAGGGCACCCCACTAAGCTACCCGCAACGAAGTTGGCCGGCTCCGGAATAGACCCAGGGTTTGTGACGACGGCTGTAAACGACTGGGAACCCGAAAGTGTGACTGGGCTTGTCGATACCGCGAAAACATGGCGTGATCCAAAACAGTACAGGTGCTCCACGCACAATCTTAAATAAAGCAGTAGCATGGCATAAGTACAGGATAGTAATAAAGCCCCAAACTACTTTGTGGCCCCAAGAAATAGAAATGAATCAAGCTCTGGCTCAGGGGGGTCCATAAGGCCTCCCGGATGTGGATAGTGCGAAAAATCAAGGAACAAGTATCAAGTACTCGGGGTCCTACGGGACACAAGTGAGCGTGGAAGAACCAAATAACATCTATCGCCCACCGATGCCTCTGCATTAGTTATATTTAGCATTTTTAATAGTTTTATTTGAAGTCATGATCATCTCCACCAATAAGCATCTCGACCATTAAACATCTGCCAGCATACCAACAACTGTGGTACCCGACAACATGAGATCGCACCTGAGGAAGCACTACGACTCGCAAGGCCAGCTATCTACCAAACAACAGGTAATAGGAGGTATCCAAGGAAATATAGAGGCTGCACGGGATATAACTGGGGTAAGGAAACTAAAGCACCGCGACACGGATAGCAACAAATCATCAGGAGGAAATAAAGACTATAAATGCAAAATAGGTAAAAGGGGGGAGAGATGCTCACCTGGGAAATACTGTCGAAGGTTCATATCCGGAGAGCTTGTCGATACTCGCATCAACTCATCGGCCTAATCCGCGAAGAAGCAAACACTAGAAGAAAGACCGGCTGCAATATTTAATGCTACGGCAGAAGAATCAGCATGTTCATGGTATGATGCAGATGCGGTGCAATTAGACAGTATTAAGCGGAACCGGGGTCCCGACAATTAATTATATGGTTCAAGTTATTTAGAACCCCCGCAATTTAGATGTTGTGTTATCAAGGCAACACATGGCATCGGTTCGCTACACCAATTTAAATGGAGTCCAGAATAAGACAAAGATATCCCGCATATAGACTCCCTATTTAATTATGAGGTGAATCGGCATAATGCCCCCAACCCACATGATATGCTTGCGAGATGAACAATTAATATGCAACGGATTTTATATATAGCATTTATGAAATAGGGGCTCGGAAAAGGTTCACACATCTGGGGTCGAAGGTCTTGGGTTCCGGGGGTTTGGGGTTCGACGGGGTTCGACGGGGATCGGTCTCGGCGCGAACGTACTCGGACAACGGAGTAGATCTTGTCGCATGTTACGAAGAACTCGGATTCAGAAGGAGGTCTTGGCGTTCGATGGATCGGTCCTCGGGGTTGAAGAACTTGGCATCCTCGAGGAGTACTTGGCGTATCCGTGTCGACGACCTTGGTGTCCGGGTTCTCGGGCATTAGATCCGGGAAGAAGTACTTGTTGCATCTGCGGTCTTCGGGTTCAGGTAGAAGAGCTCGTCGTCCAGGGAGCCTCCGGCTCCGTGGTCTTTGGGTCATGTCGACGGTCTTGTCGTACCGGGGGTTCGATGTTCGGATCCGTGTAGGAGGTCTTGGAGTTTGGCGTCGGTCTTGTCAGTGGTCGATCTTGTCTTGCCGGTAGGGGTCGTTGCAGCTCCATGTGTCGGCGGGATCAGACTTCGAAGGTCGTCGCAGGTCTTGCGTAGTCTTTCGGGATCTCAGTCGTCAGACTCATGTAGGCGATCTTGTGGTTCCATCCACAAAGGATATCTTGAAGATCTGGGTACGAAGATCTTCGGGTTCCTTCTTATGTTATCGGTCTTGAGCGGCGGTGGGCGAACTTGTCGGTTCTTGGCGATATTGGGGGGCTTTGGCAGTACCATCTTCACACTTGTCCACGTGACCCACTTAGCCCTCTTCACACATCTCTATTGCAACACCAAACAGCCACTTCCTCTTCCCAAACCCACGAGTAGCACAACGTCTCCAACCTTCGGGTAGGAACGGGACCACAACGGCAGGGCAAGACGAGTGCAGGGCAGGCCGGCGCTGGAGATGGGCCAGGAGGCGGAGGCAGCGGGGTGGAGCCGCACGGGGACGGCGAGGGACGCACGACCGTCGTCGGTGCAGAAGTCGTAGAGGCGCGTGGCAGCGTAGCCGCGGCTCGGAGAAGCGAACAGGAGCGACGTCGACGGCGCTGCAGAGGGTCTCGGGGGCGGCGGTGGCCACATGGCAGGGAATGGGCGGAGGCGGCGAGGACGGTCGCTGGAACAGGGAGTCACGCGTGGGCGACGCGACGCTCGATTGCGGTGGGGAGGAAGGAGCCCCGGGCGGCGAGGATGGGCTTGACGGCGGCGACGGAGAGGAGAGCGAGGCCCAGGGGCCTGCTCGGCGGAGGGGTGGTCGGAGCTCCACAGGTGGTGGCGGGGTCGGCGTGGTGGAGCGAAGGGGGCCCGAGGCGGCGCCGGGCTTGGGTAGAGGCAGCAGAAGGCGCGCAGAGGGCGGTCGAGGAGGTCGGGACCCGAGGACCTCGGCGGGAGAGGACGACGCGAGGAGGGTGGTGGTGGAACTTGAATGGGAGGCGGGGCTCAGAGACGGAGGTGAGGGACGCCCGTGGCGGCAGGGGTGGAGCCCGACGGGGTGGGGCGGCGGTGACGTGACGGAGGAGGCTCTCTGGCCGGGGCAGAGAGGAAGGCAGCTGGGGGAGGCCTGGCGGCGGAGGGCGCTGGCGGGACGGCTCGAGCCGGCGGACGCGGGGGATGGGAGAGTGGTGGACCTGGGGATGGGGAGGAAGGAGAAGGCGGGCCGGCGGACGCTACCGCGGGGGCAGTTGGTGAGGCGAGAGGGAGAGGCGTGTAGGGAGCAGGGAGGTGGTGGGTCCGGGCGATGGAATCGAGGTGGGATGGGTCGCGTGTGGCGCGTGGGGTGGGACACGCGTGGGGTAGTGCGTCCAGGTGGGTGGGAGCGAGCGGGAGTGGGTGAGGGGATAGGTGGCGGTGGGGCCCAGGGGCAGGGAGAAGGAGGCGGTAGGGGTGTGGTGGCTGGCTGGGGTGAGGTGGAGGAAAAGGGATGGGGTTGGTGAGGTGGAGGGAGGGGATTGGATGGGGTGAGGTGGAGGGGGCTGGGTAGACTAGCATTGGGTGGAAAAGGGTTTGGGGTTAGACAGATTAGGGTTTTAATTTGGAGGTGGCCGGCTAGGCTTTCGGGCCTAGTTGGCTGCCTCCTATAAAATAATATAAATATTTTATTGATTAAAAACGAGGCTTTTGTAAACCGTTGGTAGACGAAACAAAATATTACGGAGGCCCGGGGTTTTAATTTGAATAGAGACGGGAATATTTAGAAAAAGAAAACTAGGCGTTTCGAAAATAGTTTTAGACAAAACCATGCAAGATGATGACGATGCTCAAATGTAATGTGGCATGATGACATGAACATGCAGTCATGATGATGCAATGCACAAAAACAACGCGATTTTCTAGTACTGGTTTTAGCGGGGCGCCACAGGTACTTAGGGTTTTCGTCCCGAGGGCAACTTATAGTCGGAAGGGGAGGCCGAGGGGGTGCCGGGAGCGGCCACACCACCCCCTGGCGCGGGCCAGGCCTGTCCGCGCGGCCAGGTGGTGTGGTGGCTCCCTGGCCCTTCACCGTCTCATTTTCTGGCACTTGATCACTTCCGGAAAAATAGGCACTTTGGCTTTTGTCCCGTCCAATTCCGAGAATATTCATTTTCTGACTTTCCTGGAACCAAAAACAGCAGAAAACAAGCAGCTGGCACTGTGGCTCTTGTTAATAGTTTAGTCCAAGAAATCATATGAAAAGTACTCCAAAGTTGGAACAAAACACAAGAAAGTGGATAAAACCAAGCATGGAACATCAAAAATTATAGATACATTTGCAATGTATCAAGGACCCGGAGCGTAGGGGCACAGCCGGATCAGATCTTCATTAGTGCCATTTCTAACATAGAAGAAAGTTCGGGCCTAGCCCTTCCAGGAATCTAACCGCGTGACCCGAGGAAAGAAGGATAGTTTCCAAGCACAAATGGAGGCAGCACCGAACTGAGTCAGATGTTTGTCCTCCGGATCAAGCGCTTTATTCGGAACTACGTTCCTTCGTAGACCAAAGAAACGGATCCAGAGCTCTTTGGTGGGCCACAATCCGACATACCCCTCTATGGTGGAGGCAAAGGAGGAAAGGGATGTGATGGCGTTCGCCGGAAGGTGGTGCGGTTGAAGTTCATAGATATCAAGGAAATCATGGAAAAAATCGCTGACGGGGAGGCCGAACCCGCGCTGGAAGTGGGAGAGGAACACCATGAACTCACCGGGGTTGGGTGGGGGTGCGAGTTCCTCGGAGGCGAGGAAGGCAACCACGCCCTCAGGGATGCGCCGGGTGCGGTATAACCAATCTAGGTCGTCCTGGCACACCCAGGAGCCAGCCCAGGCGCCGCCGCGTTCGGCGTTCTCCACCTCCTCCTCCATCTCCGCCTTCGCGGCGGTGAGCTCTTCTTCGGTCATGTCCAAATCGCTGTCCTCACTAGCCCTATTGGACGTGGGCGGCAGTGCCTTGGACTGGCGCGGACCCGTGGCTCGGGAGCTGCGTGGGAGCGGCAGCGATGCTGGTGCAAAAAGGCACGGTGTGGTGGCGGCGCTGCTAAGCAGATGCAGCGGCGGCGGCGCTGACGCTAGGAAGAAGAAGAATAAGAGGCAGAGGGGTGCGAGAATGGGGAAAAATACCAAGGGGCGCACCGCTCCCCTATTTAACCACGACCCAGCGGGGGTAGCGGGATCGTGCGCTGTGGCAGGGCCACATGGTGTGGCCGTGTATTATCCGGATCAGCCAATCAAAGTGTAATACCCCGTCCACTCCTGGGCCCGGGGGGTGTCAGTCCTGGCACCTTAATAGGATATCTAGACTGGCCCCACGGACCAACACTAGTCTTTTCTGCACACTTTGTCCTCACTCGTGCACACCCGGTACCCACTTCCTGGTCGGTCACCCATCCTAGAATTGCTCTAGGCCAAGCACGCTTGACCTTAGAGTTCTTTTCGAATGAGCTTCCGGAAAAGAAGTTGCAACTTGTTGGTATGAGTATTCTATCAATCCTATTAAGCCATGTGCCTGGTCTCACACAGAGGCGAGCCATAGGAAGGGCCACAGGGTGCAGCGGATCCCACGACGTGACGTGATGATACAGTTAACGAGGAGACAGACGCGATGTGACGTGTGCAACAGTAACACCTGACATTAACTATGGCAGTAACTGGTGCAGGCCCTTATAATGAGGCAAGATAATGATTACCCTCCACGTGGGATAGCGTACGAGAGAAGGAAGAATAACTCGGAAAACTAAAGGGTAACCCGGCCAGCGAGTGGAAACTCGCAATGTGCCAAGGGAAAAGCTAGCCAATGAAATCCGGGATATAAGGTAAATCGAAAAAAAAGGAGCAAAAGGCTTGGTAAAATTGAACCTGCTCTGGCCTTAGCAGCTGTAGCTGCCAAGACCGCGCACCAGCTTCGGGGACTAATGTTGGGGGGATACCCCTGGGCAGGGTCACGCCGGGGTATAAAGGCTGAGTTAGCCGAGGTACGGCGAGGTAAAAGCAAGTGCTGACCGAGTCACCTCAAGGCATGCCGAATCATGGAGTAACCCGGACTGGACGATGTCCGCCTAACTGAGTCCCGGCCAACATATGAAGTATGCCGACAGGATTTATGCAACTTGTATGCAGGTACCCACGTGGCCGGATTAACCAGGCATGATCCGGGTTATATCAGGCTTGCAAGAGAAGGAAGGTATCTCGCCGGTCAAAAGGTGGCCACTGTACGCTGGAGCATGAGCGAAGCGACAGAGGGGAGGACCACCGAGGCGTGGCCGACAAGGGTGATGTTGCCTGGGTTGGATGACGCTGGCGCCGCAGAGGCTCACATAGCCTCTGCATGGCTTACGATGGGGAAAAGTGACCCGGTCGGTTTACTATTTTGGGAAGAGGCATATTCCTTGGAATATGCCTCCACGTATGCCCTAATTGGAGACCTAGGAACCCCTATATAAGGAGGGCTGGGGCATCTGTAGAGGGGGTTGAGTTTTACTTGGTTAATTCTTGGTTCCTAAGAGCTAGCTAGTGTGAGAGTAAGAGAGTTCCTTCTTCCTCCTCTCCCTAATACAGCTCAAGGAGCATTTGTAACCTTGGAAACCTATTGAATACAAAGCATCTGTGTGTGGAATCACCACACTATCCCTCCCTGGATTCCTCTAGTGCATATTGTCCCCACCTTCAGCCTATCCATGGCATCTGCCGTGACACCACCGCGACTAGGAGGAATATAAATTGAGTATGATTGTCTCAATGCTTATAAGGAATCCGATGAGGTTAAGGAAATTTTTAATGAACTTTAACTTGATGAAGATATTATTATGCAAATCCTTTAGTCTTTTACATAACACATTGAAGCTTCGGAGAAAGATTGAATTCAATATACTCCATCGCCCGAGCAAGTTGAAGATGTCAAGATAAAAATTGTGGCCCTGTAGAGCCATTAAATAAAGAAGCACCTTATGTTGAAACCCTTCCTTTTCCAAGGAAAGCGAGAAAACATATGGTTTCCCAAAAACTTGAAGGACAATTGGAAGAGGAAAGAATGATCCTCAAGAAGCTAGAAGAAGATGCAAAAATAGAAAAAATTAATCAAGAAGACATGCACAAAATGGGTGAGCCAACTAGATAAGATATATAAACCATGTTTTCACATTGCAATGTAATCGAGCTAGACACCGAAGCTGCTCAATTCGTCGAAGGAAAGATAAAAGCTAATGATGTTGGTAAACCTATTCTTCGTTGCACCTTTGGTGAATCTTCTTATTACGGCCTATATGATATTGGAACATATATTAATGTTATCCCTTACAATTTTTACTTGAAAATCAAAAATGAACTCACTCTAGATGAATTGGAGGATACTGATATGACAATTATGCTAGCGAGTAAGATTCTCAGAATCCCTATGGGAATAATTAGAGATGTTCCCATTTGTATTGGACCTTACAAGTACCCTATTGATTTTTTACTTATTGATATGCCCACTGTTGTTTATTGTCCAATTATTTTTGGAAGAACGTTTATGAACACCATAGGGGAAAACATTGATTGCAAGAAGAATACGGTATCTCTCAAGTTTGGCGAGGATAAAATGAATTTCCATTTCTCTAGATTTCATCACAGGCAAACTATTGAGGAGTTTGAAGAATATGAGCAAGATCAAGAAGAAGAAGAAGAAGAAGAAGAAGAAGAAGAAGGTAACATTACTAGTCTTGCTGCTATGTTTATTGAGACTCCCAACGATAAGTTAGAAAGAAGCCTAGTTGAGAATGACAATCTTCATGAAGATATAGACAAAATGGAAATTGATGATTATCTTAATTTGATTCCTATAGTTGATCCTAAAATGAATCAAATCTATGAGATACCCATAAGGAAGGGTGATGAAGAGCTTCCACCTCCTACACTCAAAACTCTTCCTAAAGAACTAAAATATAGGTTCCATGATGACACTAATAAATATCATGTTCTTATAAGTTGTAACCTTGCAGAGAAGGAAGAGGAGAATTTAATGATAGTCTTAAGAATGCACCGAAAGGCTCTGGGTTATTCAATGGATGAACTGAAAGGGTAGTCCCTCAATAGCCACCCATAGAATATTTATGGAAGAAGGATCTCAGTCAGTTGCAGATTTTCAAAGACAGCTCAAACCTCATATGAAAGAGGAAGTGAGGAAGGAGGTAATCCGCTTACAAGATGCAAGTATAATCTTCCATGTGTAGAGGAAAGTGATTGGGTAAGTCTTGTTCATTGCGTTCCAGAGAAAGGTAGGTTCAATGTTTTCACAAATGAACATAATGAGCTAGTCCCTACTCGACCTATCATCGGTCATAGGATGTGTATTGATCATAGGAAACTCGAAAGGATCACTATCCTTTGCCATTTATAGATCAAACCTTGAAGAGTCTTGCTATGCATTCTCATTTTGGTTACTTAGATGGTTAATCTAGTTTTTCTCAAATAGTTGTCCATCCAGATGACCAATTAAAAACAACATTCGTGTGTCCTTTTGGTTTATATGCTTAGCGCGGTATGCTTTTGGCCTTTGTAATGCTCCTGCCACTTTCCAAAGGTGTACGACTGCTATATTTGCTGATTATGTTGAAAATATTATGGAAGTATTCATGGATGATTTCTCAGTCTATGGAACTTCATTTAACCATTGTCTCCATAATCTTCATAAAGTTTTGTAGAGATGTGAAGACACTAGCCTAGTATTGAACTAGGAGAAATGTCACTTCATGGTTCAAGAAGGGGTAGTACTTGGTAATAAGATCTCAGGTAAAGGCATAGAAGTAGATAAGGTAAAGATAGAAGTAATAGAAAGGCTTCCCCCTCCTCGTGATGTAAAAGGTACTAGATCATGTAGGCGCGCGTTATTGCACCCGTCCACGAGGGCAGTATTTTGTTAGTAATCAAAGAAAAATATATTGAGATTTTAACATTTTCCAAAATGTGCAGGCTAGACAAGTGAAGTAAAACTCCATCCGTATTTTCTGGTTAGTTAGTTGAACCCTCTTATTCAGAGTAAAAGGAGAGCCCCTAGTGATTCTACCTGGCTGACATCGTTTCACATAACTACATTGTTGCCGGAGTGTAACGTCAGGTATATATTTGGTTTATGGAGACGCCTGGCTAGTGTCCATCCCAGCGATAGATCGGCCATCCATCATTTGAGTTCCTTAGATGTGAGCTCATGTTTTACATTTACGTGGTGGGTATAGGAGATTGCTTCGTATCGTAGATATTGCTGAAACAAGTCTGAAGCCCGCTATTGGAACATATGGAATTTGTTCAGAAAGTTGTTCAAATTATGTTTGAAGCAGTTTGGAATTACATCGTGAGCTATAGAGTACATTATAAGATTGTCATATGATCATATCACTGAATTCCTTAAACATGGAAAAGCATTTGTAAATCAAATGTCTCTACTTTCAAGCTAACAATCCCATTGATCCATTAGTTGAACAGAGCACGCTTATGCTAGATGAGGTAATTTTTTCATTAGGCATTGTTTATCGACCCAATTGTATGACAGATGGTTCGAGGAAGAATCTGTACGTGACCTGCAGCAGCTCCAACGAAAATCGAACCAGCTAACTCAACAACAAAAGATGGCTCTAGGAACTTGCGCCTCGACTGTGGCACCCCGGTAAAACCACTACTAGAAAATCGCTTGGAGTTTGTGCTTTGTGCACCATCATGTCATCCTCATGCATATCATGTTCGCATGTTTTGACCGCAAACTATTTTGCTACGAACATATTTTTTGTTTTACTAAAACATCTCCACGGTTTCATTAAAACCGTCCCTCTTTTTGTTAATTGAAATTAAAACAAAATAATATTTTTGGTCTGTACGCGACCACACGGTTTTTCTTATTTTATTAAAATAATAAAGTGACAAAAATTCTGTCTAAAGTTTTGTCCAAAACTAGTCCTATCTAGAATACTTTGGACTATATAAAGACTCCGTTCCCTCTTTTTATCCCTAACTACCCTAGACCTCATCCCTCCCTCTCTCCACCTACCCCACCGACCAGCTCGTCCCACCTTATCCATCCGCCGCCACCTGGGCGCGCATCCTGCCAGTTTTCCCACCCGCCAAGGTCCAGCATCCACCGCACGCCATCTCCCTCCACTCCACCTGGCCCCACTCCCTGGCCAATCCCCACTGACTCCACCTCCCCACCTGACCTGCCCCGGCCCCACGCGTGGACACGCTCCCAAGCGCCACAACCACCCCGCACGAGCACGTCTCCCCGCGGGCCACCTCCCCACCTGCCCACATCCCGAGCCGGGCCCCACCCCGCGCAGCGCGTGACCCCCGATCGCCACCTACCCCTACCCCTATCAAACCCCGTGCCTCCCTCTCACCTCACGGTCGGCTCCGCTGCCGCCTGGTTCTCCGCCGCCCAACCTCGCCCTGCCATGAGCGCCGCCGCCCAAGCCCCGCCACCGCGCGTTGTCTGCTCCCTCCCGTCCTTGCTAGGGCTCGAGGCCCTGCGCCGCCATCGGGCCGCCCTCATCCTCGCCGCCTCTCCCGTCCCCTGTCCAACCACTGCCACTGGGACCCGAGCAGGTCGCCGCTGCTCCCGATCTCCCCCGGCGTCGCGCCTCTGCCCCGCCACCGTTGAGCTTCACCGTCGTCGAGCCCAAGCTCGTCCATGGTGCCCTGCCAGCGACCCTCCCTCTCCGGCGCTGCTCCGCCATCGGCAATCATCTCCTCCGCCGCCACGGGCTCTTCTCCCGGCCTCAGCTCCTCTCCGCCCTCGACGGCGCCCCGCCACCGTGGCCCTCGTCCTCGCCCGGTGGCCTCTGCCGCTTGACCCTGCCTCGCCCTCTACAACGTCGGGTCGCGCCGCTCGCTTCCTCGTCTATGCATGCGCCGTCACGCCGCCACCAGCGTCCTTCACCCTATCGAGCCCCGCATCCCCGCCCTCCCTTCTGCAAGACACCGGCGCCACGGACCCCTGCGACTTCCTCCTCGACCCGCGGAACCACGTCGCCGAGCCCCTGTCCTGCGTCAACCCGAGACCCTCCTGTTATCCTCATGGCGTTCTCGTGGTGTCTGCAGATGGTGTGGATGTTGTGTGTTTTGGAGTTGTGATGATGGTGTCCAAGTATAGATGGTGATGTGCCACCAAGGTGTTGATGGTGTGGTGCTACAACAGGGGCTTCCTCTGAACCGAGGCGACAAGATTGACAATTGATGATCATTACCCGATTTATGCTGACAAGGATGGTCTGATGTCAAGATCTTCATCATGGGACACCAAGATCTGCTTCCCGGCTCTGCTAGCCGAAGCCCCGGACCCGAAGCCCTCGAGCCTCCTACATGGAACCGATGGCGAACCCCTGAAGACCGATCCCGCCGAGACCGAACCCGGCACGCCAAGTTCTTCCTCTCGGATCCGAGGGCGCCGAGACCCTGGTGCGACAAGTACTCCTTCCCGGACGCCAAGTTCACCGAGGACCCGGACGCCAAGGTCGCCGACACGGAACAACAAGACCTCCTTCCTGCACATATGCCCGACGATGTCGCACGCCAAGTTCTTCTTCCCGAACGCCAAGACCGACCCGATCCGAGGCCCCGACAAGATCGACACCAACCTGGGCGAAGCCGATGAGCTGCCGACGCCAAACCAAGTCCTGCGACGTTCTCCGAAGACCGATCCCGTCGAACCCTGAGACCGAACCCCGAACCCCCCGGAACCCAAGATCTTCCGAACCTAGATGTGTGAACCTTTTCCCGAGCCCCTATTTTTATAAATGCTATATATAAAACTGTTGCATATAAATTGTTCATACGTGCATACATGTCTGTGGTTTGGGGGCATTATGCCGATTCACCTCATAATTAAATATGGAGCGTTTATACGGGATATCTTTGTCTTATTCCGGACCGCATTTAATTTGAGTAGCGAACCGATGCCATGTTTTGCATTGTTAAGACAACAATTAAATTGCGGGGTTGTTAAATAACTTGAACTGTTTAATTAATTGTCGGGACCCCCGTTCCGCTTAATACTGCCTAATTGCACCGCATCTGCATCATATCATAATCATGCCGGATCTTCTACCGTAATATTAAATAGTGCATCCGATGTTTCTTCTAGTGTTTTCTTCTTCGCGGATTAGGCCGATGAGATGTTGTGAGATTTGACAAGTTCTCCGGATATGATCCTTCGGCAGTGTTTCCCAGGCGAGCATCTTTCCCCCTTCTACCTATTTTGCATTTATAGTCTTTATTTCCTCCTGTTGATCTATTGCTATCCGTATCGCGATGCTTTAGTTTCCGTGCACCAGTGATATCCCGTGCAGCCTCTATATTGCCATGGACACCTCCTAATACCTGTTGTTTGGTAGATAGCTGGCCTTGTGAGTCGTAGTTGCGTGCTCAGGTGCGATCTTGTGTTGTCGAGTACCACAGTTGTTGGTATGCGGGCAGATGTTTATGGTGGAGATGCTTACTGGTGGAGAGGATCATGACTTTAAATACAACTACTAAAATGCTAGATATAACTAATGCAGAGGCATCGGTGGGCAATAGATGTTATTTGGTTCTTCCATGCTCACTTGTGTCCCGTAGGACCCTGAGTACTTGATACCTGTTCCTTGACTATTTGCACTATCCACATACGGGAGGCTCTATGAATCCCCCTTAGCCAGAGCTTGATTCATCCCTTATTTCTTGGGGCCACAAAGTAGTTTGGGGCTTTATTACTATCCTGTACTTATGCCATGCTTTACTGCTTTATTTATGATTGTGCGTGGAGCACCTGTACTGTTTTGGATCGTGGAATGTTTTCGCGGTATCGGCAAGCCCAGTCACACTTTCGGGTTCCCAGTCATTTACAGCCATTGACACAAACCCTGGGTCCGTTCTGGAGTTGGCCAACTTCGTTGCGGGTAGCTTAGTGGTGTGGCCCCTGAAATATTTTATGAATCATGTGATTTCTTTGTCGTGAAAGCCTCGTTGGGTTTTGATTTGGTTTTTCCGAGGTCGATCGTGTGTGTGTTTCTATTTGTGCACCCCTGTAGGGTAAATCTTTCTGAAAGCCGTGTCCGCGGTTATGGACGACTTGGAGCACAGTATCTCGATCATAGATAAGCATAACCAAAGTAGTGTAATAAACTTGACTTAATATATGACTAGTAATCAGATTCAACTATCACGGAATGGATATTAAAAATGCCAACAACTGGTGGATCTGGGGTTGTTTTGTGACATGTTGTACCTGCCTAGTAAGTATCGCAACTCCAATGGAATGTGATAAAAGTGCCAACAACTGCTGGGTTTTGGGATTCCTCAGGACAATTATATCTGACTAGTAAATGTTCCAACTACAACGGAATGTTAAATAAAACTGCCCACTACTTAGGCTTCAGAATGGCTCATGCTATCTATATCTGTTTAGTAAGCGCTGCAACTATAAAGGAATGAGTAAAACTACCAACTGTGTGAGTTCCTTGGTTTTAACTTCCTCGTTTGGTCTCGAGGGGGAAATGCCAGGATGGGTATGTGTGGTGTTACTATCAGGTTGGATCCGGATAGGTCTTTCTTATCTCTCTCTAATAGCCGACAGTTTATCAAGTCTCTATAGGTTGTTTAGTGCATGCTGCGCTGCCGCTTCAGTCCACCATACCTATGTAGGCGAGAGCCGCCGAATTCTAGCCTCGCCATGTACTGGCCTCAGTACTGACGCTCCTCTTTTTTCCTTTGCCCATTGTCAGCACCCCTTTTGTTTAGAAGGTTTGAGATCGACGTCGTTAGCAGGGTTACCCTTCTGGCTTGGCCTGGGCAGGGTTATGGACGCCATTGGTTATTCTTTAGGGCTCTTAGCCTCATTTGCCTCTTGTCCGTACTCGGACGCTTTAACGTTTTCAAGGTGATTTGGATCTTTGTATTGTATATCTGTATTCTTGACTCATTGAGTCACTTTTGTATATATATCTGTTCTATGGGTCCCATCGAGGACTGTGGTGTAATGGTATTACTTCGTTTTCCACCCGCACGAAAGTGCCTGGTGGGCGTCCTTGAATCGTTTCTATGCGGGTTTGGCGGAAAGGGCTAAAACTTGCATAGGGCCGATTCGAGGGTGTTACATCGACTCATCTTGATTTCGATCCAACCTCTTTGCAGCCTCTGTAATCATCTACCCAGCAAGATGTTAGATTGAGTGAAAGCGTGTGGTGAACAGGTGGGAACCACTGAATTATCCAACCTTTCGATGTGGAAGGAATGTTGAATCGATCCATCACCTGCCTTTCTATTTGGGAGTAGAGTTGTATCCATCCCCCGGAAGGGGCCTTGGGCGCCACGCTGTTGCCCCTCCTTGTCCTCAGGGTGAGCAGAATAAGAAGGCGTTCCTTCTCTTCGTGCTCTTATTTGCTGCTGCAGCTCCAGTTTTGTAAACCTAGATGGAGGCAAGCGGAGGAGGATGCGACTGTACCGCCATAGCCACGTAGCTGCATGGCAGCCGGAGGGCATGGAGACACCACCATTTATCATCTCTCGAGCATCGTCTTCTCTGGTTCTCCCTCATAGCCAGAATATATAGGCAAGGTTACTCGCCGCCGGCGATTTGCGCATGATTGGGGCAGTTACTAGTTTGTAGCAACTGAAAATTTAATCCGACTTCAAAGCAGCCACATTAATTGAGGAAGAGGAGTCGCTCCCGCATCAGATACCAAAGACCACACCTCCTAGATCGCCCTCCTCCGCATCTCCGTTGTCGCCGCTTCGTTCGCCCCAAATCTCTCCTAGCGAAAGTTATTTTTCATCGATTCAGGTAGGACTGTAGGAGGTTAGTTTTTTTTCAAGACAAAGGAGGTTAGTAGATGGGCCCATGGTCGCTGGATTGAGGGTAGGATTTAGTGGTCGGGGAAGGGGTTTTGGGCCTAGTTAACCATAATATGCCGATTTGATGTCTAGAGTAGCTGCTCAAGGGATATCCGGTCCACTACGGGATGGAGGGTTCATCTAACAGCCAGAAATTGGTGAGGGAGGATAATCAAACGGTTAAAAAGGCTCAGGTCGTGAGAAGACTCCCTTTTGTCCCAGTTATAATATCCCTAATAAGAAGTTTCTTAGGTCATGCAGGAGTTTATAGAAGGTTTATTAAGAACTTCTCTAAAGTTGCTAGACCTTTAACTAACCTTTTACAAAAGGATGTTATTTTTTATTTTGATGAAAACTGTCTTATATGTTTCACCATATTAAAACAAGCCCTTATCAATGCCCCTATCATTAAACCACCCAATTGGAAAAGGCCTTTTGACTTGTTTTGTGAAGCCAGCCATGATGCAGTGGGAGCTATTCTTTGCCAGCATGATGGTGATGAACTCAATATCATTCATCATGCCAGACGAACCTTGAATGGTGCTCAAAAGAATTATCCCATGGCGGAAAAAGAACTCTTCGTTGTTGTTTTCTCTTGTGATAAGGTTAGACCTTATATAGTCGATTCGAAAGTAATAGTGCATACTGATCGCTTAAAATAAATCCTTGAAAGAACTGATGTTAAGCCGAGAATGATCTGTTGGACTTTGCTTTTGCAAGAGTTTAACTTGCAGATCCTTTAGAGAAGAGAAGAACTGGTTGACACACCAATGGATATTGAATAAACATGATCATAAGAAAGAGTGTCATCAATTTACATACCATCAGGGACTATCCATCCCGAACGAAAATTTTCTATTTGTCTTTGCAATGGTTTTAGCAATTTCTTGTGATCGGCCATATTCAAAGGGAATAAGAAGATGATCCAAAAGCTAAACGAGGAAATGCATCAAGTTAAGTTTCATTATTACCAAATGAGTAAGGTTTCCCTAATCTTGTTTTTTGTGCTTTGATTGTTGTTTTGCTATTTCCTTTTGCATTTTTGAGCTTCTTGCATTTTTCTAAGTACAATGCCAGTTTTAGAACCTGGTACGAGCCGACGGTATGGCTGCATCTGCCCGTACCAGTGCTCGTTAAGCTTGGAGTACCCTCCTTTAGATTCAACGTTTTTCTCTGCAGAACGGTACGACCGGGCCGTACGACCACCTCCCACCGTACGACAGGTCGTTAAACCCTCTGTAGTCTTTGTTCCGTTTTCGTTTGTTAGTTTTGTATAAAAAAGAGAAGAGAGAGAGAATGTATTTACCGATGTAAAAAGGGTCGATAAATACTAGTACGGGTGGACTGTACGGTCCAAACTCACCCATACCGATTACTTGGAGGTTTTGTGCCGACTTCGATCGGTGCAAACTTTGGAAGTATATCGGGTACGGGCACGTCGTACAGGCGCTGCCTGTAATGCTGGTCGTTACTGGGTCGATTTCTTCCGTTTGTCTCGATTCTTTCCTAATTTGTTGGGATTCTTTTCTTGGTTGCCCCTTTTACTTCCAGTACATTTTTTCCTGTTTCTAACTGTTCTTAAGCCTTCCCAAGGATTTTCTTCCTTCTCATATCAATAGATTGAATCTCCTTGATGCGTTACCCAGTTCCAGGGAAAGGCAAACCTTTAGGACTCATGGCTCCTTCGTGGGTTAGTTTCCAGACCTCCTCCATTGAAGCTGATGATCATGAAGCAAAGTCCTTAGCCCAAAGAACAAGGGGGTCTCCTACGACTCTGATAATGAGGAGTTCGAGACCTTCATGGAGAAAACGATGAGAGGATGGAGGCAAACAGACTACCTCGCTATGGTGAGTCCTGAAGATGAAGAGGAAGCAAGGAAGCCGCATGGGAAGGGATGCACGGAGTCACTCAAGTTCATCGCCACCAACTACTCTTCACCTAAGCATAATAAAGTTAATTGAGTTGATGCAGGAACCTACGAGGAGATAATGGCGACCACGTCTACAACAAAGAATATCACCATGAACTTCCACATGAGCATGAAGCCACGGGATGATTGGGGTTTTAACCTCATTGATGTACCTATTGCCTTGCAAACCTTGGAGACTGAGCTGTTGGAAATATGCCCTAGAGGCAATCATGTATGATGTTATTCCCAATGTATTCATAAAGTTATTGTCCTTGTATAAACTACTGATATGTATCATTGAATATGTGATTCGATTGTGGAACTATATATTCATGTTGTTCATACTAGTTTTCCTTGGTCATTGAGGTTGTGCTGGACACACAAGTAAGACTAATGTGAAAGTCGGCTGATGACTCGGTTCCACTTGTCATGGGTACGGTGATGCTATTCTGACTTACACGGATTCGGCTAAAGAGTTTAGCGAGTCGGATTGACCCATATTGAGATACAACGAACAAGTCGTCATTTGCATGTCTCAATCAATGTAATCCTTAGATATGAAGTTATTGCACAATCCAAGTTGAGGATCAACAACTTAGGTTTTGTCAAACGATGTTCTGTCAATGGGCAGTTATAAAGGTAGAGTTCGGGTTGACTGAGATTCAAGCTGCGTGATGTGGATGACCAATATGGGATTTTGCCCGTCCAACTGGAGAGATATTCTCTAGGCCCTCTCGAAAGATATGATTTGGAAAGCATGGCCATGCACGACTCGGTTAAGTGTTAACCGAGGCGGTCGACTAAGAGCTAGACGGATGAATCACTTATCTCAGATCGAGAAGAGAGTTGAGCTATTTGAAGGATGACGATTATTCTCCTATAGCTTGCCAAGATGTATCATGAGGCAAAAGGGACTCAAACGAAAGTCGCATTGGAAGGTATGTCATCATGACTCTTTGGTACTTAGGAGTCAGCACATTCTGCTAGGAGCCACTAGCGACTGATCGATTACGAGTGAGACTCGGATTGTGTACGAGTCACCATGAGCCTATCGGGTCACACACTTAAGAGCGCGAGCAAGCTTGGGTTATACCTGAACCGGAAATGTATTTGGGTTGGACCCGAATCGGACACGGGCCGAGTCAGTGAGTTGGACTCACAATGACTAATATGGGCTTTAGTGAATGGGCCACAAGTGAGTGGAGCCCACTTTCACTCCCTATATATACTAGGGCACACATACCTAGAAGGGTGTGGTGATTAGGTCATTCATGCTTTGGAAACCCTAGCTCTAGTCAGTCTAGTCCTACCGTTGTACTAAACCTAGCAGTACACCATCGGCACTCGTCCTCGTACGTGTGGATACTGGCAGAGGTGGTGTACGTTCACCACTTCGACGATCGGATCGTGATGACTACACTGCATCAAGTGAAGCGCTTCATTAATTCCGGAACTGCGCGTCTAGTGGTAATCCTCGCGCCCTTCTACCTCAGCTAGATCTTGGGATCACCACGTAGTGGAAAAGTTTTGTTTATCTCTACATGGCCCAAAACTAGTGATGTCTCCACAAGATAAATAAGAATCAAAAATAGGAACTTCTCCATCGTGAAGTCGTGCGCAAATGCCTCCTGGATATGGAGGGTAAGAAGGAACTCAATGAGATGCTTGGTAAGGTTGCTAATGTAGTGTAGTCCATGTGTTCTGACCTACATAAGTGCTTCCGCCGCATATCTGCTCTAGAGGAAACAAACAAAAAGCACTGTGCGACCGTCTCCAATGCCATGCCTTCACTCTAAAGATCACTTTGGTACCGAATAATCGCGAGGGATTATTTGATTCCATGCTTGGGGAGATCTATAACACCTTGTAATCTATTTTCTAGTTTTAGCATGTTTACTTTCTTGCTTGCATGTTAGGTTCTTAAATCCCATATTTGCATTAGTTGTATTAGCAGCTTCCTTTGGTCCAAGGAAAGAATTATACCCAATGAGATTTTGAGACTTTATGATATTTGAAGTGGTTTTGATTTATGGTTATTGTATTAGATGTATGAATTAGGATGATTGCTATGATACTTGTACCATTGTTATCATTTTAGGGTCTTCCACACCAACAATGTATTGATAACTTATGAAAAGAAAATCTTGATAGCATGTTATAATCATTCGCTTGAACTACTAAGAGCCACAAAGAGTATTAACATGATCCTATGATATTGTTAAGCAAAAGTGAAAGGATTTGCTATCAAAGAATTATGATAAAAAGTGCAAGTTGAAAAAAGTTACTCAAGAAATGATCATGGATTATTCATTACTGGATAAAAAGCTCGTCTAATTGAACTTGATGATATAATAATATGCCTAATCTTCAAACTTTTTATAAACTATTGATACAAAAGGTGTGGAAGCCTCTAAGTCATATGATGTGTGAGAGTGTGATATAACTCATGATGCAGTTCTATATGTGATATTGAAATTATGCTTCAAATTGCCTCATTTATTGTAATGACTCGTGCCTCATGAACATGATGACCTTGTCCATAAGTCACCATCTTGCTCGAGGACGAGCAAGAGTCTAGCTTAGGGAATTTGATGGGTCCATTTTTGAAGCATGCTTACCTTATGTTTTTGCACAAGTAGAGTAGGATTTTGGTATTTACTACATTCACACGCACTTTTATCCTTGTTCCAATAGGATCCCGAGTTATCAAGTATTTTATGAATATATCTATTGGAACTATTATGTTATGCAGTAATATGAGATTTCTAAGTGATATATGTCATTTAAATGATTTTTCCATGCACATGGGAGAAGAGAGGATGAAAGGAAAAGCTATAGAGGTTTTAACAACCTATGGTATGGGCAGAGCTTGCCTGTATTGTCGTCTCGCGGTTTTCGACACTTGGGGTATGAGTCCCCCTTGTTCGGCCACGGGAGCAACGTCCGGCGAGCTCGATCAGCGAGCTAGACGAACACAATCACGCAGAGAGACACATAGGATTTTTTACCTAGGTTCATGTCCGCCGTGATCAGAGCCCTACGTCCTGCAATATCTACTATCTTATTGTCATTGGACTACAACTCATTCCTTCTCCTAGGAAGGAACCCTACTCTAAGCCAACTCTCCCCTCCTTTCTACTTGATCTGGGCCTCATTTTATATCATAAGGGGACATCATAGGGGTTGAAACACACGCGACAGTGTAAGTCTCACCACGCGGTTGGCTGAGGCATGCAATGTGGCTGCATGGTCCTGCCCTGGTATTGCGTGCTGCATGGCTCCTATAGACTGGCACCGAGGTGTGAGATCCAGGCACATGGCTTAATAGGATTGATAGGATATCCATATAAACAAGTTTCAACTTCTTTTCCGGAAGCTCATTCGAAAAGAACTCTAAGGTTAAGCGTGCTTGGCCTAGAGAAATTCTAGGATGGTTGACCGACTGGAAAGTGGGTAACCGGGTGCGCACGAGTGAGGACAAAGTGCGCAGAAAAGACTAGTGTTGGTCTGTGGGGCCAGTCTAGATATCCTATTAAGCTACCAGGAGTGACACCCCCCAGGCCCAGGAGTGGACGGGGTGTTACAAGTGGTATCAGAGCCGACCCTTGCGATTACACGGGTGTGTGCGGGTCGGTGGCGGGACATGTGGAGCATGGCGCGTGTGGCCCGGAGTGGACACGGCATGGCACATGTGCCGGCACTGGACACACAGACGCGTGCCAAGAGGGAATGTTCCTCGGGTGTGCTTGATCGATGAGGGCATCGATCTTCTAAAGGGTGGGTGTATGTGAGATCCAGGCACATGGCTTAATAGGATTGATAGGATATCCATATAAACAAGTTGCAACTTCCTTTATGGAAGCTCATTTGAAAAGAACTCTAAGGTTAAGCGTGCTTGGCCTAGAGCAATTCTAGGATGGGTGACTGACCGGGAAGTGGGTAACCGGGTGCGCACGAGTGAGGACAAAGTGCGCAGAAAAGACTAGTGTTGGTCTGTGGGGCTAGTCTAGATATCCTATTAAGCTACCAGGAGTGACACCCCCCGGGCCCAGGAGTGGACGGGGTGTTACACGAGGCTAGTATCGTCTTCCTAACCCTTGTCTCATGCTTCCTACCCACGCGGGATGCGCAGGCGGGGTTTCCGCTGGCCTCGTGGGTGTATCGCTGTAAATTCCCACGCGGGCTTCTTTTCGAGTTGCAGCTTGGCCTCCCGGCAAGGTTACCCTACCACCTGTCAATTCCTTGTCCTCGATGACCCTCTAGGGTTATCCGATCATCAGGGGTGCCACTGGGACCCTGCGAAAGGTCCCTCCTAAGCCCCCGTGTGGTCATCTGTTCCGGGTCACGCACCTCCCTCACTCCCCAGGACACCCAGGTTCTCATGGATGCGATAGTAGCCCTCGGACACGCCTTGGTCTGGGCAGGCTAGACTAGGGTCGCGTCCTAACTAGCGAGTAGTGTGACTCGGGTGAGGCGACCGAGTTTCACGGGGATGGAGATCGAGCGCTGCCTTGGTTGCCGATCCTGGGTTTGGGAGCATGCTCCTCTTTATATGGCCCCATTCCTTCTTCTCTGCTGTGGAGCATGGTGGCCATCTGACCTTGTTCTTTACTCAAGATGTGTCGTTCTACCCCTGAAACTCCCCGCTAGGTTCATCATCCTGACCCTTGGAGGGTGATCCTTGCCAAGCAGGCAGGGCGAACTTGGAGGCAGGGCGGTATCTCGAGGGATGATGGGTATTTGAGCGGCCATCCTTCCCCGAGGTAGCCTTATCTTGTTGGTTTCGACTTCTTCCTAATACTGGTCTGCGAACCCGGGGGAGTTCTAGAACTTCCCAAGGCGGTGGTTGAGGCCTTCGTCGGCGACTTCCCCTGCGCAGCACGGCTGGTGGCCGAGGGATGCGGTTGCAGGAAGACGCCGGTGAAGTTCTTTATTGGAGCTCACGAGAGCTTGTGCTTTGGAAAAGGATGGGCCCACTTCGCATCAACCCACCACCTAGAGATTGGCAATCTTGTCTTCTTATTCTTTGATGGTCATGGTGTCGTCGGATTGATGACAAGTACGCCATGAGGGGGTCCTCAAGGCGTGCGGAAGAGAGGGGGTGAGACATACGGTATTTCGGGACGGTGAGCACACAAGTTTACCCAGGTTCGAATCCGTTGGCTTTGGACGGATCCTACTCCTTCTAGCAATCCAGTAATACGGCAGAGCTGGAATATGGGTTACAACGGTATCGCCTGTGCGAGTTGAGGGTCTAAAGTATTGGGTGTGCCCTAAAGGCTCTTCCTAGGACGGCTTATATAGATATCCGGCCTAGGGTTTACAGGAGAGATCAATCCGGCTACGACTATGTAACACCCCGTCCACTCCAGGGCCTGGGGGTGTCACTCCTAGTACCTTAATAGGATATCTAGACTGACCCCACAAACCAACACTAGTCTTTTCTGCGCATTTTGTCCTCACTAGTGCGCACCCGGTTACCCACTTCCCGGTCGGTCACCCATCCTAGAATTGCTCTAGGCCAAGCACGCTTAACCTTAGAGTTCTTTTCGAATGAGCTTCCGGAAAAGAAGTTGCAACTTGTTGATATGGGTATCCTATCAATCCTATTAAGCCATGTGCCTGGATCTCACATACGCCCACCCTTTAGAAGATCGATGCCCTCATCGATCAAGCACACCCCAGGAATGTTCCCTCTTGGCACGCGTCTGTGCGTCTAGTGCCGGCACATGTGCCATGCCGTGTCCACTCCAGGCCACACGCGCCATGCTCCACATGTCCCGCCACTAACCCACACACACCCGTGTAATCGCAAGCGTCGGCTCTGATACCACTTTGTAACACCCCGTCCACTCCTGGGCCCGGGGGTATCACTCCTAGTACCTTAATAGGATATCTAGACTGGCCCCACAGACCAACACTAGTCTTTTCTGCGCATTTTGTCCTCACTCGTGCGCACCCGGTTACCCACTTCTCGGTCGGTCACCCATCCTAGAATTTCTCTAGGCCAAGCACGCTTAACCTTAGAGTTCTTTTCGAATGAGCTTCCGGAAAAGAAGTTGCAACTTGTTGATATGGGTATCCTATCAATCCTATTAAGCCATGTGCCTGGATCTCATAGACTAAGAGTTGGTTACAGAGTACATCTTGAACTACAAGTAACATTATGGGCCTAAGTCGGTAAGTCTTCTGGGCCTTCCCGTAGACGGATTGGACTCCATCTTCTCTCCCGATTGGGCCGCCTGTGAAGCAAAGCTCTAACCCGAGGTGGGCCACCCTGGTCAGTGAGGAACTGTGAGGATACCCGGAAAGTATATCCCCAACAGTAGCCCCCGGAGGCCTCCAAGATCCAAAGTCGGATTTTATCATCGTCTAGCTTGATCTTCGGCTGGCAGAATCTTGAAGGCTTCCTGAAACTTTACAAAAATATGATCCGGGTCTTAAAAATAAGTCAGACCTATCAATTAGTTACTCGGATTTTCCAGCTTGATTTTAAACTAAGCCGGAACTTGGTTTCCACGCCACCTGACACAAGCATGGTCAAGTCACATCATCTGACAGGCGTGCCGTCAGCACGACCGTTGGTGGGTCCGCGGTTCGCGGAACCGAGGCGCCGTTTCAATGCGAGCATGGAGATCGAGGAGACGCAATCATCGCGTGGGTCCTTCCCAGTTCTTTCCACGACGCGTGGCGGTTACACTGTAGCATTTGCATAAATCTTGGCACAGTTAGGTGGATATAAGGGGTTTGGATTTCTCCTTCTCCTTTCCACCTGTCTTTGCCGTTTCCTTTCCTCCCAATCCTCCGGCGCGCTCAGAGCTCTCTCGTCCTTCCCCCCCGCAGAAAACTCCCAGCGCCGCCGCTTTTAGGTCACTCTCACCGGAGAAAAATGGCTTCATCATCTTCTTCCTCTGGTTTGGCGGCGGCGGCGGCGGAAGCAGCTGCAGAGAAGGAGAGCTTCTGGGGAATCTGGATCCCCTGCGCCCTTGACGAGGACGGCCTCAAGAACGTGGAGAAGGATGGGCTTCTCGCCGCCGGCGACTGGCGGAGCGGCTCCGGCGAAACCGTCCCCAACCCACGCGAGGGCGAGCGTGTCCACTTCGGCACCCATCTGGACCGAGGTCTGTCTTTTCCTCCCTCGGAGTTCTTCTTCGAGGTGATAGATCACTATGGAGTTCAACTCCACAATCTTCCTCCCAATTCTCTTCTAGAAATGAGCGCATATGCTGTGCTTTGCGAGGGATTTCTCGGCATTAGGCCGAGTTTGTGGTACTATTTTCATGTCCGGAGAAATTCCATCACTGCCGGTGTTCCTTACATCACCGGCACCATTAGCTTTTCTGTTAGACGAGACTGGTCATATCCCAAAATTTCTGCCAGTGACTCAGTCAAACAATGGCCAGCCACTTTCTTCTATCATAGGGATATTCCGGCTCCCGGCAAAGCTACTGCTTTGCCGGCTTTTGTCGATGGAGCTGCCACGGCCCAGCCTTCCTGGGACGAGGCTGCTCCGGCTCTCACGATGATCTGATCCTCGCTAAGAAGCGGATCGAATATCTGATCAAGCACATGGGTCTGAAGGGATCTGACTTGGTCCAGTGCTGGGTCTCATGTCGGATCCAGCCACTTCAGTACCACGGGGATAGACTGATGCGTTCCATCACGTCTTCCAAAAAATACTCCCTCCGCATCAGCCCCAAATCCTACACCACTCAAGGCTACATCAGCCAGATCAAGTGGCCGATCAAGGAGCGGATCGAAAGGAGGATTCCGGAGATTTCTCTGGATATGTACACATCGGAAAACCCCGTGGTGCTGGTAAGCTTCCATCAATACACCTTTTATGTGTTTCAATCTCTAAGTTATATACTCCAATGCTGATATGTTTTCTTGTTTTCAGCTTGCTGACCTCCCCGAGTCGGAGCTTGCTCTACTTGAACGATATCCTCCTGAGTTTTCTCAGGAGGCTGAAGTGGTCCCATTGCCGGACCTTGCGCTCAAGAAGCGCAAAGCTCCGACAGTGGGTGTTAGCACAAAGGAAGTGCCTGTTGTGAAGAGGTAACATTCATTCACAATTTCCGCCTTTGTACCTTTCTCGAATTTCTTTCGGAGATGCAATGTTTCCGACTTTACTACATTCTCAGAGCAAAGCCTCTCATCAAGGGTAAGGGGAAAGGGATTCCTGTGAAGCCCCTGCGATAGACGAAGCTCACCATAGCTTCTCTTGCCGTGGCTCCTCCAACTCATGCCCCTCAACCTTCTGCAACTCCGGCGATCATTCCTTCTCCGGTGGTCGCAGAAGATCCGACTACTCCAACAGAGCCCACGATCCTTGGGTCGCAGACTGACGTCACCGTGGGTGCGTCAGCTAAAGATAAGGGTGAACCCTCTTTGGGTAATGATCCCTCGGCTGAAGTGTTCGCCAAAAACCTCCTCAGCAATCCGGGACTTGCCAAGTTTGGCCTATCTCGGAAATCTGCAGAGGAAATCCAACGGCTGGCCAGGCAAGTCCTAGACAAAAGCCATCTATCCCCCGAGGAGGAAGCGCAAGAAGCAGAGGACGTCCAGTTCTCTGACCTTCTCGCTCAAGTCCGCCTTCACGACGAGAGGATCAGGACTGGCGAGCTTCCAACAGCCCCAGTAATCCCTCTTACCCTCGCCGAGAAGGTGGCAGCTGAAGTGAACGCGGGTTTAGACAAACTCACCCACGAGCAATATGTAAGTCGGAATTCCAACTCTTTCTTTTACATTCTGTTATATCATATCCTCTATCCCCCAAGCATGAAGTAGGATATAGAATCCGAGTTTGTGCTTCATTAGGATGCCAAAGAATGAACTAGTGTAGCCCCCAAGGCTCGTACTGATATTTATCAAAAAATATTAGCCCGAGTCTTAAGTAGCTTTCTGACTTTGGGTATTCTGAATTACAGAAAGTATGTTCCTATAACCAGGAATTATTATCCAATGTCTGCGATAAGCGGAGAGAGATCAAAGCTCTCAGCTTAAAAATGCTAAGCTCAAGGTAGCTAAGGATGAAGCCGAAGCTAAATCATTTCGAGATTCAAACCTTGTCTTTTGCTTTTTTAATGTCGAATTTTTCTGAACTATTGTTCTTTTTGACTTACAGCGTTGGTGAAACAATCTATCGCTATGATTGAAGAGGCCGAGAACCTCAAGACCCTGGTGGTGGAGAACAAGGGACTCCACCAAGAGCTGGATAAGCTCAAGGCAGATCATGAAAGGAGTATAGCTCAAGTCTTGGAATCCTCCTCCATGGCCACAGAAGAGCGTGATCGCAAGATCGCTGCTCAAGATAAAATTATCTCGGACCTCAAGAATGAGCTTGGCAGAGAGAAGGATATCTCCGAGGCGCTCCGGGATGAACTCCAGAGTCTTCGGGAGGAGAAGACCAAGATTGACGACGTCATTCTTGGTACGTTCCATTTGTCTGACTTATCATTTCTTCGACTTTCATCAATGTCGGATTTTTCTTGACTTGTTTTGTGTATAGGTCCTCTGAACTTGACGGACTCTTCCTCCTCCGAGCCCCGCACCCACCGGCTTACCCAAGTCGGTGATCTTTTGCATGACCTCCGCCAGTCTATTGAAGACATTGGCGAGTCTCTCAGGATTTTGGACATGCCAAGAATGTCGGATTTTCAGGTGCGGGACAAGGCCAAGGAGATGCCGCAGCTTGTTCAGGACTGGAACATGTCCTACGAGCGGACTGCTGCGCAGAACGCTCTCACCATGGTCATGAGCCACCATGGAAACATGGAGATATGGCAAGTGACCAGAGGGTACTGCAAGGTAGGCGAAGACGGCCAGGAGCAAGACCTTCAAGCCATCATGCATTCCTGCTCCGAATATGGGTGCCACGTAGCTGATCTAACCAGCTACGAGATCCCCTTCTTCACCCGCGTATATACTCCGCCGCCTCCTCCAGAAGAAACCGAAGAAGTTTCCGACGATGAACGGACCACCTGGGATCCGGACATCTCGGAACGATATCAAGGCAGAGTAACCAGCGAGCCGGCAGCTACTTCATCTCCTCCTGCATCATAGATCAGAAAACTATGTAAAATTCTGGAAAGACATGATGCATTTTGTAAATATTAAGTACTATTGACTTTTGCTAGTGCTAAGCTTTTTATCTATCCAGCACTTTTGGCTTTTGAAAATTTTTGCGTGCCTGAAATGTTCACATAAGCACTTGAAATTTTCCGTCTCTACTTATCGTTTATATGGCTTTCCGCCTCGTCCCTTTCGTGAGCCGGCTAAACCTTCAGCCGGAAACTTTGCCGAGCAATAGAGCTCAATTGCTAAACCAGTTTAAACTCGGAAACAAAGCCGGCTTCTAGTACCAACAATTCACTACTCGGAAGATACCCGCATCCAGCAATCAGACAAATAACCCAAGTAAAGACTAGAATTTTTTAGAGTTATACCCGAAGGTAGCAGTTTTAGAATCGGAAATCTAAACTAGAATGAACATGAGCATAAAGTACTTTCAAGCATTCTGGGATTTTCGACTATGACATGATCATTTAGGAAATAAGATGGTAAAAACTTCTCAGAAAAACTTTGAGGTAACCAAAACTTTTATTTCTCACAGAACATGTACATATGTATGATTACAAAGAAGGATAAACTAAGAATAAAAGGGACATAGCTGAGCAATATTCCACGGTCTGTCTAACTCCTCCACATTTGTACTGCCTCCAGCTCTCTTTCTCTTCTTAGTAGCAGGTCTTTCTTTGACTGGCCTCATGTCAGTTAAGTAGTACGATCCATTGTGTAATACTCGACTAACTAAAAAGGGCCCTTCCCATACTAGGGAAAGTTTGTTCTTTCTTTGTTGCACAAGCAAGAGAACCAAATCACCTTTATTGAAAGATCTAGTGCAGACTCTCTGGCTATGATACTTGCATAACTTCTGCTAATAGGCTGTAGATCTCATTTCAGCAACGACGCGAACTTCTTCGACTAAGTCGAGATCATTTTGTCAAGAAATATCGGCATCCTCTTCGATATACGTGGCCACTCTAGGAGAATTATGAATTAAATCGCTAGGAAGAACTTCTTCTGCACCATAGACCAAGAAGAAAGGTGTGTATCCTGTTGACCTGTTCGCAGTTGTTCGTAAACTCCAAATTACAGAGGGTAATTCCTCTGCCCAAGCCCCCGCAGCACGTCATAGTGGTGCTTCGAGTCTTGGTTTCAACCCTTGTAGAATTAAACCATTTGCTCTTTCGACTTGTCCGTTAGCCTATGGATGTGCGACTGACGCAATGTCAAGCCGGATATTTTGCTCATCACAGAATTCAGCCAATTCTCCCATGGAAAAGTTACTCCCATTGTCCGTGATAATACTATGCGGATAACCATACCGGATTATAACATCCTCGACAAATCTTTTGGTTGTTGCTCCATCACAACTAGTGATAGGTTTAGCCTCGATCCACTTTGTGAATTTGTCCACCATCACTAAGAGGTGAGTGAATCCACTTGGGGCTCGTTTAAAAGGTCCTACCATATCAAGCCCCCAGACCGCAAAGGGCCATGTTATAGGTATTGTTCGCAGCTGATCAGCCGGAACATGAGCTTGCTTGGCGTACTTTTGGCAGCCTTTGCATGCCTTGACTAATCGTTCTGCATCTGCCTGAGCTGTAAGCCAGAAAAATCCATGTCGAAAAGCTTTTGCCACTAAAGATTTGGCTGCAGCGTGGTGACCACACTCGCCTTCGTGGATTTCCCTTAAGATTTCCACTCCTTCTTTCGGAGATACACAGCGCTGAAAAACCCCAGAAACACTCCGTTTATGGAGCTCACCTTTAACAATAGTATACGCTTTTGCTCGTCGGATAATCTGTCGGCTCAGTACCTCGTCTTCGGGTAATTTGCCATCTACCAAATAATCGAGGTAGGGTTCAGTCCAGCTGGGGATTACAGCCAGAACTGCTATCAAAGCTGAGTCGGATTTGGTCGGATATTCCTCATCTACTCCCTTTATCGAGGGAACTTTGAGGTGCTCTAAAAATGCGCCATCCGGGACCTCTTTCCGCGCAGAGCCTATTCGAGATAGTGCATCTGCTTCCTCATTTTCTGCTCGAGGGATGTGTTGAACTTCAAACCCCTTGAACAATTTAGATAGATCATCCATGACATCTTTATATGTTGCCATGTGCTTATTTGCATTACAAATATCCGAGACTTGCTGAGTAACAAGATCCGAATCTCCATAACACATCAAACGTTGGATGCCAATATCCTTAGCAATCCGGATTCCATGCAGTAGTGCTTCATACTCGGCAATGTTGTTTGTCGCTATAAAGTGGATCTGCAACACGTATAAAAGTTTATCTCCTTGGGGTGATTTGAGCACCACGCCAGCCCCCGAGCCCCCTCGAGCCTTAGACCCATCGAAAAAGAGGGTCCAATATTCCGACTCAGGAAGGACCATGTTCTCCTTGGTCTCTGTCCAATCAGCGACAAAGTCAGCAAGGATCTGGGATTTGATTGCTGTCTGGGGTTTGTACTCAATATCGAAAGCTGCAAGCTCTATGCCCCATTTGGCGACGCGTCCTGTGGCATCGCTATTGTTGATTATATCTCTCATGGGATCTTTGCTCACCATGGTAATTGGATGCTCCTGAAATAGTGTCGTAACTTACGAGATGCTAGAAAAACACCGTAAGCCAACTTTTCATAGTGCGAATACCGCTGTTTTGATTCTATCAGGACCTCACTGACAAAGTACGCCGGACGCTGCACCAGGTGTTCCTGATTTTCTTCTGGTCTCTCCACTACCATAACGATACTGACAACCTTATTTGTCGCAGCAATGTAGAGAAACATCGGTTCCTAAGGTTCCGGCGCTGCAAGGATAGGAGCAGATGAGAGTACTTTCTTCAGGTCTTGTAGTGCAGCTTTAGCTTCGTCAGTCCAGACAAAATCCTTGGTCTTCTTCAGGAGTTTGTATAATGGTGTGGATCTTTCACCTATCTGGCTTACAAATCGACTGACAACACCAATGCAACCAGTTAATCTTTGTACGTCCTTCAGGCGAGTTGGCCTGGAAATATTGAGAATAGCCTTGATCTTGTCGCGATTCACCTCTATGCCTCTTTGAGACACGATGAAACCTAACAATTTTCCGACTGGTATTCCAAAGAAGCATTTCTTAGGGTTAAGCATGATGTTGTATTTTCATAGATTGGCGAACGTTTCCTCCAAGTCAGAAATCAACGTTTCCTTCTTTTTGGACATGACCGCGATATCATCCACGTATGCATGTATATTGCGTCCGAGTTGATCATGGAGGCAACGCTGCATCGTGCGCTGGTACGTAGCTCCTGCGTTCTTTAGCCCAAAGGGCATCGTAAAAAAATAGAAGGTTCTGAAGGGGGTTATGAATGAAGTTTTGACTTTGACAGATTCTTTCATCCGGATTTGGTGATAACCGGAATATGCGTCGAGAAAACAGAGGAGTTCCGAGCCTGCCATAGAATCGATAACTTGATCAATTCTAGGCAGAGCGAACGGATCTTTTGGACAAGCCTTGTTCAAGGCAGTATAATCAACACACATCCTTAAATCAGTGGTGTCCTTTTTAGGGACCTTTACAGGGTTGGCCGATCAATCAGTATGGATGACCTCTTCTATGAATCCGGCTATCTCGAGCCGCGCTAGTTCCTTAGCTATTGCCTTACGCTTTTCATCGCCAAACCGTCGTAAGGACTGTTTGACGGGTTTAGCGTTCGGGTTTACATTTAGAGAGTGCTTGGCAAGTTCCCTAGGTACTCTGGTCATGTCAGATGGCTGTCATGCGAAGATATCTTGATTTGCTTGGAGGAACTTGACGAGCGCGCTTTCCTATGCGCTACTTAGGCCTACGCCTATCTGGGTCACCTTGGAGGGGTCATCATCCTTCAACGGCGTCGTCTTCGTCTCTTCTGATGCCTTGAACTCCGGATTTGGCTTTGTGACCTCCTTCTTCGTTGCGGGCATCTCGGACGGATCTATGCTCTTTTTGATCTCCTGGTACTCCTAGGCGTGCAACACGGCTTCGGCAAAGGCGGCATTTCCATCTTCGCACTCTCGCGCCTTCTTCGGGACTCCTTAGGGTTTTCTGAGATTCGGAACTCTGCCGCCTCCGTGGACAAAGGGGACCCAGAAGATTCTTCTGCCTCTATCATCACAGCTGGGGTGGGTTGGGAAGTTTCAGCAAAACCGATGTAAACATCAATCTCGCCAAAAGACATGATTGTATAGGCAGTCACGGCTTCCCTAGCCGGAATCTAAGTCTCGTCGAGAACGATGAGAGGGACGTCGCTGGCGTCGAGGATGCGACCGACAGCGATGGTCTCGCCGATTCCGATTTCTTGCAGATTCCGCTCGGAACGCGGATCCGAAGCTCACTTGCCCCACGGTGGGCGCCAACTGTCGTCGGATTGATGACAAGTACGCCATGAGGGGGTCCTCGAGGCGTGCGGAAGAGAGGGGGCGAGACGTACGGTATTCCAGGACGGTGAGCACACAAGTTTACCCAGGTTCGAATCCGCCGGCTTTGGACGAATCCTACTCCTGCTAGCAATCTAGTAATACGGAAGAGCCGGAATATGGGTTACAATGGTATCGCATGTGCGAGTTGAGGGTCTAAAGTATTGGGTGTGCCCTAAAGGCTCTCCCTAGGATGGCTTATATAGATATCCGGCCTAGGGTTTACAGGAGAGATCAATCTGACTACGACTAAGAGTTGGTTACAGAGTACATCTTGAACTACAAGTAACATTATGGGCCTAAGTCGGTAAGTCTTCTGGGCCTTCCCGTAGCCGGATTGGACTCCGTCTTCTCTCCCGACTGGGCCGCCCGTGAAGCAAAGCTCTAACCCGAAGTGGGCCACCCTGGTTAGTGAGGAACTGTGAGGATACCTGGAAAGTATATCCCCAACACGTGGCGACTTCACGACAAAGTTTTCGATCTCTGCCAAAGGAACGTGGAGTTCTAGCTTGCAGGTGCCAAGGGTTGCTAGATCTGTGTTGCATGTTGCCACCGCCATCTCGCATCTTGTCCCCTGTGTAATCAAAGCATCCCTTTTTAGGGAGGCCTTGGCATAAAAATAAGGAATGGTTTAATCCTCTGTTCCTTTGGCCTTCCCTTTCTTTGTCATGATTCTTCCCTTGGAAAAAGGCTTTCCTGGTAGAGAGAGTGCACGCTCAAGATAACGCGACTAGATAAAGAGAACTTATCTTGTTGCATTGGTCGAGGTTGATTCTTTTTGCTAAGCCTCCCGCCCACTCCCTTGATTCTCGACGGAGAGCTTCCCGGTTCGCATACGGGAAGAAACGGGTGAGCTTCGAGTTGGATTTGTGCCCATATTTCCCTTGAGGGGCACCGAGAAGGACACCTGATCATTCTGAACGCTATTATCCATTATGAAACAGTCAAGATGAATGATAATCAAAATGAGCGGCATGCGCCACTCATTTGTATTCATCCATAGAGGTTTCTTCTAGATACATTGCTTGTGCTTCTGAACCTAGCTGGTGCATAAGGCTTTTTAGGTGCTCGGGGGCAGCCCCTGAGCGTTTCTGCTTCCCCGGTGACTCGATCACCATTGGAGACCAACCATGGGCAAGCCCAGCCATGCTGTCACGAGGGGACCAAAGGTCACCTTGCTAAGTGCTTCTTCAGGATAAACCTGACCTTCCATGTTTGTCTTGGCTGAAGCCGGGTCGTGATGCCTTGTCTTGGAGAACCTAGGCTGGAATTTCCCACATTCTATCCCAGGTGGGGCACGCCCGGCTTTTTCTAGGAGGGTGAGGAATACCCGCTCAGGTTCCCAGCCCTGGCGAGTTGTTGTGTCCCCTACGCCCCTCCACCAGCCCGCGCAGGTGAAGGGGGAACGGGCAACCGCATTTTGTTTTTCTGATAGTCCCTTCGGCACCAGGAAACAATAGCCAGGCGCCTCTAGGTGAGGGTCACTCCAATCTAGGAGTATCCCCTAGGGATCTTGGTCATCGGGTTCCCCTGCCGAGTGGATGGGGTCATCTGTTGTTTTGGGAGGGTCGTGCACTGACGTCTGCAAGTGCACAGATCGTTTGTAGCTAGTTTCGAAGTATAGATATCGATACCACAGGGATCCCAAAGGTAAGTGTTTATGGGTGAAGTCTCTATCACACTCAAAGTTGTCAGAGGTCTTCGAGTGAATTGACTACAAGTATGAAATAAGAATGAGTTTTGGATTAAACTAGATGTATTTAAATAAAACTAAAATGTAAACTTCAGAAATAAAAAGCATAAAATTAAAGAACGATTCGGTTGTTTGTGGTTTTCTACAGATGACGGAAAAGGCGTGGGGAGATATAGTTCATGGTGATAGTGACTGTACCAGGTGGACGAGTGATAAATGTAACAATTGTAATCTTATAAGTATATGTGTAGGCGAGCAACCCATAATTAGCCGGAACTCCTCTTGGTAGATTTCATCCCAAATTCAATAATCCTACTAGCCTGTTACCAAAACCATGGTGAGACACTAGATGATTAAGACCCTTCGGGTTGCTTAGAAATTAAGCTCCTTGGATCGGACTAATGCAATAAGAACAATGGTTCCTTGTTATCCTCGAGTCTACTAGTTTCCCATTGATATCCCCGTGTCAATCGAGGGTCACCGGTCTGCTAGCGAACAAGATCCTATCTATGTAGCACAAAGCATCATTTTGTCTAGGCCCTTAATTGGACAACAAGTATTAGGCATCCCACAGATAGTCAAGCACACATAATATAGTAATTAAAATTAATCACAAACTAATGGAAAATATATGGAAGCACATCACATCTCACCAATCCCTTACATCTCCCATGCCCAAGGAACTTACTCACACATGAGAGAAGAAAGCATCATCAATACAATTAAGCAAAGGGAGTTCTTCTGGATATTACCGTGGAGATCCACAATAAGAATGGAAAATTAATCCAACACAATACAAGTTAGAAGAAACAATCTCAAACCCTAATATTGCAAGGTGAAGATCTCTCTCTCAAGTACAAGTAATGGCTATCGAGGTGTGATGGCTAGGATGTCGTAGATCGTGGAGCGAGATGAAGAACGTCTTCTCCTTCTTCTCTGGATCTCTTCTTTCTCCCTTCTAGATGACATGGCGGCTATTTTCATAACATTTTGCGTCAGGCCTCTTCATGGAAGTTGTCCCTTTTGACAAGACGGAGGCGGTAGCAGCTATACGGTAAGAACTATACGGCCAGAAAAATGTTCTTGCCGTATAGTTTCTCGTTAAAGCCTCTATGTGCTTCCCTCGATTGCTTCCAAAGAGAGACTTTCTTGTTTTTGCCTAAATATTGTGTTTCTCTTGTTAAAACCTTATGTTGATGTTTAGAACCTGAAACACACATTAAAAACCAAGTTTTCTTTGCTACCGAACTATTAGCGTTAGGTTAAGCTAGAAAACAATCAAATCCGGGAGAAAACTATCAATAAAAACCATCAAAAATGTGTCGATCTCAAAGCTATCAACTCCCCCAAGCTTAGATGTTGCTCGCCCTTGAGTGAAAAGGATATAAGGAAGAATAGCAGAGATTCGAGACTGAAAATAACAGAACTTGCGGGCTTGAATTGGTTCAAATGCTTTTCTTCACAGTTCTTGCAATCTTAAACATGATCATACAAGTATTAACAAGATTGCACTGAGTCCACTTCCTAACCACGTATATCTTGCTGGCAAATAAATCATATGCTCGAGCAAGTGTCAAAAGTTTAGCTAGCAAGGTGAGACAAATTATTTCAGTGTCTCTCTTTGTTGAGAGATGAAAACTTTTTTGCTTTTGTTTCTTTAATCAATTAAGAGTACTCAAGTTGGCACCAAAACATTGAATTTAAGAACAACTCATCTACTCCCATGTCAAAATTCCATGGCTCTCAAAGCACCTTTTTCCTTTTCTTGCCTTTCAAAAACTTCAGCTCTTTCATAGAGAAATCATGCCATTGTTTTTAGCATGTTAATTGGGACTGTGTTGTGCACTCGTGACCATGCCAATAAACAATTGTTGAGCAATATGGGTCAGAGGAGTACTACAACTTCACTTGGAACGTGAAACCATGAGGAGACTAAAATTTTACCCATCATAGCATTGCCACTATAGACGTTTACATAACTCAATAGCCGAAATCAAGTGGTTTCCTACATTTAGATCGTTCGTTGGCCAGCGGAGTTAATAGTTCCCCATGGAGCACGACAGTGTTGTAATGACACGCGTAAAGCAGTATCTTACGGTAATTATTAGAAAAAATAGTGGCATAATCTCTATTACTTCGAAACATCCATTTTATCAAACAATTTCATTCAAGGGTACTATCGAGTCTATATATATTAAGCTCAAATGGGATGGAGTAGTTCTAAAATCAAACCCTTTGGGCTAAACATGGACCCAAGTCATCTTTTAGATGCTTTTTCTTGTTGTAAAATTGTAGGAAGTATTTTTAACCAAGTTCATTGCTCATTGTTTCAAAGCTAAAAAGGAGACACTAGCAAAGGAATATAATTTATAGGATATCAAGCTAAGTGGGAAGTGACTCCAGTGCAAGCGAGTAAATAATTGTAGGGTCAATTCAAGGTTGCAGAAAAGGTGATGAGAGGAATGTGATACCTCCTCTTGTTTGCTTTGTTCTCTTACTCGAGTCGAACCCCCTCTATATTTCCTATTGCCAAGTCACCTGAAATTGAGCAATCTCCGAGAGAAACAAATAAACAAATTTGCGATAAAGGTTACAACTATTTTTTTTGTATTTTTGGTTTAGGAATGCAAACTGAAAGTTCATCCAATTTTGAAGAAGTAAAATAAATCAAAAGAAGAAAATAAAAATATGAATGCAAGGTTTGGAGGTTTTTAAACCTCCCCCAAGCTTAGGTTGTTGCAAGGCTCAGTCGTTGCCGTCATTCGGCGGCTGGTGCGGATACTGCTAGTAATAGTTGGGGAAGTTGGTCATGAAGTGACTGAAGTTTTGAGTTAAGGCACTCACATCTTCATTCACTCCTTGTAGAGTGTGGTCAATCTCCCCAACGTGTTGGTTGAGCTGCTGGAATTCTTGGTAGGGGACGTAGTTGTACCCCTACTGCGGCTGATTGGGCCATGGGTCCTAGGCTCTCCCTTGTTATTGTTGCTATTGTCCCTCCCAAGCAGGGTTGTATCCCTGCTCATCCTCATGCTCCTGCTCATCCTCATCATGCTACTCTCCTTCTTTATCTTCCTCTTGATCAGGCTAGAGCTCAGCCATGATCTCCATCACTTGGTCCTTGGTGAGGATCCAAGTGTCCTTCTCTGCAATCGAGAAGGCTAGGGGATAGGGCAATGGAACCTGCTCACCCTGTGCATCACCAAGATAACTAAACTGATATGCTCAGAGCCTCCAGTTAGCTTGGTAAACACCAAGGAAGCTATAAGCAGTCAAATACTTAGCGTCCATAAGTTTGGAGCCGTCAACATATTGCATAATAGGTAATGTAATATTCAATGCATGGGCAAGGTGGGTTACCAATCCACCAATGCGAATATCACCTTTCGTCTTGTAGCTTTGGTGATGAAAGTGTTGGATGAGTAGAGCTGCAGGATTGGGGCTTTGCGGTGCATCGGGGAAGAGAGCCTTGGTGATCATTGCCATGTCCACATTGGACATGGAACCGGTATCTCCTCTTCCTAGCAGTGTGTTGGTGACGAACAAAGTGTAGTAGCGAATTGTTGGGTTCTGAATGGTGGACATCTTCTTCTGGTAGAATTCGGTGCCACCATTAACAAAAATAACCTCCCAAGCTTCTCCACTTGTGACGCTATAGAGGTTAGTAACAGTTGACTCCCCAACGTAAGGGAATCCGAAAGCTTCACAAAAAAATTCAAAAGTTATTTCATAAGGCTGTCGGTTCATGGTGAAGCTTACCGTGCATGCATTACCTTTCTCCTTGTGGTCATCGTAGAAGGAGGCAAAGAACTCATAGGTAAGCTCGATGTAGGGATCGTGGCTTGCGTAGCTGAGTACTGTTAGCCCGGCCTTGTTACACATGAGGTCGAAGGCCACCTTCAACCCCGCCGTGGTGAGAAAGCTATGGTCGGCCCAACGTGTGGACAACACCCTCCTTGATGAAACAGTGGCCAACTTGGGGTTGAGCTCGGTCCTTTGCCCCAAGCTCTCGCCACGTTGGCGCTTGCTCTTGTGAAAAATATTACCGATTTTGTTCATCTTGATGCACTGAAAAAATTCACCATAAAACCTTAGGCATATAGTTTCTACATGATATACGAACGATTCTACTTGGAAAAATTTAATCCTAATGTGAGAAATTAAGAGGACAAGAAAAATAAGATTGAGTTCATCCACTGGATCAATGTGAGAGTTTCAACCATGGAAATCTAAAAATAAAGCATGGATAGGGAGAGAACCATACCGATTTGTTGATTCCCCCACTCAAACGAACGAAATCCATGAAGAATCAAGAGTTCCAGGTGGGTTTTTAGAGGTTTGGAGAGAGGATATGCGAGAAATAATGAGGAAGGATAAGAAACCTAGCCGCCCTGGCCCGATTGTGTAGTCGCGCCGAACTATACCACCGGAACTATACAGGCGGGATATGTTGTTCCGCCCGTATAGTTGTGGCGGCGCCACCAACTAGGGTTTCTTTATGCACAACGCAGCTATACGGACACAACTATACGGCCAGATCATAATGATCCCGCCGTATAGTTGTTCATCAAACCGTGAGTATCCTCGAGATAAATTTTCTAAATCAGGCATCGATATCTATATGACTAGAACTATACAGCTGGAATTTTTATTCCCGCCGTATAGTTGGTCATTAAACCATCAGTACTTTTGAGAAGAAATTGTACGGAGGCATCGATATTTATACGACCAGAGCTATACGGCCGGAATTTTTATTCCCGCCATATAGTTGGTCATCAAATTCTTTGTGCCCACTGCTGACTCATGTAATAACGAGCTCGCTGGGGAACCCCAAGAGGAAGGTATGATGAGTACAACAGTAAGTTTCCCTCAGTTATGAAACCAAGGTTATCAATCCAGTAGGAGCAAGGAAACACCTCCAAGGTGTTGCTAGTTGGACTTTGGCAGGGCGCACTACCAGCGCCAGCAGCAACGTGGAAACCTGCACAACACAACCATAGAACTTTGCCCCCAACTTACAGTGAGGTTGTCAATCTCACCAGTTTTGCTGAAAACAAGGGATTAAACGTATTGTGTGGAAGAAAGTAATTGCTTGCAGAAAGTAAACAGAAAGCAGTAAACAGTTGATTGTAGATTGATGATAAAAGAAAGGATCGGGGTCCATAGTTCACTAGTGGTGGCTCTCCTTAAGATAGATGACATGTTGGGTGAACAAATTACAGCAGGGCAATTGACAAACATCGAGAAAGCATCCATGCATATACTAATCATCTTGAGTCCTTTGAGATTCGATTGGGCATTACAACATTATACATAGACCGTAATCCAACTTCATCTATGACTAATAATCCACCTTCAGGTTATCATCCGAACCCCCTCCAGTATTAAGTTGTAAGCAACAGATAATTGCATTACGCATTGCGTGTAAAGTAAACAATACGATTGTTCTATGAACAAAGGATTGTTGTTTTATCCCTAGTAGCAACAGTACATCTAGTACCTTAGAGATTTCTTTCACTTCCCCAGATTACTAGTGGCATGAACCCACCATCGAGCATAAATACTAACTCTTTGAGTTGCTAGCATCTACTTGGCCAAGATAGATACTAACAACGGAAAGCATGCAAGATCACAAATAACAAAGACATGATAGAATCAATAATCAATCTGAAATAGCATCTCAATATCCATCGGATCCCCGCAAACACAACATGGAGGATTACAAATAGATGATCTTGATCATGAACCGAGCTCACAAGATCTAAACATGATAGCACAAAGGAGAAGAACCAGCCATCTAGCTACTACATGGACCCGTAGTCTAAGGATGAACTACTCACGCATCACACCGGAGGCTTGCATGATGATGAAGAAGGCCTCTAGGGTGAATTCTCCCCTCCGGCAAGGTGCAGGGAAGAGCTTTAGGTCCCTCCTGATCTAGGGACAGAGATGACGGCGGCTACAGACTCTTTCGTGGAATTTTGATCGGGTACTTAGGGTTTCTGTATCGGAGGCATCTTATAGGTGAAAGGTGTTGGGTCCGCAGCATAGAAAACACAAAAATTCCTACAATGTGAACTACACGCCAAGATCTATCTACTAGGTACAGAGCAACGGGTGGACATACAACCAACGAGAACTTACCCTTGAAGACAACGAGTTTTGTTAACGAGTAGGAACTCGTGGTTGATGTAGTCGTACACTTGTCGATCTCAAGATCGTGAGGAAGTCTGAGCGCTGCAACTCAGCAGCGCATCCGTACCCGCACACACGTTCAAGCCACCGGACAACCTCCACCTCCTTGCTCCAGCGATCCAGCGGAAGCAGCAACTCCTTCCAGACGAAATGCCACCGGGAACATGTATCTCGCTAATCCGAGACCATGGGGGAATAATTCTAGAGGGGGAGAGAGATCCTTCACAAGGAGGTGTGTGGAAGAAGGAGGGAGGGGTGGTCTTTTATAGGAGGAGGGGGTGCCCCTCCACCATGGCCGGTGCCCAAGGGGTGCCCCTTCACCTCCTACATTCATGTGGTGGTAACCCCTCCACATTAAAATGTCTCTTCACATTCCCTTTGAAAGTCTCCACTTAAATGCATTAAATTTCTCCAAATTTAATGCTCTCTCATTTAATAAAACTCTTTTATTATTTTTATTCATAATTTTGTTAATTACTTTAATTAACAAACATTCACATATAACCCCTTGCAATATTTCAATATCACATGCAGAACCACTTTCTGCAATTTCACCCGAAATAATTTCCGGTTTCTATCGAAACAATTCCTGCGCTTTGCAATTCTTTCGTCTGAAACATATGTGCTCCAAAATGGTGTCCGATAACTCTTAAGTGTGTCACCCTACGGTTCGCGAATAATGCAGACATGACCGAGATCCCTCTCCGATCAATAATCAACAGCGGGACCTGGAGATCCGTACTGACTCCTACACATTCAATGATGACTTCTAAGATCGTGAGAACCTTTAATGCTAGTAACTAAATCCCTTTGTCTCGCGATATATTACATGTCCAAGATTCGATCATCGGTATCTCCATACCTAGTTTGATTCGTTACCGACATGCACTCTTTTCTCGTTCCCGTGATATAACATTCTAGTGATCACATCACTTGCTTGCAAGCTATTTCAATGTGATATCACCGAGAGGGCCCAGAGCATATCTATCCATCATCGGGATTGACAAATTCCACTCTTGATCCATGATCCTCAACATAACACCTTAGTAGCACTGAACCCATCTTTATAGTCACCCTGTTACGATGTGACGTTTGATGTTATCAAGATACTCTTCCGGTGTTAGCAATTAACATGATCTCATGGTCAAAGGATAAAGATTACTTCGTATGATGTTATAGCAATATAAACATAATGACTTTGATCGTAATGCTATCCTTTGGATGAATGTTCATCACATCATTCAACTATTGTTGTGACCTTGTTATTAACAACATCCAATGTCCATGATCAGGAAACCTTGATCATCTTGTTCATCAACAAGCTAGTCTATAAGAGAGGTATAACTAGGAACCCTTTTTGTTTATTAAACACACACGTATTGATGTTTCCGATCAATACAATTATAGCATGCAAAATAAACATTTATCATAAACATGGAATAAGATAATAAGCACTTTATTATTGCCTCTCGGGCATATTCCCTTCAGTCTCCCACTTGCACTAGAGTCAATAATCTAGTTTGAAAAACTTTGCGTATTGAACACCTATGGCTTTTTGGTGTTGCATATACGCTATTGCTAGTGGTTAACATAATCTCCGGATCTGACAGTTTCAGGTCCGTGTGTATTTGCATGTCTTTGCATCTCTACGCATCACTCATTCTCAAATGAGATGGCATTGTATAAATTTGGTCCTTTGGTGAGACCTTTAGTTCGTTCGGGTTAAAATATGTTGATATTATTGTCACACAATATATCTTCATAGTATTAGCCCACTTTGAATCACACCTAGTTTGATAACAAACTACTTAACACAAATGCCCTGCCCTCCTATGCTGCTACTATAGCAGTCATATACTTAGCCTTTTTTTGTAGTATCCATCGCAATGTCTCAACTTTGGAACTCATCCAAATCCATCATGGAACATCCTTTCCATTACATTTTGCCACCCATACTCTAAATTGAGATAAATTTAATTTGTATCTTGTGACAAAACTAGTATCAATGTAACACTTTACAATGAACTATCTTTAACTATTTGTCACTTATACATGATATACTCTTAGTTCTTCCAAAGCTCATAAGAATATCTTTACTATTGTCCAATGATCATCGTATGAATCATTCTGGTATATGCTCATAACATTTAGTGCATAGGACATTCTGGATATATACATATCATGGTATAATCGATCAAAATCTTCATGTGATTTTACTCACCAAGTGTTGAAACACTTGAATTTTGATACAGTCCTTTACATGCAGCAAGAACCTTTCTTATTGTTTCCATATCGAACCCTTTCAATATCTCATATATGTATGTCTGGCATAACCATATTAGCGCCTCAATCTATCCATATAGATATTGATGCCAAATATTCCGGTTTTGCCAAACTCTTTCATCGAAATCTAATTTTAATGAAATTCTTAACTTGTGTCAATACAAGATACATCATTTCCAATCAACAATATGTCCTCTACATAATGTATTAGAAATATGTCTCAGCGCTCCCACTTAATTTCTTGCAAATGAAAGCATCTTCATCATCTCCGATGAATTTAAACTCTTTTAACAGTTTCATCATGGTGAAGATTCCAACTGCACTATGCTTACTTCAACTATTGAAGTTTGCATGCCCTTGTAGCACCTTTTGAATTAACAAAACCCTTCGGACCATGTCATGTACACGTCCTAGGTAACCGTTCTATTAGAAGAACCTTGTTTTGTTTATTCAACTACCATATACCAAATTATATGTAGTGGTTGCTACATTCATCCGTCAAGACTATATATCGCTATGAAAGATCAAATATTGTCATAGTCAACTCCTTGAACATTGTCGTAACTTTCTTTCCAACATGTCGACTATTTCATAGATGTTAAACATCCATGTATTATTTCTTTATAGATCCAAACACGACCGATAGGCTTCACGCCTTTCCGGAGGGTCTTCCAAGTCCAGAAACTTGATTTCTCGTGTATGGATACTATCACGGATTCTATGACTTCTAGTCATTTTATGGAGTCAGGGCCCATCATCGCTTCTTTGCATGTAGTCGGTTCATCATTGTCAAAACAATAACGACTTGCTTATCAAATCACACTATTTGATTCGTACCGACCCACACGGTTCAATAGGAACTCTAATCGTCGAGATCACACCCTTTGTAATCACGGGAGCCATGAGCATTGTGGCCGCCACCGGGACACTTTCCGACGCTGCGCTACTTAGCACATATAGCTAAGGTTCAACAACCTTATCAAAGTTCTATTGTCCTCCCACTTAACTTTTTCCGAAAAATTCCTTCTCAAGAAACTTGACGTTCCAAGTAACAAACTCTTTTGTCCTTGGTGTTATGGAGAAATTCCCAACAAATTCTTTTGGGATAACCTACAAAGACGTACTTTATCCAACTTTGGTTGTAAACATTTTACTTATGCATAGCATACCAAAATTTAAGAAAAGACAATTCGGGTTTTATCCCAAACCATAACTTATATGGTGTCGTTTCAACGGATCACGATGGTGCTCTTTTCAGTGTAAAAGCGCTAGTCTCTAAAGCTTCAATCCTTAAAACATAATGGTAGTTTTATAAATGACACCTTTGATCTTGCCATGTCAAACATGGTTTGGTTTCATCTCTCGAATATGCCATACTCCTATGGTTTATCGGGAAACACAAATCATGGAACAATTCCTCAAATCTTAGGTGTTTTTTCTAAACATGTAACTCAAATATCTTCCTTTATGATCGAATCATAAACTCTTTATTTTCTTGTTACAATGATTTTCCACTTCATCTTGAAAGTCTTTGAACAACTTTCAAATGTTTCATACTTCTTCCTTATTAAGTAAATATATAGATATATTCACTTAAATTTCTGGAGAAAGCATATGAAGCAAAAAGATTCATCGCATATGGCTACACATAATGGACTATGCACATCAGCATGTACAATTTCCAATAAGCTAGTCATTCGTTCCTCTTTGGCCTATGAACGTAGTTTCAATTATCTCGAGGAAAGTTTCACAAGCATAAATTGATCAAAATCAAAGACTCCAAAAATCCATCAACATGGATTTTCTTCATGTTTTCTTTCCAATATAATTTAAACAGCGATGTCACTTCATAAGTGACCTTTCAATCATTTTTCTTGTGACATTTTAGCAATAGTGTTTATGGATGTGATTTCTCCCACTAGACTTGTAAAAGTTCATCCATCCTTTATGGAATACAGTAATTATTTGAACAGCCATTGTTCTCATAATACCGGAACAAAATAACAATTATTTAAACAAATCTTGAAGGCTAGGTTTTGATGACAACGAAAAAACACAATAACACTTTATTTTTTTCGATGAACATCATCACTTATTCTCTTGCTAGTTACTTAGGCCATTGCAGTTCATGAATTGCGTTGTCCTGTATGACAGTTCATACCAACCAATTCGGTATCCAATACCTAAGAACCACATTGTTTAACAAGAAAGGAATACAACCATAACATGTATATCTTCTATATACCTAAGTTGGACATCTCCAACCTTTTATTTTTCTTCCAAATATTTTATAGATTCTCTTTCAACAATTCCTTTTTCTTTTAAAAGAATCTATCAACATCAATAGTGGTGTCATTCACATGACACATAGTACAAAGCGTATATAGTCAAATACTAATACCTTTGGACTTGCACTTTGAAGTGGATCACCATCATCAAATGTTTGGTATTCTTTCAAAAATCCATTCTTTAGTAATCTATCAGTGTAGTAAACATTTTACTTACATCTTCTATTCATCCTTATCATGACAACTTTCATGATCAAGCTACTATAGCCTATAAGGAAGAATGACGAGTATAATTTTAGTTCCCAAAACCTTTTGGGAGATTCAGATGCCTAGCATCTCCATCCTTCACAAATTCTCATACATTATGAGAACATGTATTTTGCTAAATTATACTCTATCATAATGCAACCAAAAACATTGTTTCAGATATCACAATATCTTTCACACATGATGGTTTCTGAAACAATTTTCAGCTCCAATATAATCTTGATATTAAAACAACTTTTGAATATCAATAATCATGGAGGCAAACATGATACTTTAGATACTAACATTGGAATTCTTACTCTTGATTTAATACTACTTATTAAACTTCATGGAGTAAATAGAGCTTGCTGAAAGTTTGCAATAGGTCTTCTAAACTTTAAATTGACATTCAAAAACAATACGATACCAGTTCATAAAGTAAATATCCAGAATTCTATAGTTCTATTATCTCAAATAAAAACTAAGCATAAGGTAGTGAACAGACGCCAATGACTACAACAAATTATGCAAATTCACTTCGATTTAGTTTATGACAAATTTAGTTCGACTAATCCAAATTAGAAATGAACTCCCACTCAAAAACGACATCCCTCATGCCTTTTTGGTGATTACATGAACCAAATCCACTACACCAAGTCCGATCATCACGTGAGTCGGTGTAGCTTCAAAGGCGAGCATCAATATGGGCATCATATCAACTATATGACTCATGCTTAACCTTTCGGTCTGTGTTTCGAGGCCAAGTTTGTACATGCTAGGCTCGCCAAGTAAGAACCTTAGTACTCGCGTGTGTAAAACTGTCTTACACCCGTTGTGATGAAAGCGTAGAGTCGAGTACACCCGATCATCACGTGATGTCTCGAAACACGATCCATAGAACGGTGCATACTCAAGGAAGAACACATTTTATCTTGATATCTAAATGAGGGATCATCTTACAATGCTACCAAAAGCGCCAAACTAGCAGTATAAGATGTTAACATCTAGTGTGTAAACTGAGATGATATGGTCCATGCATTTGATCTCTATCATTTGCATCGTGGTATGATCTCTATCATTCCTTTGTGTGTAAGGCCAAGGTCTATGGAACTTACATGTTGAATGTGTTGTAAGAGTATCTATCATACATCTACTTACAACAATACCATATCAATACACTAGCCTAGCAACGATCTAAACTAGACGCCTCTAATTTATCAATTGCAAGTTTTACGTGGCTTAGGGCTTTCGGAGATAGAACCGTTCTCACCTACGAACATGAACCACATTGAGGATAACCAAGTTATTAGCAACTCGTTGTAAATTAGATATTGACTATAGTAGGAGAGATAGACACCCGCTAGCCACTTATGCAAAACAAGTTGCATGTCAGTCGTGGAACCGGTCTCATGTACGATGACATGTAAGGTTGGTCCGGGCCGCTTCATCCCACTATGCCACTAATACATTGCAAATGTATCTAAAAATTTTGATGTTCCATGCTTGGTTTTATCCACTTTCTTGTGTTTTGTTCCAACTTTGGAGTACTTTTCATATGATTTCTTGGACTAACCTATTAACAAGAGCCACAGTGTCAGCTGCCTGTTTTCTGCTGTTTTTGGTTCCAGGAAAGTCAGAAAATGAATATTATCGGAATTGGACGGGACAAAAGCCAAAGTGCCTATTTTTCTAGAAGTGATCAAGTGCCAGAATACGAGACGGAGAAGGGCCAGGGAGCCACCACACCACCTGGCCGCGCGGCCAGGCCTGGCCCGCGCCAGGGGGTGGTGTGGCCGCTCCCGGCACCCCCTCAGCCTCTCCTTCTGCCTATATATTGCCCTCGAGACGAAAACCCTAAGTACCCAATCAAAAATCCACGAAAGAGTCTGTAGCGGACGTCATCTCCATCCCTAGATCGGGAGGGATCTGAAGCTCTTCCCGGCACCCTGCCGGAGAGGGGAATTCAACCTGGAGGCCTTCTTCATCACCATGCAAGCCTCCGGTGTGATGCGTGAGTAGTTCATCCTTGGACTACGGATCCATGTAGTAGCTAGATGGCTGGTTCTCCTCCTTTGTGCTTTCATGTTTAGATCTTGTGAGCTCCGTTCATGATCAAGATCATCTATTTGTAATTCATACATGTTGTGTTTGCGGGGATCCGATGGATATTGAGATGCTATTTCAGATTGATTATTGATTCTATCATGACTTTGTTATTTGAGATCTTGCATGCTTTCCGTTGTTAGTAGCTATCTCGGCCAAGTAGATGCTAGCAACTCCAAGAGTTAGTATTTATGCTCGATAGTGGGTTCATGCCTCTGGTAATCTGGGGAAGTGACATAAATCTCTAAGGTACTAGATGTGCTATTGCTACTAGGGAGAAAACAACAATCCTTTGTTTATAGAACAATCGTATTGTTTACTTTACACGTAGTTCGTAAAGCAATAATCTGTTGCTTGCAACTTAATACTGGAGGGGGTTCAGATGATAACTTGAAGGTGGATTATTAGTCATAGATGCAGTTGGATGGCGGTCTATGTATTATGTTGTAATGCCCAATCAAGTCTCAAAGGAGTCAAGATGATTAGTATATGCATGTATTGCTTTCTCAGTGTTTGTCAATTGCCCCGCTGTAATTTGTTCAACCAGCATGTTATCTATCTAAGGAGAGCCACCTCTAGTGAACTATGGATCCCGGTACTTTTTCTTTACATACAATCTATAAATTGTTCCTGCTTTGTGTTTACTTTCTGCAAACTTTTACTTCTTGCCATTCGATACGTTTAATCCTTTGTTTTCTGCAAAACACGGTGAGATTGACAACCTCATCGCAAGTTGGGGAAAAAGTTATGTGGTCGTGTTGTGCAGGTCTCCACGTTGCTACTAGCACCGGTAGTGCGCCCTGCCAAAGCTCAGCTAGTAATATCTTTGGGGTGTTTCCTTGCTCCTACTGGTTCGATTAAACCTTGGTTTCATAACTGAGGGAAAACTTACTGATGTGTTCATCATACCTTCCTCTTGGGGTTCCCAACGAGCTCTACGTCGAAAGTCGAGCGCATCAAGATCTTTTCTGGCGTCGTTGCCGGGGAGTCAAGGACATCTTCACAAGGGGAATCCCTCATAACCAATCTCTGTACATTGTTGTTTTCTATTTTTCTTAGTTTCTTTTTGCTTTGTTTGCTTGTTTTGTTCTTCAAAAAACACAAAAAAAATAGTTTGTTTTGCTTTCTTATTCAAAAACACACCAAAATTAGTTCCTATCCTAAGTTGTCACTATGTCTAGCCTTGCTCCAATCACTATGTCACCCGAGGATATGATTTTCACTTTTAAACAAGGAATTGAGGAAAGTTTTAAGGAAGCTTGGTCTAGAATCTCCAATCTACATGAAAAAACAGAGCCTAAAATGACTCAAAGCTTGTTCCTTAGCAATTTTTACCTTGGAATTGCTCTTTTCTATAGATATGCTTTGGATGCTGTTGTGGGAGGAGATTTCCTCCATTGTAATGAGGATGATGCTATTAATGCTATAAAGAAATTGATCCTCACTTACAACTTTCCTAGCCAAACTGATACTCCTTTCGCAAAAATATTTGCTAGGTTGGACACTCTTGAGGCTAGCATTACTAGATTAGAGAGTTGCTATAATACGCTTAGGGAGCATCACGATTATGTTCCAAAAAACTCTGAACCATCAAAGTGGTTCCCTACACTAAATATTGAGATGAACACTGAAACTTTTCAAGCTCGCTGTGATATCATGTCTGAATTTTTCCTTATGCCCAAAGATATTTATGAATCTCTGAATACTTGGGGGCTCATTGAAGGAGGAAAATAAATATCTCTTACTAATAATACTACCATATTACCTCTTGGAATAGCTGAAGGAGTGTTTACAAAGATCCTTGGGAAAACGATTTCTATTGATTATCTTGTTATTGAATGTGCAGGAAAAGGACAAATTACACTTGGAAGGTCCCTATTAGAACTCCTTGGAGCAATAATAGATGTGGGAAAGGGGACCATGCACCATTCTTGTCCACCAAACAATCATATTTTCCCCAAGGTTAAGAATAAAAGTAAGAGAGGTAAGGGCAAGAAAGTTGGTTTTAATGCTTCTTCATTTGAGAAAACTTGATTCTTTCTTTGCTTCTTATGCCTAACTTAAAGGCGTTAAAGAAAAGTACTTATTGGGAGATAACCCAAAAGTTTTAGATGAGTCTTGGAAGTTATTACCTCTGTAATAACCTCTCCTTATCCTTTTTATTTGCTTTTTGTGCCAAGAGTAACCTCTAATGAGAGTGAAGTAATGATTGGGAAAGTTGTTGTCCCGAAACAGATTTATGTGCTTCACCGTAAAAATTTGTGACAGATATGTATGTCGGATTGATCTGTAATTTTTCGTGCTTCTGCCCCAGGTTGTTATAGAACTTTCGTTAGTTCAACACTTTTTGATTTGAGCAACAGAAGGTCTTCGAAAAAATTCGTCTTTACCTGCTGGTCTGTTTTGACAGGTTTCTGCCATTTTCTGCATTTGCTTCTTGTTAGTTCCTTCTTAAGTTCTTTTGGGGAATTGAGCTTTTTGAGGGAAGTGCTAAAGTAGTCAGTGTTCTAATGGAATTTTATTTGGTGTTAGAACTAAACCTTGAGACTTATTTATCTTAAGTGCACTAATGTTGCTAATGAGATTGTGTGAAGTTTTGTATGAAGGAAAAGTTTCAGGTGTATGGAAGGAATGAGTAATGAGATGAAGGATGGACTAAATCTCAAGCTTGGGGATGCCACGCATGTCACCCCAAGAAATATCCAAGAAGTACAAGCGTCAAAGCTTGGGGATGCCGAAGGCATCCCCTTCTTCATCAATAAAAATCCCAGGTTTCTTCCAAACGCTTCATTTTTATTGTTTCATGCATAGTTGTCTTTTTCTTGGAGCGTCTTCTTTTTTGTTTTTGGTTTTGGTTTTTCATTTTCTTTGGTTTGCTTAGTTTTCTGAATAAATTGGTTGGACCCCCTCTTTCATACATTTGGTTTGCAAATAGTTTGGTTTGGTTTGGTTTGGAAAAGAGTAGGAAAGTTCATACTTATGTGGTAAAAAGAGCTCATTTTTTACTGTGGCCTATTCTTTGTCATGCCATACTTGATAGTGTTTTGGCTTTATGCTTAGTATTCTTTGCTATAGCATGACTTGTTATAAACAATTGAGATTTCTGAATGTGCCTTGGATGAATCATGCGTTGTTTTAGCATATTAAAGCATAATATAGTGGTATTCTCCTTTGATGCTTTATTTGGGTTGACTTGGCACATGCTCACACCATGTTATGACTATCGCAAGTCACCATAGCCTTTATGATCCTTTAGTTTTCAACTTGTAGTATCACTTTATGCTTTGATCAATGATGTTTTGTCACTCTGCATGATTATGGCCATTATTGCTCTCTTAGTTTGTCGCTCCCAGTCTTTTGCTAGCCTCCACAACAAAGTATGAGTTCCACACATGCATCCAACTCCCTAAACCAAGTTATTCCAAAGAGTCCACCATACCTACCTAATAGCTTATGCTATTCCAAGTACATTCATGCTTTTGTTTACCTTCCACCTGTTATGAGAAAACTAGTGATTAAAGCTCTCACGAACTAGATGGCACACTTTACTTTACTTGCCCTTAATAAACTTGAACCATTGTGTCTTCTATGTTGTATATGCTTGCACTTATTTGTCAGGAATTAGCAGAACCATGCTTTCATGGGGAACGCTTTCAACATTGCACTTGGTACTTGTACCTAGTTGATATCATGCTCTTTTGTATATGGATGTCGTCGGTGTGAAATGAAAGGGGAGCTTGTAAGTCCATGGAGTTATGTATATGTGTTAGAGAAACGCCTGGGCCGCTGGTCTAATCCATGCTGACATGGTGGAAACCTGCAGCGTAACCATAATTAGCTGTCTTATAAAAAAGAGTCTTATATTGAGAAAAAAAAGAGAAAAGAAAAAAAAGATACTATGAAAAGAGGAAAGAGAGAAAAAAGCACCATATTCCCATGGTAAATAAGAAGAATGTTGAGATGCTCGTTGTCTGCTTGCCATGTCATTTTGATATGGGGATTCTTCCGTATCATCGGGCAAGGGGTACCCCGTTGGCGGTTCTCTATGATACACATGTACTTACGATGACAAGAACTTACCGGTGACTAAACTTAAGTAGCATGAGGAGCAGCCCTCGTATACAAGGGACATGAGATTTCTGACTTATACTTCGTCAAGCATGTACACCATAGTTTGTTCACTTTAACCTTAATCACTTCAAGATGCTTATGATAGGGGCAATGAGAGCTGAAAGCTATAAGTACCATAATTTTTGGAAGCTCTTTATGAGACTTGAATCCCTACTTCCTTTTACAAAAGGCTTTTCTTCCACCATTATATTAAGTCTCCACCTTCTATCTTTATGCACCTACTTTGAGAGCATAGTGGCCATTCTTAGTTCTATGTGCATTGTCCCAAGACTAGTTGATTGATGCATAACTTGTTATTGCTTGTTTTAAACTATTGTATCTAGTGACTCTTATGAACTTTGAAGGTGTCCTATGCATTTATAATTGCTACTCTATTGAGGGACATGCTGAATACTATTATGCTATGTTTTCTTTATGTGAAACAAACAAACGTCTTGCAAAGCATTTTTATTCATGAATCTTTTGTTTGTGCCTTTTCATGTTGCATCATAGTTTCTTTGCTTATTGCTAGAACTTTGCCTTTCATGTTATGATTGAACTACTATGATCCCAGCTTTGAATGTTTTGCAAATACTTTGATCAAGTCTTTGATGGTGCATGTCACCTCAAAAATTATTCTTTCTTTTTATCACTTACCTACTCGAGGACGAGCAGGAGTTAAGCTTGGGGATGTTGATACATTGCAAATGTATCTATAATTTTTGAGTTTCCATGCTTGGTTTTATCCACTTTCTTGTGTTTTGTTCCAACTTTGGAGTACTTATCATATGATTTCTTGGACTAACCTATTAACAAGAGCCATAGTGCCAGCTACCTGTTTTCTGCTGTTTTTGGTTCCAGGAAAGTCAGAAAATGAATATTCTCGGAATTAGACAGGACAAAAGCCAAAGTGCCTATTTTCCGGAAGTGATCAAGTGCTAGAATACGAGACGGAGAAGGGCCAGGGAGCCACCACACCACCTGGCCGCGTGGCTAGGCCTGGCCCGCGCCAGCGGGTGGTGTGGCCGCTCCCGGCACCCCCTCGGCCTCTCCTTCCGCCTATATATTGCCCTCGGGACGAAAATCCTAAGTACCCGATCAAAAATCCACGAAAGAGTCTGTAGCCGCCGTCATCTCCATCCCTAGATTGGGAGGGATCTGAAGCTCTTCCTGGCACCCTGCCAGAGAGGGGAATTCACCCTAGAGGCCTTCTTCATCGCCATGCAATCCTCCGGTGTGATGCGTGAGTAGTTCATCCTTGGACTACGGATCCATGTAGTAGCTAGATGGATGGTTCTCCTCCTTTGTGCTTTCATGTTTACGTCTTGTGAGCTCCGTTCATGATCAAGATCATCTATTTGTAATTCATACATGTTGTGTTTGCGGGGATCCGATGGATATTGAGATGCTATTTCAGATTGATTATTGATTCTATCATGTCTTTGTTATTTGAGATCTTGCATGCTTTCCGTTGTTAGTAGCTATCTTGGCCAAATAAATGCTAGCAACTCCAAGAGTTAGTATTTATGCTCGATAGTGGGTTCATGCCTCTGGTAATCTGGGGAAGTGACATAAATCTCTAAGGTACTAGATGTGTTGTTGCTACTAGGGAGAAAACCACAATCCTTTGTTCATAGAACAATCGTATTGTTTACTTTACACGCAGTTCGTAAAGCAATAATCTGTTGCTTGCAACTTAATACTGGAGGGGGTTCGGATGATAACCTGAAGGTGGATTATTATTCATAGATGCAGTTGGATGGCGGTTTATGTATTATGTTGTAATGCCCAATCAAGTCTCAGAGGAGTCAAGATGATTAGTATATGCATGTATTGCTTTCTCGGTGTTTGTCAATTGCCCCACTGTAATTTGTTCACCCAGCATGTTATCTATCTAAGGAGAGCCACCTCTAGTGAACTATGGATCCCGGTCCTTTTTCTTTACATACAATCTATAAACTATTTCTACTTTGTGTTTACTTTCTGCAAACTTTTACTTCTTTCCATTCGATACGTTTAATCCTTTGTTTTCCGCAAAACACGGTGAGATTGACAACCTCATCGCAAGTTGGGGACAAAGTTCTGTGGTTGTGTTGTGCAGGTCTCCACGTTGCTACTAGCACCGGTAGTGCGCCCTGCCAAAGCTCAGCTAGTAACACCTTTGGGGTATTTCCTTGCTCCTACTGGTTCGATTAAACCTTGGTTTCATAACTGAGGGAAAACTTACTACTGTGCTCATCATACCTTCCTCATGGGGTTCCCAATGAGCTCTACGTCGAAAGTCGAGCGCATCAGCCACCAATATCCAAAATACATAGAAGATGCAATATCATGATCATCATCGCCCACATATAAACATATGTGTACTGCCTGTGCAAAGCACCTACGCATAGATCAGGCTCTGATACCACTGTTGGGTCCGCAGCATAGAAAACAAAAAAATTCCTATGATGTGAACTACACGCCAAGATCTATCTACTAGGTACAGAGCAATGGGTGGACATACATCCAACAAGAACTTACCCTGGAGGACAACGAGTTTTGTTAACGAGTAGGAACTCGTGGTTGATGTAGTCGTACACTTGCCGATCTCAAGATCGTGAGGAAGTCCGAGCGTCGCAACTCAGCAGCGCATCCGTACTCGCACACACATTCAAGCCACCGGACAACCTCCACCTCCTCGCTCCAGCGATCCAGCAGAAGCAGCAACTCCTTCCAGACGAAATGCCACCGGGAACATGTATCTCGCTAATCCGAGACCATGGGGGAATAATTCTAGAGGGGGAGAGAGATCCTTCACAAGGAGGTGTGTGGAAGAAGGAGGGAGGGGGTGGCCTTTTATAGGAGGAGGGGGTCCCCCTTCACCATGGCCAGCGCCCACGAGGTTCCCCTTCACCTCCTCCATTCATGTGGTGGTAACCCCTCCACATTAAAATGCCTCTTCACATTCCCTTTTAAAGTCTCCACTTTAAATGCATTAAATTTATCCAAATTTAATGCTCTCTCATTTAATAAAACTCTTTTATTATTTTTATTCAGAATTTTGTTAATTACTTTAATTAACAAACATTCACATATAACCCATATAACCCCTTGCAATATTTCAATATCACATGCAGAACTACTTTCTGCAATTTCACTCGAAACAATTTCCAGTTTCTATCGAAACAATTCCTGCGCTTTGCAATTCTTTCGTCTGAAACATATGTGCTCCAAAATAGTGTCCGGTAACTCTTAAGTGTGTCACCCTATGGTTCGGGAATAATGCAGACATGACCGACACCCCTCTCCGATCAATAATCAGCAGCGGGACCTAGAGATCCGTACTGACTCCTACACATTCAACGATGACTTCTGTTATCGTGAGAACCTTTAACGCTAGTAACTAAATCCCTTTGTCTCGCGATATATTATATGTCTGAGATTCGATCATCGGTATCTCCATACCTAGTTTGATCTCGTTACCGACATGCACTCTTTTCTCGTTCCCGTGATATAACATTCTAGTGATCACATCACTTGCTTGCAAGCTATTTCAATGTGATATCACCGAGAGGGCCCAGAGCATATCTATCCGTCATCGGGATTGACAAATTCCACTCTTGATCCATGAGCCTCAACATAACACCTTAGTAGCACTAAACCCATCCTTATAGTCACCCTGTTATGGTGTGACGTTTGATGTTATCAAGATACTCTTCCGGTGTTAGCAATTAACATGATCTCATGGTCTAAGGATAAAGATTACTTCGTATGATGTTATAGCAATATAAACATATTGACTTTGATCGTAATGCTATACTTCGGATGAATGTTCATCACATCATTCAACTAATGTTGTGACCTTGTTATTAACAACATCCAATGTCCATGATCAGGAAACCTTGATCATCTTGTTCATCAACAAGCTAGTCTATAAGAGAGGTATAACTAGGAACCCTTTTTGTTTATTAAACACACATGTATTGATGTTTCCGATCAATACAATTATTGCATGAAAAATAAACATTTATCATAAACATGGAATAAGATAATAACCACTTTATTATTGTTTCTCGGGCATATTCCCTTCAGTCTCCCACTTGCACTAGAGTCAATAATCTAGTTTGAAAAACTTTGCGTATTAAACACCTATGGCTTTTTGGTGTTGCATATACGCTATTGCTAGTGGTTAACATAATCTTCAGATCTGACAGTTTCAGGTCCGTGTGTATTTGCATGTCTTTGCGTCTCTACGCATCACTCATTCTCAAATGAGATGGCATTGTATAAATTTGGTCCTTTGGTGAGACCTTTAGTTCGTTCGGGTTAAAATATGTTGATATTATTGTCACACAATATATCTTCATAGTATTAGCCCACATTGAACCACACCTAGTTTGATAACAAACTACTTAATACAAATGCCCTCCTATGCTGCTACTATAGCAGTCATATACTTAGCCTTTTTTTGTAGTATCCGTCACAATGTCTCAACTTTGGAACTCATCCAAATCCATCATGGAACATCCTTTCCATTACATTGTGCCACCCATAGTCTAAATTGAGATAAATTTAATTTGTATCTTGTGACAAAACTAGTATCAATGTAACACTTTACAATGAACTATCTTTAACTATTTGTCACTTATACATGATATACTCTTAGTTCTTCCAAAGCTCATAAGAATATCTTTACTATTGTCCAATGATCATCGTATGAATCATTCTGGTATATGCTCATAACATTTAGAGAATAGGACATTCTGGATATATACATATCATGGTATAATCGATCAAAATCTTCATGTGATTTTACTCACCAAGTGTTGAAACACTTGAATTTTGACACAATCCTTTACATGCAGCAAGAACCTTTCTTGTTGTTTCCATATCGAACCCTTTCAATATCTCATATATGTATGTCTGGCATAACCATATTAGCGCCTCAATCTATCCATATAGATATTGATGCCAAATATTCCGGTTTTGCCCAAATCTTTCATCGAAATCTAATTTTAATGAAATTCTTAACTTGTGTCAATACAAGATACATCATTTCCAATCAACAATATGTCCTCTACATAATGTATTAGAAATATGTCTCAGCGCTCCCACTTAATTTCTTGCAAATGCAAGCATCTTCATCATCTCTGATGAATTCAAACTCTTTTAACAGTTTCATCATGGTGAAGAATCCAACTCCACTATGCTTACTTCAACTATTGAAGTTTGCATGCCCTTGTAGCACCTTTTGAATTAACAAAACCCTTCGGACCATGTCATGTACACGTCCTAGGTAACCGTTCTATTAGAAGAACCTTGTTTTGTTTATTCAACTACCATATACCAAATTATATGTAGTGGTTGCTACATTCATCCGTCAAGACTATATATCGCTATGAAAGATCAAATATTGTCATAGTCAACTCCTTGAACATTGTCGTAAACTTGTTTTCGACATGTCGACTATTTCATAGATGTTAAACATCCATTTCTTATTTCTTTATAGATCCAAACACGACCGATAGGCTTCATGCCTTTCTGGAGGGTCTTCCATGTACAGAAACTTGATTTCTCGAGTATGGATACTATCACGGATTCTATGACTTCTAGTCGTTTATGGAGTCAGGGCCCATCATCGCTTCTTTGCATTTAGTCGGTTCATCATTGTCAAAACAATAACGACTTGCTTATCAAATCACACTATTTGATTCTTACCGACCCACACGGTTCAATAGGAACTCTAATCGTCGAGATCACACCCTTTGTAATCACGGGAGCCATGGGCATTGTGGCCGCCACCGGGACACTTTCCGGCGCTGCGCTACTTAGCACATATAGCTAAGGTTCAACAACCTTATCAAAGTTCTATTGTCCTTCCACTTAACTTTTCGCGAAAAATTCCTTCTCAAGAAACTTGACGTTCCAAGTAACAAACTCTTTTGTCCTTGGTGTTATGGAGAAATTCCCAACAAATTCTTTTGGGATAACCTACAAAGACATACTTTATCCAACTTTGGTTGTAAACATTTTACTTATGCATAGCATACCAAAATTTAAGAAAAGACAATTCGGGTTTTATCCCAAACCATAACTTAAATGGTGTCATTTCAACGGATCACGATGGTGCTCTTTTCAGTGTAAAAGCGCTAGTCTCTAAAGCTTCAATCCTTAAAACATAATGGCAGTTTTATAAATGACACCTTTGATCTTTCCATGTCAAACATGGTTTGATTTCATCTCTCGAATATGCCATACTCCTATGGTTTATCGGGAAACACAAATCATGGAACAATTCCTCAAATCTTAGGTGTTTTTTCTAAACATGTAACTCAAATATCTTCCTTTATGATCGAATCATAAACTCTTTATTTTCTTGTTACAATGATTTTCCACTTCATCTTGAAAGTCTTTGAACAACTTTCAAATGTTTCATACTTCTTCCTTATTAAGTAAATATATAGATATATTCACTTAAATTTCTGGAGAAAGCATATGAAGCAAAAAGATTCATCGCATATGGCTACACGTAATGGACTATGCACATCAGCATGTACAATTTCCAATAAGCTAGTCATTCGTTCCTCTTTGGCCTATGAACGTAGTTTCAATTATCTTGAGGAAAGTTTCACAAGCATCAATTGATCAAAATCAAAGACTCCAAAAATCCATCAACATGGATTTTCTTCATGTTTTCTTTCCAATATAATTTAAACAGCGATGTCACTTCATAAGTGACCTTTCAATCATTTGTCTTGCGGCATTTTAGCAATAGTGTTTATGGATGTGATTTCTCCCACTAGACTTGTAGAAGTTCATCCATCCTTTATGGAATATGGTAATTATTTGAACAGACATTGTTCTCATAATACCGGAACAAAATAACAATTATTTAAAAAAATCTTGAAGGCTAGGTTTTGATGACAATGAAAAAACACAATAACACTTTATTTGTTTTCGATGAACATCATCACTTATTCTCTTGCTAGTTACTTAGGCCATTGCAGTTCATAAATTGTGTTGTCCTGTATGACACTTCATAACAACCAATTCGGTATCCAATACCGGTATCCAATACCTAAGAACCACATTGTTTAATAAGCAAGGAATACAACCATAACATGTATATCTTCTATATACCCAAGTTGGACATCTCCAACCTTTTATTTTCTTCCAAATATTTTATAGATTCTCTTTCAGCAATTCCTTTTCTTTTAAAAGAATCTATCAACATCAATAGTGGTGTCATCAACATGACACATGGTACAAAGCTTGTATATAGTATAATACTAATACCTTTGGACTTGCACTTTGAAGTGGATCACCATCATCAAATGTTTGGCATTCTTTCAAAAATCCATTCTTTAGTAATGTATTAGTGTAGTAAACATTTTACTTACATCTTCTATTCATCCTTATCATGACAACTTTCATGATCAAGCTACTATAGCCTATAAGGAAGAATGACGAGTATAATTTTAGTTCCCAAAACCTTTTGGGAGATTCGGATGCCTAGCATCTCCATCCTTCACAAATTCTCATACATTATGAGAACATGTATTTTGCTAAATTATACTCTATCATAATGCAACCAAAAACATTGTTTCAGATATCTCAATATCTTTCACACATGATGGTTTCTGAAACAATTTTCAGCTCCAATATAATCTTGATATTAAAACAACTTTTGGATATCAATAATCATGGAGGCAAACATGATACTTTAGATACTAACATTGGAATTCTTACTCTTGATTTAATACTACTTATTAAACTTCATGGAGTAAATAGAGCTTGCTGAAAGTTTGCAATAGGTCTTCTAAATTTTAAATTGACATTCAAAAACAATACGATGCCAGTTCGTAAAGTAAATATCCAGAATTCTATAGTTCTATTATCTCAAATAAAAACTAAGCATAAGGTAGTGAACAGACGCCAATGACTACAACAAATTATGCAAATTCACTTCGATTTAGTTTATGACAAATTTAGTTCGTCTAATCCAAATTAGAAATGAACTCCCACTCAAAAACGACATCCCTCATGCCTTTTTGGTGATTACATGAACCAAATCCACTACACCAAGTTCGATCATCACGTGAGTCGGTGTAGCTTCAAAGGCGAGCATCAATATGGGCATCATATCAACTATATGACTCATGCTTAACCTTTCGGTCCGTGTTCCGAGGCCATGTATGTACATGCTAGGCTCGCCAAGTAAGAACCTTAGTACTCGCGTGTGTAAAACTGTCTTACACCCGTTGTATGAAAGCGTAGAGTCTAGTACACCCGATCATCACGTGATGTCTCGAAACACGATCCATAGAACGGTGCATACTCAAGGAAGAACACATTTTATCTTGATATCTAAATGAGTGATCATCTTACAATGCTACCAAAAGCGCCAAACTAGCAGTATAAGATGCTAACATCTAATGTGTAAACTGAGATGATATGGTCCATGCATTTGATCTCTATCATTTGCATCGTGGTATGATCTCTATCATTCCTTTGTGTGTGAGGCCAAGGTCTATGGAACTTACACGTTGAATGTTTTGTAAGAGTATCTATCATACATCTACTTACAACAATACCATATCAATACACTAGCCTAGGAACGATCTAAACTAGACGCCTCTAATTTATCAATTGCAAGTTTTACGTGGCTTAGGGCTTTCGGAGATAGAAACGTTCTCACCTACGAACATGAACCACAACGAGGATAACCAAGTTATTAGCAACTCGTTGTATATTAGATATTGACTATAGTAGGAGAGACAGACACCCGCCAGCCACTTATGCAAAAGAAGTTGCATGTCAGTCGTGGAACCGGTCTCATGTACGATGAGATGTAAGGTTGGTCCGGGCCGCTTCATCCCACTATGCCACCAATATCGAAAATATGTAGAAGATGCAATAACCTGATCATCATCGCCCACATATAAACATATGTGTAGTACCCGTGCAAAGCACCTACGCATAGATCAGGGTCTAATACCACTGTTGGGTCCGCAGCATAGAAAACAAAAAAATTCCTACGATGTGAACTACACGCCAAGATCTATCTACTAGGTACAGAGCAACGGGTGGACATACATCCAACGAGAACTTACCCTCAAAGACAACGAGTTTTGTTAACGAGTAGGAACTCGTGGTTGATGTAGTCGTACACTTGCCGATCTCAAGATCGTGAGGAAGTCCGAGCGCCGCAACTCAGCAGCGCATCCATACTCGCACACACGTTCAAGCCACCGGACAACCTCCACCTCCTCGCTCCAGCGATCCAGTGGAAGCAGAAACTCCTTCCAGGCAAAATGCCACTGGGAACATGTATCTCGCTAATCCGAGACCATGGGGGAATAATTCTAGAGGGGGAGAGAGATCCTTCACAAGGAGGTGTGTGGAAGAAGGAGGGAGGGGTGGCCTTTTATAGGAGGAGGGGTGCCCCTCCACCATGGCCGGCGCCCAAGGGGTGCCCCTTCACCTCCTGCATTCATGTGGTGGTAACCCCTCCACATTAAAATGCCTCTTCACATTCCCTTTTAAAGTCTCCACTTTAAATGCATTAAATTTCTCCAAATTTAATGCTCTCTCATTTAATAAAACTCTTTTATAATTTTTATTCAGAATTTTGTTAATTACTTTAATTAACAAACATTCACATATAACCCATATAACCCCTTGCAATATTTCAATATCACATGCAGAACCACTTTCTGCAATTTCACCTGAAACAATTTCCGGTTTCTATCGAAACAATTCCTGCGCTTTGCAATTCTTTCCTCTGAAACATGTGTGCTCCAAAATGGTGTCCAGTAACTCTTAAGTGTGTCACCCTATGGTTCGCGAATAATGTAGACATGACCGAGACCCCTCTCCGATCAATAATCAGCAGCGGGACTTGGAGATCCGTACTGACTCCTACACATTCAACGATGACTTCTGTGATCATGAGAACCTTTAATGCTAGTAACTAAATCCCTTTGTCTCGCGATATATTACATGTCCGAGATTCGATCATCGATATCTCCATACCTAGTTTGATCTCGTTACCGACATGCACTCTTTTCTCGTTCCCGTGATATAACATTCTAGTGATCACATCACTTGCTTGCAAGCTATTTCAATGTGATATCACCGAGAGGGCCTAGAGCATATCTATCCGTCATCGGGATTGACAAATTCCACTCTTGATCCATGAGCCTCAACATAACACCTTAGTAGCATAGAACCCATCTTTATAGTCACCCTGTTACGGTGTGACGTTTGATGTTATCAAGATACTCTTCCGGTGTTAGCAATTAATATGATCTCATGGTCTAAGGATAAAGATTACTTCGTATGATGTTATAGCAATATAAACATAATGAATTTGATCGTAATGCTATACTTCGGATGAATGTTCATCACATCATTCAACTAATGTTGTGACCTTGTTATTAACAACATCCAATGTCCATGATCAGGAAACCTTGATCATCTTGTTAATCAACAAGCTAGTCTATAAGAGAGGTATAACTAGGAACCTTTTTTGTTTATTAAACACACATGTATTGATGTTTCCGATCAATACAATTATAGCATGCAAAATAAACATTTATCGTAAACATGGAATAAGATAATAACCACTTTATTATTGCCTCTCGGGCATATTCCCTTCAAAAGGGGAGGCCGAGGGGATGCCGGAGGCGGCCAGACCACCCCTGGCGCGGGCCTGGCTGGTCCACGCGGCCAGGTGGTGTGGCGGGCCCCTGGCCCCTCTCCTTCTCATACTCTGGCTCCTTGTGTCCCTCGATGAAAAACTGACTTTGGCTTTTGTCCTGTCCAATTCCGAGAATATTCATTTTCTGACTTTCCTAGAACCAAAAACAGGTAGCTGGCACTGTGGCATCTTGTTAATAGGTTAGTCCAAGAAAGTGTATAGAAAGTACTCCAAAGTGTGGACAAAACATAAGAAATTAGATAAAACCAAGCATGGAACATCAAAAATTATGGATACGCTAGCAACGTATCAACATCCCCAAGCTTAACTCCTGCTCGTCCTTGAGTAGGTAAGTGATAAAAAGAAAGAATAATTTTTGAGGTGACATGCACCATCACAAACTTGATCAAAGTATTTTAATAGGTTAGTCCAAGAAAGTGTATAGAAAGTACTCCAAAGTGTGGACAAAACATAAGAAATTAGATAAAACCAAGCATGGAACATCAAAAATTATGGATACGCTAGCAACGTATCAACATCCCCAAGCTTAACTCCTGCTCGTCCTTGAGTAGGTAAGTGATAAAAAGAAAGAATAATTTTTGAGGTGACATGCACCATCACAAACTTGATCAAAGTATTTGTAAAACATTATTAGCTAGGATCATAGTACTTCAATCATAACATGGAAGACAAAGTTTTAACAATAAGACAAAGCAACTATGCTACAACATGAAAAGGCACAAACAAAAGATGCATGAATAACAATGCTTTGCAAGACGTTTGTTTGTTTCACATAAAGAAAACATAGCATAGTGGCATTCAGCTTGTCCCTCATAGAGTAGCAAACATAAATGCATAGGACACCTTCAAAGTTCATAAGAGTGACTAGATACAAATAGTTTAAAACAAGCAATATCAAAGCTATGCATCAATCAACAAGTCTTGGGACAATGCACATAGAACTAAGAATGGCCACTATGCTCTCAAAGTAGGTGCATAAAGATAGAAGGTGGAGACTCAACATAAAAGTAAAAGAAAGGCCTTCATAGAATGAAGTAGGGATTCAAGTTTCATAAAGAGCTTCCAAAAATTATGGTACTTATTAGCGTTCAGCTCTCATTGCCCCTATCATAAGCATCTTGAAGGTGATTAAGGTCAAAGTGACACAACTAAGAGGATATGCTTGACAAGTTATAAGCTAAAATCTCATGCGCCTTACTTACGAAGACCGAACCTCATGCTACTCAACTTTAGTCACAAGTAAGCTCTTGTCATTGTAAGTACATATGTATCATAGACAACCGCCAACAGGGCACCCCTTGCACATGATACAGGAGCTATCCCATAATCAAAATGACAAGGCAAGCAGACAATGAGCATCTCAGCGATCTTTTTATTTGCTATTTGCATAGGTTTTTATTGAGGATGCTTCATAGAGTGCTCATTATGGTTATGCTGCAAGTTTACACCATGATTAGGCATGGCTTAGGCTAGCGGCCCGGGCGTTTCTCTAACACAAATACAAACTCCATGATCTTACAAGTTCCCCTTTAATTTCACACTGCCGGGATCCATAAGCAAAAGGACATGATATCAATGGGGTACAAAGTACAGGTGCAATGTTGAAAGCGTTCCCCATGATACATGGTTCTGCTAACTTCAACTTATAAAGCGCAAGTATATACGAAACAAAGATGGATGCAATGGTTCAAGTTTATGAAATGCAAGAAAGTAAAGTGTGCCATCAAGTTCGTGAGAGCTTTAATCACTAGTTTTCTCATAACAAGTTTAATTCGGAAGGTAGATAAAAACATGAATGTACTTGGAATAGCATATGCTAATAGGTAGGTATGGTGGACACTTTGGAATAACTTAGTTTTAGGAGTTGGATGTATGAGTGGAACTCATACTTGGTTATGGAGGATAGCAAAAGACTAGGAGCGACCAACTAAGAGAGCAATAATGGCCATAATCATGCAGAGCGACAAAACATCATTAATCAAAGCATAAGTGATACTAAAAGTCGAAAACTAAAGGATCATAAAGGCTATGGTGACTTGGGATAGTCATAACATGGTGTGAGCATGCGCCAAGTCAACCCAAATAAAGCATCAAAGGAGAATACCACAATAATATGCTTTAATATGCTAAAACAACGCATGATTCTTCCAAGGCACATTAAGCAATTTCAATTGTTTATAACATGTCATGCTACATCAAAGATCACTAAGCATAAATCCAAAACAATATCGAGCATGGCATGACAAAGCATAGGCCACAGTCAAAAAGAAGTTCTCTTTACCACTTAAGCATGAACTTTCCTACTCTTTTCCAATCCAAACCAAACTATTTGAAAACCAATGTATGAAAGAGGGGGTCCAACCAATTTATTCAAGCAAACTAAGAAAACCAAGCAAATGAAAACCAAAACGAAAAAGAAGACGCTCCAAGAACAACACAACTGTGCATGAAACAATAAAAATGAATTGTTTGGAAAGAACCTGGGATTTTTATTGATGAAGAAGGGGATGCCTTGGGTATCCCCAAGCTTTGATGCTTGTACCTCTTGAATATTTCTTGGGGTGATACGCGTGGCATCCCCAAGCTTGAGCTTTAGTCCATCCTTCATCTCATTACTCATTCCTTCCATACACCTGAAACTTTTCCTCATACAAAACATCACACAATCTTTATTAGCAACATTAGTGCACTCAAGATAATAAGGTTTTAGGTTCAGTTTCAACACCAATAAAACTTCCATTAAAACATAAGATACTGTAGCACTTCCCTCAAAAATCTCAATTCCCCAAAAGAACTTAAAAAGGAACCAACAAGAAGCAAATGCAAATAATGGCCGAAATCTGTCAAAACAGACCAGCGGGTAACAACCAATTTTTTATAAAATCTTATGTTGCTCAAATCTAAAAGTGTTGAACTAACGAAAGTTATATAACAACCTGGGGCAATACCACAAAAATTTTGTGTTTTTGATAAAGAAACAAGCAAACAAAGCAAAAATATACTAAGAAAAACAAAAATAACAAAGTAAAGAGATTGGTTATGAGGGACTCCCCTTGTTAAAATGTCCTTGACTCCCCGGCAACGGCGCCAGAAAAGTACTTGCTGACTCGTGTAATAACGAGCTCGTTGGGGAACCCCAAGAGGAAGGTATGATGAGCATATCAGTAAGTTTCCCTCGGTTATGAAACCAAGGATATCAATCTAGTAGGAGCAAGGAAACACCTCCAAGGTATTGCTAGCTGGACTTTGGCAGGGCACACTACCGGCGCCAGCAGCAACGTGGAAACCTGCACAACACAACCACCAATCTTTGCCCCCAACTTACAGTGAGGTTGTCAATCTCACCGGTTTTGCTGAAAAAAAGGATTAAACGTATTGTGTGGAAGAAAGTAATTGGTTGCAGAAAGTAAACAGAAAGCAGTAAACAGTTGATTGTAGATTGATGATAAAAGAAAGGACCGGGGTCCATAGTTCACTAGTGGTGGCTCTCCTTAAGATAGATGACATGTTGGGTGACCAAATTACAGCGGGGCAATTGACAAACATCGAGAAAGCATACATGCATATACTAATCATCTTGACTCCTTTGAGATTCGATTGGGCATTACAACATTATACATAGACCGTAATCCAACTGCATCTATGACTAATAATCCACCTTCAGGTTATCATCCGAACCCCCTCTAGTATTAAGTTGCAAGCAACAGATAATTGCATTACGCATTGCGTGTAAAGTAAACAATACAATTGTTCTATGAACAAAGGATTGTTGTTTTCTCCCTAGTAGCAATAGCACATCTAGTACCTTAGAGATTTCTGTCACTTCCTCAGATTACTAGAGGCACGAACCCACTATCGAGCATAAATACTAACTCTTGGAGTTGCTAGCATCTACTTGGCCAAGATAGCTTCTAAAAACGGAAAGCATGCAAGATCATAAATAATAAAGACATGATAGAATCAATAATCAATATGAAATAGCATCTCAATATCCATCGGATCCCCGCAAACACAACATGTAGGATTACAAATAGATGATCTTGATCATGAACGGAGCTCACAAGATCTAAACATGATAGCACAAAGGAGAAGAACCGGCCATCGACCCGTAGTCCAAGGATGAACTACTCACGCATCACACTGGAGGCTTGCATGATGATGAAGAAGGCCTCCAGGGTGAATTCTCCCCTCCGACAGGGTGCCGGGAAGAGCTTCAGATCCCTCCCAATCTAGGGATGCAGATGACGGCGGCTACAGACTCTTTCGTTGAATTTTGATCGGGTACTTAGTGTTTCTGTATCGGAGGCATCTTATAGGTGAAATGGGAGGCCGAGGGGTGCCGGAGGCGGCCAGACCACCCCCTGCCACGGGCCAAGCTGGGTCGCACAGCCAGGTGGTGTGGTGGCCCCTGGCCCCTCTCCGTCTCGTACTCTAGCTCCTTGTGTCCCTCGGTGAAAAACTGACTTTGGCTTTTGTCCTGTCCAATTCCGAGAATATTCATTTTTTGACTTTCCTGGAACCAAAAATAGCAGAAAACAGGCAGTTGGCACTGTGGCATCTTATTAATAGGTTAGTCCAAGAAAGTGTATAGAAAGTACTCCAAAGTGTGGACAAAACATAATAAAGTAGATAAAACCAAGCATGGAGCATCAAAAATTATGGATATGTTAGCAACGTATCACCCACGCAAGAAAATTGTTGATGGCAAAGATATCTATACGGCCAAACTATACAGCCGGAATTTTTATTCCCGTCATATAGTTAGTCGTTAAACCATCATTACTCATCAAAAAATAGTTTTCTTCAAGAATACCTTCTAATCCTGAAACTTAGCGAAACACCTTGTTTTCGACAGAAAAATGACAGTTGAAATTATCGACCAAAAACAACATGTATAAAGCAGAATTTCTAGATCTACCTATCTTCTTCTCCTTAACTGGAGGTTCACTATTTGATCTTGACTAAAATGATTAAGCTAGTTTTTGTAGATAAAACTCAAACTTTTATTTTTATACTTATTCTACACTTGTTCAATCGATATTTCTACTACCTTTTGAAAGTTGCATCCACACGGCGCGCTTCCGCAAAAAAATTCTGCGAAAAAGTCGTAGGAACACGATGAACACTATATTCTATAGTTTATTTTATTTATGTGATGGGTGGATCCCATTAAGCATTTTATTAAGGATGGTTGAATAACTCATCCCCTTCTTTGTTCTTGAATTCTTACCTTGGGTTGCCCCTTATCAAAGGCACTGGCCACATGAACTCGTTTTGCCAGTGGAATATATCTTTCTCCTGCTTCTAGCTTCTTTGGAAAATACCGGATGATTTCAGCATCATAAACATTGAAGATTATTTTTCCTTCAACACAATCAACTGATTCTCCTGCAGTACTAAGGAAATCCTCTAGCATTTCAAGAATAATAAAATCAGTGGGAATACCATGCTCATCTATTCTAAGTGAACATCCTCAATCATACCAATGGGTTGTTTAGTTGATTTGTCAGCCATCTGTAAAGTGATAGTAGTAGGGGAATACTCCTGTAATCCTAACCTTTTATAGAGGGAATATGGCATCACACTAAATCCTACACCTAAATCAGACAAGGCATTGTGAATACAAGTTTTGCCAATTGAGCATGACATAGTTGGTATTCCGAGATCTCTCAATTTAGAAAATAGCTTCCCATTAGCGGCATAACTAGTCACCATGGCAATAGTTTCAGTTATTTCTTTCTTTCTACTAAGAATATCACGGAGGAATTTAGAATAGGTGGGAACTTTTATTACATCTGCAAATGGAATTTCCTGACGAAGATCACCAAGTGCTTTTCTGAAAGAACCATAGATTACCTGGTCCAGTGCTTTCTTTTTTTGATCTAGATAAGGAAGCTTTTGCTCACCTTTCTTATTTTTGTCTTTTACCTTTTGTGGGGGATCAGCCTCTTTTGTTACTTTCTTTTGTTGTTGCTTGTCGCTTTTCTTCTTCTCTACTACAACAACTTCATCTTCATTGCTTGTCTCTTTTTCTTCTCTTCGATCAACCGTCTCTGCATTAGAGTCATAACGGTCATCCTATGCATCCTTTTGGTCCTCCTTGGTTTGATCTTGTGTTTCTTGAGCAGTTTCATCTTGAGGATCCACTAGTGTATCATCATCTTGGCTTGCTTTGAGCAAGGCTTTTTATTTTCACTCTTTCTTAGCTTCATATTCGGGTGGTCCTAATGGTCATGTAACAACTGCACCTCTTCTTGTAACATCGTTAGTAGAAACAGGAATATCTATGTCATCTCGAAGAAAAATTTGATAACCAGATGCTATTTGTTCGCACTGAGTTTCAATCATACTAATATACTTGTGAAATAATTTTATTTCTTGGCCAATCTCGTCATAATTTTCCGTGAGTTCTACCAAGATCTTCTTATGTTTAAAAAAATTGTTTAAGTAGGTTATTGTGAGATTTTGTTTGTCAATGCTTTAATTCTTGAAGAACTTTTCTAGTCTCATCTTCTTCAGTAAAAACTTGTAACAAGTCTACTTTGTTTTCCTTACCAAGTTCAGAAGGTATACCTTTTTATTTCATGGTTTTGCGTATTTCAGGCATAAGATCAAGATTTATACGAAGCATCCCTTTTTCTATCTTAGTGTCAACATCAGGATTGTATAAAGAATCATTCTTAGCCCTAGTAGACATCAATTCCAAACATGCTTTAACAGTTAAAGTATTTATTGATCCTCCTACTGATAAATCAAGCAACTCTCTACTTTGAGTATTAAGACCGTGGTAAAATAAATGGCAAATAGTTGATTCGGAGTAGCCATGATTTGGAACTTTATTGATCATTCCAAAGAATCTATCCCAGGCTTGTGGGTAGTTTTCTCCCACATTCTGACTAAAATTGCCTATATTATTTCTTAGTTCAGTTACCTTTTTGAAAGGATTAAACCTGTTTATGAATTTAACAATACAGTTTTCCCAACATTTAATATAATGGCGAGGGAGAGAATATAACCAGCCTAGAGCTTGAGCTTTGAGAGACCAATGAAATAATTTTAGACGAGTGAAATCTCTTGGAAAACCTATTGGTCCAAGTGATGTTATCACATTGTCGAACTCTCTAAGATGTCTTCCTGGGTCTTCATCTTCCCTTCCACTGAAAGATTTTTCCTACAAAATTTTAATAATTCCACCAGCCCAAAGGTAACTGTTTATGGTTGAAGTCTCTGTCACACTCAAATTTGTCAAAGTTCTTCGAGTGAATTGACTGCAAGTGTGAAATAAGAATGAGATTTGGATTAAACTGGATGTATTTAAATAAAACTAAAATGTAAACTTCAGAAATAAAAGCATAAAAGTAAAGAATGATTCGGTTGTTTGTTGTTTTCTGCAGATGACGAAAAAGGCGCGGGGAGATACAGTTCATGGTGATAGTGACTGTGCCAGGTGGACGAGTGATAAATGTAACAATTGTAATCTTATAAGTATATGTGTAGGCGAGCAACCCATAATTAGCCGGAGCTCCTCTTGGTAGATTTCATCCCAGCTTCAATAATCCTACTAGCCTGTTACCAAAACCATGGTCAGACACTAGACAATTAAGACCCTTCAGGTTGATTAGCAATTAAGCTCCTTGGATCAGACTAATGCAATAAGCATAGTGGTTCCTCGTTATCCTCGAGTCTACTAGTTTCCCATTGATATCCCCGTGTCACTCGAGGGTCGCCGGTCTGCTAGTGAACAAGATCCTATCTATGTAGAACAAAGCATCATGTTGTCTGGGCCCTTAATTGGACGACAAGAATTAGGCATCCCACAAATAGTCAAGCACACATAATATAGTAATTAAAATTAATCACAAACTAATGGAAAATATATGGAGGCACATCACATATCACCAATCCCTTACATCTCCCACGCCTAAGGAACTTACTCACACATGAGAGAAGAAAGCATCATTAATACAATTAAGTAAAGGGAGTTCTTCTCGATATTATCGTGGAGATCCACAATAAGAATGTAAAAGTAATCCAACACAATTCAAGATAGGAAGAAACAATCTCAAACCCTAATCTTGCAAGGTGAAGATCTCTCTCTCTCTCTCTCTCAAGTACAAGTAATGGCTATGGGGGTGTGATGGCTAGGAGGTTGAAGATCGTGGAGCGAGATGAAGAACATCTTCTCCTTCTTCTCCAGATCTCTTCTTTCTCCCTTCTAGATGGTATGGTGGCTGATGTGTTATGATTTCGCGTCTGGCCTCTTCACAGAAGATGTCCCTTTTGACAAGACAGAGGCGGCGGCAGTATACAACAGGAACTATACGGCCGAAAAAATGTTCCCGCCGTATAGTTGCTCGTTAAAGCCTCTATGTGCTTCCCTCTATGTGCTTCCCTCAATTGCTTCCAAAGAGAGACTTGCTTGTTTTCGCCTGAATATTGTGTTTCTCTTGTTAAAACCTTTTGTTGACGTTCAAACCCTGAAACACACTTTAAAAACCAAGTTTTCTTTGCTACCGAAGTATTAGCGTTAGGTAAAGCTAGAAAACGATCAAATCCAGGAGAAAACCATCAATAAACACCATAAAAAATTGTGTCGAATCTCACAGCTACCATGCGCCCCCTCCAATCTTTCTTGTCTGGGAGGATAACAAAAAGGGGGGAATCCGTTGGCCTCCCGCCTTGGGTGTCTTGATTCCCCAGGATTCCCATGATGTCATCGGCTAGGGTGGAATGGTCCTTCTAGAGGTGCTGACGTAGCGGCTCGTTGACATGGTTTGTTGTTTGGGGGTTCTCCAATGGGACTGGCGCAACAGGTTGGGAGGAGGCGCCTTCAGCCATCCCGGCCTTCCCTCTTCGGCCCCTCGAGATCGAAAGAAAAGAGGACCGAGCTTAGGTTTTACCTCGGGGCCGTGGGCAATGACTCATAGGAGCCATCTCCCTCCCAAACCGTTGCGACCGGGGTGCCAGTCGATGATGGCTTCTCATATTCTTGGCATGGGAGGCGGAGTGCTGGCGTTGTGAATAAAGCTTCATTGCGACAGATTCTTTCCCGGATAGGGGAGGCATTTTTAGGCATCTTAGGGCATTTGCGGGCTCCCGTGGGAGTCCATAGGGTATCCCCCAGGTCAGTGCAAGGCTGGGGCTATCAATGACCCCCCTCGGGGCTTCTTCTGGGGTCTTCAGTCAAAGGAGACCTTCGATACTATGGCCGTGGTGGAGGCGCTTTCACGCATTTGAGGGTGTTCCCGGGCTCCCACGGGAGTCCATAGCGTATCCCCAGCTCTGTGCAAGGCTGGGGCCATCAACGGTCCCTTGTGGCTTCTCTTGATCTTTCGGCTAATACCCTAGAGGGGGTTGATGACCCACAAGTATAGGGGCTGTATCGCAGTATTTTCGAGGGAAGTGAAACCCAATTTATTGATTCAACACAAGGGGAGCCAAAGAATATTTATAAGCCTTAACAACTGAGTTGTCAATTCAGCTTCACCTGGAAACAATCTTGCTCACAGCAGTTTATCACTAGCAACAGTTTTGTAGTAGGAGTAGTGAAGTAACAGCAATAGTAAAGTAAAGACAGCAGTAACAATTGCAGCAAACAGTAGGATTCGAGTGTGGAAGGCATAGGGATGGATGGACGGGCGTTGCATGGACAAGACAATTCACATGGAAATCAGAACATAGGGCAATTGCAGATAAATAAGATAAAGCATCCAAGTACTAGATAATCCTAGGCATGTGTCCCATATATAGTCATACGTGCTCGCAATGAGAACTTGCACAACATCTTTTGTCCTGCCAGCCCGTTTGTAGCGGGGCCTCAAGGGAACTACTGGCAATTAAGGTGCTCCTTTTAATAGAGCACCGGAGAAAAGCATTAACACTCCGTGAACACATGTGATCCTCACATCAAAGCTATTCCCTCCGGTTATCCCGATTTATGTCACTTCGGGGCCTTTGGTTCCGGACAACAACGTGTGTATACAACTTGCAGGTAAGACCATAAACAATACTATCATAATGAATCAATAACATGTTCAGATCTGAAATCATGGCACTTGGGCCCTAGTGACAAGCATTAAGCATAAAAAGTCGCAACAAAGTCAAAAAGCACTAATAGTAGATACTAGGCACCATGCCCTAACAATCTGATGCCATTACATGAACGATCACATCCAATCCCTACCATCCCCATAGCCTACAGCGGGGGATTACTCACTCATAGATGGGGGAAACATGGATGGTCGATGGAGAAGCGATGGTGATGATGATGGCGATGATCTCCTCCAATTCCCTGTCCTGGCAGGGTGCCAGAACGGAGTTTCTAGTTCTGAATCGTGGAATCTGGTGGTGGCGTGGAGCGGTACTCTTTCTAGAAAAATGTCGAACCCCCCTGAGTTTTTAGGTCAGAAGGCATCGTATAGGCTAAGAGGGAGACCGAGGGGGTGTCTGGGGCGGCCAGACCACCCCTTGGCGCGACTAGGCCCAGCCCGCGCGGCCAAGTGGTGTGGCTGGGCCCCAGCCCCACTCCGTCTCGTATTTGGCTCCGGGAGTCTTCTGGTGAAATAGGATTTTTGGCATATTTTTCGGGATTTTTCTTGATAGTTTATTTTCTGCACAAAAACTAGACACCAAGGAAATTCTGCTGAAAACAGCGTCAGTCCGTGTTAGTTGCATCCAAATCACACAAGTTTAGAGGAGAAACAATAGCAAAAGTGTTTGGGAAAGTAGATACGTTTTGGACGTATCAACTCCCCCCAAGCTTAGCTTATTGCTTATCCTCAAGCAATTTAGTTGAAAACTGAGTGCGATAAAAGAAACTTTCACGAACACATTTGCTTCATATGATGTATATATTCTCAGCATGTGATCAACTACTTAGAGAATTCATAATAAGGAGTATGAAACCAAGTTTACTTAATAGGCATTGCAAGCTATGAAGAGATTCCAACTCAACAATAATAAGTAGCATGAAGTATAAACATAAGCAACATTACAATGCTCATAACAAGGTATGATAGAGTGGTATCTCGCTTGCCTTTGATTATGAATACCAAAGCACCTCTGAAGTTTAGGTGAAGACTAGAAGTAAAGATATCAAAGATATAAGCATCAAAGTCATAACACAAATAATCAAGTTTTGAGACAAGCACATTACACTAAGAATGACAACTATGCTCTCAAGAAAGTGCTCATAGAATAGGTGGTGACTCAACAAAGAAATGAAAAGGTTTTGAATAGTTTGAAAGGATTCCAAATGTCGAAAGTATGGTACTCATTAGCTTTGAGCTCTCATTGCCCCTATCGTAAGCATCTTTAATATGGTTAAGGTGAAAGTGAGGTTCACTCTGAGTTATATGCTTAACAGACTATAAAATGGAAATCTCATGTCCCTTGAGTATGAGGGCCGCTCCTCATGCTACTCAACTTTAGTTACCGGTAAGTTCTTGTCATCGTAAATACGTGTGTATCATAGAGAACCACCAACGAGGTACCGCTTGCCCGATGATACGGAAGAATCCCCATATCAAAATGACAAGACAAGCAGACACTGAGTATCTCAGCAATCTTCTTATTTACCATGGTAAAATGGTGCTTTTTCTCTCTTTCCTCTTTTCTCAAATCTCTTTTTTTCTTTTTCTCAATAGCTATCTCTCTCTCTTTTTATAAGAAGAATGCTTCATAGATACTTATTATGGTTATGCTGCAGGTTTCCACCATGATAGCATGGATTAGACCGACGGCCCAGGCATTTCTCTAACACACATACATAACTCCATGGACTTACAATCTCCCCTTTTATTTCACACCGACGACATCCGCAAACAAAAGAGCATGGTATCAACTGGGTATATATTTACAGGTGTTGAAAGCATTCCCCGTGATAGCACGGTTCTGCTAATCCCCAGCCCATAATTTGCAAGCATATAACTTTCATGGACAGTCACAATGGTTCAGGTTTATTAAATGCAGGAAATAAAGTGTGCCATCAAGTTCGTGAGAGCTTTACTAACTAACTTTCTCATAACAAGCAAACATTTTATTCGGAAGAAAACAAGGAATATTGAATATGCACGAAAATAGCAAATGATGCTAATAGGTAGGTATGGTGGACACTTTTGGCAATACTTGATTTTAGGGAGTTGGAAACATGAGTAAAACATACTTAGTGTAAGTGAAGGCCAGCAATAGTAAGGGAGCGACAAACGAGAGAGCAATAGCTGTCATAATCATGCTTGCAACAAAATAGGACTAATCATGGCATGCAAGTGATTCAAGACCCTCAAGGCAAAATAATACATCGTGGCTTAACAGATTATTTCAGTCATATGCATGCGTGAGTTTGTGCCAAGTCAATTCAAATGAAACATTCAGAGGAGGATACCACGGTGTCATACCAAGTTATGAATAGAGTAATGCAAGCAAACATTCATATGACATGCTACAAACTATTAGCGAGCTGGAACTAAACATACGAAGTAAAAACTACTAAGCATCCATGAATAACATACACCCTACATGAACATACTAAGCATGCCCACAATGACGAGTATATGTACAAAAATGAAAACAAATAGAGTTCGTTACCAGCCTCTTACTACACCTCGAGTTGTCATTAATCCTCATTATTGCCCTTCACTTGTGTGGCTTGAATAATAATAATATGAAACCAAATTCCACTGAGAACCACTGAACCTTGCAACAAACTCACAAAACCAAAGAAGAACAACAAATCTTTTTGGTGTTTTCAATTTTTAAAACAAGAACCAAAAAGGAAGAACAAGCAAAGCTAAATCTTTTTAGGTTTTTCGAATAGTTCAAACAAAGCAAGCAAACCAAGGCAAAAAGGAAGAAGCAAACCAAAGAGAAACAACAGAAATATTTTTGGTCTTTTTGTGTTTTTAGAAAGCAAAAGCAAAGAAAGATTGAAAATTAAAAAGAGAACAAAACATGAATATACAAAGTACCGACACAAAATGATATGGAGATTAGTGCGATGTCTGCGTACCTCCCCCCAAGCTTAGGCTTTTGGCCTAAGTGGGTATCAATCCAGATATGAGTAAGGGTTCCAAGCAGGCGGGTCATTGTAGGTATGATCGAAGTTGGGCCCTTGGGAAGAAGAAGCTCCCCAATCATAGGCAGGCTGCTGATATGAAGACTCCCCCTCATTCGAGGGCTGGACCGAATCATCCGTGACCTCCCTTCTAGTATCCTGCTCCTATTGAGAGCTCTCCCAAGTACGTATCAAACTCCCCCTCTGTGAGGGACCATCCTATCGGATTTTCCCACTCTCCTTTGAGAAGCTGCTCCCTTGGCAAATTTCTGCGTACAAATCCATGAGTGGTGCAGGTCACTCCTTAATCCTTCCACATGATCCCCACTGAGGTACCTTAATAGCTGCACAGAAGTCATCAAGAGAGAGGTCGACAGCTATATTGTAAATTTTGTAATGGACCACAGGGTTAGGCAAAGAGTGACTAAATCAAAAGTCCTGCACTACAGACATGGTTAGTTTCACAAATTGACAGGGTTCATCCTCCACAAAGTGCTCCAATCCTGCATTAGCAACCAAAGTATGGAAGTCCTAGGATATTCCTGCAGCCCCCATGTATTCGGAGCATGTATAAATGGCAGGAAAAACTTCCTCCTCTCAGTGAACCTTCATAACCTCAGGCACCCAGAGTTCATGTTGGTTGAGTTGATGCTCATTCATCTTCTATTCTGAAATTTACACATCTATTAAACAAGTGATTGCAAAGTGAATATATAATGAAGGGCGCTACTCATAGGGACTTGTAAGAGGCCTAAACATGCATCAAAACTATATCTCTAAGCATCAAACAAGCTTCCAAGCTCTCATAACCTGTCACCTACAGCAGCAAAATACTCAAGATATAAGCCACTAAACACAAATCTACTTAGACAAGCGGAGGAGTCACATACCGGAGAACAAATGCTCCAAATTTCAGCAGCAAAGATGGGCTGACCAAGGAGATCGAAAAATCGAGGGCAAGCACAGCACAAATGCGATTTCGAGCAATGAACTGGTGTTTACTCGAGAGAGAGAAGAAAGTGGCAAGTGAGAGAGTGAGTGGAGGGACAGGGGTGGCCCACACCATAGGCAGGCGCGCCCCAGGGCTGGCCACGCCGCCAGGTGGTGTGCCTGCCTGGTGGGCCCCCTAGTACCTTCCAGGCACTCCTCTGCCCCTTTTTCACGTAAAAATTTAATATGAATTTTCTGGATTTTTCGAGACACTTTATTTTTGGGTATTTTCAGGTATAGATGAATGATTTTCTGACAGAAAAAGATTTTCTGGAATGATGCAATGAAAAAACAAGGCTAGAACTACAGAAGTTCTAAGACACTCTAACATGCAAGCAACTAGCAACAGAAAAGAAAATTAAATGAAAGCAAAAAAAACTAAAATGGATAAAATGGAAGTAAGCGGAGATAATCATGGTGAAAACATTGTTTTGTTCAATGAAATCCTTTTGTTAACAAGTTTGATCAGGTCTTGTTACCAAAACAATTTTATATGAAACAAAACTTTGTGTTCTAGTAATGATTATGTTACCTCAACCTTGATAGCAATGGTCCCAATCATAATAGTTTCAAATTTTTCCCTTCGTGTGGGACAATATATTTCTCCAACTTGAATTCCATCAACATGTTCAATTGAATTTAAACCATAAGTCCTATCAATCTTCTTGGGGAAATAGACATTATGCTCCTTGTCATTAACATTAATGGTCACCTTTCCTTGATTACAATTAATAACAGCTCCTATAGTATTAAGAAAAGGTCTCCCAAGAATAATAGACATATTATCATCTTCAGGCATTTTGAGCACAACAAAATCAGTTAATATCAAGAAATTATGAGCCACTTGAACAGGTACATCCTCACATATACAAACAGGAATAGTGGTAGATTTATCAGCCATTTGCAAAGATATATCGGTTGGTATTAGCTTTTCCAGTTGAAGTCTCTTATAAAGAGAAAAAGGCATGACACTAACTCCTGCTCCCAAATCACACAAAGCAGTTCTAACATAACTATTTTTAATAGAGCAAGGAATAGTTGGAATCCCTGGGTCTCCAAGTTTCTTTGGAACCTTACCATTAAAGGAATAATTGGCAAGCAAAGTAGAGATTACTTCATTAGGGATCTTCCTTTTATTCGAGACAATATCCTTCATATATTTTGAGTAAGGAGGCAATTTAATAGCATCAGTCAAAGGAATTTGTAGGAATAAAGGTTTCATCCACTCACAAAACTTGTTATAGTGTTCATCTTCCTTTGACTTGTGTTTCTTATCAGGGAAAGGCATAGATTTTTGGACCCAATGCTCTCTTTCACTACCATGTTTCTTAGCAACAAAATCTTCTTTAGTGTATTTAGTATTCTTAGTGTGTTTTTCAGGTTCTTCTTCAACTTTTTTCTTTATCAGGAACATCATTTTCTTCATTACCACTTTTAGTTTCAGCATCAGAGACAGATATACTATTAGGATCTTTAGCAGGTTCAAAGGGTTCTACAATAGTTTTATGTTTCTTTTTTATTTTCTTACGACTAGTACCACTATTTTTAGCTTGTTCAGAATCCTGCTCAATTCTTTTGTGATGCCCCTCAGGATATAGAGGATCCTGGGTAGCAGCACCACTTCTAGTTCTAATTTCATAAGCCTGTTTCTCTTTAGCAGCATTAACTAGCAAGTCTTTTTGCACTTTAATAAGTTGATCTATTTGATTTTGAACCATTTGAAAATGTTTACCAAGCATTTTAACATCATTAGAGGTTCTTTCCACAATCTTTTAACTCAACAATAGCTCTAGTGTTTTCCATTAGATGGTTTTGCACCCTTTTATTAAAATTATCTTGTTTAACAATAAAGATATCGAATTCTTCTAAGCATTGATCAGGAGGTTTAGAGTAAGGGATATCACCTTCATCAAAATGTTGGAGAGAGTGTACCTCAATAGTGGACGAATGGTGAATTGGCTTACATAATTCTTCTATAGGAGGTAAATTCTTGACATCTGCAGCTTTCATTCCCTTCTCCTTAAGACATTTCTTAGCTTCCTTCATCACTTCATCATTCAATTCAATAACTCCCCTCTTCTTAGATAATGGTATAGGCACCGGTAGAGCTGGTTCAGGCATAATTACTTCAGGTATAGCTGGTTCAGGAGGAATCCAATCTTCATAATTCTTGCTTATTTTAGCCATTAATTCCTCAGCTTCCTTGGGAGTCCTATTCTTGAAAACACAATCAGCACAACTATCTAGGTATGTCCTAGATTATTCAGTTAGTCCATTATAAAATATATCAAGAAGCTCATTCTTAGGTAATGGATTTCCAGCATGTGCATGAATCAAAGCACAAAACCTTGCCCATGATTCAGGCAATATATCCTTTTCTCCCTGTTTAAAATCAAAAAGTTCCTGCAAAATAGCATGTCTAGCACTAGGAGGAAAATATTTCTGCAGGAAAGTACTAATCAAGCAATCAGGGCTATCAATAGATCCAGGAGGTAAATTACTAAACCAAGTTTTAGCCTCTCCTTTCAGTGAAAAAGGGAAAATCTTAGCAACAAAGTAGGTACGCATCTTAATATCATCAGAAAATAGGCCACTCATGGTAGAAAGCTCAGTCATATGTGCTACCGCACTTTCATTCTTAGTCCCACAAAAAGGTTCTTTCTCAACAATAGCTATGTAAGATAGATCATGAGAGAAATCATAATCTTTATATTTAATGTTTATGGGAGATGCAGCAAACTTAGCATTAGGAGACAATTTGGGTCTAATAGTACGCCTCTCAAGGAGACTCTTAGCAGCGCTCCTATCATGGGTGTTTTTACATTCTTTAATAAATTCATCGGTCATCTCAACATAACCGTCTTCAATATCATAGCTCTCACTAGACTCAGGTAAACTAACAGGTGTAGTAGTGTCTTCATTAGGAGTTTCAGTATTTCCAGCTATAGTTCTAGCAATCGTAGCATCTAGGAAAGGACCTAATGAACCACTTTTATTAAGCACAATAGAAGCAGCATCATAAGTATCAGAAGTTTCAGATTCAGTAGTAGTAGTGTGTGCAACATGTGTATGTGGTGGTGTAACGAGCTTACTCATAACAGATGGTGAATCAAGAGCAACAGAGGTGTTCAGAACCTTACCTCTTCTTGTAGTGGATGGTAAAATAGGAACCTTGCCATCACGAGACTTACCCATAATGGATGGATGGCAGCGAACAATAATGAATCCAAGTGAACTTGATAAATAAAGCTATGCTCCGCGGCAACGGCGCCATAAAATAGTCTTGATGACCCACAAGTATAGGGGGTGTATTTTCGAGGGAAGTGAAAACCAATTTATTGATTCGACACAAGGGGACCAAACAATATTTATAAGCCTTAAAAACTGAGTTGTCAATTCAGCTGCACCTAGAAACAATCTTGCTCACAGCAGTTTATCAGTAGCAACAGTTTTGTAGTAGGAGTAGTGAAGTAACAGCAATAGTAAAGTAAAGACATCAGTAACAATTGCAGCAAACAGCAGGATTCGAGTGCGGTAGGCATAGGGATGGATGGACGGGCATTGCATGGACAAGCCAATTCACATGGCAATCAGAACATAGGGCAATTGCATATAAATAAGATAAAGCATCCAAGTACTAGATAATCATAGGCATGTGTCCCATATATAGTCATACGTGCTCGCAATGAGAACTTGCACAACATCTTTTGTCCTGCCAGCCCGTTTGTAGCGGGGCCTCAAGGGAACTACTGGCAATTAAGGTGCTCCTTTTAATAGAGCACCGGAGCAAAGCATTAACACTCCGTGAACACATGTGATCCTCACATCAAAGCTATTCCCTCCGGTTATCCCGATTTATGTCACTTCGGGGCCTTTGGTTCCGGACAACAACGTGTGTATACAACTTGCAGGTAAGACCATAAACAATACTATCATAATTAATCAATAACATGTTCAGATCTGAAATCATGGCACTTGGGCCCTAGTGACAAGCATTAAGCATAAAAAGTCGCAACAAAGTCAAAAAGCACTAATAGTAGATACTAGGCACCATGCCCTAACAATCTGATGCCATTACATGAACGATCTCATCCAATCCCTACCATCCCCATAGCCTACAACATGGGATTACTCACTCATATATGGGGGAAACATGGATGGTCGATGGAGAAGCGATGGTGATGATGATGGCGATGATCTCCTCCAATTTCTCGTCCCGGCAGGGTGCCAGAACGGAGTTTCTGGTTCTGAATCGTGGAATCTGGTGGTGGCGGCGGAGCGGAACTCTTTTTGGAAAAACGTCGACCCCCTGACTTTTTAGGTCAGAAGGCATCTTATAGGCGAAGAGGGAGACCGATGGGGTGTCTAGGGCGGCCAGACCACCCCCTGACGCGGCTAGGCCCAGCCCGCGCGGCCAGGTGGTGTGGCTGGGCCCCAACCCCACTCTGTCACGTATTCTGGCTCCGGGAGTCTTCTGGTGAAATAGGATTTTTGGCATATTTTCCGGGATTTTTTCTGATAGTTGATTTTCTACACAAAAACTAGACACCAAGGCAATTCTGCTGAAAACAACGTCAGTCCGTGTTAGTTGCATCCAAATCACACAAGTTTAGAGGAGAAACAATAGCAAAAGTGTTTGGGAAAGTAGATACGTTTTGGACGTATCAAGGGTTGGCATCATAACGATGACTAGCCTTTGATGTCTTTGAGGTGGTGGTGCCGAGGCTAAGAGCGACAAGAGGGGCATCTTGGGCATCCGAGTAGGTTCCACCAACTCAAAGTCGGGGGCGCTACTCGGCTCGGGATTCAATCCGAGGCGCCCGAGGATGACCAGGGCCATCTCCCTCTGCCAGACTTCAGCCAGGGGGCTTGCGTCCTAAAGGTCGTGGGAGAATATTGCTCGTAGTTATTCATTCCTTGAGGGTGATTCATCGAATCCACTTTATCAGAGTAGGAATGGCGGAAGACGGGGTCGCGGGAACCAGAAAGTGGGCATCATTAGGCATCCATTGCAGCTTCCCAGATCTGAGCCCGGGTAGCGTTAATGGCTCGGGGTTTCCCCCGAGGCCCTGGGCAATGACAAGTCATCTCCCTTTGAGGTTCCTACCCAGGCGGGGTGGAAAGGGGCGCCAACGGGTCTCTGGGGGCGTCATCCCTACCTGACGCGGTTCGGATAGGCGTTCCTAGCACGGCGCAATGTCGGGACCACCAGTGATGGCTCTTGAGCCATCTCCTTTCTTAACCTGACTGGTTGTACTTCCCAGTATGACCCATCCCGCATGGATGGGGAGGGACGTCCACACCGAAGCTCGTTGGAAAAAGGCGAGAGGGGGGGCGCAGTAGCCTACCTATGGTTAGGGAAGCTGGGGCGATCCCCCTCCTCGATTCTTGCACAATCTTTCGCGACAGCAAAGATCTCTGGGATGGAGTCGAACACGCGAGTGATCATGCGCCTCCTCACCAAGGGGCTTTGTATCCCCTGAAAGAAGGCGAGCTCTACTCACTCTGTCGGCTCCTGGGGGAGGGCAATGAGTACCCGGGCGAATCGAAGGGTGAAGACATTCAATGATTCACCCGCCCAATGTCGTACCCATAAGAGGTCGAGGTAGTTGGCGCTATGTTGCTCCCTTTTTTGCACGGTCACACCTTGTGGGGAGGTCCTCGAAGGGAGCAGCAACGTTTCTCTCAGATGACCCCCCTCGGGATCCGCCCCTGGTGAGGAGGTTGATGTTAGGGGCGAGGTGCTTGATGACGCAGTGGACTCGTCCTCTAGTTCCTCGGTTGAACCGAGGAGCCGAAAGACTGCCCACATGCCTAGCCGCAAGAGGCCAGACATAGGAGCTTTGCTAATGAGTTGCTGCCGGAGGTGCACCCCCTACCTGGTGCACCAGATCTTGTGTTACGGTTTTTGACACCAGGGGTATGAGTCCCCCTTTGTTTTTTGACCAGGAGCACAACATCCGACGAGCTCGATCGGCGAGCTTGACGAACACAATCACAGAGAGAGACGTTTTTACACAGCTTCAGATTCGCCGTGAGTGGAGCCCTACGTCCTGCAATATCTACTATTTGATTGTCACTAGACTACAACTCATTCCTTCTCCCAGGAAGGAACCCTACTCTAAGCCAACTCTCCCCTCCTTTCTACTCGACCTGGTCCTCCTTTTATATCATAAGGGGACACCACAGGGGTCAAAAAACACGTGAGAGTGTAAGTCTCGCCACGCCGCTGGCCGAGGCATGCAAAGTGGTTGTGCGGTCATGCCCTGGTATTGCGTGCCGCCTGGCTCCTATAGACTAACACAGAGGCTAGTCTTGTCTTCCTGACCCTTGTCTCCCGTGTCCTACACGTGCGGGATGCGCGGGCAGGGTTTTTGCCAGGCCCGTGGGTGTCCTAGCGTAAATCCCCACACGGGCTTCTTCCCGGGATGCGGCTTGCCCCGCACGGCAAGGTGCCCCTGCCACCTGTCAGTTCCTTATCCTCAATGACCCTCCGAGGTTATCCGGCCATCGGGGGCACCGCTGGGACCCCGCGCGGTCACCTGTTTCGGGTCATGCACCTCCCTCACTCCCCAGGACACCTAGGTTCCCATGGATGCAACATGTACCGTATGCCCTACCACCTATCAGCGCATCCACCTCGTCGAATATTCTCACCACGCGAAGACGGATCTGAGATGCGACATTCAAAGAAACTTCTAGCCTCGAAACATTGCACCTAAGAGGGATCTAGAGGAGGAACTAGGATAAGGGCGAATCCTTGCTGCTTCACGGATCATCATATGACATCACATCATCCCCTTCATCATCAACTGATGCATCTCCATTACCATTACTATTCCCCTCTTCCATATATCAGATCTTGTTGTAATTCCAAATTCAATTGTGGTTTGCACTAGATTTATCTTACACTTTTATCCATCCTGATGAATATGATGATGTTGTTGATTGCTTCCATGAGTGAGTAGTTCCCTTTGTTCTTGGGAGATGGTGAAACCCTAGCATTATTATGAAATGAAATAAAGATGATCTATTACTTTGGTCCATGATCCATTGATCTATGATATTGTGTTAAATCTCTCTCTTTAGATGGTATGTGAAGTTGACCACATAGTATTTGCCTTCGGGACTAAAGAGAGGGAGATACCTTTAGGACATGTATGGGAGTATGTCGAGTGTTACTTTGTGACTACAAGCATTGGCTTATAACCTACACGATCCAAGGAGGAACTAAGAGAGATTCACTAACCTTATTACGATATGCATGGGGAAACCCTTAATTGTGGTGGTCTGTACGAGTGATTGCTCTTAGGCATCGTAGTGGTTATTTAGAGATGACCTCAACACTTGATTCAAGAAGCGACTGCTCACGAGTCTTGTAGTGAACATCTTATTATTGGGCTCTCTCCACACATGTCATGACGAGAGAAATAGATCATCCTAATTATGAATAATTATCATATGCTAGTGGTGTATCCAACATCCCCGAGAACACTTTAGCCTTATTGAGTTCCAACATCGCTTCCCAATGCTTTCATTACTTGTTTACTTTTCTTGTTTTTATTACTTTCTTGCTTACAATTAGAAAACCTTCCAAACACCCTTTACTTGAAATCAAAGGCAGCTTACAAGTATCCTTTGGCAGATAGTGACGAGGGGCATAAAGACCTTAACCAAATAGCTCTTTGTGGGTTTGATACTCGTATTTCAAAACTATCTACAACGATCTGTGCTCTTGTAGTCATCAAGATATTTTCTGGTGTTGTTGCCGGGGAGCTAAGAACTTTTGGTCTTTGTTCTTAGTTGCTAATATTGCAAATTGTTTTACTAAAGTTGTTTACTAGTTTTAGGTAAGCATCATGACTACACTCGGGCTAATGAATCATCTTGATGCAACTAAATACCTCGGGAAGTTTAATAGAGGACTCGATAAGGAATTCCTGAGTGGGAGCAAACCAGGAATTGAGGTTAACCCTTGTTTTATAGCTAATATCAAGGAGACAAGTTTTGATCCAGATGAGGATCCTACACTCACTTAATGCATTTTACCAAGTTATGTTCGATGTTTAAATTGAGAGGCTATTCTAATGATGAATTGAAACTTAAATTGTTTAGCCAATCTCTAACTAACACTGCCTTAGCTTGGTATAGAATTTGCCCTAATTTAAACCAATAACGATCTTGCAACAAGCAAGACCCACTTACAATATTCACGCTCAAAGCCGGTACATAGTAACAATTTTAAAATTCAAGACTAATCCTGAAGGGAGACGTAGAGGGAGAGTGCTGATAGCAAGGACTTCAACTCATCTACTGCCGTTGCCAATGCACATCATCACCTCGTCCTTCACTAGGTGCCGCTTATTTCGCAACTCATGTTGAGAGTTACATGTATGAGCAATAGAAAGAGTATCAAATACCCAGGTGTTGCTCCTAGCACCAGTAAGAAAAATAATAAATAACATGTATATCATATATACCTTTCTCTTTGGCAACGATATTGCCAGCCTTATTATCATCTAGATACTTGCAGAAGTTGTGCTTCTAGTGACCCCCACCCTTGAAGTAGAAGAACATGGCGTCAGTCGTGACCTTGGGTGCCCTGGAAGAAGTGGCAACATGCTTGTTGTCCTTCTTGGGTTTGCCCCTCTTTCCCTTGCCCTTCTTGGTGGATTTCTTAAAGTAAACAATCATGTTGACCATCAAGACATTGTGCTCCTTCTTGATTTCCACCTTAGTGTGCTTGAGCATGGCAAACAACTCAGACATGGGATTACCCATACCCTGCATGTTGTAGTTCAAGAAAAAACTCTTGTAGCTAGGGAGGAGAGACTACAGCACCCAATCAACCGCCAACTCGTCATTGATTTTGTAATCAAGATCGTTACGGCATTGAACATAGCCAGGCATTTTGACCACGTGCTCTCTCAAGCTATTTTGCTCTTCCATCAAGGTTTGAAACCTCATACCTCTTAGAACTGGCCCGAGGTGCAAAAATGACTTTGAGATCAATGATGATCTCAAAGGCTCTCTTGTTCTCAAAGAGCTTCTATAGGTCAGACTCCATGGCATAGAGCATGCCACTCTGGATGCAGGCATTATCATTGGCCTTCTGCTGATAAACATTTTTTATCATCCTAAGAGGTGTTGGCAGCGGGTTGGTCACCTATTGCAGCATCAAGTATGTAGGAGAGTTTCTAGGGAACGAGGAGAATCCTCATATTACGGGACCAGGCAGTGAAGTTCATCCCATCAAGTTTGAGCTTTTCTTTATCAAGGAAAGGTCCAAGGTTGAAGGTAGGGTGAGACATCTACAATAGTATTTGCAAAGTAATTAATATTAATGTTCATAATATGGGTTCTTATTTAGTCAAACTAAAATACTAGAACTCTCACTCAAACGAACACCCCTTAGCATTTGTTTAGTGACTACATGATCCCTTTACACCACATCATCCCCAATCATCACGGCCTTTGATGCGGCTACTAGGATAGATATCAACATATCGATCACATCACCATGTGACTCATGCTTAACCTTTCGGTCACCTATGTTCCGAGGCCATGTCTGTACATGCTAGGCTCACCAACTTTAATCACAGTGTATTGTAGTGCATACATGGCTTGTACCCACTATATGCAAACGCCGAGATGTATAACACCCGATCATCACGACCTACTTCATAAGGACAAACTTTCTTGGTGGTGCACACTTGTGGGAGAACAAAAATATTGGAATTATAGTAGAGGGATTATCTTATTATGATATCGTCATAATCTAATACTAGCATAACAAGATTCACACAACAGTTAACATCTAATGAAAACATTTTATATATGATATGTAGTGGTTGTTGCATCTTGATCTCCATCGAGAACACCGGCATTTGCACCGGGTTCATGGTGCCACCTTGCCTTCGGCTATTCATCCCATAAACTGATACCTAAACCACACATATCACTTTGCCCTCCTACAACATAAGGTTAGACGCCTCTACTTTATCTTTACAAGTTTTGCATGCCTGTTTGGGCTTTCGCATAAGAAACGTTTCTTACCTACGAATCCAACCACAACATGGATTAACTAGTTGCTGCTTTTCATCCCTTTTCATGGCCATCCTTTGTAAATGTCATATCAACTAATGTCGAAGAGACATACACCCGCCAGCTACTTATATGGTACAAGCCATATGTTAGTCATGGAACCGGTCTCGACTAAGGTTGGCCTGGGCTGCTTCAACCTACATTGCTGTGATATTGGCAAGTACATGTAGAAGGGTGGCAATTAGAAAATTAATGACCACACAATCCACGTGTGTTCTACTCATATTGTTACATCTACGCATAGATCGCTCTGATACCACTAAAAGGGTTCCGTGGTAGAAAATAAAATATTTCCTACTAAGAGAACACACCAACCCAAGATCTATCTATGGAGAAGTACAGTAACGAGCGGGATACAGTATTCATACCTTTGAAGACCGGTTGTTCCCGCACAAACGTTGCTGATGAATTCGAGCGAAGCAGAACTCAAGGTCTAGAAGGTTTCAAGCGTCTAGCACCACTAATGGTAGTGCCTCGTCGAGTTTTACACACGTCCGGTGTAAATGACGTCTCCCAGGTCCCGATCTAGCAAGGCAGTGGAAGAAGAAGATCCAGACCGATTCCCGCAGCACGACGGCGTGCGCTGTTTGGAGAAATCTCGGCCTCGTGGAGCACGTTCCAAACTTGGGGAACACATAAGAGGGAGAGAGGGAGGGACATATAATGGTGAAGGCCAATTTTTGGATGTGAATTGAGGAGGAATGGCACCCCTATATATAGGGAAAATCTAGGCACTCCCACCCTCCAAGTCTCGGGTGGGACTAAACCTTGGAGGAGGTGGGAGGGGGGCTGGCCGCCAGCCTAGGGTGGGCCCCACCCACGCGCTAAGCCCACCAAGGGTGGCCAGCGGGGTGGGAGCCCCCCACCTTGGCGCCTAGGCCCTCCTGGCCCTAGCCACCTCCCCCTCTTGGGTCTCCTCCCTTCTGGGAGGGCCCATGGAGGGTTTTTCCTTTTCTTTTCATTTAAATAATTATATTTAATATTAATTCACCAATTAAATATTAAATATACTTTATTTAATTCCTCCTTATTCAAAACTCCTTTTGAATAGTCTTCGAACACTTTAGTATCTCTCCGGAACGCTTCCAGTTTTCCCTCTTCCTATTTCTCTATCAGTAGCAGATCAACTCACGACGTCTTTACCCTTAAGCGTGACACCCTTACAAATTAGGAATATTTAAACATGATCGAGACGCCTCTAGAGTCAAAGTCCAACAATGGTATCTGAAAACACATGATGGTCCCATCATATTCCACGAATTTGGTTGTTCGCTTGAACCTTTAGACGTTGAGTCTTATTCCTTTTGCACAATGATACCAGGTTTATCCAAGACTTGATCTCATGTATCCATATACTGTTCGATCTTGTTACCGACAAACACGTTTACTCATTCCCATGATATTACATCCTTGTGACCTAGTCACATGCTTGCAAGCTCATTAATGTAATAGCACCGAGTGGGCCCAGAGTATCTATTTGTCACCCGGACAGGAAAATCCCGATCTCGATCCATACGCCTCAACTATTCCTCTAGAATAGTTGACGCACACCTTTATAGCCACCAAGTTACGGTCATGATGGTTGATGTGGTCAAAGTAGCCGTGAGATATAGTGATTAAACATGATCTCCCGGTCAAAGGATTAAGTTACTATGCTTTGTTAGATATCATAACGTTGAATTTTGTTACTGGATCACATTGCAATTCTATGGTTGGGTGTGTCCATCACTTCATTAAGTGACCTTGTTGTCATTTGACGTTTTAGTCAAGTCCATGATCCGGAAACCTCAATCCTCATCTGCCCAACAAACTAGTACTAGAGGATACTAGGGACCTGGTTGTTTATATACCACACCTATATTAATGTTTTTGCTTAATACAGTTATAACATGATACAAAACTATTATGAACATTAGAGATATATCAATAAAACAACTTTATTTATTGGCCTCTATGGCATATCTCCTTCAAAATGGTGGTGCGGTGAGCTGGAGGAGTGGGAAGCAAAGATCGGTGGCTCAATCTACAATCTAATCGGAGTACATGGTTGCCACAGAAGCGGCAAATGAAGTTGTTTGGATGAGGAAGTTCATTAATGAACTTGGAGTGTTCCCAAGAGCACAAGACCCTATGTGCATCTACTGCGACAACATGGGGGCCATTGGAAATGCGAAGGACCAGAGGTTCCACTCCACGGCCAAACACATACTCCGTCGTTACCATGTTATAAGACTTTGCCTAGATAAGGGTAACATTAGAGTTTGCAAAGTACATACAAATGTGAATGTAGTTGATCCATTCACAAAGCCTCTTCCACAAGCAAAGGATGATCAACACTAGGATGTTATTGGTGTTAGATTATTGCCTGATATAAATTAGTGTAATTGTACTATAGTGCAAGTGGGAGACTGAAGGAGATATACCCTAGAGGCTAATAATAAAGTTGTTTTATTGATATATCTCTGTTAGTCATAATATTTTTGTATCATGTTATAACTTTATTAAGTGGAAACATTAATACATGTGTGGTATATAAACAACCAGGTCCCTAGTATACTCTATTACTAGTTTGTTGAACAGCTAACGATCGAGGTTTCCCAATCATGGACTTATTAACATCAACTAACAACGATGTCACTTCATGAAGTGATGGACAGACCCAACCGTAGAATTGCAATGTGATCCAGTCACAAAGTTCGACATTGCAATATGTAGCAAAGCATAGTAACTTAGTCCTTTGACCGTGAGATCATATTTTATCACCATCTAACGCGGCTACTTTGATCACATCAACCACTGTGGCATCCCGCAAAACCACTACTAGAAAATCGCGTTGTTTTTCTGCATTGCATCGTCATGGCCGCATGCTCATGTCATCATGACACCTTGCATTTGAGCATCGTCATGTCTTCTTGCATTTGTTTGCATAAAACTATTTTTGAAAAGTCTGTTTTTGTTTTCTAAACGCCTCGTCTTTAAATTAAATTAAAACATGGGCCTCCGGATTATTTTGTTTCTTCTACTAACAGATTTGAAAAGCCCCGTTTAAAATAATAAAACTTTTATTTTATTTATGGGAGGCAGCCAGCCAGACCCGAAAGTCTGACCGGCCACCTCCAAAATTCCTAAACTACCCAAACCTAATCTACCCAGCCCCCTGCCACATCACTCCGGCCAATCCCTGTTTGACACCTCACCCAACACACGCCACTCAACGCACACCACACACACCTGAACACCCCCTGGCCCCACACCTTCTTTTCCCGCCCACGCCCGCGCGCGCGAGCCGCCTTTCCGCCTCGGGCTCTCCGCCCCGCACCGGTCCCGCCACCTGCCTCTCCACCCTGGCCCCACCCCGCCTACCCGCGTCGTCAGTCGGTTCCACCTAGTGAGGGACAGAGCACGTCCCCGATCCCCAGGCCTCGTGCCCCTATTTCCCCGCTCGCCCTGCCACGCAGCCCGGCCCCACCCCGACCACCTCTATCCCCATCCCTCGCACACGTTTCCCCAGGCTTCCTCGAACCTCGCCGCCGCCCCGCCGCGAGTCCCTCGCCAGAGCCCCTCCTCGCCTCTCCTCTGCTGCCGCCAGGAGCTCCAGGCCATTTCCGCCACCGCGGAGACCGCTCCCACCTCCTCTACTTCCACCAACGCCGCGGCCGACCTCGTCCTCCTCTCCACCGACCTCGAGGCCCCGCCTCGCCTTAACCCGCCGCCGGCGTCCCCTCCGCCGCTCGAGCTCGCCCCGCTGTCGCATCCGCCCGCCCTCGCACCGGCCTCGCCTCCTTCCTCCACGGCCGCCCCGCCTCCACCACGTCGCCGACCTCGCCGCCTCGCTCTGCGAGCGTCCGTCGCCGCCGCTGCGTGGCCCCGGCCCACGTGCCCTCCCCCTTCTCCACGTCAGCCTGGCCGTCCTCGTCCCCGTCGACCCCGCCTCCCCGCATAAGGCCATCGCCGCCTGCGACGACCTCGGCCACCGTCTCTCCTCCCCGCTGCCCACGCACGCCACCTCCTTCCTCATCCCGCGTCCCCGCCGCCTCCTCGGACTTCCTCGCCACCGCACAGCACGCCACCGCCGCCGGCCTTCCTTCGCCTCCCCGGAGCCCGGCCCTGCCTCTCCGCCTCGCCCGCCCGTGCTCGACCCGGCCCTGCGCGGATCCGCCTGCTCCGGCCATCAACCGCCGCCGCGTGCCACCGCTTCCTCGCCGGGGTCATGGGGCCCACCCTGACGTTCGCCGCCAAGCCGCCCTGCCGCCCGTGGGCCTGCCTCGCCGGAGCCCGGCGCCACGCTGGCTGTCCCCGCAACCTCGACGCCGTCCTCGTCCACATCGCCATGTTCATCCCCAGACGTGGCTGTTGCTACCCGTGTAAGCGTGGAAACTGTGGTGTCCTGTGGAGATACGGTGTACCTCAGCTAATTTGATCTATGTTGCGAATAGTCATGGCTCTGCCCAAAGACTGTCCAGTGTTGACTCAAGTTCACTGCCAACTGAACCTGGAGATCTGCATCTGGTGTTACACTCGAAGTGCATCGGCAAGTACTCCGTCACGGAAAACCCCAAGGGCTTCAACATGGAACCATAAGACGATGCCGCCGGAACCAAAGACCTCGCGTCCCTCCTCACGGAATCCGAAGGCGATGATCCCGAACCCGGTGCCTTCTTCCTCTCGGATCCGAAGCCTGATCCCCGTCGAACCCTGGGAACCCCCAAGATCTTCGATTTGACATGTGTGACCCCTTTTTCCGGGCCCTATTTTATAAATTGACATCTATATAATGGTTGCATATCAATTATACATGCCTGCATACATATTTTGTGTGTCCGGGTTGTATAGTCGATTCACCTCATAAATAAATATGGAGACTATATGCGGGCTATACTTGTCTCATAACGTCTCCATTTAAATTTGTGTAGCAAACCGATGACATGCTTTGCATTGATAAATCAACATTTAAATTGCGGGGTTTCCTAAACAACTTGAACCGTGTAATTAATTGTCGAGACCCCGGTTCTGCTTAATACTGTCTAAATGCACCGCATCTGCATCATATCATAATCATGCCGGATCTTCTGCCGTAATATTAAATAGTGCATCCGCTGTTTCTTTTAGTGCTTTGCTTCTTCGCGGATTAGACCGATGAGTGGATGCGAGTATCGACAAGTTCTTCGGATATGAATCTCTGGCAGTGTTTCCCAGGCGAGAATCTCTCCCCCTTCTACCTATTTTGCATTTATAGTCTTTATTTCCTCATGTTGATCTATTGCTATCCGTGTCGCGATGCTTTAGTTTCCGTGCACCAGTTATATCCCGTGCAGCCCCTATATTGCCTTGGACACATCCTATTACCCGTGTTTGGTAGATAGCTGGCCTTGCGAGTCGTGGTTGCTTGCTAATGTGCGATCTCGTGTTGTCAAGTACCACAGTTGTTGAAATGCTGGCAGATGCTTAATGGTGGAGATGCTTATTGGTGGAGATGATCATGAATTTAATTACAACCATTAAAATGCTAGATATAACTAATGCAGACGCATCAGTGGGCAATAGATGTTATTTGGTTCTTCCACGCTCACTTGTGTCCCATAGGACCCCGAGTACTTGATACCTGTTCCTTGATTTTTCGCACTATCCACATCCGGGAGGCCTTATGGACCCCCCTGAGCCAGAGCTTGATTCATTCCTATTTCTTGGGGCCACAAGTAGTTTGGGGCTTTATTACTATTCTGTACCTATGCCATGCTTTACTGCTTTATTTAAGATTGTGCGTGGAGCACTTGTACTGTTTTGGAACGTGGAATGTTTTCGCGGTATCGACAAGCACAGTCACACTTTCGGGTTCCCAGTCGTTTATAGCCATTGACACAAACCCTGGGTCCATTCCAGAGCCGGCCAACTTCGTTGCGGGTAGCTTAGTGGGGTGGCCTCCTGAAATATTTTATGAATCCTGTGATCGCTTTGTCGTGAATGCCTCGTTGGGTTTTGAGTTGGTTTTTCCGAGGTTGATCGAGTGTGTGTTGCTATTTGTGCACCCCTGCAGGGTAAAACTTTCTGAAAGTCGTGTCCGCGGTTATGGACGACTTGGAGCACAGTATCTCGATCATAGACAAGCATAACTAAAGTAGTGCTATAAATTGGACTTATTATATGACTAGTAATCAGCTCAAGTATAATGAAATGGATATTAAAACTGCCAACAACTGGTGGATCTTGGTCGTATCGTGTTCTGATATACCTGTCTAGTAAGTATTACAACTCCAATGGAATGTGATAAAAGTGCCAACCACTGCTAGGTTTTGGGATTCCTCAGGACAATTATATCTGACTAGTAAATGTCCTAACTACAACAGAATGGTAATTAAACTGCCCACTACTTATGCTATCAGGATGACTCATGCTATCTATATCTGATTAGTAATTGCTGCAACTATAATGGAATGAGTAAAATTGCCAACTGTGGGAGTTCCTTGGTCTGACTTCCTCGTTTGGTCTCGAGGGGGAAATACCAGGATGGGTTTGTTTGGTGTTAGCTTCAGGTTGGAGCCGAATAGGTCTTTCTTATCCCTCTCTGATAACCGCCAGTTGTATCGAGTCTCTATAGGTTGTTTAGTGCCGCTGCGCTGCCGCTTCAGCCCACCATACCTATGTAGGCGAGAGCCGCCGAATTCCAGCCTCGCCGTGTACTGGCCTCAGTACTGACGCTCCTCTTTTTCCTTTGCCCTTTGTCGGCTCCCCTTTTGTTTTAGCAGGTTTGAGATTGACATCGTTAGCAGGGTTACCCTTCCGGCTTGGCCTGGGCAGGGTTATGGACGCCATTGGTTATTCTTCAGGGCTCTTAGCCCCATTTGCATCTTGTCTGTAGTCGGACGCTCTATCGTTTTCGAGGTGATTTGGATCTTTGTATATTATATCTGTATTATTGACTCATGGAGTCGCTGATGTATATATCTGTTATGTGGGTCCCATCGGGGACTGTTGTGTAATGTTATTACTTCGTTTTCCACCCGCACGAAAGTGCCTGGTGGGCGTCCTTGAATCGTTTCTATGCGGGTTTTGGCGGAAAGGGCTAACACTTGCATAGGGCCGATTGGAGGGTGTTATAGAGTGGTATCAGAGCTCAGCAGTTGCGATACCCCACAAGTCCAGCCCGTAGGATAACCTAGCTAACGGCCGAAGTAGAGTGTTAAAACTATTTTGCAAAATCGGTTGGATATATCTGATTAGGTCTGTTTTTCTCCTTATCCCTCTGCTGTTCTCCTCTTACCTTCGCGTGTTTTGATTCTACCCTCTTACCTTTCTTCAAGTCCAGGATTTCTCGTGGTTGGGTTCCGTCGTACCTTCAGGGTTTCGCTTCCTCCTTTTGGCAACGGTGTTTCTACCTCCGGAGTTCATGCTATCTGATTGATCCTTTATCTGTGGTACCATTCTTCGTTCTTTGTTTGTGCCTTCCGGTGTTTTCCGACGCGACGACATCATCTACGCCAGATCCGATGCAGATTCTGCATTCCTCCTTTGTTTCCGACCCTCGTTTGTCGAGGTCTTCAGTCTAATTCCGGGAGTTGGTTGCATAATTCGCCTATTCGTGTGCAGAGTAATGGTTTGGGTGCGCGATGGACTGATCATCATCCGAATACTCTTATCATTCGCTCTCGTACATTGAATTGGTGGATCCAGCAATTTTACTCCTTCCCCTGAAGATAGAGGTGGCTTTATTTGTTGATACCTCTACCTCCGACCTTTGTTACCGGAGTGTCCTCTCGACGATCACGGACAAGGACCACTTGTTAGTGGTGTCACGGGGATCTACACGAAGCGAGAAGAATCAGGTCGTCGGCCTTCTACCCGGTACCATGAGGCGGATCTCGAGGGCGAGATCCCTTGTTAGTGGTGTCGAATTGTGGCATCCCGCAAAACCACTACTAGAAAATCGCGTTGTTTTTGTGCATTGCATCGTCATGGCCGCATGCTCATGTCATCATGCCACCTTGCATTTGAGCATCGTCATGTCTTCTTGCATTTGTTTGCATAAAACTATTTTTGAAAAGTCTGTTTTTGTTTTCTAAACGCCTCATCTTTAAATTAAATTAAAACACGGGCCTCCGGATTATTTTGTTTCGTCTACTAACGGATTTCAAAAGCCCCATTTAAAATAATAAAACATTTATTTTATTTATGGGAGGCAGCCAGCCAGACCCGAAAGTCTGACCGGCCACCTCCAAAATTCCTAAACTACCCAAACCTAATCTACCCAACCCCCTGCCACATCACTCCGGCCAATCCCTGTTTGACACCTCACCCAACACACGCCACTCAACGCACACCACACACACTTGAACACCCCCTGGCCCCACACCTTCTTTTCCCGCCCATGCCCACACGCGCGAGCCGCCTTTCCGCCTCGGGCTCTCCGCCCCGCACCGGCCCCGCCACCTGCCTCTCCACCCTGGCCCCAGCCCGCCTGCCCGCGTCGTCAGCCGGTTCCACCCAGCGAGGGACAGAGCACGTCCCCGATGCCTAGGCCCCGTGCCCCTATTTCCCCGCTCGCCCTGCCACGCAGCCCGGCCCCACCCTGACCACCTCAATCCCCATCCCCCGCACGCGTTTCCCTAGGCTTCCTCGAACCTCGCCGCGAGTCCCTCGCCAGAGCCCCTCCTCGCCTCTCCTCTGCCGACGCCAGGAGCTCCAGGCCGTTTCCGCCACCGCGGAGACCGCGCCCACCTCCTCTACTTCCACCAACGCCGTGGCCGACCTCGTCCTCCTCTCCACCGACCTCGAGGCCCCGCCTCGCCTTACCCCGCCGCCGGCGTCCCCTCCGCCGCTCGAGCTCGCCCCGCCGTCGCATCGCCCGCCCTCGCGCCGGCCTCGCCTCCTTCCTCCACGGCCGCCCCGCCTCCACCACGTCGCCGACCCCGCCGCCTCGCTCTGCGAGCGTCCGTCGCCGCCGCTGCGTGGCCCCGGCCCACGCGCCCTCCCCCTTCTCCGTGTTGGCCTGGCCGTCCTCGTCCCCGTCGACCCCCGCCTCCCCGCATAAGGCCGCCGCCGCCTGCGACGACCTCGGCCGCCATCTCTCCTCCCCGCTGCCCACGCACGCCACCTCGTTCCTCATCCCGCGTCCCCGCCGCCTCCTCGGACTTCCTCGCCACCGCACAGCACGCCGCCGCTGCCGGCCTTCCCCCGCCTCCCCGGAGCCCGGCCCTGCCTCTCCGCCTCGCCCGCCCGTGCTCGACCCGGCCCTGCGCGGATCCGCCTGCTCCGGCCGTCAACCGCCGACGCGTGCCACCGCTTCCTCGCCGGGGTCATGGGGCCCACCCTGACGTTCGCCGCCGAGCCGCCCTGCCGCCCGTGGGCCTGCCTCGCCGGAGCCCGGCGCCACGCTGGCTGTCCCCGCAACCTCGACGCCGTCCTCGTCCACATCGCCATGTTCATCCCCAGACGTGGCTGTTGCTACCCGTGTAAGCGTGGAAACTGTGGTGTCCTGTGGAGATACGGTGTACCTCAGCTAATTTGATCTATGTTGCGAATAGTCATGGCTCTGCCCAAAGACTGTCCAGTGTTGACTCAAGTTCACTGCCAACTGAACCTGGAGATCTGCATCTGGTGTTACACTCGAAGTGCATCGGCAAGTACTCCGTCACGGAAAACCCCAAGGGCTTCAACATGGAACCATAAGACGATGCCGCCGGAACCAAAGACCTCGCGTCCCTCCTCACGGAATCCGAAGGCGATGATCCCGAACCCGGTGCCTTCTTCCTCTCGGATCCGAAGCCTGATCCCCGTCGAACCCTGGGAACCCCCAAGATCTTCGATTTGACATGTGTGACCCCTTTTTCCGGGCCCTATTTTATAAATTGACATCTATATAATGGTTGCATATCAATTATACATGCCTGCATACATATTTTGTGTGTCCGGGTTGTATAGTCGATTCACCTCATAAATAAATATGGAGACTATATGCGGGCTATACTTGTCTCATAACGTCTCCATTTAAATTTGTGTAGCAAACCGATGACATGCTTTGCATTGATAAATCAACATTTAAATTGCGGGGTTTCCTAAACAACTTGAACCGTGTAATTAATTGTCGAGACCCCGGTTCTGCTTAATACTGTCTAAATGCACCGCATCTGCATCATATCATAATCATGCCGGATCTTCTGCCGTAATATTAAATAGTGCATCCGCTGTTTCTTTTAGTGCTTTGCTTCTTCGCGGATTAGACCGATGAGTGGATGCGAGTATCGACAAGTTCTTCGGATATGAATCTCTGGCAGTGTTTCCCAGGCGAGAATCTCTCCCCCTTCTACCTATTTTGCATTTATAGTCTTTATTTCCTCATGTTGATCTATTGCTATCCGTGTCGCGATGCTTTAGTTTCCGTGCACCAGTTATATCCCGTGCAGCCCCTATATTGCCTTGGACACATCCTATTACCCGTGTTTGGTAGATAGCTGGCCTTGCGAGTCGTGGTTGCTTGGTCATGTGCGATCTCGTGTTGTCAAGTACCACAGTTGTTGAAATGCTGGCAGATGCTTAATGGTGGAGATGCTTATTGGTGGAGATTATCATGACTTTAATTACAACCATTAAAATGCTAGATATAACTAATGCAGAGGCATCAGTGGGAAATAGATGTTATTTGGTTCTTCCATGCTCACTTGTGTCCCGTAGGACCCTGAGTACTTGATACCTGTTCCTTGATTTTTCGCACTATCCACATCCGGGAGGCCTTATGGACCCTCCTGAGCCAGAGCTTGATTCATTCCTATTTCTTGGGGCCACAAGTAGTTTGGGGCTTTATTACTATTCTGTACCTATGCCATGCTTTACTGCTTTATTTAAGGTTGTGCGTGGAGCACTTGTACTGTTTTGGAACGTGGAATGTTTTCGCGGTATCGACAAGCCCAGTCACACTTTCGGGTTCCCAGTCGTTTACAGCCATTGACACAAACCATGGGTCCGTTCCGGAGCCGGCCAACTTCGTTGCGGGTAGCTTAGTGGGGTGGCCCCCTAAAATATTTTATGAATCCTGTGATCGCTTTGTCGTGAATGCCTCGTTGGGTTTTGAGTTGGTTTTTCTGAGGTTGATCGAGTGTGTGTTGCTATTTGTGCACCCCTGCAGGGTAAAACTTTCTGAAAGCCGTGTCCGCGGTTATGGACGACTTGGAGCATAGTATCTCGATCATAGACAAGCATAACTAAAGTAGTGCTATAAATTGGACTTAATATATGACTAGTAATCAGCTCAAGTATAACGAAATGGATATTAAAACTGCCAACAACTGGTGGATCTTGGTCGTATCGTGTTCTGATATACCTGTCTAGTAAGTATTACAACTCCAATGGAATGTGATAAAAGTGCCAACCACTGCTGGGTTTTGGGATTCCTCGGGACAATTATATCTGACTAGTAAATGTCCCAACTACAACAGAATGGTAATTAAACTGCCCACTACTTATGCTATCAGGATGACTCATGCTATCTATATCTGATTAGTAATTGCTGCAACTATAATGGAATGAGTAAAATTGCCAACTGTGGGAGTTCCTTGGTCCGACTTCCTCGTTTGGTCTCGAGGGGGAAATACCAGGATCGGTTTGTTTGGTGTTAGCTTCAGGTTGGAGCCGAATAGGTCTTTCTTATCCCTCTCTGATAACCGCCAGTTGTATCGAGTCTGTATAGGTTGTTTAGTGCCGTTGTGCTGCCGCTTCAGCCCACCATACCTATGTAGGCGAGAGCCGCCGAATTCTAGCCTCGCCGTGTACTGGCCTCAGTACTGACGCTCCTCTTTTTCCTTTGCCCTTTGTCGGCACCCCTTTTGTTTTAGCAGGTTTGAGATTGACGTCGTTAGCAGGGTTACCCTTCCGGCTTGGCCTGGGCAGGGTTATGGACGCCATTGGTTATTCTTCAGGGCTCTTAGCCCCATTTGCATCTTGTCTGTAGTCGGACACTCTATCGTTTTCGAGGTGATTTGGATCTTTGTATATTATATCTGTATTATTGACTCATGGAGTCGCTGATGTATATATCTGTTATGTGGGTCCCATCGGGGACTGTTGTGTAATGTTATTACTTCGTTTTCCACCTGCACGAAAGTGCCTGGTGGGCGTCCTTGAATCGTTTCTATGCGGGTTTTGGCGGAAAGGGCTAAAACTTGCATAGGGCCGATTGGAGGGTGTTACAAACCGCCATGACTGTAATTGGGTGGCCATAAATGTGTGTATTGGGTATTTCAAAGGAATAGGTTGAGGCGTATGTATCGAGTTCGGGATTTTCCTATCCGAGTGAAGATAGATACTCGTGGCCCACTCAATGAGATTACATCAATGAGCTTGCAAGCATGTGACTAGGTCACGAGTAAACATTTTTGTTAGTAACAAGATCGAATTGGTATGACGATACCGGAGATCAGGTCTTGGACAAACCAGGTATCGTTGTGCAAAAGGAATAAGACTCAACGTTAAAAGGTTCAAGCGATCAAACAATTCGTGGAATTTGAAGGGACCATCATGAGTTTCCAGACACCGTTGTTGGTCATTGATCAGAGAGAGGTCTCGATCATGTCTGGACATTTCCGAACCATAAGGGTGCATACTTTAGGGTAGAGACGTTGTGGGTTGATCCGCGGTCGTAAGAGAAACATGAAGAGAGAGAGAGAGCAGGAAGTGTTTCGGAAGTTATTCAAAAGGAGTTCTTAATAAAGGGAATTAAATAAAGGTATTTAATTTTCAATTTGTGGAATTAATATTAAATATATCTATATAAATAAATACAAATGGGCACATACCCCTACATGGGCCCTCCGGAGGGGAGAAGGCCCAAGAGAGGCAGGCGGCCAAACCTAGCTAGGCTAGGGAGCGCGGGTGGGGGCTCCTACTGCAGCCACCAGGTGGACTTGGCACGCACGAGTTGGGCCCACCCCACTGCCGGCTAGCCCCTCCTCCACCTCTCCCAAAGTTTAGTCCCACCCGAGACTTGGAGGGGTGGGAGTGCCTAGCTTTTCCCTATATAAAGAGGGGCATTCCTCCTCCAAATCTCATCCCACAATTGGCCTTTGCCATTGTCTCTCTCCCTCTCGTTCATGTTCCCCAGTTTGAAACATGCTCCACAAGGTAGAGAATTCTCCACCAAACGCACGCCGTCGTGCATCTAGAGTCGATCTGGATCTTCTTCTTCCACTACCTTATTGGACCAGGGCCCAGAAGAAATATTTTACAGCGGATGTCTGTAAAACTTCAGAGGCACTGCCATTAGTGGTGTTGTACGCTTGAAGCCTTCTAGACCTTGAGGTCTTCTACGCTCGGCTTCATTAGCAACGTTTGTGCGGGAACGTAATCCCGCGTCTGGTCTTCGAAGGTATAAATATCTCACTCGTTACTGTACTTCTCCATAGATAGATCTTGGTTGGTGCGTTCACGTAGTAGGAATTTTTTGTTTTCTGTCATGGAACCCCTTCAGAAGGAGGTGAGGGGCTCAAAAGGCAAATGGCGGAGAGGACTGCCCCGACTGCCTCGCATGGGGAGGCGGTGCGGGGGTAGGGGAGGGTGTCGCTTTTTTTCGTCCGCCACGCAGTGAGCCCAAGACATTCGCTCTCATATTTTTATCCAAAACAAGTTAAACTTAGAATCTGATAACTTTAACTAGATTTATAAGCCTTATTCATTGGAAATAGAAGGGCGAGAATAAGATATGTCATATGGTTTGTATGTCACAGTGACTTGTCGTGTAGAACCATGTATTAACATTCTCTAGTGCCCCTTTCTGTGGACGGAGGAGCGAGGACGACGGTATTCGGCCCGCGCTAGTGTTTATGGTCGTTGTTAGGTGGTTTAATGACATATTTGTAATTTTTACTATTTTGGGGTTTCTTTGTACTGCTGTTAAATTATTAATAGGTTGGTGGAATTTGCAGGAAAAAACTATAGTTTTTAGGAAAAAATATTCTCTAGTTTTTCTCTTTGATTTTGTGTCAATCGTGCATATTTATGGTCCACCTTCTCATTTGTGGTAACTCTGCCGTGCCTCCAAATGGCTGTGCCGCTTGAAGATCTGCATATGGCAATTCAATATTAATAATAGTTTCTCAATTTACAACAAGATTTTCTCTCACTCACACGCATCATAGATGTTGCTTTGCAAAAACTTACATTTCTTTAACACAACAAAAGTATATATTACATGTTTGGTATTATTTGTTGCTTACAACCCTTAGTTGAAACATTCTCTCAACCACTGTGATCACATCTTCTTCTTTTTGAATCATGCTATGTTGTTTTGCCTACTTGGATTTTCTTCCGGGGCGCGTGAATATGGAAGACAAAATGAGCCTATGTATCTTTCAACTAATCCAGTGAGTTGAAATCTATTGAGTGGCAGAGTGGGTATAAGATTGTCGAAAATCATCACCTCACCAAATTAGGTGCGTGTTTAAGGTTTCCGTTGCATTTTCATGTCAAATATATTTGTCAGGGTATGCTCTCAAATATTATGCTCCACACATATATGTCATAACTTATTAATTTTAATTATGACCATGTTGTTTTCCTGTGAATCATATTGTGTCATAATTTTAGCATATTCAAGACGACTTATTGCACAGCTAAGACATTTTTTTGCTTCCAATTATTATGGTTGGAGACACAACATTGTCGTGCTTCCTTCCTACTTCATATGGCACATCTATTACAAACATAGGATGTTAGAATCAATTCTCCTATTTTCCATGTTGTTTTCCTACGATTCACGTTGCTAGAATAACTTTAGCATAACCAAAATGACTTATTTCATACTTGAGATACTTATTTTTCTAAGCTTAGGGTCAGACACAATATAATTATGGTTTCTTCACATGACACACTATATATATCAGGATCATAGCAAGTTGGAATCATTCTTCCTATTTTTATACCAAAGGCCTTACATCTCGTTGTGCTATATGCACATGTATCATCTCATTCTTACGAATCTATCACTTCATTGTCGCCATCATGTGCGAACTTGGTCATTGCCATCAATTCAAGCATACCGGGCTTCTTTCTGCCCGCCAGCATTGACATTTTTTTCTACGGTCAAACACGTACTACCTCCGGTCCACAATGTTAGCCTATTTAGCAAGTTGTTTTAGCTTTCTAAAAGGCTTATATTATAGAACAGAGATAGTTTTTTTTTGAGATGAGAACAGAGGTAGTTGATTATGCTTCTAGTAAACAATTCATTCATGTAGAGCAATGATCATTAAAGGTATTATGTGTTGACACTAGTCATTTGTGACTACATACTACTCCTATAGAGCTATGCTATAGAATGAAAACTAAGTTGTACAATTTATTTTTGTTCCATGCTACTGTTTCATGTTTAATTACATCCAAAAATTATTCTGAAATTTAGCAACATGTTCATGGCTGTAGTGAAGTATAAAATCAAAATCTGAAATTTCATATGTAAATATATTTATGCTGTTCACCTATCTTACAGTTTTAGTTTTCACATAGTGGCGTTGCTATGTAAATCCATCATAGGCTGATAGGCCAAACAAATTGTCTATCCAAGTTTGCGACAAAGCAAATGCATAGCCGCCGGCTAGAATAATCTGCTTTGCTGACATAGGCGATGATGTCATTGCATGCACTAAGCCATTATTGCAGCTCTAAGCCTGATTAAGATTTCCTTTTCTTAACACGGAACTGGAATGCTGTAGTGTTGTTTTCAAAGTTTAACAGTTTATACTTGTCCAGATCAGCTATTTAATCTCGCCCGCTATAATCTGGATCCACCATATAATTAGTGGAGCAGATAATTTAGCGTACGCCGATAAATATGGTGGCATGTTTTTGATAGATGTCGGTACATTCGTTATGGTTGCATGATGTCATATAAGTGTCATACATGTGTTTAGTGCATTTCACTATGGTTCGTGTTTAACTCATGTACTGATACATGTTCTCATGCCTTTCATTGTGTTTTTCTTCAGTTTCATATAGGTTTGGTATGCAGTTTTATTGACTTTCCATACCGACTCGAGTTTTAAATTGATGGTTTAGGTATATTCTCATTTTAAGCTTCTCGAAAACTAATAAAAGTCCAACAAAGCCTAGTTAAACTTCAGCAATTCAAGCTTTTACATTAAATCTAGAGAAGAAACAAGTTGTGAGCTAGACTGAACATATTAGATCCAACGCCACACATGTTTTCACTGGAATGTGTGAGTGGTACTTATCATAGACACATATGGTGCATACTTTGCGCGGACAACTTTTTTGAAAGACTAGGCGAGGACTACTTTTTTATATGAAACACTCGCATTCCATCAAGACACGGCAATATCGCCGGTCACCCACTACTAGAAAACAGCTCTTCTGTGGCGCATGGGTTTTCATTTTCTGTGGCGTATATCCCTGTCGGCACTGTTACCCCGCCACTGATATCTGCTCCATGTGGCGCATTCCTGCATATGCGCCACAGGAAGCAGATATCAGTGACGCATATAGTCCAATGCGCCACAGACACGGTTTCTATATGCGCCACTGAGTATATTACATGTATTCAAAATAAAATACATTCTTGATGTATAATCAGGTATTTATACAGGATTTATATAATATTTATCCAGATCAGTATAAACAGTACATTGCACATGTAGTAGATGAAAACCGACATATAATACAAACACAAGTATAATGTCATCACACTTAGAGCCCGATCGAGATACATATATAGAGTCAAGTGCCAAATTTTTACACAAGCGCCGAATACAAAGTTCATATCATCTCACATTACAAATATGAAGTGGTCATCGCCGCCTACACTAGAATCAAATAGAATACAGCTGTGATAATGGTGAGCAAGAGCATTAGCCCGACCAATATCTTCATCCGGTTCTTCTTCCACAAGTGGTTCCTCCACTTGGCTATCGCCTCCTCTCTAGTCGCGTATCCTTTGTAGATGTTGCCGCTGAACTTGTTCACTTGTTTGTGCCAATCCTCCCTCTCCTCGTAGATTCCTGGAACCCTACCCATGTACACCACATACCACCTCGTCGCCATCTCTATAGACGACAAGGCATATTAGTAAAAATACAACGAAAAGAATGAATAAAGGGTTCACATCCATATATATATATGTTCATAGAATATAAAACAAAGGATCCATAAACCTAAAAGTTAGATCATCATAGAAGCAATAAGTTCAACGACAACACGACCACAAGGTAGTTTAAGTCTAACAACAATGACCATTTCGATCACGAGATAGTAAAGTTTATGACACACACACACTAATACAGCAGGCGTCCATCAAGAATATACACACACTGGATCATGCTAGAGGCACACATCGATCATGATGAAGACTTCCTCTTCTGGCTCGGCTTCGGGAACGGTAGATAGCCCTCTTTCGTCATCCACGTCCTTGTGTCACCCTGCTTACGGAGGCGTTCTTCGATCTCCCTCTTACTCAACCCTCTGGCTTGTTGTAGGGCACCGCCCTTTGTGTTGACATCTTCAATGATGATTTGCGACAACTTCATCTGAATGCAATGGAAGTCTTCTCTAAGATCAGCATCATCGATTTTCGCCAAAGTTTCGGCCCATCCTCGGAAACTAGATGGCAGCGTTAGGTTATGGCAATCCCGAACATAGCCTTTAAGGTGATGGAGGACGTAGAAGGCCTCCTTGGCACCAGTAGTCGACTGCTTAACGCAGGGGAAGTCGAGCACGTGCTTGAACACGTGTTTGCCATCCTTGATACATTCCCCCTTATCTACGAAGGTGCATCCCTTCTTGGTGTAGCCCTCGAGAGCCTCATTGAGAACACTCCTTATTCTGGTGTAGTCTTTCTTCTTCGTCAAACTCCCCGAGTCGAAATACGTGGCTAGCGAATACCTCGGGGCAAGGACGATGAGTGTGCAGTATTTTTCTCTACGCAACACAATTGGAACGGAATGTTGGAAAAAGAGCAAAGGAAAGAAATCTATAAGAAATGCATAAGTTACGGTGACGATGAGCGAGTGTGTGTACTTACTCGGGAAAGAAAGGCAAAAGAAGTGTGCCCTTCCTCTTGTTGTCCACCATGAACTTCTCGAGGTACGCCGTCGCCTTGGTCCCTGTCTCTGATCCTTCGACCAACTGGCTGTCCCGCATGTAGTAGAGATCCACTATCGCGATTTCCGGGGTACTTTCTCTCTTGATCGTGAGCGCCAGATTGAGCGCGTATAGGCGGACCAAGTTATAGTCCAGCCGTTTCGTGAGAAACATCTTGAATATGTCCTCGAACGCTAGGAAGAATATATCCGCGGGGGGTTCATCGACGAAGCCCACGTCCAATGGCACCTTGGCCGTGAAAACCGAGTAATTTGGATCTTCGTCTTTAAGAAGGAGGGCCTCTAGTGTCTTGACACCCTCATGCAAAGTTAACATGGCTCCAACCGCAATGTGGATCATATCCGGAGTCAATATCGGATCACCAGCTACATGCACTCGGGGCAAGCCAAATTGTGTGGATGGTACGACGACGGCGTCCTGACCCCGGATCCTCTTCGGAAGAGGCTGGCTCGCACCCTTCTTATTATTATTATTACCTCTCTTCTTGTAGTGCTTCTTCTTCACAACAGTGTCAGCCACTGCCATCTACTCATCAGTCGCCTTTCGGAGTGTGTTGGGGCTGAAAACCAATCTCGGTTTCTCTTGTGGTGGATCGGCGGCCGGAGGCGTCTCTTGAGAAAGACCATGGAAGACCAGGCGCTGCGTGCATGTATTGGCCGACCAGCTTGATGGTCGTCGCGAGCTGCGAAGGGTTCTTCATCCATAGAAGGCATATACAATCCTTTGGTAGCGCCGGTGTTGATGAAGTCGTCAACGTTTACCAATTCATCATCATCTTCATGGGTGCCATCATGTGGTGGTGGTGGTAGCGGGGGCGACGGCGGTTGCGGCACAACGTCTTTGCCATGTGAAGGTGCACACGCTGCCAAGAGTGGATGGTGACGGCTGGTGGTGGCGACAACGGCGGCTACTGGCTTCCGAGGTGGTGGCCGGGCGATGATCGGTCGAGAGGTGGCGCCGGTGCTCCCCCCCGCAAGACGAATCTGAGTCTTCGGCCATGTCAAGGGCCAGTTGTAGCATTCCCCAAGGGTCTTGTGTTCGTCGGCTCCCTGAGGTTGAAAGGGGGGTCCATGTCGTCGCACCCTGGCAACACCTGAGCCAACCTGACCTTCATCACGTCATCATCCATTGGATTGTTGTGCATCGTGCGGCTCGCTGGTTGTATAAGAGTGCCCTTGGCAACATCCTTCAACTCACCGCCGACATCTTTAAGCAGGAGTACACAAGAAGTGTCCTGAGGCAAAAACATGTTGTTGGGCGTCATGAGATGGCAACAGTCATGCATCAAAGGCATAAAGGAGATGACGTGCACTAACTAATTAGTTACCTTGGTGATGGCGTGGATCTCGGCTAATGTAGAGACACGGCCGATGCCGGCGGCCGGCCTATCATCATCTGCAATCTCCCGCTCGGGTGCCTCAGGAAGCACCACCGCCGTCGGCTGCGCCTTATTGGTATCTTTGGTGGGAGGGGGTGTCGGTGTGACCAAAACGAGGGGTTGCGTCCCGACGTTGACGGCCGGCGGGGTCACCAGGTCCGGCGACACGGTAACATTGATGCCCGAGTTGCTGCCGCTTAAGCTGGGCAGATGTATCGGCCCCTGTCGACCTCCCGCATTCCAAGCAGTAAGCCCCTCGAAAAACTCAGGGGGGGTCATCGAGCGGAGCTTCTCTTCCACTAACTTGTCCACCGTTTTATGGTCCACCGCCTTCTCCTCCAGTGTCTGCACCTTCATCTTTAGCTCTACAACAGCGGCTTTATCCTGGTTCTTCCTCTCCCTTCTTTTCTTAGCGTCCTCTTTGTAGAACTCCTTGAACTTCATGCTCGTACCGAAGCCGGACACACGGACAGCTGAGGACGGTGGCAACCCCTTGTCCCTCTTCTTGTAAGCATTGGTCGCCCTGTTGAAAACCGTGTCCCACGGCTCCGTCGAATCCTAGGACGACTCTGTGGCAGTAGCGTTCAGTTCCTCCTCCTGCAGAGACAAGGAAAGGTGAACCCATTTAGATTCTTGGCTTCATTATCTTAATTAGAACGCAATAGACTTGAGATCGGCGATAAATTCCTTACTAGATTCTTCTCGAAGTCCTTCACCTCCGGATCGTCGGTGATGAACTCCCCTGTTTCCTTGTCCAGGTAGTAGCGGGCCCGAACAAATTGCCTAAGCTGCAACTCCGTGATTTTAAGCCAAGGGTTGTCTTTACCAAGGCGTTCAAGCTCGGCATCCTCCTTGTCCCAAATGGCCTGTTTCCCCCTGTAACCACCGCTTCTAAGGTGGTGGTTACCTATGTTCTGTTCCCGCATACTCCTTCCCCATCGAGTCCATTTTATAGCGTCAGCGGTAACTATATCCGCCTTGAATATCCTAAAATCCTCTTCGTCGAGCATCGGATTTTTCTTACTAATAACCTCCTGGCTTTCACCTTTGTCAATGCTATTCTTCACCCGGGTTTTCCAGCTGCTCAAGGCATTGCTCATCTTCGTGAGGGCTAGTTTGTTCACCGGGTTCTTTCTCTCGAGGTTTCTAAACTGCTATGGGAATCTGTATCGCTTGTGAAGCTTCTTAAGGAGGTTATCGACCAAAGCTGCATGGTCAGCATGTCTGATGTACTTCGTGTTGATCGACATGCTTTCCCGGACGATTCACCGAGTTGCAGGCCGTACCCTTTAGCAATCGCCTCTGGCGCAATGGGTTGGCCACTTTCTGTGACCTTAGTGAACTCATCGCAGATGGTGGCGAGCACTAGCACCTTCCGATCCTTCTGTTCCTTCTTCTTCTTCTGAGAAGCGGCCGGGTTGCCGCTACCGCCATCCGTGCGCTCGCCGCCATCGGTGCGGGCGCCGCCATCGGTGGTGTCATCCTCTTCGTCGCCGCCTTCACTAGTTCCATCGTAGTTGTCTTCGTCCCCCTCGTAATCAGGATCTCCGCCCTCATTGGCCCCAGCAGCTCTGGCGACAGTCGCCTCCTCCTCCGGTGGTGGTGTCATCCTCATTGCCTCCTCCTCCTCCTGTTGGGACCCCTGCCAGAATGACTGGTTGGCCTGTCTAGCTTGTTCTTTGACGCTGATCATGTGCTTAGAAGGGCCAGACTCCTTGTTGCTCGACATGTTTGCACTACTCTATTTAAAAGAGGCAAAAAGTTAGCACAAATCTCGGCCGAAAAATTCGGCATGACCTTTGCTAATTTTTTGACCTAGGAGTGCCCATTTCTCAACCGAAACGGAAGTGAATCAACACTTCGGGAGAAATGGACAACTCAAATGAAATTCTTGCAACATTCACACACAAGAAAATAGCCCCATCCACAGCCCCCATCCACAGCCCCATCGAATCAAATAGCACCATATAGTACCAAATAATCCCACCATATAATCCCAGCACCATATAGTACCAAATAATCCCAGCACCATATATACCAAATAAAAGGGAAATTTCAGCCAAACCTGAAGCATACAGAACATAATATAACCTGACACATTATTGGCAGAGGAAAAATGCCAATAAAACTTCTTATGTTGCACCTGGTATTAGCAGAACCAATACCAAAAGTGGTGACAGCAGAATACAAAGTTAACAGAATTAGGCATATATTCTGAACACAAGCAACCAAAACCTACTGTACAATTAGGCATATATGACTGAGAATCAAACTTACCATGGGAGTAATCAAAATATTCTGAACACAAGCAATCAAACTGCATACAAGTTCTTACAATAACAGAAGAACACTACAATTCTGTTCAGAACTTACCATGGGAGTAATCAAAATACATATTAGGTTGTTTACAGTACTAATTAAGCTATAAAACTCCTCTCTGTCTATAAAATGCATTCGATCTAATATACAAAGACCACAATTTGTTAGTACTAATATACAAAGATCTAATATACAAAGACCACAATTAAGCTATAACCCTCTCTGTGTATAACCCCTCTCTGTGTATAAAAAAATCCACAACACATATTTCATTATTGATCCATTCTATTTGTTAGTACTAAAAACGAAATGCATGCCTTCTCCTTGTAGAAAAATGCAGCTAGCTAGGGTTCAGAGGGGGGTGGGGGTGGGGGACAAACTGTGCTCACTTGTGTAGTGACAGCAGACAAGAGGGGGGGACGAACCGTACGTGTGCGCTGCTGCTGCAGTGGTTGACGACGAGGTGTTGCGGTGGTCCGGCGCGACGACGACGAGGTGCGATGGTGGACCTTCTCCTCCTCCTCCTCCTGTTGCGGGCGGGCTCCGGTGGCTCCTCCTCCACGCTATAGGGCTCTCCTCCACATACGGGTTCGTCGGGCGGCGCTAGGGCTCCAGCGCGGCGGTGGCTGCAGGGCTCCGGTGATGGGGGCGGGCTCCGGTGGGGGCGGGCGCGATAGCTAGGGTTCTGTCGATCGGGCGCGATAGAGATTGTGGGGAAAAGAAAGTGGAAGGGGAAAAGGAGAAGGGGCGAGCCGTTTTGGCTAAGTGCCAAAGTTCTGTGGCGCATTTCGGAGTAATGCGCCACATAACTTCTTGACATAGTAAAAATCGTGGCGTCTTGTAGTATGACAAGAACTGATACTTGTCCTAGTGGTCTTGCTCGCTTGCTCTCACCTGGGGCAGCCAGGTTAGAATCCTGGTTGTCTCACACATTTTTTCTTTCTTTTTTTAATATTTTTAATTACGTACATATGCATATTTATTCAAAAAAGACAAGAACATATACATATATGCATATTTATTCACATATGCATATTTATTCAAAAAAATCAAGAACATATACATATATGCATATTTATTTACATATGCATGTTTATTTAAAAAAGCAAGAACATATACATATATGCATATTTATTCAAAAAAAGCAAGAACACATATGCATATTTATTCATACATATATATTTGTGTGTTTGCTTGTCACACACAAATGTGAATTTGTATACCTACACGAATATCACATTATATGTTTTAGTCTCTAACTAATACCCACACGAATTAATACACCAAAAAGGCACATAGTTGCTAGTGTCTCTTCACAATCTTCTTGCCCTTTTTCATCGCGGTTGAATACTTTAGCCCATACACTTTGAGATTTCTTCTTGTGAATGGACAACCTTTAGTAGGTAGTGTGGTCTTCCTTCTTACTTTAGTAGTAGTAGGCATGTCGAAGCACTTGTCAAATTCCTCTTCGATCTTTGGGTCGCCGTTTTTGTCGAAGTTTTGCTCGTTGGCGGCTCCTTTCTTTCCGATGATGCTCCTCTTGCCCCTCCTAACTACAACACGGTTGGGCTTTGACGGGTCGGTAATAAAAAAGCATTGATCAACTTGGCTAGCGAGTACCCAAGGCTCATTTTTTGCGGAGGCGTTCTTCGTTGATTTGGCATCTGGTATAACCATTGTGGTGAAATAGCGGCCTTCTTTTTCCACGTTCTTGGCCCATCTAACATGGAACATCGGTACGATCTCTCCACAGTAGTCGAGCTCCCATATCTCCTCGGTCCTTCCGTAGAATCTTTCCATCACAGTAGTCTCGTCATCAGCAAAGGATAACATAGTTACTCCTGAGTTTTGATATTCACTATTCTTGTCCTTTTCCTCGGTGTAGAATCTGTAACCGTTTATGTCGTATGACTGATAGGTCCTTAGGTTGTGCCATGGGCCCTGCGACAAGGAGAATATGAGTTTTTGATCTTCCGTAGAAGACGTCTGTGGGGGATTGTCCAGTTGCCTTTTCTTGAACCAACCCGTGAAGCTGGAGTTGTGCTCTCTGGTTACGTCTCCCTTCTTCTTCGGCCGGCCCTGGTCGACGTACTCCTGCTCGATTAAGCTTCTGTGCTCTTCGACCCAAGGGCCGACCACTTCAATGTGTTGTAGCACGACTCGGCGTGCCCTTTCAAAATCAGTGCGTCGACCATCAATGCCGACATGTAGTGAGCGACAGCCCTCGCGGTGACCATATCCACCGAGCCTGCCGAGGTGCTTCTTTGTGGGTATTCCATATGCGCCACAGAAGTGGGTGAATAAGATTCGCTCTGTGGGGCCCACCTCCAAGTTCTGTGGCGCATGTCGGACTTATGCGCCACAGAACTTGGGTGATCTTAGATTCCGTGGTGGGGCCCCTCCATGTTTTGTGGCGCATTCAGGAAATATGCGCCACAGAAGAGGCAACTTCTGTGGCGCATATTACGAATGCGCCACAGAACTTGGATCAACCCACCCCGGCCGGCGGGTCCCACCAATCTTCTGTGGCGCATGTTCTGGATAATGCGCCACAAAACTTCCAATCTTCTGTGGCGCATGCTTTCTGGTGCGCCACTGATGTTTTCCTGTGGCGCATAGTTTGGCATATGCGCCACTGAACATCTTGTCTATCTATAGGCTGTTTCCTAGTAGGGTACCAGACAGATTACAGAATTAGAATAGCACATTGTCCACAATGTATGGTCTCCGTGTGCTACTAATTATTTATCATTTCCCCAAATCCCTCTTCATATATCCACATGATCGATTTTATGGTTGCATATTAGCCTCTCGCAATAACAGTGAATCATCCGAAAAACGGAGATGATTAGTACGTGGAGCCGTGGTCGCTAGTTTGATTCCACGAATAAGCTCATCATCCTCCGTGTTATTCAACATAGTTGAAAAACCTTCGGCACATAGAAGAAACATATGAGAGGAAATCGGATCCCCTTGTCGAAGTCCCCTCCCTGGTAGAAACACATCCGTGAGATCTCCATTAACGCGGAAACGATATGAGACCGTCGTGACACACTCCATGATCAGCTGAATAAATCTTTCATTAAACCCTATCCCGCTCATCATGTCGTCCAAGAAGGGCCATTCTACTCGATCGTACGCTTTGCCCATGTCCAGTTTGAGAGCTATAAAAAACATCCTTTCCTTTCATCTTCCTTCTCATATAGTGTGATATCTCATAGGCTAAAATTGTGTTGTTCGGTATTTGCCTTCCCAGCACGAAGGCGCTCTGGTTTGGAAAAACGATATCTCCTAAAAGGTCTTGAGACAATTGACAGTGACTTTGGAAATGAGCTTATACACCACGTTTGGAAAGGCTAATCGGGCAAAGTTCCTTTAGAGGATCAGGCTTCTGAACCTTTGGAATTAACACAACAATTGTTTACTTCTATCCCTCTGGCATATTGCAACCTTACATCACATGCAAAACCTCATTTACCGCTGTATCACCAACTGTATCCCAAACTTCTTGTGGAAGATCACCGGCATCCATCCCCGCCTGGCGCTTTGAGATCCCTATATCATCGAGGGCTTTTTTAATCTCCATCTCAGTATAGTCTGCTGTGAGAAAATCATTTGGCTAGTAACTCTGGGGTAACAGTATCGAGGACAACGTTGCATATCAGCTCCTGCCAAGGGAGTAAACAAACGGACTACTTTTTTTCTTTTTGAAAACATAGCGGACTACCTTTCGTTGATCCTTCGTTGGAGCCAATGGGGTCCATGAACAAGTAATGCTCGGCGTACGAACAGATTGTTTACGGAACTGGTTTACGGGACGACGTGGTGGGTGTTGGGAAATCACTATTTACTGGAAAAACAACCGTTCTCAATACTCCACCAACCATAACCGGACACCTACCATATCCACCTTGCCAAACCAGCCCGTAGACCCATTCCACCTGTGGCCACGGCCTTAATCTAGTCGCAATTTACATGTACGGTTTCTTTCTTTGGCGGTACATGTTGTGGATGCGTTTGATCTCGCTGCAACAGAAGACAAATACGTTGTTCTATACTGTATTAAATTTTGGCAAACTAAGAGTTAGAGCTAAGAGCCTCTCAAGTCGTGTATACAAAGATATCCAAAACCCCTTGGTTACGCCGGGTAAAAAACCGCGTCTAGTCACGTGTCCCAAGACACTTTTCGATCCGGCGCGTCCCTCATTGTGTCCGGAACGTCGAGCCCATTCTCGCTCCACATGGATCGTTGCATCCGTGAAGCGGCCAGTGGCAAACCAACCCTATCATGAACACAACGACCGGCCTTCGTCATTAACGGCCATCGCCAATCTCCAGTCAAGCCGAGTAATGGCGCATCGATTTCCCAGACGGGAGCAGAGATGCGTGCAGTTATCGCTGCGACACGCGTGACATTGTGTGGCATGGAGAGAAACAAAGTCGGTGTTAATTCTCACGTGGCCCCTTCGGCCCCTTCACATGCCACATGGGATTAAAAAAGGCATGCACACACCGCCCATTCTCGCACTCTCTCCTCGTCTTCTCTCTCGCGAAACCCTAGACATCGCTCGACCACCAAACCACAACGCCATGTCGAGCAGCAGACGCACCCGAGGCACTGTCACGAAGGGCTTTGTGTCGCACAACCTCACTGTCGACCAGTGCGGGCATTGTACCTAGCGCGGTACCCATGCCCACCGGACAATAGCATCCCAACAGGCAGCTGGAGGATGGCGCCGAACGACGCCGGCATCCTATCGAGACCCAGGCCTGACACCAAGGCATGGTGGGAGTAGATACACCACCACTGTTGGAGGCTATCATCGGAGGAGCGTGCGCCCCCTTGGGACGACGACCGGTGGACGGAGGACATGGCGGACCTCAACGGCCTCATCGGGGCGTCGAGAACCTACAACCATGCAAGAGCTTGCGGTGTTGGGGCGAGCGGGGACACACCCTGGATGACGTTATCAAGCACATCAGGCGCAGCGACCATCGCCTAGAGATGTCGTCGTCGCCACCACGAGCGCCCTAGTGGCTTCCACGAGCTTCGACGACATCTCTCTCCCCCTCGCATGCCTTCCCTTGCCCCGCCCCCAAACGAGAGGTGAAGGAGGAGTTCACATGACCGGTGTGGCGCAACCCGTCGCTGGGAATCATTATCGGCGAGGTGCGTCAGCTGGAGCCGCCTCGTGGGAGGCTGCGCCACCCCAAGCTGGAGCCAAAGGAGACTGGCGAGGAGTCTGCAATGGGCGCCTCCTCCGCGGACCAGCAGCTCCTAGCGAGCACCGCCGACTATAGCTTGGCGTGGATGGAGTCTATGAACGATCACAGTGCCTGGTAGAGGACGATCGAGGAGGCAATCAAGGCGTCTATCCGCGAAGTCGCTAGGATGCTCGTCGACTTGACGCATGTCGGCGCCAACGTTGGCGTCGTCAAGGACGAGCCCACCGATGAGCTGTCCGACGAGCACATGAAGAGGGAGCTTAGTGATAACAACTACCGGTACTTCGAGTTATACTACCGCAGCGGCTGTTAGATTAGTTTTTATCTAATTTTCGTTTGTTTTACTTAAAATTTCAAATTTGTTTTTGTATTCGATATTTTTAAATACATTTGGGTCGACACGACGTGGCGGCGTACACAAACGACCGATCCAACACTTTTACTAGAGATAGTTTGGAGACACTAGTTGTCAAGCAACTAATCCCTTGCTTAACGTTGGGTGGGTCCGGCATGTCAGGGCCTACTTTATCAGACGGCACGGTGTGCCGCATTACTTGTTACGCTAAAGCACCGCACCACGGATGCCATCCATGGGAGAACACGACAGATAAACAATTACTCTTGACAATGACATGTGGGTCCCACGCTTTAATCATTTACAATCAATTAGACACCCTTTTTCTAACCCCGTGAAACCTCCGAATTACCCAAACGGGCTTGATACACGCTGCTTCCATTTACGAAGATTATCAAAAGCGAGGCAGATAAAAGAAAGTGGGGAAAAAATGGGCGAGAAAAAGACGAAAAGATGGGGGCCGAACCAGAACCAAAACCTAGACGAACCACACAGAGAGATAGATAGACAGAGGGAGGGGGAGGAGGTAAGAGGCGGCCGGGACGAGGCCAAAACAGACCAACCAAACCCTAGCTCACCTCCCCGTCCATGGAGGCGGCGCTATGACCCTCCGCCGTGGCCACCGACTGGACGTGGGACCGATTGGCCGTGGAGGAGGAGGAGGAGGAGGAGGATGGCGGCCAGATCGGACGATCCCGGCGTCTCGCCGGAGTCGCCGCCGCCGCCGGCGGCGGCGGCGGCCGGCGAGATCTGGGGGACGCTGGAGGAGTTGCTGCTGGCTTGCGCCGTGCGCCGCCACGGCACGGCGAGCTGGGACTCGGTGGCGATGGAGGTGCAGTCCCGCCGCCGCCCCTCCGCCGCCGCAAGGCTGTCGCCGAACAGCTGCCGTCTCCGCTACGGCCTCCTATACCGCCGGTTCGCCGCCGGCGCGAACGAGGACGGCGAAGGCGAAGAACCTGAAGCCGCCGCCGACGCGTGGGTGGAGGAGCTCCGTAAGCTGCGGGTCGCGGAGCTCCGCCGCGAGGTCGAGCGATACGATCTCTCGATCGGGTAAAAAATAACTGCCCGAAAAAGAAAAAAGAAACTTCAAAACGCTTTTAGCTTCATCCTGTTCGTTCAGTGCGGCCTCTCGCGGGCCGTCCGATGACGATCGGTCGGCGGGTATTAATTCTAAAAGAAATGCTTATATTATTTTATTTTCGTCGTTGCACGGCCAGGTCGTTGAAATCAAAGGTGAAACGGCTCAAGGAGGAGCGGGAGAGGAGCCTCTCCGGCGAGGACACGACGGCGTCCAAGGAGGAACGGGAAGCCGGGAACGGGTCGACGGAGGACGCCGGCGCGGAGAACAGGGCCTCCGGTGAGGCGTCCGGCCGGTCATGCAAGGAGTCCAACTCGTCAGATCTGAAGCCACCACCGGGGCACGACTCGGCCGCCGCCGCCGCCGACGAAGGCAAGCCGGAGGTGAAAGAGGAGCCTGTCGCGGACGAGGTGGCCGTGAAGAAGGAATCATCAGGCGAGTCAGTGGCTGGGTCGAAAGAAGCCGACGCCGAGAAGGAGAGCAGCGACGTGCAGAGCTCGGCCAGCCCGTCGCGGCGGCGGCGTCGTCGTCGGCTGCGGAAGGTCAGCGGCGAGGAGCTGGCTTCCACGTCGGCGCCCGTGGCCCTCCCGGCGGCAGAGACAGAGCCGCTCCTGGCCTTCCTCGAGTCCGTACGGGCCAGCAAGCCGGGCTCCATGTTCGAGCGGCGACTCGAGAGCCAGGTAAAAAAAAAATCTCGTTACATTTATTTTCCGGTAAGAAATCTCTCGTTTTTGGTTTTCCCCACCGACCCACCCTATCACCTTTTCCATTTATACCATCAGTAAAAATCATAAAATGATATACTACTAGTACTCCTTCCGTCCGGAGTTAAGAGAGGGAGTAGTAGTATTTTCCATCTTGTTCACCGAAGTTATTGTTTTGATCAAATCAAATTCATTAACAATTGCTTCCATGTGAGACCCGTTAATAACAAAATACAGTAAGTGTATACAACAGCGACTACACGGTTGCTTTGCTTCGAAACTCGATCACTTGCTGCTGGCACGCACGGCCGCGCCAAGTGAACGCGACCGATCTGGACCGTCCAATACGTGGTGAGCTGGAGATAAGGGGTGGGTGGGGAGGCGGTGCGCTGTGCCTTATGGTGGGGCCCTGTCCCAAACACCGATGTGCTCTGTGGTTGGAGATGACGCGTGGGTCCACCTTGTCGGCCACCTGGTAGTAGCTGCCGCCTGCCCCTGCCACACAGCATACACAATCTAACCTTCCCCTCTAAATGGACTACCTTTTTTTTCTCCATAAGAAGAGGCGAACAAATCGTGGTCTCACATGCGCGCTTTGCTGTTTTTTCTATATTTGAATTTGATCTTTTCTTTTGCCTTTTTTGTACTGTATAATCGTTGGTGGCTTTGTACTCACCGACCGACTCGAACCATTTTCAGGAGAGTGGCGACTACAGGGGAACAATCAGGCGCCACGTGGACCTGGAGATGATCAGATCCAGGCTGGAATCCGGTGGGGCCGCTGGTGGGCCAGGAAGCATCACGTGCTACGCATCGGCCTCCGAGTTCTACCGCGACCTGCTGCTGCTATGCGCCAACGCCATCGTCTTCTTCCCTCGCGGCTCGCCCGAGCACCGTGCCGCCTCAAGGACCCGTGCGGTCGTCTCCAAGCGCATCTCTGCTACTCTCGACAGGGACGGCTCTGGCCCCGGTACTTCGGGGAAAGTTGCTGGTGCTGCCGTGGTGGCGGAGGGCGCGAAGAAGCCCAAGGCTGAAGCTGAGGTCGCTGGGTCGCTCCTGGAGAAGGCAGCGCCGGTTATAGTCTGTCGGAAGCGCAGCTCCATCGCCAAGGCCACGGCGGCAACGGCTGGCAAGGAGGTGAAAGTGGAGAAGGTGGACACCGACGACGAGGATGAGGAACACGAGGGCAATAAGAAGGCAGGTATCAAGGACAGCGCCAGAGGGATGATGAGGACAAACAGGGGCCGGGGCCCTGCCAAGAACTCTGCTCCAAATCACAAGAGAGGGAAAGCTTCGGAGAGTGTCACTCCTGCCCAAAGGACGAAGAAGTCTGATAAGAAGGATTGCAGCGGCAGCGGGGAGAAGGCGGCGGCGGCGACAGGTGGTGTCATCAAGAAACGAAACGCGGTGGACTTCCTAAAGCGGATCTCGGTGCCATCAACGGAAAGGGTGTCATTGCTGGAGACGCTGAAGCTCTCTGCGGCAGCGACAGAGCAGAAAAAGGCCACCAAGGGCGATGGCCGGAAGGATCCCGGCAGCTCCTCTGGGTCGAAGAAGGCTGCTGCTCCCACCGACACAGGGTCGGGCGGGAGGAGAGGTGTCGGCCGGCCGAAACGGGCCGCCGCGCCTCCGACACCACCGCCCTCCAAGAGGGCCAAGGATGACCGGCCGACGAGGAAGCGTGGGAAGAAGTGAGCTGAGTGGGAGGCGTCAGGAAAAGGACAGTGTGTACATTTTGTAGGGCGGTAGGAGCTTCTGGAGCTTTTGATTCCAGTGTTGTAGGACTATGGACGGGTTCCTGTTTTTTTTTTGGACAGGGGGTGGCTCGCGTGCGTCTCTCGTCTCGTGGGACTTGGGAGAGGGCAGGGATGGCGTTCCCTAGCAAAACTGTTGTGTATGTTTTGGGACTAGATTTTTGAAACTTTTTATACTAGGAAGCAGAAACGATCAAAGGATTCAAAGAGCAAATCACTTGTATTCATGTCATGACTCATGTGCACTCTAAACGATGCAAGTACATGGAATGATGGAAATATGTATTTTTGTCGACTTGTCGGTCACAAGGGGTGGAGCCAGAGTAAACTCTGGTAGAGGCTCGAAGCGAACCATCTATTCCCTCCGTTTAGAAATATAATACGTACGTTTTAGATTATTCTCTTCGTTTAGAAATATAATACGTTTTAGCTTTGTGAATCGAATGTATCTAGACGTCTTTTTGTCTATAGGTTTATAAAGGTTTGGAGTGAACCTATTATACACTAAAAAGAGTCGAGATATGTTCATTTCACAAAGCTAAAATGTCTTATACTCCTGAACCGAGCAAGTAATAGCCGGTTATCTCCGAGTTTTCATGAGGATAGCCGGACGAATTCTATCAGGTAAAACCAATAATTAGAGGCAGCACTTTTCACCTATTCTCAAACTTTAAATAGGTACGATAGGAGATACGAGGATCGAAATTCAGACGGATGCCACAGGTCTACAAGCCAAAGCATAGCTGTTGACTCAGTCGGACGACGTTCTCTCGGTAACATATAACTGAAACTCTGGCCTTTCTGTCGTAGGAGGATCAGGATTTTGGTGTGTTGCATCATGAAATCGACAAATTGAGCTTCGTCAAATGTGTTCATCCGGTGTCACCGCGATATCAGGGAGCCGTTACCCAGTCATGTAAACTTTCCTAGTCGTATGATTTTCTAAACACTTGTATTACTTTGGTTGACTTGTTGTCACATGAGGGATGCAGCATATATCGTCGCCGATCAAAACAAACAAAAACAATGCGGTGAGCGTGGATCGAACACGCGACCTTCAGATCTTCAGTCTGACGCTCTCCCAACTGAGCTATCCCCGCATATGATGTAAAAGTTCTCCTATCTCTTTATATTATATTTCCCAAGCTCTTCGCATGATTCATTTGTCCCAGTCTGCCGCCACATGGAGCCAGAGACATGACCAAGGACATTTACCTGGGGCATACTTGTTTGATGTAATATTTTTTTATCTTATCTTGGCTCTTACTTGCTAAAATCTTATGCTAACATTGTTCATATTTCTTCGCAAAAAAAATAATCAAGAAATCCCCGTCATTTTTTTTGGCTCCAACGATTAGAACTTTTACCATCATGCTATGGCATCTCAAACATACATTAGAGAGACAACAAAGCAGCTTCTAGAGGAGTCGATTTAGAGCGAGCGCTCTTTCATTTTTTTGAAAATTTCAAATTTTTAAAGAATCGGATAATTCAAAAAATCCTCCGGTAAGAATGGGAGCCAAAGCGATTTTCCGCTACTAATGTGTCTATTTCTCTTGTTCATGTGTCCCACCAAACATGGACGAGAGATCCACTTGTTTGGGGTTGCATAATTTATTTGGGACGTGTTTGGTATCCTGCATGAGGTCCGATTAGACCAGTGGGAGAAGAAAATGCGCATGATTGGTTGCATAGCCGGCCTCCGCGTTGTGCCCACACGATTCTCAAGGAACCTCTGGTCAGATCTTGGATAAACTGCCAAGTCGGCAGTTTTCTGAGGCGGACCCGAGTGAGCACAAAAATGTCTCAAGGGGACCACTCGTTGCAGACGTGAAGTAGCGAGAGAGATGACACACAATAACTACTTGCACGCCACTCATGTGTTACTGTCACCGTTCCACCCTCCGTATCTCTCTCATGTCCCATCACCGACCGTCTTCTCCATAGATTGCTTTGCCTCCTCCGTCGCGGGATGCTCTGGCCAAACTTCCTCTTTGGCAGGCCACAACAAGCGCGCGATAGTTTGCCAAGTACGAAGCCAGCGGGCTTCGAATCGCGCTGGCCTAGGTACCCAGCCGTGGTGCCGACATGAAATAGGGCATCACCATTCGCAACCCGCCCTCTGCAATCACGAGGGCGGAAGTCGAGGCTAGAGCGGCCATGTGGATACCGATGACCGGACTTCTGATGTGGACATTGGATCCCCCACTCTTCTTCGCTTCAAGCAGAGTTTCCACCATGGTGACAGGACCCCTCGACACAAGCCGAGACATGTCATTCCGACCTGGATTCGATCCCGTGCTAAGGTTCCCTCCAACTCCATCGGCGCTCCAGCCCACATTTCTTCCCTGTTTGCCATGGCGGCGCCGCCCTCTCATGCAACAGAAGGTACTAGACAATGTGGGTCTAGAGCACTTGCACTGATGACTCCATGACCTCCCTGCGATGTGTTGTCGCTGATGCCCGTGATAATATTTGATTCCCCCTTTTTGGTTAGGGTGTTTGTACATTCTTTGATTCCGTGCTCAGATTTAATTGTTGTAGTGCTATATTATTTCGGTGTAGTGTTAGAATCAATTGTTGTATTGTTAGAATTAATTTGTGGCTTGCCTTTAACAATAATGCCAATGGAAGTGCACATATGCATGCCATAGAGGTGACCACCGTACTACCATTGACATGGTTGCCAATGCGCGCACGGTGATCACCGCCATGGCATGCATCTATGCGCTAACATTGACATGGTTGACAATGCATGCATGGTGATCACTGTCATGGGGTGCATCTGTGCCATTGACAATGTGTTTTGTTGTGTTGCAGAACCGGGACTTCGTGTCTAGGGCTAATGCTCCTCTTCCTGAGCTGGCAGACTACATCCCTAGTGTCCAGCTAAGGCTTGTCATACCATGCCTCATTGAGAAGATATCGAGCTACCGAAGAAGCATACAAGGAGACGTGCAGGCATTGGCCATGTCGGTGCCCCAGAGTAGTCACTATTGTTCTACGTGTAGGTGATGCATGTTAAATGTATACATGAACTTTCTAGTTTATTCACATATATTCCTACATATTTACAACTTATATGATGTTATATGCATGTTTTACATCGATTTATGAGGATTTACAATAATCCCCTTTATTTGGTTTATAACTTTGCAGGACAGAAAAACCCTATTTTGCGTATTATTAAGTTTTAGGGACCTAAACAAAGTCAAATGGACCTAGGATTTTTCGAGAAGTATTTTTTCGCAAGGACAAGCAACTGGAGCACAAGAACAACAAGAGGGGAGGACCGATGCCCAATGGTGCGGCCAACCTTGATGGCTGCGCCACCACCTTTTGTTCCCTCCTCGATCCTTCAAAGTTGTCCATCTTGAGCCCTAGCTCGAAGTCATGACCTAACAAGCATATAAAAATACCCCCAGGATGCTATCGAAGAGAGCGGCACAAAAACACAGTAACACCGAAACAGAGACAAAAACATCAAAGATTAGAGGGGAAACACCACCGGAACCACATCTAGTGGGATCTCTACCTTCTCCAACATCTCCGGCTTCATCACCATGATGAAGAGGGAGTAGTCCATGAAGCGATCCAACCCGTTACAGATTGGATCCTTTGTTTACAGTGCTAGTACCTTGGATCGATTAGCTAGAACACACGGTTTCAATGAATAAAAGAGTATCAATGCATCACATTATTACAACGATTGATCCAAAAATATAATTATTATGGATTTTCTTATCACACAGCTAGCTCAATTAACATAGTTCAACAAATAAATAATAGATAAAACCTCCATCATGCCACAAGCAACACGCTTAGTGGAGATCCATAACCTAAACGATAACCTTACTCGTCCTTAGAATATCCTGGAACATGAAAAGTTATATCCACAAATGGTCAATACGTTTAAATTGTATTGATAAGATGTCACTGTTATGTGTACACAATTGGAAACCTAACATATACATGCACACTTTGGCTAGTGGAGTTTAGGTTATTTGCAGAAAGCAATATTTCTCCTACCTTTTCAAATTAGTATTAGTTCTTCAAAATAACTAAGAACACCTTGAGTCACTCGAGAGGTCCTAATATAAACTATGGACACGTTGAGTCTCTCAAGTGATCCTAAAACCCATTAAGTTTACCCATCAAGTTTTATTAGAGAAATTGGAATAAATGAAACTTTTTTACTGCGTCAAGAGAAGTTACTTATAATTGTCCATTACCGGGGGACATGGTTAAGTACTTAGTTTTAACCCTTTGCAAAGGATAGTACACTTTACCCACAAGACCCGATCAACCCCTTTTGAGAGAATACTAGGATGATACTTTTGGAAAATAGAATCATGAGCCTAGCCCCGGACCATACTATCCTATACACACTTACATCTACTATTCATGGTAGGACATGATCCCATTGCTTACTCAGTCAAGTAAGATCCCATATAACATGTGTTTGTACATGAAAGTTACTAATCATGACCGACGATTATCTCTTTGAAGCCTGGGTGGCAATCCCCACCATAAACCACACTTGATTACTTAATCAATGCCATTTCACCCAAGTGATTCATCGATTAAGTGGTTTTCAATACAACAAAACATAATTTCCATGTTAGATAGTATCATGAAAACCACCCATGCACCTAATATCATGGCTAAGAATCTACAATACGATGGCTATCAAGGAATCAACTAGGGTCTATGACAATTCTATTGGGTACTCACACCATAGCATAGCATATAAGGTAAAACATTTCCTACACATGCATAGCTATCTAAATACATAAGAAAACAATAGGAGATTCATAATAGTGACACTTGCCTTTAGTCGATGTTCTCATTCACACACTCATCGAAACCGCACGAGAAACACTCCGGACAATCTATCATAGCAAAATATAATTGCAATCAATCATATAATATCACAAACACAACAAAACAACATGCATGCATGCTAGAAAAGAAAACTAGTTCAAAAGCTTTTCATACACATTTTCTATTAATCAAAAGCTTTAAAATAGGCATTATTAGAATCTGAATACTTCAAGTACAAAATATTTTGATAAAAAATTGGAAATAATTCTAATGGATAGGTAATGTTCATAGCTTTCATTTGCCGCTGGTTCCACTTTAAAATAGTTTACAGAATAAAAGTTATAGCCAAAACACTCAATTAATATATTTAATCATAGATGATTATTTTGTACTATGACAGAGTTAACTAATGGCACAATGACGTGTGTTACAATTTTTTGAATCCATAGACATCAAATTTACCAAATTTGGAGTTGTAGATAGTTTTCTATGAATTAGTTACTCTAAAAAGAGTATTAAACCAATAAAATGATTTTGATAAATATTATAGTAAAAGTTAGATCCAGTTACATATTAATAATATACATGAAATTTCGAATCCATTGATATATTATATGATATTTTTGTACCTATAGATCATTTTATATGAATTATACAAGATTATACAGTTTTCTGTAATTTTTTATCAATTTTCAATTGAAGGGGAATATTACTTGAGAATATACTGCACTACGCGCTGACTCGGCACTACGCACTGACGCGGCAACTGACGCGGCAGCTGACTCGGCACTACGCGCTGACGCTACATGATGTGGATGCGACTAGCGATGACGAGGCACGACGGGTCAGCGGCGATCTAGGGCGTTCGCGTGAGATCAGACGGTTGAGTCCAGTCGGACATGGTGCTCACTAGTGATGATGACGACTAACGGCAGCGACATCTCGGTGACAATGGTTGCGGCGTATCTGGTGGTCCCGGGAAGCAGTGAGGTGGTCGACGCGAATCAAGCCATGACGGTGAGCTTCCAGGTGTCGTCGGCGCAACGGCTCATTTTCTCGGGCGATGGCGAAGGGCGGCTGGAGCTGTGCGGCAATGGTGGTGCTCCGACGTAGCTCCGACAGGCTCCTCCAGTCATTGTACTATGAGAGGGGAGGAGAAAATGGGTAAGGATGATGCGGTCGAGCGATTCGAATAAGATTGAGTGCTAGGGAGGGATCGAGGTGCTTCAATTCGACGGGAACTGCAACCTCCGAACTCAGTGGCCGTGGCAATGGCAAGCTTCGATTGGCAGCTAGGGTTTGCAAGATTTCCAAAAAATCGCATGATACGGGAGAGGGGGTATTTAAAGGGGAGGAAATCGTGCACGAGTGGCGCGGGGGAAGAACAACCCGCGCAAATTTGGCAGAGGAATTACGGAGTCGATCCCGTATGCGGTTTGGTCTTAGGCTCCGGGAGGTAGACGACTCGGGGTGGGTTTGGTCTTAGGCTCCGGGAGGTAGACGACCCGTGTTTCTCTTTATTCTTTTTATTTTCTTATTTATTTAATATCTTTCAAATTGCTTCTCCAAATTGAGTCAAATCAATTTGTAAAATTTTCTAAAAATTAAAACATCACTTTAGAACTACTAGGGAACATATGCCTCTCCAAAACAAAATATCAAACATATTTTTTTCAAATGAACCCTAATGGATGCATATAGGATTTTCAAATATGAATTTGATAAAATGGCTTTTGGTAAAAAGTTTTTGCATGATCCTAAAGATGCAATGCACATGAATGACAAGCAATTGAATATTTTTCTAGTCCCAATTTCTAAAATCTTGGGATGTTACGGTCCACCTCTCTGAAAATGGGTTTGTGGCAGTAGCTTGATCTATTTCTCTCTTGATCTATCATTGTTCTAGTACCATATGTGCTACCCAACATGATTATGGTCATCTATGTAATTCTTATATGGTGGATCTTTATTCTATGAGTTGATATTTGATCTATTTTATGTGTAAGATGTATTGGTAGATGCATATTATGTACCACATTCTTTATTACTTGTTTTGGTCCAACTTGTATGAGACAGCATTGTGGGGGAACATGTGTATTAGATAGAGTAACATGGTGGTAGTGATTGGATAGTGAAAAAATTCAAGATCTAATATGGTTTTTACCTTTCTTTTGTTACCTCACTAGGGATAAAGTAAATGCATGTGTTATTATCATCTAGTGACAACTCAGATGATCTTGTTTGTTCAAGGTAGCATATTTGTCATTCAAACATCATGTCAAAGTACCTAAATCTATACTCTATTTGTTCTTAATTCTAGAGGAGTATAAGTGAGATGTGTTGCATCATCTTTATGATAGGACGTGATTCCCATATGAATGCTTATCATACACATATTGAAGTTTCTTATTGATATCTACGCACTTCTATTCTTGTAGACAGTTGTTGGGCCTCCAAGTGCATAGGTTTGTAGAACAGCAGCAAGTTTTCCCTTAAGTGGATCACCCAAGGTTTATCGAACTCAGAGAGGAAGTGGTCAAAGGTATTCCCTCTCAAGCAGCCCTGCAATCAAGATACAAGAAGTCTCTTGTGTCCCCAACACACCCAATACACTTGTCAGGTGTATAGGTGCACTAGTTCGGCGAAGAGATAGTGAAATACAAGTGGTATGGATAATTATAAGTGGTAACGGTGCTAGAAAATAACTTGATGGCGTGGAAAAGACTAAAGGCAAACTGAAATAAAGATGGAAGCAAGCAAACATGTAACAGATCTAATTGCAAACGGTGTATCAATGCTTAGAAACAAGGCCTAGGGAATCATACTTTCACTAGTGAACACTCTCATATAAATATATTCTTCTTTATGATACTACGCTGAACTACTCTCTAGTTGGACACTCAAATCGTTGGTAGGGCTATAACAGCACACCTCAAAGTAAGTCTTTCCCATCTAGAAAATCCCACACTGTCACCTTGACCGCTAGATGGTTCCAACAAACACCACAATTTCATAGAGACATCCAACTCCAAATATAACTCATAACAAGTATTTGTAATCTCTAGCCTAAGTGCCACCATGGTGTGCACGCTGTCACTTTCACACACATGGGGAGAGCAGAGATATATTAAAGTACTTGAGTAGCAAGGTAGATCTAATTGGTTATAAAGCTCATGATCACAATATGATCATGCATAGAGAGAGAGATGAACACATAGCTACCGGTAGAACCCTTAGCCTCGAGAGAGAACTACTCCCTCCTCATCATGGGAATCAGCAACGGTGATGGAGATGGTGGTGGAGATCGATGGAGATGGCTCCGGGGGCACTTCCCCATCCCGTCAGGGTGCCGGAACAGAGACTTTCTGTCCCCCGAATCTCCCCTTCGGTGGCGGCGGTGCAGCAGAACTTTTCGTGGATTTCTGGTTGACGATCTAGGGTTTATGCATCGGGAGGCTTCTTATAGGCCATAGGGTAAGGTCGGTGGGCGGCCAGGGGGCCCACACCACCTGGTGGCACGGCCAGGGCTAGCCCGCGCCACCACATGGTGTGGCCACCCTGTGGCCCCTCTCCGTCTCGTCTTCTGGCTCCGTGAGTCTTCCGGTAAAATATCAACTTTGGCTTTTGTCCGGTCCAATTCCGAGAAAATTGATTTTCTGACTTTCTGGAATCAAAAACAGCAGAAAACAGGCAATTGGCACTCTGGCTCTTATTAATAGGTTAGTCCAAGAAATCATATGAAAATTACTCGAAAGTGTGGACAAAACATAAGGAATTAGATAAAACCAAGCATGGAACATCAAAAATTATAGATACATTTGCAATGTATCAACATCCCCAAGCTTAACTCCTGCTCATCCTCGAGTAGGTAAGTGATAAAAAGAAAGAATAATTTTTGAGGTGACATGCACCATCATAAACTTGATCAAAGTATTTGTAAAACATTCAAAGCTGGGATCATAATACTTCAATCATAACATGAAAGACAAGGTTCTAGCAATAAGACAAAGAAACTATGTTGCAACATGAAAAGTAAGAAACAAAAGATTCATGAATAACAATGCTTTGCAAGACGTTTGTTTGTTTCACATAAATAAAACATAGCATAATAGCATTCAGCTTGTCCCTTATAGAGTAGCAAACATAAATGCATAGGACACCTTCAAAGTTCATAAGAGTGACTAGATACAAATAGTTTAAAACAAGCAATATCAAGTTATGCATCAATCAAATAGTCTTGGGACAATGCACATAGAACTAAGAATGACCACTATGCTCTCAAAGTAGGTGCATAAAGGTAGAAGGTGGAGACTCAATATAATGGTGGAAGAAAGGCCTTCATAGAAGGAAGTAGAGATTCAAGTTTCTTAAAGAGCTTCCAAAAATTATGGTACTTATAGCTTTCAGCTCTCATTGCCCCTATCATAAGCATCTTGAAGTGATTAAGGTTAAAGTGAAACAACTAAGAGGATACTTGACAAGTTATAAGCCGAAATCTCATGCCCCTCACTTACGAAGACCGAACCTCATGCTACTCAACTTTAGTCAGAAGTAAGCTCTTGTCATTGTAAGTACATATGTATCATAAAGAACCGCCAACGGGGTACCCCTTGCACATGACACAGGAGCTATCCCATAATCAAAATGACAAGGCAAGCAAACAATGAGCATCTCAGCGATCTTTTTATTTGCTATTTGCATAGGTTTTTATTGAGGATGCTTCATAGAGTGCTCATTATGGTGATGCTGCAAGTTTCCACCATGATTAGGCATGGCTTAGGCTAGCGGCCTGGGCGTTTCTCTAACACACATACAAACTCCATGATCTTACAAGTTCCACTTTTATTTCACACCGCCGGGATCCGTAAGCAAAAGAACATGATATCAACGGGGTACAAAGTACAAGTGGAATGTTGAAAGCGTTCCCCATGGTACATGGTTCTGCTAATTTCAACTTATAAAGCGCAAGCATATACACAACAAAGAAGGACCCAATGGTTCAAGTTTATTAGTTGCAAAAAAGTAAAGTGTGCCATCAAGTTCGTGAGAGATTTAATCACTAGTTTTCTCATAACAAGTTTAATTTGGAAGATAAACAAAAGCATGAATATACTTGGAATAGCATAAGATAATAGGTAGGTATGGTGGAATCTTTGGAATAACTTGGTTTAGGGAGTTGGATGCATGAGTGGAACTCATACTTGGTTGTGGAGGCTAGCAAAAGACTGGGAGCGACAAACTAAGAGAGCAATAATGGCCATAATCATGTAGAGCGACAAAACATCATTGATCAAAGCATAAAGTGATACTACAAGTTGAAAACTAAAGGATCATAAAGGCTATGGTGACTTGGGATAGTCATAACATGGTGTGAGCATGCGCCAAGTCAACCCAAATAAAGCATCAAAGGAGAATACCACTATACTATGATTTAATATGCTAAAACAACGCATGCTTCATCCAAGGCACATTAAGCAATCTCAATTGTTTATAACAAGTCATGCTACATAAAATAATACTAAGCATAAAGCCAAAACAATATCGAGCATGGCATGACAAAGCATAGGCCACAGTCAAAAACAAGCTCTCTTTACCACTTAAGCAATGAACTTTCATAGTCTTTTCCAATCCAAACCAAACTATATGAAAACCAATGCATGAAAGAGGGGGTCCAACCAATTTATTCAGCAAACTAAGCAAACCAAGCAAATGAAAAACCAAAACAAAAACGAAAAATAAGACGCTCCAAGAACAACACAACTATGCATGAAACAATAAAAATGAAGCGTTTGGAAGAAACCTGGGATTTTTATTGATGAAGAATGGGATGCCTTGGGCATCCCCAAGCTTTGACGCTTGTACCTCTTGAATATTTCTTGGGGTGACACGGGTGGCATCCCCAAGCTTGAGCTTTAGTCCATCCTTCATGTCATTACTCATTCCTTCCATACACCTGGAATTTTTCCTTCATACAAAACTTCACACAATCTTTATTAGCAACATTAGTGCACTCAAGATAATAAGTATTTGGGTTCAGTTCCAACATTAATAAAACTTCCATTAAAACATAAGCTACTGTAGCACTTCCCTCAAAAAGCTCAATTCCAAAAAAGGAACCAACAAGAAGCAAATGCAAATAAAGGCAGAAATCTATCAAAACAGACCAGCAGATAAAATTAATTTTTTCGAAGACCTTCTGTTGCTCAATTCAAAAAGTGTTGAACTAACGAAAGTTAGATAACAACCTGGGGCAGAAGCACAAAAACTCACGCCTCAAAAGACTTACAGAGATTTTACACGAATTTTTACGGTGAAGCACAAAAATCTGTTTCGGGATAGCAACTTTCCCAAGCATTACTTCTATCTCATTAGAGGTTACTCTTGGCACAAAAAGCAAATAAAAAGGATAAGGAGCGGTTATTACAGAGTTAATAACTTTCAAGACTCATCTAAAACTTTTGGGTTATCTCCCAATAAGTACTTTTCTTTAACGTCTTTAAGTTAGGCATGATAGTTTGAGAAGATGCTCACATAAGACATATGAACTGAAGTAAAAGAGAGCATCAAGAAGCAAATTCAAAGCACATTTAAGTCTAACCCACTTCCTGTGCATAGGAGTCTTGTAAAGAAACAAGTCATGAAAGCACAAAACAACAAGCATAGTAAAGCAAAACAAGTGCAATTTTAAGACTTTGAACATAAAGAGGGGAAACTTAATATTATTGAGATGCATAAAACAATGTTCCCCTCTCTCATAATAACTTTCAGTAGCATCATGAATAAAATTAACAATATAACTATCACATAGAACATTCTTATCATGAGCCACATGCATAAAATGATTATTACTCTCCACATAAGCATAGTTATTCTTATTAATTATAGTGGGAGCAAATTCAACAAAATAGCTATCATTATTATTCTCATCACCATAATCATCAAATATAGGAGGCATATCGTAATCATAATTAATTTTCTCGTCAATAGTAGGTGGACTGAAAATATCATATTCATCATTGTAATCATCATATATTGGAGGTTTGGTATCATCATAAGCAATAGAATAGCTATCTTCCAAAGCTGGGGAACTAAAAAGATCATTTTCATAAAAACTAGCTTCCCCAAGCTTAGACTTTTCCATAGCATTAGCAATAATGGTGTCCAAATAATTCATACTAACAACATTGCTATTAGCATGCAAATAAAGTTCCATAGGTTTTTTAATTTTCTCTTCAAACACTTCATGTCCTAACTCAAGATAAATACTATAAAGCTCTCTAATTTTGTTGTTGTTTTCCATTAAGCCTAACTAGTGAAAACAAGAAACAAAAATACAAAATTGCAGAATCTAAAGGAAATAACTTCGAGCACTCACACCGGAGGATGTGAGTACTTTTTACCTTACCTCCCGGCAACGGCGCCAGAAAATAGGCTTTTGCCGTGGGAGGATCTTCTTCCTTAATCCTTCGGTGTGAATACATTTTACCTTACCTCCCCGGCAACGGCGCTAGAAAATAGCTTGATGTCTACGCACTTCTATTCTTGTAGACAGTTGTTGGGCCTCCAAGTGCAGAGGTTTGTAGAACAACAACAAGTTTTCCCATAAGTGGATCACCCAAGGTTTATCAAACTTGGGGAGGAAGTGGTCAAAGGTATTCCCTCTCAAGCAACCCTGCAATCAAGATACAAGAAGTCTCTTGTGTCCCCAACACACCCAATACACTTGTCAGGTGTATAGGTGCACTAGTTCGGCGAAGAGATAGTGAAATACAAGTGGTATGGATAATTATAAGTGGTAACGATGCTAGAAAATAACTTGATGGCGTGGAAAAGACTAAAGGCAAACTGAAATAAAGATGGAAGCAAGCAAACATGTAACATATCTAATTGCAAATGGTGTATCAATGCTTAGAAACAAGGCCTAGGGAATCATACTTTCACTAGTGAACACTCTCATATAAATATATTCTTCTTTATGATACTACGCTGAACTACTCTCCGGTTGGACACTCTAATCATTGGTAGGGCTATAACAGCACACCTCAAAGTAAGTCTTTCCCATCTAGAAAACCCCACACTGTCACCTTGACCACTAGATGGTTCCAACAAACACCACAATTTCATAGAGACATCCAACTCCAAATATAACTCATAACAAGTATTTGTAATCTCTAGCCTAAGTGCCACCATGGTGTGCACGCTGTCACTTTCACACACACGGGGAGAGCAGAGATATATTAAAGCACTTGAGTAGCAAGGTAGATCTAATTGGTTATAAAGCTCATGATCACAATATGATCATGCATAGAGAGAGAGATGAACACATAGCTACCGGTAGAACCCTTAGCCTCGAGAGAGAACTACTCCCTCCTCATCATGGGAATCAACAACGGTGATGGAGATGGTGGTGGAGATCGATGGAGATGGCTCCGGGGGCACTTCCGCGTCCCGGCAGGGTGCCGGAACAGAGACTTTCTGTCCCCCGAATTTCCCCTTTGGTGGCGGCGGCGCAGCGGACTTTTCGTGGATTTCTGGTTGATGATCTAGGGTTTATGCATCAGGAGGCTTCTTATAGGCCAGAGGGCAAGGTCGGTGGGCGGCCAGGGGGGCCACACCACCCGGTGGCGCGGCCAGGGCTAGCCCGCGTCACCACATGGTGTGGCCACCCTGTGGCCCCTCTCCGTCTTGTCTTGTGGCTCCGTGAGTCTTCCGGTAAAATATCAACTTTGGCTTTTGTCCGGTCCAATTCCGAGAATATTGATTTTCTGACTTTCTGGAACCAAAAACAGCAGAAAATAGGCAACTAGCACTGTGGCTCTTGTTAATAGGTTAGTCCAAGAAATCAGATGGAAAGTACTCCAAAGTGTGGACAAAACATAAGGAAGTAGATAAAACCAAGCATGGAACATCAAAAATTATAGATACATTTGCAATGTATCACTTATCAATATAGTATTGCTTATTTATTTGTTCTATTTCACCACACTTTATGAGAGAGTACACAAATGAACCCATGAAACCCTGGTCCATCTTTTATTATAAGAAACACAACCTTTTGAAGGAGTTATGCCCTAGAGGAAAATAATAAAGTGTATTATTTGATATATCTTCTATATGTTCATAATACATTTCATATTGTGCTATAACTTTGTTAATACGAAATGTTAATACACGTGTGGTATGTAAACAAACCGTGTCTCTCGTTACCTCTAGCGAACTAGTTCATTGGTCATGAGGATGGTCTAGGTTTCAAGATCATGGGAATTTATGCCAATTGACAATGGGGTCATGTTATTAGTTGAATAACATGATAGCCAAACATCCGACTGTTATATCTTGAATGAGATCTAGTTATAAAGTTCACCATTGATGATAAAACACAGAGAACCTCGCAACCTGATCCTTTGACTGTGAGATAATACAAATCACCATTTCGGAGGAAGCTTAGATGGTTATCAAGAATCATCTCGTAACAGGGTGATCAAAAAGGTGCCACTTAGATTTTCCAAAGGGATGCGTAGAGGAGTACATATCAAGACCAGGATTTGTCTAATCCATATAACGGATAGATACATGTGGCCATCTTGGTGACGTTGCATTAATGAAGCTTACAAGCATGTGACTTGGTCATGGAATGCAACGACATGAGAACGAGTAAACAAGTTCATTGGTAACGAGACCGAACTAAGGTATGGGGATACCGAAGATCAAGTCTCGAATGAATTAGGTATCATATGACAAAGGGAACGGGAAACGACTATCTCACGGTTCGAGCGATTATATTCGTGAAACGCACGGGGGTCACATGGCCATCCAGGTCCCTCTGTTGATCATTGATGTGAGAGTAGTCTCGATCATGTCCTTAAGTGTTTCTGAACCGAAGGATGTCACACTTAAGGGTAGGGACGCTTAGGGTAGATGAGGTATCGTAGGAGAAATAAAGAAAGAGAAACCGGAATAGTTCCGGATAACATCCGATGGAGATCGAAAGGGGTCCGGAAGGTATTCCGGAGTGAAGGAATAATATAATATGTGTATTTGACTGTTAAATGGAGAATTAATATTAAATACATATATTTTATTTTATTATTAAAGGCTACATAATGCTAATGGGCCTCACTCAAAGGGAGTCTCAATAGGGCATGGCGCCTAGGGAGAGGGGGCCAGCCGGCCTGGGTTTGGTGGGATGCCCCAGTGGGGCCCACCTAGGGCCGGCGGCTACCCCTAGGTGGCCGGTGGGTGTGGGGATTAGTCCCACACCGCCTGGCCGCTGGGTGGTGCGCCCCCTCCCACTATATATAGGGGTCTCCCTCCCCCTTTAGAAATCATCCCATTCCCTCTCATTCTCTCTCTCTCTCATCCATTGACGAATTCTCCGTAATATTGGGGAGGACCTCATGGGTGAGTTCTCCACCTTCACACCACCTTTGTGTGATCAGTGATCCAGTGTATAGTTCTTCCGCTGCTCGGCTGGATCGGAGTCCGGTTGACGTCTCCTACACTGGACGTGTGACGAACTTCGGAGGCACCACACTTGGGGTGTTGCTCGTCTTCATCGATATACGCCTTCCTGCATAAGGCGTGCCTCGGTATTCAAAGGTATGAATGCCGCTTCTCTCCTCCATTACTTATGTCTACATAGTATAGATCCTGGTATTAGTGTTCGAGTAGATAGAATTTTTGTTTTCTGCTACGGAACCCTTCAATGGTATCAGAGCGGGTCTATCGGTAGACATGTCGTACGGATAGAACACATAGCAATATGTGGGCATTGATTCTCTAGTTTCTACCCTCTTTTAATGTTCTTGTTCATATCGTGACACTGTATGTTGAAGCGGCCCCCAACCAACCTCACGTGGTGATTCACGAGACTGGTCCATGAATCAAAGTGGCTTAAGGGGTGGTTGTCTCTCTGCAGTAGTTGATATGGCATCGACATTGGAGGGCCCTGAAAAGGGAAGAAAAAACGGCAATCATTGAATCCATGTTGTGGCTCCACGTTCGTAGGTGGGAAGGGGTTCTACCGCGAAGGCCCTAAAGCCGCGTAAAACTTGCAATAGATAATATAGAAGCATCTATTTTTATTATTGCATAGGGGCATGTATTATGACATGGCAATGACAAGTTTATGAAACTTTCATTGAAGCTACTGATGATGATCAAAATGCTATAACCACGTCATGACACTTTACTTTTTAAAGTATTACTTATTGTGCTGGTATAATCATACATTCGACGGTAGCATAATAAGATAATCCCTCACAGTATTCCAGTTATCGTATTCCCCTTGTGTGTGCACCACCAAGAAAGTTCTTCATTATGAGGCCGGTCGTGATGATCGGGGGTCAGACATATCTACGTTTGCATACAGTGGGTGTAAGCCATGTTGCACTGCGAATACATACAAGTTAGAACTAGCGAGCCTAGCATGTTACAGATACATGGCCTCGGAATACAGGAGACCAAAAGGCCGAGCATGAATCACATAGCTGATGTTATCGACATTAGGGAATGTCCGCCTTTGATACCACAGTGATGGCCATGATGATTAGGGGAGGTGCAGGGGATTGGGATCATGTGATCACTAAACGAGTGGAGGGATGTTCGTTTGAGTGGGAGTTCTTTTGTTTTAAGTTCGATAACATAATTAAAACTTGAAATCATTATTATGAACATGGTCTAAACACTTTGCAAATCCATTGTAGATGTCTCGCCCACCCACCTTCAACCTTAGCACTTTCCTCGAGAAGGACAAGCTGAAAACTAATGGAACCAACTTCACCGCATGGTTCCGCAATCTTAGGATCCTCCTAGTCCCCTACAAGTTGACTTATGTCATCGAGGCTGAGCTTTCGGCTAAGCCTGCAGATTCCACCTCCTAGGACGAAAAGATTGTCTGGCAGTCCAAAGCGGACGATTTCTCCCTCATCTAGAGTGGAATGCTCTATGCCATGGAGCCGGAGCTTCAAAAGTGTTTTGAGAAGATGAATGCCTTTGAGATCATTGAGGATCTCAAGGCTGTCTTTGCTCCATAGGCTCGAGCAGAGAGGTATGTGCTTCCGAGCTCTTCTTCTCTGCTAAAATGGAAGAGCACAGCAGTATCAGTGAGCATGTAGTCAAAATGTCTGGCTACGTTAAGCATTTGAACGCCCTGGATTGCAAAATCCAGGAGGAGCTCGCGATTGATAGGGTGCTGCACTCGCTACCTCTAGCTATAAGAGCTTTGTTATGAACTACAACCCTTGCTGAGGTGTTCGCCATGCTCAAAACTGCTGAGGTTGAAATCAAGAAGGAGCACATAGTGTTGATGGTCAATAAGACCACAAATTTTAAGAAGCCGGGGCAAAAGGTAAAAGGCAAGGGCAAGAAGTCCAAGAATGATGGCAAGTTCGTTGCTAGTACCTCAAAGACTGCCAAGCCTGGCCCTAAGCCCGGCACTACGTGCTACTACTGCAAAGGGGATGGACACTAGAAACGCAACTGCCCCAAGTACCTTGAAGACAAGTGAGCTGGCAAGATAGCCGCCAAGGACAAAGGTATATGTGATATACATGTTATTGATGTGTTCCTTACAAGCGCTAGGAGTAACACCTAGGTATTTGATACCGGTTTTGTTACTCACATTTGTAACTCTCGGCAGGATCTCCAAAGTAGGAGGCGCTTGAGGAAGGACGAGGTGACAATGCACGTCGGCAATGGTTCGAGAGTTGAAGTGATGGCTGTCGGCACCCTACCTCCGTCTGCCGTCGAGATTATTTTTGGTTTTGAATAAATGCTACTGTGTACCCACATTGAATATGAATGTTGTGAGTGGGTCTTGCTTGTTGCAAGATTGTTATTCGTTTAAATTAGGAACAAATGGTTGTTCAATTTATATGAATGATATTTTCTATGTTCATGCCCCTGTGTGTGATGGTTTATTATTACTTGATCTTGATTGTGATACACACATCCATAGTGTTGATGCTAAATGTTGTAAGCATAATGATAATAATTCCATGTTTATGTGGCATTGCCGTCTTGGTCACATTGGCATAAAACGCATGAAGAAGCTTCATTCAGAAGGGATTCTTGGATCATTGGATTTCGAATCCCTTGATACATGTGAGCCATGCCTCATGGGCAAGATGACTAGGACACCATTCTCCGGGACAATGGAGAGAGTTGTAGACCTACTGGGAATCATACATATGGATGTATGTGGACCAATGAGCGTCTCAACACGCAATGGTTATCATTACTTTGTTACGTTTACAGACGACTTAAGAAGATATGGATATATCTACTTAATGAAGCACAAGTCTGAAACCTTTGAAAAGTTCAAGGAATTTCAGAAAAAAGTAGAGAATCAACTTAACATGAGAATCAAGCATCTTCGATCAGATCGGGCAGGCGAGTATTTGAGTTATGAGTTTAACATGCACTTGAAGGATGATACGTTGTAAATGTATCTATAATTTTTGATGTTCCATGCTTGTTTTATATCTACTTTCTTGTGTTTTGTCCACACTTTGGAGTATTTTTACACATTTTTGGAACTAACCTATTAACAAGATACCACAGTGCCAGTTGCCTGTTTTCTGCTGTTTTTGGTTTCAGAAAAGCTAGTAAGTAAATATTCTCGGAATTGGACCGGACAAAAGCCAAAGTCAATAATTTACCGAAGCAACACAGAGTCCGGAGGGGAGACGGAGCGGGGAACCAGGGCGGCCACACCCTAGGGTGGCACGACTAGCCCTAGTCGCGCCACCACCAGGTGTGGCCCCTGGTGCTACACCGACCTAGCCCTTCCGCCTATAAAGACCCCTCGGGACAAAAACCCTAAGTACCCGATCAAAATTCCATGAAAGAGTCTGTAGCCGCCGCCATCTCCATCCCTAGATCGGGAGGGATCTGAAGCTCTTCCCGGCACCCTACCGGAGGGGAGAGATCACCCTGGAGGCCTTCTTCATCACCATGCCTGCCTCCGGTGTGATGCGTGAGTAGTCCATCCCTGGACTACGGGTCCATGTAGTAGCTAGATGGTTGGTTCTCCAAGAGGGAGTATTTATGCTCAATAGTGGGTTCATGCCTCTAGTAATCTAGGGAAGTGACAAAATCTCTAAGGTACTAGATGTGTTGTTGCTACTAAGGAGAAAACAACAATCCTTTCTTCATATAACGATCATATTGTTTACTTTACACACTTTGCTTAATGCAATTATCTGTTGCTTGCAACTTAATACTGGAGGGGGTTCGGATGATAACCTGAAGGTGGATATTAGTCATAGATGCAGTTGGATTACGGTCTATGTATAATATTGTAATGCCCAATCAAATCTCATAGGAGTCAAGATGATTAGTATGTGCATGTATGCTTTCTCGATGTTTGTCAATTGCCCTGATGTAATTTGTTCACCCAACATGTCATCTATCTTAAGGAGAATCACCTCTAGTGAACTATGTACCCCGATCCATTATTTTACCATAAATCTACTATTTATTGTTTACTGTTACTTTCTGCAAGCAATTACTATCTTCCACACAATACGTTTAATCCTTTGTTTCAGAAAAATCGGTGAGATTGACAACCTCATTGTAAGTTGGGCCAAAGTTCTGTGGTTGTTTTGTGCAGGATTCCAAGTTGGAAGTCAACACCTTGGGGTTGTTTCCTTGCTCCTACTGGTTCGATAACCTTGGTTTCATCACTGAGGGAAAATTTGCTACTGTGCTCATCATTTTTTGAGCCATCAAGTCTATTTTCTAGTGCTGTTGCCAGGGAGTCAAGGACAGCTTCACAAGGGGAGTCCTTCATAACCAATCTCTTTACTTTGTTTTTTGTTTTGCTTAGTTTTTCTCTTTGTTTGCTTGTTTCCTTTATCAAAAACACAAAAAATAGTTGTACTAGTTTGCTTCCTTTATTAAAAACACACAAAAAATAGTTCTTTCTGTAAGTTATCACCTCATTCTTAGCCCACCATGTTGACACCTAAGTTCACCCTGAAACACCTTTCAATAGGTAGTGGCTCTATAATTGGAAAAGATAATATTGAAGAATTCTTTAATCATGTTAGTAAGCATGAGGATATCGAGGATAGATCCATAGCAGAACTTGGAAGCTAGGTTTTTTAACCTTAACCCCATAATGCAAGTAATGTTTCTTAAACTTAAAGATATTAAGGATACTGAAAAGAGAGAATTTATCCTAGAGACTTTGCTTAAAGAATTCTATGATGTTGCTAAAGAAGCTAGAAAGGTCTTCGATCGTTTTAATATGCTAGGCTCATGTGTAGATGTTATTGGTACACGAGAAAATATGGACAAAACCAAACCTAATGGGGAGGAAATTAAGATACCAATACCTTTTAAACTTGTAGGAATGCATGAAGCCTTAGAAAAGAATTTTGATTGGATTGTTGCTGAAAACCCGTTTGATGAAATAGTGAACTCAAGAGCATTGAGAGAGGATCCTCTAGAACTTACTTGGATGAAATACCTTGCCTTTTTGAAGATATTTCTGGTATTGATCTTAATGCTTCTTCATTTGAGAATACTTGATTCTTACTTCTTATGCCTAGCTCAAAGGCGTTAAAGAAAAACACTTATTGGGAGATAACCCAAATTTTGTTAGGAATCTTTTGTTGAGTCTTAGAAGCTATTATCTCTGTAATAACCTCTCCTTATCCTTTTTGTGTGGTTTTTGTGCCAAGAGTAACCTCTAATGAGAGAGAAGTAACACTTGGGAAAGTTGTTGTCCCGAAACAGATTTTTGTGCTTCGTTGTAAAAATTCGTGAAAAATCTCTGTACGTGGGTTTGAGCTGTAATTGTTTGTGCTTCTAACCCAGGTTGTTATCCAACTTTCGTTAGTTCAACACTTTTCCATTTAAGCAACAGAAGGTCTTCGAAAAAATCAGTTTTTACCTGCTGGTCTGTTTTAATAGATTTCTGCCATTATTTGCATTTGCCTGTTAATCTTTTTCTCTTTGAGTTCTCTTTGATCACTTGAACTTTAAAAAGGAAGTGCTAGAGTAGCTTGTGTTTTAATGGAAGTTTTACTTTTGTTGAAACTGAACCTAAAGACTTATTATCTTGAGTACACTAATGTTGCTAATGAAGGTTGTGTGAAGTTTTATATGAAGGAAATTTTTAAGTGTAGGGAAGAATAATGTGATAAGATGAAGTATGGAAAAAAGGTCAAGCTTGGGGATGCCACCTGTGTCACCCCAAGAATATCCAAAAAGTACAAGCGGCAAAGCTTGGGTATGCCCAAGGCATCCCCTTCTTTATCAATAAAAATCTCAGGTTCTCTTCCAAACACTTCATTTTTATTGTTTCATGCACAATTGTGTTGTTCTTGGAGCGTCTTTGTTTTTGTTTTTAGTTGTCGTTTGCTTAGTTTGCTGATAAATTGGTTGGACCCCCGTATGCATACATTAGTTTTCAAATAAGTTGGTTTGGATTGGAAAAGAGTAGGAAAGTTCATGCTTATAAGTGGTATAAAAGGGGCTTGTTTTTGACTATGGCCTAGGCTTTGTCATGTCATGCTTGATATTGTTTTGGCTTTATGCTTAGCGATTATTGCTGTAGCATTACTTGTTACCAATAATTGAGATTGCCTAATGTGCCTTGAAAGAATCATGCATTGTTTTAGCATATTAAAGCATAATATTGTGGTATTCTCCTTTGATGCTTTATTTGGGTTGACTTGGCGCATGCTCACACCATGTTAAGACTATACGAAGTCACCATAGCCTCTATGATCATTTAGTTTTCTACTTGTAATATCACTTTATTCTTTAATTAATAATGTTTTGTCGCTTTGAATGATTATGGCCATTATTGCTCTCTTAGTTGGTCGCTCCCAGTATTTGCTAGCCTCCATACCAAGCATGAGTTCCGCTCATGCATCCAACTCCAAATAAAACCAAGTTATTCCAAAGAGTCCACCATACCTACCTATTAGCATTTGCTATTCTAAGTATATTCATGTTTTTATCTACCTTCCGATTTAAACTTGTTATGTGAAAATTAGTGATCAATGCTCTCACGAACTTGATGGCACACTTTACTTTTCTTGCACTTAATAAACTTGAACCATTGTGCCCATCTATGTTGCGTATATGCTTGCATTTTGTAAGTTGTGAATTAGCAGAACCATGTTATCATGGGGAACGCTTTGAACATTGCACTTTATTTAGTTGATATCATGTTCTTTTGCTTATGGATCCCGACGGTGTGAAATGAAAGGGGAGCTTGTAAGGGCTCATGGAGTTCGTATTTGTGTTAGAGAAATGCCTGAGCGGCTGGTCGAAGCCATGCCAAATCATGGTGGAAACCTACAGCGTAACCATAGTGAGCAATCTATGAAGGCATCCTCTATAAAAAAGAAGCCTATGCGAATAGGAAAGAAAATAAAAAAATAAAAAAAAGAGAAAAGAGGCCTATGCAAATATGAAATAAAAGGATGCCGAGATGCTCATTGTCTGCTTGCCTGTGATACATTGCAAATGTATCTATAATTTTTGATGTTCCATGCTTGGTTTTATCCACTTTCTTGTGTTTTGTTCCAACTTGGAGTACTTTTCATATGATTTCTTGGACTAACCTATTAACAAGAGCCACAAGTGCCAGCTGCCTGTTTTCTGCTATTTTTGGTTCCAGGAAAGTCAGAAAATGAATATTCTCGGAATTGGACGGGACGAAAGCCAAAGTGCCTATTTTTTCGGAAGGGATCAAGTGCCAGAATACGAGACAGAGAGGGACCAGGGGCCACCACACCACCTGGCCACGCGACCCTAGCCTGGCCCGCGCCAGGGGGTGGTGAGGCCAGCCCTGGCACCCCCTCGGCCTCTCCTTCCACCTATAAGTTGCCCTCGGGACGAAAACCCTAATGACCCGATCAAAAATCCACGAAAGAGTCTGTAGCCACCGTCATCTCCATCCCTAGATCGGGAGGGATCTGAAGCTCTTCCCAGCACCCTGTCGGAGAGGGGAATTCACCCTGGAGGCCTTCTTCATCACCATGCAAGCCTCCGGTGTGATGCGTGAGTAGTTCATCCTTGGACTACGGATCCATGTAGTAGCTAGATGGCTTGGTTCTCCTCCTTGTGCTTCATGTTTAGATCTTGTGAGCTCCTTTCATGATCAAGATCATCTATTTGTAATTCCTACATGTTGTGTTTGCGGGGATCCGATGGATATTGAGATGCTATTTCAGATTGATTATTGATTCTATCATGTCTTTGTTATTTGTGATCTTGCATGCTTTCCGTTGTTAGTAGCTATCTTGTCCAATTAGATGCTAGCAACTCCAAGAGGTAGTATTTATGCTCGATAGTGGGTTCATGTCTCTAGTAATCTGGGGAAGTGACAGAAATCTCTAAGGTACTAGATGTGATGTTACTACTAGGGATAAAACAACAATCCTTTGTTCATAGAACAATCGTATTGTTTACTTTACATGCAGTTCGTAAAGCAATAATATGTTGCTTGCAACTTAATACTGGAGGGGGTTCAGATGATAACCTGAAGGTGGATTATTAGTCATAGATGCAGTTGGATGGCGGTCTATGTATTATGTTGTAATGCCCAATCAAGTCTCAGAGGATTCAAGATGATTAGTATATGCATGTATTGCTTTCTCGGTGTTTGCCAATTGCCCCGCTATAATTTTTTCACCAGCATGTTATCTATCTAAGGAGAGCCACCTCTAGTGAACTATGGATCTCGGTCCTTTTCTTTACATACAATCTACAATCTTTTACTACTTTGTGTTTACTTTCTGCAAACTTTTACTTCTTACATTCAATACGTTTAATCCTTTGTTTTCCGCAAAACACGGTGAGATTGACAACCTCATCGCAAGTTGGGGACAAAGTTCTGTGGTTGTGTTGTGCAGGTCTCCACGTTGCTACTAGCACCGGTAGTGCGCCCTGCCAAAGCTCAGCTAGTAACACCTTGGGGTTGTTTCCTTGCTCCTACTGGTTTGATAACCTTGGTTTCATCACCAAGGGAAAATTTGCTCCTGTGCTCATCATACCTTCACCTTGGTGTTCCCAATGAGCTCATCACTTTTTGAGTCATGAAAGTGATGGGTTCATAGCATGGAAAACAAAAAAATTCTACTGCAAGAACGAACAAAACCTAGATCTAATCTAGATAAAGCCAAGATCTAATCTTTTAGACATGAGCAACGAGATAGATGGGAACTAACCCTCGTAGATCCGAAAGCGTTAACGAGATTAGATCTCGTGGTTGATGTAGTCGATCACTTGCCGATCTCAAGATCGTGTGGACGATCCTTCCGGCGTCGTGTTCTAGCAGCGCTTCCGCCCTCGGTCAAGTAGACGATCCTTCCGGCGTCGCGTTCCAGCAGCGCTTCCGCCCTTGGTCAAGTAGACGATCCTTCCGGCGCTATGTTTCGGCAGCGCTTCCGCAGTCGGTCACACGTGCGGAGTCGAAGCAGACCTTCCTCTCCCCGTTCCAGCGAGCAGCGGAGGTAGTAGATCTTCTCCACGGAATCCCAGCAGCACGACGGCGTGGTGGTGGTGGTGGAGTAGAGAATTCTACAGGGCTTCGCCTATGCCTGTGCAGAAGATGGTGGAGGAGAGAGGCGACAGAGATTGGACGTTATGAGAGCGTGGGAGGAGGGGGCGCCCCTGCCCCTCTATTTAAAGAGGGGAGGCGCCTAGGGAGGGGGAGTCCTTGTAGGACTCCCCTCCCTCTCTATGGCCGGCGGATTGTAGGTGGGGGGAGGAGTCCTCCTCCCCCACGAATCCGTATCTTGACCCACCAGGACTCCTTGATCCCTATCTTGATTTTCAAGCAAACTCCAAGATATCTTCTAGAACCTTCCGGAACATTCCGAAACCTTCTAGAATCCTCATACAAACACTCCGGAACATTTCCTAACTCATAAAATGATCTCCTATATATGAATCTTATTCTCCGGACTATTCCGGATGTCCTCGTGATGTCCCGAATCCAATCCGAGACTCCGAACAACATTCGGTCTCCAACGCATATTCCATATCTACTTAAAACAACTTCGAACCTTAAGTGTGTCACCCTACGGTTCGTGAATATGTAGACATGATAGAGACACATCTCCTATCAATAACCATCAGCGGGACCTGGAGATCCATAATGGCTCCCACATACTCAACGATGACTTTGCGATCGATTGAACCACTTATAGACGAAACTAATTCCCTTTGTCTCGCGATACTATACTTATCCGAGGTTTGATCGTCGGTATCTCCATACCTAGTTCTACCTCGTTACTGATAAGTACTCTTTACTCGTTCCGTGATATGTCATCCCTTGTGACCCAGTCACATGCTTGCAAGCTAACTAGATGACATTCCACCGAGAGGGCCCATAGCATATCTATCCGTCATATGGATGGACAAATCCCAATCTTGGTTCATGCGCTTCAACACATACTTTCAGAATACCCAATGACACTTTTATAACCACCCAGTTACGAAGCGGCGTTTGATGTCATCAAAGTATCCATCCGGTGATGGTGATTAACATAACCTCATGGTCGAAGGAATAGGTTACTATGTATTTGAAAGCTTACAGCAATACGAACTTAATGACTTGATCTTATGCTACGCTTACCATGGGTGTGTGTCCATCACATCATTCTCCTAATGATATGACCTTGTTATTAATCACATCCTAATGTCCATGATCAGGAAACCATGATCATCAATTAATCAACAAGCTAGTTCAACAAGAGGCTTACTAGGGACTCTTATATGTTTACAAAAAACACATGTATTAGTGTTTCCTAATAATACAATTATAGCATGGGATGTAAACATTCATCATAAACACAAAGATATAATAATAATCACTTTTATTATTGCCTCTTGGGCATATCTCCAACAGAAAGGACTGTGGGATTATCCCACAGCTTACGCCAGCCGGAACACCACATCGTAATGGTGTGTTGAAATGATGTAACCAAACCCTATTAGATAGTGTGCGGTCCACTTTAACTGATTTGTCTGTGTCTTTTTGGGGATACGCATTAGAAACCATCGCTTTTATTTTAAACCGAGCACCATCGAAATCCGTGGAGACAACCCCATATGAGATATGGTATGGACGAAAGTCAAAGTTGTCATTTCTAAAAGTTTGGGGTTGTGAGGCTTACATCAAGAAACTGCATCCTGACAAACTCGAACCCAAATCAGAAAAATGTATCTTTGTGGGATATCCAAGGGAAACCATTGGGTATAATTTCTACAACCAGGCCGAAGGCAAAACGTTTGTCACAAAAACCGGCACCATTCTCGAGAAAGAGTTTCTTGCTAAAGGAGTTAGTGGAAGGAAAATTGAGTTAGATGAAGTTGTTGACCTTTCTCTCCAAATTCCGAGTAGCACAATGGAAGTTCTTCCAAAATGGCTCTCCAACATGGAGGAAGATCCCAATGATGATGATCAAAACAACAACATCGAGACTCCCGAGGTTCGTAGGTCTACAAGAGTTCGTGCCACTCCTGATTGGTACAATAGCCTTGTGATGTTTGTCATCCTAGATGAACAGGAAGAACGTACAAACTACAAAGAAGCTATGGATAGTGCTGACTCCGAGAAATGGCTAGAAGCCATGAAATCCGAAATAGGATCCATGTATGAGAACCAAGTTTGGACCTTGGTAGATCTTCCAGAAGGCCGCAAGGCCGTGGAAAATAAATGGATTTTTGAGAAAAAGACAGATGCGAATGGTAATATGACCATTCAGAAAGCTCGACTTGTCACAAAGGGGTTTCAACAAATTCAAGGAGTTGATTACGATGAGACTTATTCTCCCGTAGTGATGCTTAAGGCTGTCCGGATTTTAATAGCAATTGCTCCACATTTCGACTATGAAATTTGGCAGATGGATGTCAAGACCGCATTCCTCAATGGTCACATTGATGAAGAGTTGTATATGATGCAACCGTAAAGTTTTGTTGATCCCAAGGATGCTGGAAAGGTATGAAAGCTTCAGCGATCCATTTATGGATTGAAGCAGGCATCTTGGAGCTGGAACCAACGTTTTGATCAAGTGATCCAAAGTTTTGGATTTGTCCAAAATCAACAAGAGTTCTGTTTTTACAAGAAAGCGAGTGGATCTTATGAGAAGCGGAAAGCATATTTGAGTAGTCAATTTTCCATGAAGGATATAGGTGAAGCTGCATACATATTAGGAATCAAGATCTATAGAGATAGATCATGGTGCCTAATTGCATTAAGTCAGAGTACTTACATCGAAAAGATTTTGAAGAGGTTCAAAATGGACAATAACAAAAGGGGCTTTGTACAAATGATGAAGAATTGCAAAATGAGTATGAATCAATGTCCGGCAACGGATGATGATAGAGAAAAGATGTCTTACATCCCCTATGCCTCAGCCATAGGATCTATCATGTATGCAATGTTAAGTATGCGACCTGATGTGGCATTGGCTCTTATTTTGATGAGCCGATACCAAAGTAATCCAGGATCGGATCACTAGACAGCCGTGAAGAATATCCTAAAGTATCTAAAAAGGACAAAGGATATGTTCCTAATCTATGGATGAAGTGATGAAGCTCTAAACGTAACGGGTTATGTGGATGCGAGCTGGAACTTAGATCATGACGACTCAAAGATTCAAACATGATTTGTTTTCCTAGTGAATGGTGGGGCGGTAAGCTGGAAGAGTAAGAAGTAGCCGGTGGTGGCGCAGTCTTCAATGGAGTCTGAATACATTGCTGCAGCTGATGCAGCAAATGAAGCTGTTTGGCTAAGAAATTTCGTCATCGAACTAGGAGTTTTTCCAAATGCACAAGACCTCGTGACGATCTATTGTGATAACATGGGAGCTATTGCAAACGCAAAGGAACCCATGACTCATTTCGCAGCCAAACACATCAAGCTTAGATTTCACATCATCCGACAGAATGTTGACGAAGGTGAAGTCAAGATTTGCAAAGTAGATACGGAACTGAATATGGCAGATCCTTTGACCAAAGCTCTTCATTAGGAAAATCACGAACACCACTGATATTCCATTGGTGTTAGGTTCCATCCTATTTTAAACTAGTTTTATTTGTACTCTAGTGCAAGTGGGAGACTGAAGGAGTTATGCCCTAGAGGCAAATAATAAAGTATATTATTTGATATATCTCCTATATGTTCATAATACACTTCATACTATGCTATAACTGTGTTAATATGAAACGTTAATACACATGTGGTATGTAAACAAATCGTGTCTCTAGTTATCTCTAGCGAACTAGTTCATTGGTCATGAGGATGGTCTGGGTTTCAAGATCATGGGCATTTATGCCAATTGACAATGGAGTCATGTTATTAGTTGAATAACATGATAGACAAACATCCGAACGTTATATCTTGAATGAGATCTAGTTACAGAATTCACCATTGATGATAAAACACAGAGAACCTCGCAACCTGATCCTTTGACTATGAGGTAATGCAAATCACCATTCCAGAGGAAGCTTAGATGGTTATCAAGAATCATCTCGTAATAGGGTGATCAAAAAGGTGCCACTCAGGTTTTCCAAAGGGATGCGTAGAGGAGTACATATCAAGACCAGGATTTGTCTAATCCATGTAACAGATAGATACATGTGGCCATCTCGGTGACGTTGCATTAATGAAGCTTGCAAGCATGTGACTTGGTCACGGAATGCAACGACATGAGAACGAATAAACAAGTTCAGTGGTAACGAGACTGAACTAAGGTATGGGGATACCGAAGATCAAGTCTCGAATGAATTAGGTATCATATGACAAGGGTACGGGAAACGACTATCTCACGGTTCGAGCGATTATATTCGTGAAACGCACGGGGGTCACATGGCCATACAGGTCCCTCTGTTGATCATTGATGTGAGAGTAGTTTCGATCATGTCCGGAGTGTTTCCGAACTGAAGGATGTCACACTTAAGGGTAGGCATGCTTAGGATAGATGAGGTATCGTAGGAGAAATAGAGAAAGAGAAACCGGAATAGTTCCACATAACATCCGATGGAGATCGGAAGGGGTCCGGAAGGTGTTCCGGAGTGAAGGAATAATATAATATGTGCATTTGAATGTTAATTGGAGAATTAATATTAAATATATATTTTATTTTATTATTAAAGGCTACATAATGCTAATGGGCCTCACTCAAAGGGAGTCTCAATAGGGCATGGCGCCTAGGGAGAGGGGGCCAGCCGGCCTGGGTTTGGTGGGATGCCCCAGTGGGGCCCACCTAGGGCCGGCGGCTACCCCTAGGTGGCCGGTGGGTGTGGGGATTAGTCCCACACCGCCTGGCCGCTGGGTGGTGCGCCCCCTCCCACTATATATAGGGGTCTCCCTCCCCCTTTAGAAATCATCCCATTCCCTCTCATTCTCTCTCTCTCTCATCCATTGACGAATTCTCCGTAATATTGGGGAGGACCTCATGGGTGAGTTCTCCACCTTCACACCACCTTTGTGTGATCAGTGATCCAGTGTATAGTTCTTCCGCTGCTCGGCTGGATCGGAGTCCGGTTGACGTCTCCTACACTGGACGTGTGACGAACTTCGGAGGCACCACACTTGGGGTGTTGCTCGTCTTCATCGATATACGCCTTCCTGCATAAGGCGTGCCTCGGTATTCAAAGGTATGAATGCCGCTTCTCTCCTCCATTACTTATGTCTACATAGTATAGATCCTGGTATTAGTGTTCGAGTAGATAGAATTTTTTGTTTTCTGCTACGGAACCCTTCAATGGTATCAGAGCGGGTCTATCGGTAGACATGTCGTACGGATAGAACACATAGCAATATGTGGGCATTGATTCTCTAGTTTCTACCCTCTTTTAATGTTCTTGTTCATATCGTGACACTGTATGTTGAAGCGGCCCCCAACCAACCTCACGTGGTGATTCACGAGACTGGTCCATGAATCAAAGTGGCTTAAGGGGTGGTTGTCTCTCTGCAGTAGTTGATATGGCATCGACATTGGAGGGCCCTGAAAAGGGAAGAAAAACGGCAATCATTGAATCCATGTTGTGGCTCCACGTTCGTAGGTGGGAAGGGGTTCTACCGCGAAGGCCCTAAAGCCGCGTAAAACTTGCAATAGATAATATAGAAGCATCTATTTTTATTATTGCATAGGGGCATGTATTATGACATGGCAATGACAAGTTTATGAAACTTTCATTGAAGCTACTGATGATGATCAAAATGCTATAACCACGTCATGACACTTTACTTTTTAAAGTATTACTTATTGTGCTGGTATAATCATACATTCGACGGTAGCATAATAAGATAATCCCTCACAGTATTCCAGTTATCGTATTCCCCTTGTGTGTGCACCACCAAGAAAGTTCTTCATTATGAGGCCGGTCGTGATGATCGGGGGTCAGACATATCTACGTTTGCATACAGTGGGTGTAAGCCATGTTGCACTGCGAATACATACAAGTTAGAACTAGCGAGCCTAGCATGTTACAGATACATGGCCTCGGAATACAGGAGACCAAAAGGCCGAGCATGAATCACATAGCTGATGTTATCGACATTAGGGAATGTCCGCCTTTGATACCACAGTGATGGCCATGATGATTAGGGGAGGTGCAGGGGATTGGGATCATGTGATCACTAAACGAGTGGAGGGATGTTCGTTTGAGTGGGAGTTCTTTTGTTTTAAGTTCGATAACATAATTAAAACTTGAAATCATTATTATGAACATGGTCTAAACACTTTGCAAATCCATTGTAGATGTCTCGCCCACCCACCTTCAACCTTAGCACTTTCCTCGAGAAGGACAAGCTGAAAACTAATGGAACCAACTTCACCGCATGGTTCCGCAATCTTAGGATCCTCCTAGTCCCCTACAAGTTGACTTATGTCATCGAGGCTGAGCTTCCGGCTAAGCCTGCAGATTCCACCTCCTAGGACGAAAAGATTGTCTGGCAGTCCAAAGCGGACGATTTCTCCCTCATCTAGAGTGGAATGCTCTATGCCATGGAGCCGGAGCTTCAAAAGTGTTTTGAGAAGATGAATGCCTTTGAGATCATTGAGGATCTCAAGGCTGTCTTTGCTCCATAGGCTCGAGCAGAGAGGTATGTGCTTCCGAGCTCTTCTTCTCTGCTAAAATGGAAGAGCACAGCAGTATCAGTGAGCATGTAGTCAAAATGTCTGGCTACGTTAAGCATTTGAACGCCCTGGATTGCAAAATCCAGGAGGAGCTCGCGATTGATAGGGTGCTGCACTCGCTACCTCTAGCTATAAGAGCTTTGTTATGAACTACAACCCTTGCTGAGGTGTTCGCCATGCTCAAAACTGCTGAGGTTGAAATCAAGAAGGAGCACATAGTGTTGATGGTCAATAAGACCACAAATTTTAAGAAGCCGGGGCAAAAGGTAAAAGGCAAGGGCAAGAAGTCCAAGAATGATGGCAAGTTCGTTGCTAGTACCTCAAAGACTGCCAAGCCTGGCCCTAAGCCCGGCACTACGTGCTACTACTGCAAAGGGGATGGACACTAGAAACGCAACTGCCCCAAGTACCTTGAAGACAAGTGAGCTGGCAAGATAGCCGCCAAGGACAAAGGTATATGTGATATACATGTTATTGATGTGTTCCTTACAAGCGCTAGGAGTAACACCTAGGTATTTGATACCGGTTTTGTTACTCACATTTGTAACTCTCGGCAGGATCTCCAAAGTAGGAGGCGCTTGAGGAAGGACGAGGTGACAATGCACGTCGGCAATGGTTCGAGAGTTGAAGTGATGGCTGTCGGCACCCTACCTCCGTCTGCCGTCGAGATTATTTTTGGTTTTGAATAAATGCTACTGTGTACCCACATTGAATATGAATGTTGTGAGTGGGTCTTGCTTGTTGCAAGATTGTTATTCGTTTAAATTAGGAACAAATGGTTGTTCAATTTATATGAATGATATTTTCTATGTTCATGCCCCTGTGTGTGATGGTTTATTATTACTTGATCTTGATTGTGATACACACATCCATAGTGTTGATGCTAAATGTTGTAAGCATAATGATAATAATTCCATGTTTATGTGGCATTGCCGTCTTGGTCACATTGGCATAAAACGCATGAAGAAGCTTCATTCAGAAGGGATTCTTGGATCATTGGATTTCGAATCCCTTGATACATGTGAGCCATGCCTCATGGGCAAGATGACTAGGACACCATTCTCCGGGACAATGGAGAGAGTTGTAGACCTACTGGGAATCATACATATGGATGTATGTGGACCAATGAGCGTCTCAACACGCAATGGTTATCATTACTTTGTTACGTTTACAGACGACTTAAGAAGATATGGATATATCTACTTAATGAAGCACAAGTCTGAAACCTTTGAAAAGTTCAAGGAATTTCAGAAAAAAGTAGAGAATCAACTTAACATGAGAATCAAGCATCTTCGATCAGATCGGGCAGGCGAGTATTTGAGTTATGAGTTTAACATGCACTTGAAGGATGATACGTTGTAAATGTATCTATAATTTTTGATGTTCCATGCTTGTTTTATATCTACTTTCTTGTGTTTTGTCCACACTTTGGAGTATTTTTACACATTTTTGGAACTAACCTATTAACAAGATACCACAGTGCCAGTTGCCTGTTTTCTGCTGTTTTTGGTTTCAGAAAAGCTAGTAAGTAAATATTCTCGGAATTGGACCAGACAAAAGCCAAAGTCAATAATTTACCGAAGCAACACAGAGTCCGGAGGGGAGACGGAGCGGGGAACCAGGGCGGCCACACCCTAGGGTGGCACGACTAGCCCTAGTCGCGCCACCACCAGGTGTGGCCCCTGGTGCTACACCGACCTAGCCCTTCCGCCTATAAAGACCCCTCGGGACAAAAACCCTAAGTACCCGATCAAAATTCCATGAAAGAGTCTGTAGCCGCCGCCATCTCCATCCCTAGATCGGGAGGGATCTGAAGCTCTTCCCGGCACCCTACCGGAGGGGAGAGATCACCCTGGAGGCCTTCTTCATCACCATGCCTGCCTCCGGTGTGATGCGTGAGTAGTCCATCCCTGGACTACGGGTCCATGTAGTAGCTAGATGGTTGGTTCTCCAAGAGGGAGTATTTATGCTCAATAGTGGGTTCATGCCTCTAGTAATCTAGGGAAGTGACAAAAATCTCTAAGGTACTAGATGTGTTGTTGCTACTAAGGAGAAAACAACAATCCTTTCTTCATATAACGATCATATTGTTTACTTTACACACTTTGCTTAATGCAATTATCTGTTGCTTGCAACTTAATACTGGAGGGGGTTCGGATGATAACCTGAAGGTGGATATTAGTCATAGATGCAGTTGGATTACGGTCTATGTATAATATTGTAATGCCCAATCAAATCTCATAGGAGTCAAGATGATTAGTATGTGCATGTATGCTTTCTCGATGTTTGTCAATTGCCCTGATGTAATTTGTTCACCCAACATGTCATCTATCTTAAGGAGAATCACCTCTAGTGAACTATGTACCCCGATCCATTATTTTACCATAAATCTACTATTTATTGTTTACTGTTTACTTTCTGCAAGCAATTACTATCTTCCACACAATACGTTTAATCCTTTGTTTCAGAAAAATCGGTGAGATTGACAACCTCATTGTAAGTTGGGCCAAAGTTCTGTGGTTGTTTTGTGCAGGATTCCAAGTTGGAAGTCAACACCTTGGGGTTGTTTCCTTGCTCCTACTGGTTCGATAACCTTGGTTTCATCACTGAGGGAAAATTTGCTACTGTGCTCATCATTTTTTGAGCCATCAAGTCTATTTTCTAGTGCTGTTGCCAGGGAGTCAAGGACAGCTTCACAAGGGGAGTCCTTCATAACCAATCTCTTTACTTTGTTTTTTGTTTTGCTTAGTTTTTTCTCTTTGTTTGCTTGTTTCCTTTATCAAAAACACAAAAAATAGTTGTACTAGTTTGCTTCCTTTATTAAAAACACACAAAAAATAGTTCTTTCTGTAAGTTATCACCTCATTCTTAGCCCACCATGTTGACACCTAAGTTCACCCTGAAACACCTTTCAATAGGTAGTGGCTCTATAATTGGAAAAGATAATATTGAAGAATTCTTTAATCATGTTAGTAAGCATGAGGATATCGAGGATAGATCCATAGCAGAACTTGGAAGCTAGGTTTTTTAACCTTAACCCCATAATGCAAGTAATGTTTCTTAAACTTAAAGATATTAAGGATACTGAAAAGAGAGAATTTATCCTAGAGACTTTGCTTAAAGAATTCTATGATGTTGCTAAAGAAGCTAGAAAGGTCTTCGATCGTTTTAATATGCTAGGCTCATGTGTAGATGTTATTGGTACACGAGAAAATATGGACAAAACCAAACCTAATGGGGAGGAAATTAAGATACCAATACCTTTTAAACTTGTAGGAATGCATGAAGCCTTAGAAAAGAATTTTGATTGGATTGTTGCTGAAAACCCGTTTGATGAAAATAGTGAACTCAAGAGCATTGAGAGAGGATCCTCTAGAACTTACTTGGATGAAATACCTTGCCTTTTTGAAGATATTTCTGGTATTGATCTTAATGCTTCTTCATTTGAGAATACTTGATTCTTACTTCTTATGCCTAGCTCAAAGGCGTTAAAGAAAAACACTTATTGGGAGATAACCCAAATTTTGTTAGGAATCTTTTGTTGAGTCTTAGAAGCTATTATCTCTGTAATAACCTCTCCTTATCCTTTTTGTGTGGTTTTCGTGCCAAGAGTAACCTCTAATGAGAGAGAAGTAACACTTGGGAAAGTTGTTGTCCCGAAACAGATTTTTGTGCTTCGTTGTAAAAATTCGTGAAAAATCTCTGTACGTGGGTTTGAGCTGTAATTGTTTGTGCTTCTAACCCAGGTTGTTATCCAACTTTCGTTAGTTCAACACTTTTCCATTTAAGCAACAGAAGGTCTTCGAAAAAATCAGTTTTTACCTGCTGGTCTGTTTTAATAGATTTCTGCCATTATTTGCATTTGCCTGTTAATCTTTTTCTCTTTGAGTTCTCTTTGATCACTTGAACTTTTAAAAAGGAAGTGCTAGAGTAGCTTGTGTTTTAATGGAAGTTTTACTTTTGTTGAAACTGAACCTAAAGACTTATTATCTTGAGTACACTAATGTTGCTAATGAAGGTTGTGTGAAGTTTTATATGAAGGAAATTTTTAAGTGTAGGGAAGAATAATGTGATAAGATGAAGTATGGAAAAAAGGTCAAGCTTGGGGATGCCACCTGTGTCACCCCAAGAAATATCCAAAAAGTACAAGCGGCAAAGCTTGGGTATGCCCAAGGCATCCCCTTCTTTATCAATAAAAATCTCAGGTTCTCTTCCAAACACTTCATTTTTATTGTTTCATGCACAATTGTGTTGTTCTTGGAGCGTCTTTGTTTTTGTTTTTAGTTGTCGTTTGCTTAGTTTGCTGATAAATTGGTTGGACCCCCGTATGCATACATTAGTTTTCAAATAAGTTGGTTTGGATTGGAAAAGAGTAGGAAAGTTCATGCTTATAAGTGGTATAAAAGGGGCTTGTTTTTGACTATGGCCTAGGCTTTGTCATGTCATGCTTGATATTGTTTTGGCTTTATGCTTAGCGATTATTGCTGTAGCATTACTTGTTACCAATAATTGAGATTGCCTAATGTGCCTTGAAAGAATCATGCATTGTTTTAGCATATTAAAGCATAATATTGTGGTATTCTCCTTTGATGCTTTATTTGGGTTGACTTGGCGCATGCTCACACCATGTTAAGACTATACGAAGTCACCATAGCCTCTATGATCATTTAGTTTTCTACTTGTAATATCACTTTATTCTTTAATTAATAATGTTTTGTCGCTTTGAATGATTATGGCCATTATTGCTCTCTTAGTTGGTCGCTCCCAGTATTTTGCTAGCCTCCATACCAAGTATGAGTTCCGCTCATGCATCCAACTCCAAATAAAACCAAGTTATTCCAAAGAGTCCACCATACCTACCTATTAGCATTTGCTATTCTAAGTATATTCATGTTTTTATCTACCTTCCGATTTAAACTTGTTATGTGAAAATTAGTGATCAATGCTCTCACGAACTTGATGGCACACTTTACTTTTCTTGCACTTAATAAACTTGAACCATTGTGCCCATCTATGTTGCGTATATGCTTGCATTTTGTAAGTTGTGAATTAGCAGAACCATGTTATCATGGGGAACGCTTTGAACATTGCACTTTATTTAGTTGATATCATGTTCTTTTGCTTATGGATCCCGACGGTGTGAAATGAAAGGGGAGCTTGTAAGGCTCATGGAGTTCGTATTTGTGTTAGAGAAATGCCTGAGCGGCTGGTCGAAGCCATGCCAAATCATGGTGGAAACCTACAGCGTAACCATAGTGAGCAATCTATGAAGCATCCTCTATAAAAAAGAAGCCTATGCGAATAGGAAAGAAAATAAAAAAATAAAAAAAAGAGAAAAAGAGGCCTATGCAAATATGAAATAAAAGGATGCCGAGATGCTCATTGTCTGCTTGCCTTGTGATACATTGCAAATGTATCTATAATTTTTGATGTTCCATGCTTGGTTTTATCCACTTTCTTGTGTTTTGTTCCAACTTTGGAGTACTTTTCATATGATTTCTTGGACTAACCTATTAACAAGAGCCACAGTGCCAGCTGCCTTTTTTCTGCTATTTTTGGTTCCAGTAAAGTCAGAAAATGAATATTCTCGGAATTGGACGGGACGAAAGACAAAGTGCCTATTTTTTCGGAAGGGATCAAGTGCCAGAATACGAGACAGAGAGGGACCAGGGGCCACCACACCACCTGGCCACGCGGCCTAGCCTGGCCCGCGCCAGGGGGTGGTGAGGCCAGCCCTGGCACCCCCTCGGCCTCTCCTTCCACCTATAAGTTGCCCTCGGGACGAAAACCCTAATGACCCGATCAAAAATCCATGAAAGAGTCTGTAGCCACCGTCATCTCCATCCCTAGATCGGGAGGGATCTGAAGCTCTTCCCAGCACCCTGTCGGAGAGGGGAATTCACCCTGGAGGCCTTCTTCATCACCATGCAAGCCTCCGGTGTGATGCGTGAGTAGTTCATCCTTGGACTACGGATCCATGTAGTAGCTAGATGGCTGGTTTCTCCTCCTTTGTGCTTTCATGTTTAGATCTTGTGAGCTTTGTTCATGATCAAGATCATCTATTTGTAATTCATACATGTTGTGTTTGCGGGGATTCGATGGATATTGAGATGCTATTTCAGATTGATTATTGATTCTATCATGTCTTTGTTATTTGAGATCTTGCATGCTTTCCGTTGTTAGTAGCTATCTTGGCCAAGTAGATGCTAGCAACTCCAAGAGTTAGTATTTATGCTCGATAGTGGGTTCATGCCTCTAGTAATCTGGGGAAGTGACAGAAATCTCTAAGGTACTAGATGTGCTGTTTCTACTAGGGAGAAAACAACAATCCTTTGTTCATAGAATAATCGTATTGTTTACTTTACATGCAGTTCGTAAAGCAATAATATGTTGCTTGCAACTTAATACTGGAGGGGGTTCAGATGATAACCTGAAGGTGGATTATTAGTCATAGATGCAGTTGGATGGCGGTCTATGTATTATGTTGTAATGCCCAATCAAGTCTCAGAGGATTCAAGATGATTAGTATATGCATGTATTGCTTTCTCGGTGTTTGCCAATTGCCCCGCTATAATTTTTTCACCCAGCATGTTATCTATCTAAGGAGAGCCACCTCTAGTGAACTATGGATCTCGGTCCTTTTCTTTACATACAATCTACAATCTTTTACTACTTTGTGTTTACTTTCTGCAAACTTTTACTTCTTTACATTCAATACGTTTAATCCTTTGTTTTCCGCAAAACACGGTGAGATTGACAACCTCATCGCAAGTTGGGGACAAAGTTCTGTGGTTGTGTTGTGCAGGTCTCCACGTTGCTACTAGCACCGGTAGTGCGCCCTGCCAAAGCTCAGCTAGTAACACCTGTGGGGTGTTTCCTTGCTCCTACTGGTTCGATTAAACCTTGGTTTCATAACTGAGGGAAAACTTACTGGTGTGCTCATCATACCTTCCTCTTGGGGTTCCCAACGAGCTCTACATCAACTACGAGTCAGCAAGATTTTTTCTGGCGCTGTTGCTGGGGAGTCAAGGACATCTTCACAAGGGGAGTCCCTCATAACCAATCTCTTTACTTTGTTGTTTTTGTTTTGCTTAGTTTTCTTTTTTCTTTTTTGCTTGTTTCTTTATCAAAAATCCAAAAAAAATAGTTTTGCTTGTTTTCTTTCTTATTTCAAAAACACAAACAAATTAGTTCCTTTCTTAAGTTGCCTTTATGACTAGCTCTGCTCCAATCACTATTTCATTATGGATAGCTCACTCAGTTTCCTATTTGGGAACATTATTATGACTGCTAAGGTAATAGATGAACCACTGTCTGCTAGAATCTCCATGGAAGAAGAAATTGCTGAACCTGAAAGCTCATTAGATGAAAAAGAGGAGGAGAGTGATGGACAAAAGGAGGAAGAATGGATCTACCCATGTCTACCTTCTAATGAGAGTAACTCTTTATCCTTTACATTATTTGATTGTCCCCCATGCTTATCAAAGGAGGGTGAATGTTATGTTCCCGAGGATTCTTTTGAAAATGTTTATAATAAAGCTCTAGTGCTTGTAGATCATGAAAAGCATGCCTTATGTGATAGTTATATTGTTGAGTTTATTCATGAGGCTACTGAAAATTATTATGAGAGAGGAAAATATGGTTGTAGAAGTTTTTATGGTAATGAAACACCTCTCTATGTGCTCAAAGTTTTGAAGTTTATCTTCCTATGCCTGTCACTTTGTTCTTTGTGCATTTATTTGCATACAAGATTCCTATGTATAGGAAGTGGGTTAGACTTAAATGTGTTTTGAATTTGCTTCTTGATGCTCTCTTTTACTTCAATTCATATTTTTCATGTGAGCATCTTCTCAAACTATCATGCCTAACTTAAAGGCGTTAAAGAAAAGTACTTGTTGGGAGATAACCCAAGAGTTTTAGATGAGTCTTGGAAGTTATTAACTCTGTAATAACCTCTCCTTATCCTTTTTATTTGCTTTTTGTGCCAAAAGTAACCTCTAATGAGAGTGAAGTAATGATTGGGAAAGTTGCTGTCCCGAAACAGATTTCTGTGCTTCACCGTAAAAATTCCTGAGAGAGATCTGTACGACGTATTGAGATGTAATTGTTTGTGCTTCTAACCCAGGTTGTTATCTAACTTTAGTTAGTTCAACACTTTTTTATTTGAGCAACAGAAGGTCTTCAAAAAAATTCGTCTTTACCTGCTGGTCTGTTTTGACAGATTTTTGCCATTTTCTGCATTTGCTTCTTGTTAGTTCCTTCTTGAGTTCCTTTGGGGAATTGAGCTTTTTGAGGGAAGTGCTACAGTAGCTAGTGTTCTAATGGAAGTTTATTTGGTGTTAGAACTGAACCTTGAGACTTATTTATCTTGAGTGCACTAATGTTGCTAATGAGATTGTGTGAAGTTTTGTATGAAGAAAATTTTTAGGTGTATGGAAGGAATTAGTAATGAGATGAAGGATGGACTAAAGCTCAAGCTTGGGGATGCCACGCGTGTCACCCCAAGAAATATCCAAGAAGTACAAGCGTCAAAGCTTGGGGATGCCCAAGGGATCCCTTTCTTCATCAATAAAAATTCCAGGTTTCTTCCAAACGCTTCATTTTTATTGTTTCATGCACAGTTGTGTTTTTCTTGGAGCGTCTGCTTTTTCGTTTTCGTTTTGGTTTTTAGTTTGCTTGGTTTGCTTAGTTTTCTGAATAAATTGGTTGGACCCCCTCTTTCACACTTTGGTTTGCGAATAGTTTGGTTTGGTTTGGAAAAGAGTAGGAAAGTTCATGCTTATATGGTAAACAGAGCTCGTTTTTGACTGTGGCCTATGCTTTGTCATGCCATGCTTGATATTGTTTTGGCTTTATGCTTAGTATTCTTTGCTGTAGCATGGCTTGTTATAAACAATTGAGATTGCTTAATGTGCCTTGGATGAATCATGCGTTGTTTTAGCATATTAAAGCATAGTATAATGATATTCTCCTTTGATGCTTTATTTGGTTGACTTGGCACATGCTCACACCATGTTATGACTATCTCAAGTCACCATAGCCTTTATGATCCTTTAGTTTTCAACTTGTAGTATCACTTTATGCTTTGATCAATGATGTTTTATCGCTTTGCATGATTATGGCCATTATTGCTCGCTCCCAGTCTTTTGCTAGCCCCCACCACCAAGTATGAGTTCCACTCATACATCCAACTCCCTAAACCTAGTTATTCCAAAGAGTCCACCATACCTACCTACTATCTTATGTTATTCCAAGTATATTCATGCTTTTGTTTACCTTTCACTTGTTATGAGAAAATTAGTGATTAAAGCTCTCACGAACTTCATGGCACACTTTACTTTTTACATCTAATAAACTTGAACCATTGGGTCCTTCTTTGTTGCGTATATGCTTGCGCTTTATAAGTTGAAATTAGCAGAACCATGTTTCATGGGGAACGCTTTCAACATCACACTTGTACTTTGTACTCCGATGATATCATGTTCTTTTGCTTACAGATCCCGGCGGTGTGAAATAAATGTGAAACTTGTAAGATCATGGAGTTTGTATATGTTCTAGAGAAACGACTGGGCCGCTAGCCTAAGCCATTCCTAATCATGGTGGAAACTTGCAGCATCACCATAATGAGCACTCTATGAAGCATCCTCAATAAAAACCTATGCAAATAGCAAATAAAAAGATCGTTGAGATGCTCATTGTCTGCTTGCCTTGTCATTTTGATTATGGGAAAGCTCCCGTATCATGTGCAAGGGGTACCCCGTTGGCGGTTCTTAATGATACACATATACTTACAATGACAAGAGCTTACTCGTGACTAAAGTTGAGTAGCATGAGGATCGGTCTTCGTAAGTAAGGGGCATGAGATTTCGGTTTATAACTTGTCAAGCATATCCTCTTAGTTGTGTCACTTTAACCTTAATCACTTTCAAGATGCTTATGATAGGGGCAATAAGAGCTGAAAACTACAAGTACCATAATTTTTGGAAGCTCTTTATGAGACTTGAATCCCTACTTCCTTTTACAAAAGGCTTTTCTTCCACCATTATATTGAGTCTCCACCTTCTATCTTTATGCACCTACTTTGAGAGCATAGTGGCCATTCTTAGTTCTATGTGCATTGTCCCAAGACTAGTTGATTGATGCATAACTTGTTATTGCTTGTTTTAAACTATTGTATCTAGTCACTCTTATGAACTTTGAAGGTGTCCTATGCATTTATATTTTCTACTCTATTGAGGGACAAGCTGAATACTATTATGCTATGTTTTCTTTATGTGAAACAAACAAACGTCTTACAAGGCATGTTATTCATGAATCTTTTGTTTGTACCTTTTTATGTTGCATCATAGTTTCTTTGCCTATTGCTAGAACTTTGTCTTTCATGTTATGATTGAAGTACTATGATCCCAGCTTTGAGTTTTGCAAATACTTTGATCAAGTGTTTGATGGTGTATGTCACCTGAAAAATTATTTCTTTTTATCACTTACCTACTCGAGGACGAGCAGGAGTTAAGCTTGGGGATGTTGATACATTGCAAATGTATCTATAATTTTTGATGTTCCATGCTTGGTTTTATCCACTTTCTTGTGTTTTGTTCCAACTTTGGAGTACTTTTCATATGATTTCTTGGACTAACCTATTAACAAGAGCCACAATGCCAGCTGCCTGTTTTCTGCTATTTTTGGTTCCAGGAAAGTCCGAAAATGAATATTCTCGGAATTGGACGGGACGAAAGCCAAAGTGCCTATTTTTTCGGAAGGGATCAAGTGCCAGAATACGAGACAGAGAGGGACCAGGGGCCACCACACCACCTGGCCACGCGACCCAGCCTGGCCCGCGCCAGGGGGTGGTGAGGCCAGCCCTGGCACCCCCTCGGCCTCTCCTTCCACCTATAAGTTGCCCTCGGGACGAAAACCCTAATGACCCGATCAAAAATCCACGAAAGAGTCTGTAGCCACCGTCATCTCCATCCCTAGATCGGGAGGGATCTGAAGCTCTTCCCAGCACCCTGTCGGAGAGGGGAATTCACCCTGGAGGCCTTCTTCATCACCATGCAAGCCTCCGGTGTGATGCGTGAGTAGTTCATCCTTGGACTACGGATCCATGTAGTAGCTAGATGGCTGGTTTCTCCTCCTTTGTGCTTTCATGTTTAGATCTTGTGAGCTTCGTTCATGATCAAGATCATCTATTTGTAATTCATACATGTTGTGTTTGCGGGGATCCGATGGATATTGAGATGCTATTTCAGATTGATTATTGATTCTATCATGTCTTTGTTATTTGAGATCTTGCATGCTTTCCGTTGTTAGTAGCTATCTTGGCCAAGTAGATGCTAGCAACTCCAAGAGTTAGTATTTATGCTCGATAGTGGGTTCATGCCTCTGGTAATCTGGGGAAGTGACAGAAATCTCTAAGGTACTAGATGTGCTGTTTCTACTAGGGAGAAAACAACAATCCTTTGTTCATAGAATAATCATATTGTTTACTTTACACGCAGTTCGTAAAGAAATAATATGTTGCTTGCAACTTAATACTGGAGGGGGTTCAGATGATAACCTGAAGGTGGATTATTAGTCATAGATGCAGTTGGATGGCGGTCTATGTATTATGTTGTAATGCCCAATCAAGTCTCAGAGGAGTCAAGATGATTAGTATATGCATGTATTGCTTTCTCGGTGTTTGTCAATTGCCCCGCTGTAATTTGTTCACCCAGCATGTTATCTATCTAAGGAGAGCCACCTCTAGTGAACTATGGATCCCGGTCCTTTTCTTTACATACAATCTACAATCTTTTACTACTTTGTGTTTACTTTTTGCAAACTTTTACTTCTTTCCATTCGATACGTTTAATCCTTTGTTTTCCGCAAAACACAGTGAGATTGACAACCTCATCGCAAGTTGGGGACAAAGTTCTGTGGTTGTGTTGTGCAGGTCTCCACGGTGCTACTAGCACCGGTAGTGCGCCCTGCCAAAGCTCAGCTAGTAACACCTTTGGGGTGTTTCCTTGCTCCTACTGGTTCGATTAAACCTTGGTTTCATAACTGAGGGAAAACTTACTGTTGTGCTCATCATACCTTCCTCTTCGGGTTCCCAACAAGCTCTACATCAACTACGAGTCAGCACCTTGTCATTTTGATATGGGGATTCTTTCTTATCATCGGGCAAGGGGTACCCCGTTAGCGGTTCTCTATGATACACATGTACTTACAATGACAAGAACTTACTTGTGACTAAACTTGAGTAGCATGAGGAACGATACTCGTAAGTAAGGGCATGAGATTTTCAGCTTATAACTTGTCAAGCATATCCTCATATTTGTTCACTTTAACCTCAATCACCTAAAGATGCTTATGATAGGGCAATGAGAGCTGAAAGCTAATAAGTACCATAATTTTTGGAAGCTCTTTATGAGACTTGAATCCCTGCTTCCTTCTATGAAGGGCCTTTCTTTTACTTTTATGTTGAGTCTCCATCTTCTATCTTTATGCACCTATTGAAAGAGCATAGTGGTCATTCTTAGTTTAATGAGCATTGTCCTAAAACTTGTTGATTGATTCATAAATTTGATATTGCTTGTTCTTAAACTATTTGTATCTAGTCACCCTTATGAACTTTTAAGGTGTCCTATGCATTTATGGTTTGCTACACTATGAGGGACAAGATGAATACCATTCTCATTATGTTTTCTATATGCGAAACAAACAAACGTCTTTCAAAGCATTGTTATTCATGAATCTTTTGTTTGTACCTCTTCATGTTACAACATAGTTGCTATTCCTTATTGTTGGAACTATCTTTCATGCTATGTTAAAGTACTATGATCCCAGCTATCAATGTTTTGCAAATACCTTGATCAAGAATGTGATGGTGCATGTCACCTCAAAAATTATTCTTTTCTTTATCACTTACCTACTCGAGGACGAGCAGGAGTTAAGCTTGCGGATGTTGATACGTTGTAAACGTATCTATAATTTTTGATGTTCCATGCTTGTTTTATATCTACTTTCTCGTGTTTTGTCCACACTTTGGAGTATTTTTACACATTTTCTGGAACTAACCTATTAACAAGATGCCACATTGCCAGTTGCCTATTTTCTGCTGTTTTTGGTTTCAAAAAAGCTAGTAAGGAAATGTTCTCGGAATTGGACCGGACAAAAGCCAAAGTCAATATTTTTCCCAAAGAAACACGGAGTCCGGAGGGGAGACGAAGTGGGGAACCAGGGCGGCCACACCCTAGGATGGCGCGGCCAGCCCTAGCCATGCCACCACCAGGTGTGGGCCCCCTGGTGCTCCACCGACCTAGCCCTTCCGCCTATAAAGACCCCTCGGGATGAAAACCCTAAGTACTCGATCAAAATTCCACGAAAGAGTCTGTAGCCGCCGCCATCTCCATCCCTAGACCGAGAGGGATCTGAAGCTCTTCCCGGCACCCTGCCGGAGGGGAGAGATCACCCTGGAGGCCTTCTTCATCACCATGCCTGCCTCCGGTGTGATGCGTGAGTAGTTCATCCCTGGACTATGGGTCCATGTAGTAGCTAGATGGTTGGTTCTTCTCCTTTGTGCTACCATGTTTAGATCTTGTGAGCTCCTTTCATGATCAAGATCATCTATTTGTAATCCTACATGTTGTGTTTGCGGGGATCCGATGGATATTGAGATGCTATTTCAGATTGATTATTGATTCTATCATGTCTTTGTTATTTGTGATCTTGCATGCTTTCCGTTGTTAGTAGCTATCTTGTCCAATTAGATGCTAGCAACTCCAAGAGGGAGTATTTATGCTCGATAGTGGGTTCATGTCTCTAGTAATCCGGGGAAGTGACAGAAATCTCTAAGGTACTAGATGTGATGTTACTACTAGGGAGAAAACAACAATCCTTTGTTCATAGAACAATCGTATTGTTTACTTTACACACTTTTCTTAATGCAATTATCTGTTGCTTGCAACTTAATACTGGAGGGGGTTCGGATGATAACCTAAAGGTGGATTATTAGTCATAGATGCAACTGGATTACGGTCTATGTATAATGTTGTAATGCCCAATCAAATCTCATAGGAATCAAGGTGATTAGTATATACATGTATGCTTTCTCGATGTTTGTCAATTGCCATGCTGTAATTTGTTCACCCAACATGTCATCTATCTTAAGGAGAATCACCTCTAGTGAACTATGGACCCTGGTCCATTCTTTTACCATCAATCTACAATCTACTATTTACTGTTTACTGTTTACTTTCTGCAAACAATTACTATCTTCCACAAAATACGTTTAATCCTTTGTTTCAGCAAAACCGGTGAGATTGACAACCTCACTGTAAGTTGGGGCAAAGTTCTATGGTTGTGTTGTGCAGGATTCCAAGTTGGAAGACAACACCTTGGGGTTGTTTCCTTGCTCCTACTGGTTTGATAACCTTGGTTTCATCACCAAGGGAAAATTTGCTCCTGTGCTCATCATACCTTCACCTTGGTGTTCCCAATGAGCTCATCACTTTTTGAGTCATGAAAGTGATGGGTTCATAGCATGGAAAACAAAAAAAATTCTACTGCAAGAACGAACAAAACCTAGATCTAATCTAGATAAAAGCCAAGATCTAATCTTTTAGACATGAGCAACGAGATAGATGGGAACTAACCCTCGTAGATCCGAAAGCGTTAACGAGATTAGATCTCGTGGTTGATGTAGTCGATCACTTGCCGATCTCAAGATCGTGTGGACGATCCTTCCGGCGTCGTGTTCTAGCAGCGCTTCCGCCCTCGGTCAAGTAGACGATCCTTCCGGCGTCGCGTTCCAGCAGCGCTTCCGCCCTTGGTCAAGTAGACGATCCTTCCGGCGCTATGTTTCGGCAGCGCTTCCGCAGTCGGTCACACGTGCGGAGTCGAAGCAGACCTTCCTCTCCCCGTTCCAGCGAGCAGCGGAGGTAGTAGATCTTCTCCACGGAATCCCAGCAGCACGACGGCGTGGTGGTGGTGGTGGAGTAGAGAATTCTACAGGGCTTCGCCTATGCCTGTGCAGAAGATGGTGGAGGAGAGAGGCGACAGAGATTGGACGTTATGAGAGCGTGGGAGGAGGGGGCGCCCCTGCCCCTCTATTTAAAGAGGGGAGGCGCCTAGGGAGGGGGAGTCCTTGTAGGACTCCCCTCCCTCTCTATGGCCGGCGGATTGTAGGTGGGGGGAGGAGTCCTCCTCCCCCACGAATCCGTATCTTGACCCACCAGGACTCCTTGATCCCTATCTTGATTTTCAAGCAAACTCCAAGATATCTTCTAGAACCTTCCGGAACATTCCGAAACCTTCTAGAATCCTCATACAAACACTCCGGAACATTTCCTAACTCATAAAATGATCTCCTATATATGAATCTTATTCTCCGGACTATTCCGGATGTCCTCGTGATGTCCCGAATCCAATCCGAGACTCCGAACAACATTCGGTCTCCAACGCATATTCCATATCTACTTAAAACAACTTCGAACCTTAAGTGTGTCACCCTACGGTTCGTGAATATGTAGACATGATAGAGACACATCTCCTATCAATAACCATCAGCGAGACCTGGAGATCCATAATGGCTCCCACATACTCAACGATGACTTTGCGATCGATTGAACCACTTATAGACGAAACTAATTCCCTTTGTCTCGCGATACTATACTTATCCGAGGTTTGATCGTCGGTATCTCCATACCTAGTTCTACCTCGTTACTGATAAGTACTCTTTACTCGTTCCGTGATATGTCATCCCTTGTGACCCAGTCACATGCTTGCAAGCTAACTAGATGACATTCCACCGAGAGGGCCCATAGCATATCTATCCGTCATATGGATGGACAAATCCCAATCTTGGTTCATGCGCTTCAACACATACTTTCAGAATACCCAATGACACTTTTATAACCACCCAGTTACGAAGCGGCGTTTGATGTCATCAAAGTATCCATCCGGTGATGGTGATTAACATAACCTCATGGTCGAAGGAATAGGTTACTATGTATTTGAAAGCTTACAGCAATACGAACTTAATGACTTGATCTTATGCTACGCTTACCATGGGTGTGTGTCCATCACATCATTCTCCTAATGATATGACCTTGTTATTAATCACATCCTAATGTCCATGATCAGGAAACCATGATCATCAATTAATCAACAAGCTAGTTCAACAAGAGGCTTACTAGGGACTCTTATATGTTTACAAAAAACACATGTATTAGTGTTTCCTAATAATACAATTATAGCATGGGATGTAAACATTCATCATAAACACAAAGATATAATAATAATCACTTTTATTATTGCCTCTTGGGCATATCTCCAACAGAAAGGACTGTGGGATTATCCCACAGCTTACGCCAGCCGGAACACCACATCGTAATGGTGTGTTGAAATGATGTAACCAAACCCTATTAGATAGTGTGCGGTCCACTTTAACTGATTTGTCTGTGTCTTTTTGGGGATACGCATTAGAAACCATCGCTTTTATTTTAAACCGAGCACCATCGAAATCCGTGGAGACAACCCCATATGAGATATGGTATGGACGAAAGTCAAAGTTGTCATTTCTAAAAGTTTGGGGTTGTGAGGCTTACATCAAGAAACTGCATCCTGACAAACTCGAACCCAAATCAGAAAAATGTATCTTTGTGGGATATCCAAGGGAAACCATTGGGTATAATTTCTACAACCAGGCCGAAGGCAAAACGTTTGTCACAAAAACCGGCACCATTCTCGAGAAAGAGTTTCTTGCTAAAGGAGTTAGTGGAAGGAAAATTGAGTTAGATGAAGTTGTTGACCTTTCTCTCCAAATTCCGAGTAGCACAATGGAAGTTCTTCCAAAATGGCTCTCCAACATGGAGGAAGATCCCAATGATGATGATCAAAACAACAACATCGAGACTCCCGAGGTTCGTAGGTCTACAAGAGTTCGTGCCACTCCTGATTGGTACAATAGCCTTGTGATGTTTGTCATCCTAGATGAACAGGAAGAACGTACAAACTACAAAGAAGCTATGGATAGTGCTGACTCCGAGAAATGGCTAGAAGCCATGAAATCCGAAATAGGATCCATGTATGAGAACCAAGTTTGGACCTTGGTAGATCTTCCAGAAGGCCGCAAGGCCGTGGAAAATAAATGGATTTTTGAGAAAAAGACAGATGCGAATGGTAATATGACCATTCAGAAAGCTCGACTTGTCACAAAGGGGTTTCAACAAATTCAAGGAGTTGATTACGATGAGACTTATTCTCCCGTAGTGATGCTTAAGGCTGTCCGGATTTTAATAGCAATTGCTCCACATTTCGACTATGAAATTTGGCAGATGGATGTCAAGACCGCATTCCGCAATGGTCACATTGATGAAGAGTTGTATATGATGCAACCGGAAAGTTTTGTTGATCCCAAGGATGCTGGAAAGGTATGAAAGCTTCAGCGATCCATTTATGGATTGAAGCAGGCATCTTGGAGCTGGAACCAACGTTTTGATCAAGTGATCCAAAGTTTTGGATTTGTCCAAAATCAACAAGAGTTCTGTTTTTACAAGAAAGCGAGTGGATCTTATGAGAAGCGGAAAGCATATTTGAGTAGTCAATTTTCCATGAAGGATATAGGTGAAGCTGCATACATATTAGGAATCAAGATCTATAGAGATAGATCATGGTGCCTAATTGCATTAAGTCAGAGTACTTACATCGAAAAGATTTTGAAGAGGTTCAAAATGGACAATAACAAAAGGGGCTTTGTACAAATGATGAAGAATTGCAAAATGAGTATGAATCAATGTCCGGCAACGGATGATGATAGAGAAAAGATGTCTTACATCCCCTATGCCTCAGCCATAGGATCTATCATGTATGCAATGTTAAGTATGCGACCTGATGTGGCATTGGCTCTTATTTTGATGAGCCGATACCAAAGTAATCCAGGATCGGATCACTAGACAGCCGTGAAGAATATCCTAAAGTATCTAAAAAGGACAAAGGATATGTTCCTAATCTATGGATGAAGTGATGAAGCTCTAAACGTAACGGGTTATGTGGATGCGAGCTGGAACTTAGATCATGACGACTCAAAGATTCAAACATGATTTGTTTTCCTAGTGAATGGTGGGGCGGTAAGCTGGAAGAGTAAGAAGTAGCCGGTGGTGGCGCAGTCTTCAATGGAGTCTGAATACATTGCTGCAGCTGATGCAGCAAATGAAGCTGTTTGGCTAAGAAATTTCGTCATCGAACTAGGAGTTTTTCCAAATGCACAAGACCTCGTGACGATCTATTGTGATAACATGGGAGCTATTGCAAACGCAAAGGAACCCATGACTCATTTCGCAGCCAAACACATCAAGCTTAGATTTCACATCATCCGACAGAATGTTGACGAAGGTGAAGTCAAGATTTGCAAAGTAGATACGGAACTGAATATGGCAGATCCTTTGACCAAAGCTCTTCATTAGGAAAATCACGAACACCACTGATATTCCATTGGTGTTAGGTTCCATCCTATTTTAAACTAGTTTTATTTGTACTCTAGTGCAAGTGGGAGACTGAAGGAGTTATGCCCTAGAGGCAAATAATAAAGTATATTATTTGATATATCTCCTATATGTTCATAATACACTTCATACTATGCTATAACTGTGTTAATATGAAACGTTAATACACATGTGGTATGTAAACAAATCGTGTCTCTAGTTATCTCTAGCGAACTAGTTCATTGGTCATGAGGATGGTCTGGGTTTCAAGATCATGGGCATTTATGCCAATTGACAATGGAGTCATGTTATTAGTTGAATAACATGATAGACAAACATCCGAACGTTATATCTTGAATGAGATCTAGTTACAGAATTCACCATTGATGATAAAACACAGAGAACCTCGCAACCTGATCCTTTGACTATGAGGTAATGCAAATCACCATTCCAGAGGAAGCTTAGATGGTTATCAAGAATCATCTCGTAATAGGGTGATCAAAAAGGTGCCACTCAGGTTTTCCAAAGGAATGCGTAGAGGAGTACATATCAAGACCAGGATTTGTCTAATCCATGTAACAGATAGATACATGTGGCCATCTCGGTGACGTTGCATTAATGAAGCTTGCAAGCATGTGACTTGGTCACGGAATGCAACGACATGAGAACGAATAAACAAGTTCATTGGTAACGAGACTGAAATAAAGATGGAAGCAAGCAAACATGTAACAGATCTAATTGAAAACGGTGTATCAATGCTTAGAAACAAGGCCTAGGGATCATACTTTCACTAGTGAACACTCTCATACAGATATATTCTTCTTTATGATACTACTCTTAACTACTCTCCGGTTGAACCCTCTAATCGATGGTAGGGCTATAACAGCACACCTCAAAGTAAGCCTTTCCCATCTAGAAAACCCCACACTGTCACCTTGAGTACTAGATGAGTCCAACAAACACCACAATTTCATAAAGACATCCAACTCCAAATATAACTCATAATAAGTATTTGTAATCTCTAGTCTAAGTGCCACCATGGTGAGCACGTTGTCACTTTCACAGACATGGGGAGAGCAGATATCTATAAAGCACTTGAGTAGCAAGGTAGATCTACTTGATTACAAAGCTCATGACCACAACAAGATCATGCATAGATAGAGAGATGAACACATAGCTACCGGTAGAACCCTTAGCCTCGAGAGAGAACTACTCCCTCCTCATCATGGGAATCAGCAATGGTGATGGAGATGGCGGTGGAGATCGATGGAGATGGCTCCGGGGGCACTTCCCCGTCCCGGCAGGGTGCCGGAATAGAGACTTTCTGTCCCCCGAATCTCCCCTTCGGTGGCGGCGGCGCTGCGGAACTTTTCGTGGCTGGAGGCTTGACTATTTAGGGTTTTGGTATCGGGAGGCTCTTATAGGCGAAGGAGGCAAGGTCGGTGGCCAGCCAGGGGCCCACACCATGCCCTGGCGTGGCCTGGGCTGGCCCGTGCCAAGGGGGGTGTGGCCACCCTGTGGCCCCTCTCCGACTCTCCTTCTGGCTTTGTGAGTCTTCCGGGAAAATAGTAACTTTGGCTTTTGTGCCGTCCAATTCTGAGAATATTCATTTTCTGACTTCCTGGAACCAAAAACAGCAGAAAACAAGCAACTGGCACTATGGCATCTTGTTAATAGGTTAGTCCAAGAAATCATATGAAAAGTACTCCAAAGTTGGAACAAAACACAAGAAAGTAGATAAAACCAAGCATGGAACATCAAAAATTATAGATACATTTGCAATGTATCAACATCCGCAAGCTTAACTCCTGCTCGTCCTCGAGTAGGTAAGTGCTAAAAAGAAAGAATAATTTTTGAGGTGACATGCACCATCATAAACTTGATCAAAGTATTTGTAACACATTCAAAGCTGGGATCATAGTACTTCAATCATAACATGAAAGACAAAGTTCTTGCAATAAGACAAAGAAACTATGTTGCAACATGAAAAGGCACAAACAAAAGATTCATGAATAACAATGCTTTGCAAGAGTTTGTTTGTTTCACATAAAGAAAACATAGCATAGTGGTATTCAGCTTGTCCCTCATGTAGTAGCAAAACATAAATGCATAGGACACCTTCAAAGTTCATAAGAGTGACTAGATACAAATAGTTTAAAACAAGCAATATCAAAGTTATGCATCAATCAACAAGTCTTGGGACAATGCACATAGAACTAAGAATGGCCACTATGCTCTCAAAGTAGGTGCATAAAGGTAGAAGGTGGAGACTCAATATAATGGTGGAAGAAAGGCCTTTGTAAAATGAAGTAGGGATTCAAGTCTCATAAAGAGCTTCCAAAAATTATGGTACTTATAGCTTTCAGCTCTCATTGCCCCTATCATAAGCATCTTTAAGGTGATTAAGCTTAAAGTGACACAACTAAGAGGATATGATTGACAAGTTATAAACCGAAATCTCATGCCCCTTACTTACAAAGACTGATCCTCATGCTACTCAACTTCAGTCACGAGTAAGCTCTTGTCATTGTAAGTACATGTGTATCATTAAGAACCGCCAACGGGGTACCCCTTGCACATGATACAGGAGCTATCCCATAATCAAAATGACAAGGCAAGCAGACAATGAGCATCTCAACAATCTTTTTATTTGCTATTTGCATAGGTTTTTATTGAGGATGCTTCATAGAGTGCTCATTATGGTGATGCTGCAAGTTTCCACCATGATTAGGCATGGCTTAGGCTAACGGCCCAGACGTTTCTCTAACACACATACAAACTCCATGATCTTACAAGTTCCACTTTTATTCCACACCGTCGGGATCCATAAGCAAAAGAACATGATATCAACGGGGTACAAAGTACAAGTGCAATGTTGAAAGCGTTCCCCATGATACATGGTTCTGCTAATTTCAACTTATAAAGCGCAAGCATATACGCAACAAAGAAAGACCCAATGGTTCAAGTTTATTAGATGCAAAAAAGTAAAGTGTGCCATCAAGTTCGTGAGAGCTTTAATCACTAGTTTTCTCATAACAAGTTTAATTTGGAATGTAGACAAAAACATGAATATACTTGGAATAGAATAAGCTAGTAGGTAGGTATGGTGGACTCTTTGGAATAACTTGGTTTAGGGAGTTGGATGCATGAGTGGAACTCATACTTGGTTGTGGAGGCTAGCAAAACACTAGGAGCGACAAACTAAGAGAGCAATAATGGCCATAATCATGCAGAGCGACAAAACATCATTTGTCAAAGCATAAAGTGATACTACAAGTTGAAAACTAAAGGATCATAAAGGCTATGGTGACTTGAGATAGTCATAACATGGTGTGAGCATGCGCCAAGTCGACCCAAATAAAGCATCAAAGGAGAATACCACTATACTATGCTTTAATATGCTAAAACAACGCATGATTCATCCAAGGCACATTAAGCAATCTCAATTGTTTATAACAAGTAATGCTACAACAAAGTATACTAAGCATAAATATAAAAAATATCAAACATGGCATGACAAAGCATAGGCCACAGTCAAAAACAAACTCTTTTTACCACATAAGCATGAACTTTCCTACTCTTTTCCAATCCAAACCAAACTATTTGAAAACCAATGTATGAAAGAGGGGGTCCAATCAATTTATTCAGGAAACTAAGCAAACAAAGCAAACGAAAAACCAAAACAAAAACGAAAAAGAAGACGCTCCAAGAACAACACAACTGTGCATGAAACAATAAAAATGAAGCGTTTGGAAGAAACCTGGGATTTTTATTGATGAAGAAGGGGATGCCTTGGGCGTCCCCAAGCTTTGACGCTTGTACTTCTTGTATATTTATTGGCGTGACACGCATGGCATCCCCAAGCTTGAGCTTTACTCCATCCTTCATCTCATTAGTCATTCCTTCCATACACCTGCAATTTTTCCTTCATACAAAACTTCACACAATCTTTATTAGCAACATTAGTGCACTCAAGATAAATAAGTCTTAAGGTTCAGTTCCAACACCAAATAAACTTCCATTAGAACACTAGCTACTGAAGCACTTCCCTCAAAAATCTCAATGCCCCAAAAGAACTCAAAAAGGAACCAACAAGAAGCAAATGCAGAAAATGGCAGAAATCTGTCAAAACAGACCAGCAGGTAAAGACGAATTTTTTTGAAGACCTTCTGTTGATCAAATCAAAAAGTGTTGAACTAACGAAAGTTATATAACAACCTGGGTCAGAAGCACAAAAATTCACGCCTCAAAAAGACATTCAGAGATTTTACAAGAATTGTTACGGTGAAGCACAGAAATCTGTTTTCGGACAACAACTTTCGCAATCATTACTTCTCTCTCATTAGAGGTTACTCTTGGCACAAAAAGCAAATAAAAGGATAAGGATCGGTTATTACAGAGATAATAACTTCCAAGACTCATCTTAAACTTTTAGGTTATCTCCCAATAAGTACTTTTCTTTAATGCCTTTAAGTTAGGCATGATAGTTTGAGAAGATGCTCACATAAGAAATATGAATTTGAAGTAAAAGAGAGCATCAAGAAGCAAATTCAAATCACATTTAAGTCTAACCCACTTCCTATGTATAGGATATTGTAAAGAAACAAGTCATGAAAGCACAAAGCAACAAGTATAGGAAAGAAAAACAAGTGCAACTTCAAGACTTTCGACATAAAGAGGGGAAACTTAATATTATTGAGATGCATAAAACCATGTTTCCCTCTCTCATAATTATTATCATGTCTCATTAATTCATAATAGTCTTATATCATGCTATAACTGATCAAATAGAACCATTGATACACGTGTGATGTAAAACTACAAAAGACATTATTTTGAAGTACTTGAAGTCATAGCACATATATTATACTTGGATTAGCAAGTGCAACATAGGTAGGTATGGTGTATGCTGTTGGAGTTTAAAGTATTTAGATATACAAGTATTTAGCTTATTTGCGAATGTTGGGCTAAAAAAAAATCTACAAGCATGCCAAAGTGTCCATAGTGCTAATCATTTCTTATAAAATAAAGCTCCTTAAAATTAAACATCTATGTACATTAACAAAATGTAACATTAAATAAGGCACTTGCAATTATCATTCATCAAAGTATTTGAAACAAGTAACACTTATCATAACTTGCATTTCAACTTTTTGTTTTTATCCCCTTTTTATTTTAATAGCATACAACTCAATTTATTTTTAACTCCAATATCTCTTTCTTAGGCATGCAAAACATCTATCATGGTGGTCTCATTTATTTCAAAGGTGACATGCAAAACTAAATATAAAACTAGATAAAGATGCTCCAAGTTTCTATGATCATCTTATGTTCCTGAAAAAACAAAGCTTAGAGGTTTGAAAAACGAGAGTTTCATAAGTCCAGTGGGGGTGCCTTGGGCATCCCCAATCTTATGGTTTTCACCATTCTTGGGTAGCACTTCGTATGGTGTTCCTCCATTCTGTAACATCCCAAAACTTCAATCCAAGGTTATTAAGATCCAAATCATCAAAATTAGGTCTAACAAAACTTTTCCATTTAAAAATATTAAAACATTCATATGTGTGTGCATATAAATAGGAGTTGATTTGAATTGCCTTAATTAAGTGATCCATTGATTGTAAAATGATTCTTAGGTGAAATAAACATCATCTAGATCATTCCCAAACCAATCCCAAAAGAGAAACAAATCAAAATGAATAAAAGAAAGAAATGGTCATTTGTGCCATTTTAATCAACATGCCTACTTTAGCTATTCCTAGAACTTAATTCTTAATAGAAACAAATGTGGATCTTTGCACCCCTTGCTAGTACATGTAGTGATGTACCAAGGCCCACCTTGTGATCTGCCAAAAACTTTCAAACACTAATTTTAAATGGCATTTGAAAATTGAATCTAGTGTAGGTATCAAGATCACACTATTTCAAAAACCACTCAAATGAACTCCATTTTCAAATCCCAAGCAACCACAGAGGCTTAAGAATGTGCCTAGCAACTCCACCAAAAATCATCTCAAAATTCAAAACTTGAACTCTTTCGGCCATTTCTACAAACACCTTATGGGCAAATTTCAAACAAAAACCAAAAACACTATTTTGAGCAGTGTTTGGACCAATGTGGTCTCCCATTTTGCAACCACAACCACCCAGTGCACCACCCTACCCTTTTCTAGCCCGGCCACCCACTATGCCACGACCAAATGGTCATGGCCATTAAGGTCGAGCACCATTGGGCACCCTCACCGGCGACAGCGTGCCACAACCGCCGCCAGCCTCGCCCACCATGTCCAGAAAGTCGCCTATGGTCCACCTCCACCGCCCAGCCAGCCCCAGCCCGAGGACCGCGCCAGGAGCAGCCAGGAGCCGCCGCGCCCGGAGCCTGTCTGCCATGCCGACGCCGCCCGCAGAGCACGCACGGTCCCTACTTAGCCAGACCCCGCATCTCTCTAGCCGCCCGTCTACACGATCACCACCATCCTAGGAAGCTAACGGACATCCTCTTTCCCCCGACCGTTCCCCGTAGTCGCCGGCCGCCATGAAACTCGCCGTCAGCAGAGACATCGTGCGCGCCACGCCACTCACCTCCCCCGACCGCCATTCACTGCACACGCACCTCCGTGACACTCGCCAGGGCCCCACCCACCGTCCTACCGCACCGCCCACACCTCTAGCTCGCTGTGCCATCATCACCGGCGAGCACCGCCCATGCTCCTCTGCCGCTTCGCCGAGCCTATAAATAGAGGCCTCCCTAGCACAAACTCCTCACACCATCTCACTCCCCTCTCTCCACTGATCCTTCCACCCTATTCCCGGAGCAAGGCGAGCCACCATTTGCCGGAATTTCGCCGGAGTCTGCCGCGGAGGGAGAAGAAGGGGGCCGTTGATCAAGGCCACCTCTCGGGACGCCGCCGGTACCAGGAGAATCGCCGTCGTCTACCAGTTCGTTTGCTCGCCTCGCCGACCCTCGCTGGAGCCCCGGTAAGCCGCCACAGACCCCCACCGAGCCGCTAGGGTTCCACCTCGACGGTGACTTATCCGTCGTCGACGACAAGCCCTAGCCGTAGATCATCCTTTTAATCCAACGGTCCATGTTGCCCCGTACCGCTTCGCGTTTAAAGAGCCGCTGACATGTGGACCCCCTGTCAGCTGTTCTCTGCGCCGCAGAATGCCACTGGGCCGGCCATTTTCTTTCCCGCGCTAGTCCACGAATTCAAATTTAGGTTTTTCTATTTTAGTTTGAACTCACTTCTGTCTCTTAGTTTAAAAATCAATTTAGAGAGATTGACAAATCCAAATGGAGTGATTCCAATCATGTTGGAAAGCTTCTGAAAAGATCTATCCAAGTTCGTTGGAATTAATTCATTTAGAATTAGAGAGCTCTCCTAGTAAAAATAGCAAGATAGAAGCTTTTGCACACTCAAACATTTTTATAAAATCAACCAAAATAGCTTTTGAGTTGATTCCAACTCTCAAAAATCACATTTAACCATACCTATCTAAATATGTAAAAATATTAAGGTTTGCATATAGTGACTTTGGACTAGTACCAAAATAATGCTATTTAGGCATTTATAGTCACTTTAAATCATTAAATAATAAACTTAAACTTAATTAAATATGATCCAACCCTTAAACTACATTCCCATATGTTAGAATATGTGGTGATGACATGTGTCCATATGATCCCATATTTTAATTAGAGAATATTAAATCTTAGTTAATTTAAATGAGTAGAAATTACTTTTCTCAAATAAAAAGAATAAAACTAGTTAATTAAACCTTGTGATGCTTGTGATGATATTAGATCATCAAATGTGTGCCTTAGTATGCTAAGTAGACTAGTTAAGCTTTGATTGGTGATTATGTACTCCGTATGTATTTATAGACGATAGTACCGACAAAGCTTTCGAGGAGGAGGAGTGCTATTAGGAGGAGGAAGAAAACTTCAACCACTGCACTAACCAAGGCAAGCTATTGTTAGCCAGCTAGAATATTTAGATGACTTAAGCAAGATGAATTAGGCATGCTTTGGTTATACAACTTTGACTAGTACCTACTCCAAGTTTACTTTCAAGCTTTAACTTCTTTACGTTACCAAAGTCCTTTAATTGTTTTGAAGGTAGCATAAAAAGTATAAAACTTGACCTACCTAGATAACCTTAGATGTCATTCTATGGCATGAGATTGATCCTATCATCCCACCTTAGTGAACACTCTTAACTTAGTAGATTAGAGCTAGATCAAAACTTGAGTCACTTTTAGATGGGAATACTTGGTGAAAATGAATTGTGAAAACCTTGGAATGATGAGTCATTCTATTGAGATGTTTTTTCCATGTGTTGAGAAACACAAATGGTTTATGATGATGAAAATGTTGAGGCATGAGCCTTAATCCTTTTACAAAACTGATGGTTGGATTCATATGCGACACCATTCCAATTTTACCGTACAACCACACTACCTGAATTGGGTAAGGCTTAGCCGGAAGTTTATATGCATTAGTATTAGTTCCCTCGCGGGAGAGGTTTGAGCTGAGGTTACCTCTCAATGCTGTCCACCTATTCAGTGCCCAAGATGACAGATGGTCATGGTTGGGAGGCCATGCTCATAGGAGAGGTGCTTATACTAGGGTGTGTAAAGGAAAGGTTATGTTTGATTATCTGCATACTAAGTATGATGATTCAGGGTTATCCCTGACAAATGTATCAAATCTTGTGGTGAAAGTGTACCACCTCTGCAGAGTGTCAAACTATTCGAATAGCCACGTCCGTGGTTATGGACAGTTGGAGTGGCCATACTGTTTCATTGTCAGATGTTTTCAAAATGAATGAATGATGAATCTTGACTTGACCACAACAGGGTTGTGACAATGACACTAGCTTCCCAACTTAAGTGATTCTAAAACTTTATTTTATCTTTCTTTGTTTCTGAACTCAGCTTAGGTTTCAAACTTAACTTTACCAATAAACATAGAGATAGATTTTCCCGCTAGCACTATCTTACTTGTTAGTGGTAGTTTGCGAGTACTTAAAGAGTACTCATGGCTTTTGTCCCTGGCTATTCCTATGGCCATATTGTGAAGGAGACTACCAAGATGACGGTCAGCAGGACGACTATGATAACTAGGACTATCTGCCTTCATCAGCATTGCCTGTGCCCCTGAAGATGGACCCCACCGCTATGCTTATTATTTATTCCACTCCTTGTTGTATTAAGATTGGATCATGAGATCCTTATTTGTGTAAGACCTTATTTATGGTTTGTAATGGATGATGTACTGTGATATCCAATTTGTTATGTCTCGCGAAAATGGTAATCCTGGGATTGCGATGTATGACATAACAGGCATCTGAGATTAAAAATCCGGGTGTTGACACATTCCCTGTGAAAAAACTTCAACATAAAACTTTTGCCTATTTATTTTCTGTGGGGTGTCATTAGTGGTACAAAGATATGTTGCTAGCTGCCATATAATCCTTAAAAATTATTTTCAAGTGTCCAGCAAGTATATCATGTTGTTTACATTCTTATCATATCAAAATACTCATGGAAAATCATTTTGAGACTCAAAAGAATGGTTTAAACAATACAAGGCATAATCTCTCCAAATTTTTAGCAGTAGAAAAACGTATTTATTTCAACCACTTAAACATGTCAGGAATTTTAGCCAATTTTTTCATATATATGATGAATTTTTTAAATTTTGTTTAAATATGAGCGTAATTAGAGTCACAGGAGATTACTTTTACTAAACAGTGTTGGTGCAGGAATTTGCCACTCCATAAATGGGTTCAACTTGGTATTTTATTAAAATCTCCAGAGAATAAACTAAGAAGAGTCTCTTTAAACTATATCAAGAGTGCATAAAAATAAATAACTAGTTTGCCTCCCGAAAAGAGAATTCTTTATTGCCATATAGCTAGGCTTTACTTGTTTCAAGTGATGTGGAGGTTATCTGGTAGCTTGTACCTTGGTTCTATCTCCTGCTTCCTTGGAAAGTTTTCCATACATTATACCTGGGTCACATGGTGTGCCCATACCAATCAAATTAATAATCAAGTAGAAACATGGCAGAGAGCAACACAAAGTAGAAACCTAAAAACAAAGAAGTCTAACTTTCTTCCTATGCATTGGTATTTTATATATGACTAAATCACAGTAAATAGAGACATGCCATTGCATATTATCATTAGGTGAATGCAACATATAATTATTAGTGATATAAATAGGGCACCTCATCTTTCATAGTAGTTGCAAGCACCAGAAGAAATTTTAACATTGTAGCCATTGAAAGCATTAAAGTTTGTAAAGTTTGTTATAAAAATAGGATCATTATAATTATCATGGTATTCATTGGCATGCTTTCATATTTAATATAGTTGCCAGTACAATATTCAATCTCAATTTCATGGTTGCAATGAGTATTTTCAACAAAAGGTAATTGCAAACCACATTATATTTCCTAGCAAGTTCATATTTATCCACTATGGTTAAGATAGGAGAATTCAAAAATAATATTGGACTCTTAATATGAGCATCATCATGGACAACAAGCATATCATTTTTATCCTCATGTATTATACATGGAGGGTTATCAAGAAGCATATGACCATCATCTAAAGCATTATCATATAACATATCTAAACAACACTCCTCATTATTATCAATAATTTTACTAGTAGCATTACTAACAAGTAAACGTGCATTATTAGTTTCATCATAATAGAATGGGTTTTCATAAATTACCATAGAGTTTTTAGTTGGAAAATTGTCATAGCATGGGTTCTCATAAATGAAAAGGAGTTTTGAGTTTGAGTGTTACTATCATCTTTGAGAGGTTCCCATACATCCCCAAGCTTAGGTTGGACCATATCTTTTTCTTCTTATTCATCATTCTTCTACTCTTTTTGGGGGTGCATGGGCATCCCCAAGCTTGGGGTTTTGTCATCTTATTCCTGCAAAATATTAGTTCTTTCCATGGCAACAAGAATATCTTTAGCATTGTCAATGACATAGGCATTATCACAAAAGTTTTCTTTGCAATGTGTAGGATGATAGAACTTATTTCTTTAAGATCATGAGATACAACACAACATTCATACTTTTTATTAATAAGGGAATCCACTTCATGAGCTCCCATGAAGGCAATAAATTGATCTACTAGTCTCATGTAAAAATCACCATAATCCTTCTCATTATATGAGGCAATCATAAAGTTATGCTACATTTGCATTGATAGTAGATGTTTATCGTTTTGTTTTGTGCAGCAGGACTCATTATGTAACTCACATAGTTTTTTAGTAATATTATTTAAACATTCAATAAATTCTTCCATGTGTGATCTTTCTTCAGAAAAGATATAATCAACTTCTTTTAATAATCTATATCCATCATCTGAAAGTTCATCCATATCATCCATAGTGAAAGTAACACTATTTTATGTGTTTTTGATATAAGGAAAGTAAGTACAAAACTGAAAGTAAACTAAAGAAAAACTCACAAAAAGCAAGTTGAAGAACTAAACCTCCCCAAGCTTAGATGATTGCAACAAACTAAAAATAAAACTAGATGCAAAACTGAAAGTAAATCTAATATCTAGTGCACACAAGAATAAAAGCCTAAGCGCTATGCTCCCCGACAACGGTGCCATAAAAGTATTTGATAACCCCCAAGAGGAGGGGATCACTATAGTACCTCTCAATGTGGAAGTAGGGTATCGATCTACAAAAGCAAGAAGGAAAATCTATTTATTATCTACAACTAAAGTGTCACAAGTTTTACTTGTTTATGCACTAAAAAATTTAAAAAACAATGGAGGTTGATTTAATACAAGGAAGTAAAGTGCAAAAAATAGTAATGTAAAGTGTCCCAATCCTATTCAACACGAGAAAACAAGACAAAGGTTTTCTCTTATGGGAACAATGGACATTGGTTCATGGGTTCACTCAATCCTCTCTCTCCATCTATGGCGATGATCATGTTATACATAACAAAAGTACACACAATTGTCATGTTTCAATGGTAACTTTATGGTAGCTAGTTGAAAGAAATGCCCATTTGTGCTGCTAGGTCACCCTTGTAATAAGGCTAGCGTTGGTTGTTGTCACACCACACATCATATTTCTCCCCTTTTACCCCTAGATAAAGGATGTTTGGCTGCATTGTGTCACTCAATACATATGTCGCTATCACTTGGACACCCATTACCTACATACATCATACTTTTTAATGTAAAATACTCCAAACATTAATGCAATGATTTATTTATTGGATGTATTACCACATCTCTCTCATCTACCTCCACTTGGTGGTGTCAAACACCTCATGACATGGGTAAACAAGGCATTTTGCATAGATCAAACCATTATATGCATCATTGAATATTTCCAAAGTATGACAAGCCATAAAAGATCCAACACAATGATAAATACATAACAAGTATTTTCTCATACCATAATATCCACCCTAGGAATTACATAGATAGATTCACAATCATGCAAGGCACATCATATGGACTTCAATTATGATCATACATATAGAGAGATTAGATCAACTTAGCACCCCAAACCCATAGTCCAGGGGGTGGATGTCAACACCCGGATTTTTAATCCTAGATGCCCGTTATGCCATACCTCGCAATCCCAGGATTACCATTTTTGTGAGACATAACAGATTGGATATCACAGTACATCACCCATTACAAACCATACATAAGGTTCTTACACAAATAAGGATCTCATGATCCAGTCTTAATACAACAAGCAGCGGAAATAAAAGATAGCATAGCGGTGGGGTCCATCTTCAGGGGGCACAGGCAATGCTGACGAAGGCAGATAGTCCTAGTTATCATAGCCGTCCTGCTGACCATCATCTTGATAATCTCCTTTATAGTCTGGCCATGATAATAGCCAGGGACAAAAGCCATGAGTACTCTTTAAGTACTCACAAACTACCACTAATAAGTATTATGAATCTAAGTTAAAGTGCTAACTCTATGATTAACTATAAAGTTAAGTTTGAAACCTAAACTGAGTTCTGAAGAAAACAAAGATAAGATAAAACTCTAAAATCACTTAGGTTGGGGAAACTATTTTCATAAACACAACCATGTTGTGGTCAAGTCAAGATTCATCATTCTTTTCAAAGTATTTAGAAAACATCTGACAACGAAACAGTATGGCCATTCCAACTGTCCATAACCGCGGATGCGGCTATCCGAATAGTTTGACACTCTGCAGAGGTGGTACACTTTCACCACAAGATTCGATACATCTGTCAGGGATAACCCTGAATCATCATACTTGGTATGCAGATAATCAAACATAACCTTCCCTTTACACACCCTAGTATAAACACCTCTCCTATGAGTATGGCCTCCCAACCATGACCATCAGTCATCTTGGGCACTGCATAGGTGGACAACATTGAGAGGTAGCCTCAGCTCAAACCTCTCCCGTGAGGGAACTAATACTAATGCATATAAATTTCCAGCTAAGCCTTATCCAATTCAGGTAATGTGGTTGTACGGTAAATTTGGAATGGTATCGCATCCGAATCCAACCATCAGTTTTATAAAAGGGTTAAGGCTCATGCCTCAACATTTTCATCCACATCAATCCTTTGTGTTTCTCAACACATGTCAAAACATCTCAATAGAATGACTCATCATTCCAAGGTTTTCATAATTCATTTTCACCAAGTGTTCCCATCTAAAGTGACTCAAGTTTTTGGATCTACTCTAACTACTAAGTTAAGAGTGTTCACTAAGGTGAAAAAGATGGGTTCAATCTCATGCCATAGAATGACATCTAAAGGGTTCTAAATAGGTCAAGTTTTATACTTTTTATGCTACCTTCAAAACAAGTAAAGAACTTTGTATAACCTAAGAAGGGTAAAACTTGTAACTAAGAATTGGGGTACTATTAGTTAAATAAGGGAGGTGTGATCAAAGCATGCTTAAGGCATCTTTGCTAAACCATCTAGTTTTATTCTAGTTTGCTAAGTACTCCACTTGCAAGTGCTAACTGGCAAGGGTTAATCTTGGATAGTGCTAGATTGCTAATAGTAGCTGGCATTGTTAATGGTGGCTTGCCTTGGTTGGTGCAGTGGTTGAAGTTTTCTTCTTCTTCTTCTTCTTGGTAGAACTCCTCCTCCTCGAAAGCTTGGTCGGTACTATTGTCTATAAATACATAGGGAGTGTACAATCACCAAACAATACTTAACTAGGCTAGATAGCATTCTAAGACATACAATTGATGATCTATTATCATCACAAGCATCACAAGTTTAAATCAAAAGTTTCCTCCTTTTTATTTTAGAAAAGTAATTTCTACTCATTGAAAAATTAACTAAACTTTAATATTCACCACCAAAATATGGGATCATGTGGACACATGTCCTCACCACATATTCTAACATGTGGGAATGAGATTTAAGGGTTGGATCAATATTACTTTGGTTTAAGTTCATTATTTAATGATTTAAAGTGACTAGAAATGCCTATATAGCATTATTTTGGTACTAGTCCAAAGTGACTTCATGTAAACATTAATATTATTACATATTTAGATAGATATGGTGAAATGTGATTTTTGAGAGTTGAAATCAACTCAAAAGCTAACTTGGTTAATTTTATAAAAATGTTGCAAGTTGCAAAAGCTTATGTCTTCTTATTTTTATTAGGAGAGATCTATAACTCTAATTGAATTAAATCCAACGGGCTTGGATAGATCATCTTAATACCTTTCAGGCAAAATTGGTTTCATGCAATTTGGATTTGTAAAACTCACAGAATTGATTTTTGAAATACTAGACAGAAAATAGATTTAACTAAAAAAGAAAAACCATATTTGAATCGATGGGCTAGCGCGGGAAAAGGAATCGGCCGGCCCAGTGGCGCTCCGCGGCGCGGAGCTCAGCTGACAGGGAGGTCCCGCGTGTCAGCGGCACTTAAAACGCGAAACGGTACGCGCGCTGTGGGCCGTGCGATTAGAAGCTAGATCTACGGCTGAGGGTTGAGGGTCGTCGTCGACGACGAACAGGTCGCCGGCGAGCTCGAACCCTAGCGGCTCGGTGGGGGTCTGCTGTGGGCGTACCAGGGCTCCAGCAGGGTCGGCGAGGCGGGCAAACGACATGGAAGACGACGGCGAGGCGAGGCATGGTCGCGACGGAGCTTGGGGCGGTCGCAATCAACGGCGCCCTTCTCCTCCCGAGGCGGTGGCTCCGGCTCCAATTCCGGCGAGCTGCTGCTCCACTTGCTCCGGCTAGAGGTGGGTGAGGTTCAGAGAGCTGAGGGAAGTGGAATGGTGTGGAGAAGAGAGGCTGGAGAGGGCTCCTTTTATAGGCTCGACGGTGAGACTGAGCGGGATGGGCGGTCGACGGTGGTGACATGGCTACGGCGAGGTAGAGGCATGGCTGGGGGTGGCGATCGATGGACGGTTCCCTGGCGGTGCTCTAGAGCTTAAATGCGGCCGTAGGGGCGGTGGCACGCGGTCGGGGCAAGGTGGCGCTCTGCGCAGCAGAAGCGGCGGTGTCCACGGCGAGCGGTGGTTGTGAGGCTTTGGGCGGCGAACGGGGATGTCTGGGGTGTTCTCCAGGTCGAGGCGGAGCGATGGGCGCGGGCTGGTGCCAAGGGGTGGTCTGTGCAAGCGGGGACAGGGCGTGCTCTGGGGCGGCGTCGACATGGTCGACTAGCTCCAGGCGCGGCGGTTCCTGGCCGCTCTGCCCTCTGTCTCTGGCCTGGGGCTATTTGGGCGGTGGCGGTGGACCACTGGCGATGTGCTAGACATGGAGAGAGGGGTTGGCGGCTGTTGTGGCGCGATGTCGCCGGTGGGGGTGCTCATGGTGCTCGGCCTTGATGGCCATGACCATTTGGTCGTGTGCACAGGGTGTGGCTGGGCTAGCAAAGGGTAGGGCTGGTACTGAGGGAACAAGGGGACAAGGTTAGGCACAAATGGTGACCAAGATCACTGCTCAAAACAGTGTTTTAAATTTGGCCAGATTTGTGCACACAAGTTGTTTGATGAAATGGCCGAAAGAGAAAAAGTTTGAATTTTGGTTTCAAAATTTTTGAGTGATCTCCACTAGTTCTAGGTAGTCTGTGGTTGCAAGGGTTTTGAAAGTGGATCTCAAAAAGATGGGTTTTGAAATAAGGGTGATCTATGCATATGCATTAGATTCAATTTTAAACAGTCATTTAAATTAGTTTACAGAATGTTTTTAGCAGATCAAAAGGTGGGTCTTGGTACCTCATTATGTGTACTAGCAAGGGGTACAAAGATCTAGAATTGTTTCTGTTAAAATTTGAGTGCTAGGAATAGCCAAAGTAGGCATGAGAGTTAAATTTGCCAAAATGACCATTCCTCCTCTTTAATTCTTTTTGATTTGATTTTCTTTAGGAAAAGTTTGGGAATGATGTAGATGATGTTTAAATCACCTAAGAAACATTTTACAAGCATTGGATCACTCAATCATGGCAATTCAAGCAACTCCTAATTTAAATGCACACATATATGAATGCTTTCATTTTAGATTTGGAAAAGTTTTTGTTAACCCCAATTTTGATTGATTTGATCTTGATAAGCTTGGATTGAAGTTTTTGGGATGCTACAGTGGACTACTCCCCTCTCATCATGGAGAGTGATGAGGAGGCATTGGTGAAGGAGGAGAGGCATCCGAAGGCGATTCCGACAGCGGTTCCCCCTCCAATCTTCCTCGACGACGGCCAACAAACTCTCTGTTTTGCTGCTTTAGATCTCTGACTCCATATGTGTCGATGACGGCCTAGAGGGCATATATATATTTAGGTCAAAAACATCCGTGGGCGAAAGATTGAGGCGGACGGCCGAAGGGGAAAAGATCCCAGGTGGCGCGCCCACTATAGGAGGCCACTCCATTGGATCTCATTTGTATCCCATTAATATCCTCTGGTCCTTATTTAGCCTTCTGGATGTGTCTCGAAATTTGTGAACTGTGGCCTCTGACCTTTCCCTTTTTGGAGTCTCGTAACTCCTGTAATATCAAAAATACTAACATAAGGTATATTCTGCCAAACAGAGTTAGAACCAGAAGAGAGGTGATTGTTTAGAAAATTCTGAAATCATTAAGAACATTGGTATAACTACTAATGTGATGCAAATATGCAGGAATATGTGTCAATAAACTGCAAATTTCATGTATGCATTTTACATGTATCAGGCCCGCCGAGAGACGATGTGGCGCGGTGAGCCCATGTCGGCTGCGAACATCGGTTGTGGCATCGTAGGCCCTAAACGGGCAGGGTTCTCTACAGCGGAGTGCCGAGCTAGCATCAACACTCTAGGCGTTAGCGGTTTCTCGTGTCTGATAACACAACTGGGCGTGAGGTTGTTATTAATCCTTTCATCCGAGTCTTGCAAAAAAACTAGAGTAGCTAGCTTTTCCTTCCTCGCTCTATTTTGCCATGCGCATGGACGCCGAGATTCTTCTCATTACCCTTCTTCCTCCATGCACGATGACCTCCTCCAGCCCTTCACGTAAGGTAAGATCCTATGTCTTGCTGGACAACGTCTCTACGGGGCTTTAGTCCTTATTTTACATTTGTCGTTTTCCTGTGAGCCACTTTTCTCTAACGTCTTTGCATGTTGTTTTCTGTGCTTTTGTAGGTTTCGCTTTATTATGAAGGATCCCTTCTCACGGTATGCGTGCTTCTTTACCCACACACTTTTCTTTCCTTTCTTTCGATAGTAGTTAGCACGCTAACCAGTGAATTTTCTGTGTCTATAGGTTTTGGTATTATTCGTCTGCTCTTCTGGTACGGCGGTATGTCTCTCTTCTTTTTTAATTTATTTTCATATTTTTTTAGTATGACGATTCTCATTTTTATTTTGTTTTAATTGTCATATTTTTTATTTAGCTCTGCGAGTCTGCTTGCCAAGGAGTGGCAGAGAAGTTTCATCCTTGCGTTGTTCGATGCTGGAGAAGTTGACAATGGAAGAGACGCTAAATCAATACATTGATGCCTCCTCATTCCAAAGAGACTATGCAACAACAGTTTAAGAAGGCCACCTTTTCGGAGAGAACTCTTCTTTGCATGAACATAGATATCTGCAAGGGTTAGTATGAAGCTTACAAATGAGACAGATAGATGATGAAGAAGCTACAACAATGGCATGACAATGAAGATGAGGCTGAGCCCAAGGATGGAGAAGGTGTTTCACAACCTTGCCATACTCTCTTTTATGGCTCTTGGGCTCAAGGTACTATTGATTGGTGTTATTTTGAAGATGATGCCTCTTCCACTAGCTATGGAAAGGAGCCATATGATGATGTTGCTCAGAGTTTCGAGGCGATCTCTGAGGATGAAGAGTGATCTTCATGGGCGTGTAACATTGCTCTTTCCCCTTTTTGGTGTCTCGATGCCAAAGGGGGAGACATATCTATATTAGAATGTCTACCAAGATTTGCATGGGTGCACAAGCTTCTCATTTTTTGGGTTTCTCGTTCTCAATTTGCCTCTTCGAAGATTGTGCTTTTATATTATTTATTTGAGAACTCTATGCCTTTGTTGTGCTCTTCACTCCGTTTGTGTGTGTGGTAAGACATGTGATGACTGCAAGTTCATAGATCAATTGTAGCTAGTTTTGAAATTAATGTCTTTATGCCCCTTGTCACTGTCTAGTGTCTACCAAAGGATACTTTTAAGCTGCCTGTGATTTCAAGTAAAGGGTGTTTGAAAGGTTTTTGATTGAATGCGGAAAAGTAAATAAAACAAGTAAAAGAAAGCAAGTAATGAAAGCGTTTGGAGTGGTGGTTGAACACAATAAGGCTAAAGCCTTCTCGGGGATGTAGGATACACCACTAGCATGTTATAATTAATCTTAATTAGGATAACCTATTTCTTATGTCATGACATGTGTGGAGAGAGTTCCATAATAAGATATTCACCACAAGGCTCGTAGGCAGTCACTTTCTTGAGCCAAGGAATGGGGTCATCTCTAAATAATCACCGTGATGTCTGAGAGTAGTCACCCATACAAACCACCGCAATTAAGGGTCTCCCCGTGGATATCGTAATTAGGTTAGTGAATCTCTCTTTATTCCTCCTTTGACCGTGTAGGTTATAAGCCAATTCTTGTAGTCACGAATAACACTATACATACTCCCAACCACGTCCTAAGGATTTCACCATCTCTTTAGTCCTGGAGGCAAATGATAGGTGGCTGACTATACATACCATCTAAAGAGAGAGATCAAACACAATATCAAATCAATAGATCATGTACATAAGTAATAGATCATCTTTATTTCATTTCATAATAATGCTAGGGTTTCTCCATCTCTCCACGAACAAAGGAAACTACTCACACATGGAAGCAATCAACAACATCATCATAATCAAATGGATGGACAAAAGTATGGGGAATGAATCTAGTGCAAACCATCATTGAATCTGAAATTACAACAAGATCTAATAAATGGAAGATGGGGGTAGGAATGGTGATGGAGATGCAACGATTGATGGTGAAGGGATGATGCGATGTCCTCCAATGATCCGTGAAGCAGCAAGGATTTTCCCTCTTCCAAGTTCTTCCTACAGATCCCTCTCTGGTGTGGTTTTTCGTGGCTGGAAGTTTTTGTGAATGTCGGATCTCAGACCCGTCTTCGTGAGGTGAAAGTATTTGACGAGGCGGACGTGCTACCACACGGTACAGGCAGGTGGTAAGGGCGGGCTCCGCCCATACCAGTGGTCGTTAAGCTCCCTAGAGCCTTCTCGACGCATGCCAATCTCCTAGGTGTGAGAAAAAAATCAATTAAACGACTTTTATCACTTAAAAATATCATATTATAACATAATATGATATTCCTAATTGATATGTTCATAATATACTTAGTAATTCAGGATCCTGTTGAAACAAGGACAAAAGGTGCGTGCAAATGTAGTAAATACCCAAAACCCTACTCTACTTATCCAAAAACAAGAGGTAAATATGCTTCAATTTTGGACTCATCAACATGCATTCCCGATATTTATGTTAAAGACTATTTATGCCTTATTTATCTTGTGCTAGTCTTTATATTTTTGTATCATGTCTTCCTACATGTGCAAGTTTATGTTTTGTTTCTCCATCCTTTTCTTGCACTCGTACCAGTTCATGAAATCTAGGGGGAGTGTTTGTTATGCAATTCCTTGAGTTGCTGTCAAACAATAAAAGGGGGAGATTGAAAGGGCATGTCTCCTCTAGATGTGTTTTGGTGCTTGTTGACAACACAAGTGAGCTTTAACCATGTTCTAAGTATCTTCCAGATGTTATGATGAAAAGCTCAAGTAAGTGTTCAACCCCTCAAAAGTGAAAAGATCGAAGAAGCATCAAGAGGGGAGGTTGTTCTTTGCTCATTTGTGGAGTTTTTCCTCTTGAAGAAGTGTTACTGGTGCCCTGAGTCCGGAGACTCCATTGTTACAGCCCGGAGACTCTATCCTAGTCTCTGGCCCTGCCTCCAGAACCGTACTGTATAGTCCCCGAAGACTGGTCTGGAGACTTGGCTTGATACCCCAGATACTCCGGCGTTGCGGCCTAGAAACTCTGTCCTGGTTCTAGAAGCTCCCAGTACACCCCCCGGAGTCCTACCTAGAGACTTGAGTGGCACCCCCGGAAACTCCGATATGACTAGAGATTCCAGAGGTTAATCTTGGAGACTCCGGGTTTAGTGTGTTGCAACGACTCTTTCTGAGGAGATACTATAAAAGGCACCTTCTTCCCCAAGTCTCAGCTATGGATTCCATTCTCTCACCTCCATTGTTGTTGAGCTCAAACCTTTAAGGTCTCCATCCATAGCCACTTGAACTTGGTGCCCTTTGGAGAATCAAGGGAGGAGACCTAGACCTAGACTTCCACCGAAAGGATTTGTGTTTCCCCAACATTTGTGTAAGAAGCTTGTTTATTCTAGGGTTTATGAAATCCTAACTTGAAGAAGTCACCCTTGGAGCTCATCCTTGTGTGTAAGAGCTCTATGGTCGAGTTGGGAACCTCTAATTCGGTTGCGGAGAAGTGCCACAAACTCTGTGCGAGGTTTCAGATTGCCACTGACAAGTTCATAGAATAGTGGATCGAGTAACCACCTTTTGTGGTGTGTGCTCGAGAGAAGGTGGTGCATTTGTGGTGCTTGGGAGACCTCTTGTGCCCCAACACCTATCCAATAGAGACGTACTTTCTTTAACACGAAAGGAACTCTAGAAATCACATCCTCGTATCAACTTGCGGTTAACTCTGTCCTTATCTTCTTATTGTTGTTTATCTACTTGTATGCTTTCTTGTCATTTAGGGAAATCCATTTAGTTGCATATCTAGAGAATTTACCTTTGTGTCAAGGCTAAACTTGGAAAAGACATAAAATTTGGTAGCGCCTAATCAACCCCCCTGTAATCGCTCATATCGGTCCTTTCAACCGGCCAAACAATCGACGAAGAGAAAAACCGGTTTAGAGATCAGAAAAAGCCCCACCAGGACGACCGATCAACGACCTCCCCAGGGGCGGCGTGGTGTAGAAGCGTGTTTGGCAGCTAGGTCAAGGATCTCGTTGATACCATGCAGAATTATGAGAATTGATGTAATGTGTTGGATATTTTATTAAACTCGTCGGACGGGTATATATAAACATATAATGATCAACTTGAAGTACACAACATGATACAAAACATATCTCTGTCTAATCTTTTTATAGCCCCCAATCTATCTATCTATCTATCTATCTCTATACTATAATTTGTGCTAAGGTAGGTTCGTCCGCATCCCAATTTCGTTCCGATTTTTACGTTGGACGATTTTGCCCTTGGATGTTCGGGGTTTACACCACCTACCACCGCCAAGTCAAATCTGAGGTCTCGCCTGGACGATAGTAGGTTTTATGCCCCCGGGTCCTTCCCATGCACACAAGTCGTGGAGTGGCACCACAACAACGTCCTTGCTCCTCCCGCACAAACCGCCTCGCACGGCTACATCCAAACAAAGTACCACTGCGTGTGTCGCTTGAACGAGCCCTCTCATTCGCAAAAGAGAGAACAAAGAGGGAGAAGACGGTTGTATGTGTTTCATCTTTGTTTTGCTACAATTATAAATACAAGTAATGTATGCCCACAAGCGTACATATTGAAAAAAGAAGGGGAAGAGACAACGGTAGGTTTAGGGGCCACCGCTGAGTGACCTGAACTGTTCTCAGCTCCCGGCCTGCCAACCCGGCGGCGCCGTCCGGATTCCCCTCGTCCAGCTCTGCCACCTTCTATCTCCCTGGCGTAGACGGTGACGGGTCCCTCCGCGTCCGCCTCTCTTTTCTCTGGCCAAGATCGAGTCTGCTATGTGCTAGAGAATTACGAACCGTATAGATCACCAGCAGGCATCGCTATCATCCCAGTGGACGAGGTGGAAGGCGGCCAAGCTGGTAGAGGTGCAAACCATGTCGATGGCGTTGCCTCCCTCATCTTCTCTGTCTCGCTTCTTGACTTCTTTCATGGCAGCAAGATCCAGAGGTGTCGCATAACACGTCCGACATGAGCACAAACATCCACACAGATAGAACCTCACAGTCTGTAACAGTTCAACCACCTCCCGCATCGCAACACCAACATGTCCACTTGCTTGGTGCTAAATCCTGGCAGCGGCGCATCCTGGAGATCGTGTGCCACCAGTGATGCGCTGGAGACATTGCTTCAGGAGGATACGCATGGAGGTAGACGGTAGAGCAGGAAACACCGCGGCGGCGTGCTCTGGCGGAGGGGATGCCATGGTGGCGCGCTCTCGCAGAGGGGAGGCCGCGGTGGCGCGTGAGTTCTGGAATAACTCGGGGCATCGAGAAAGGTTCAGAGTGAGGGAAGGAAGAATATCTCCAAGTGCTCGCTGTAGTGTCATCATAATAGAAGGAACACTACATTGGAGGACAAACTTGACATCTAGAAGTCACATAGAGATGTTCATCGCTGTAGCTGGATACCGAAGTGAAAATTTTAACCTTTTAAAAAAAATAGAGGCCGTAGCAACGTATGGGCATCCCGCTAGTATAATCTAACAATAACCTCAACAGTGCCAAATTTTACATATTTTGCCGTAGGATGTGTTCGGTAAAATATGTCGCAGAATTGTACGGAGTAAAATGGTAACTGACAAAGACAGTTTAGGGTGTCCTTATTTCAGATTAAACTCAACGAGTGAATTCAATCGAGTGCTCTCCGGAGACGAGACTCTACTGCGAGTGACGTGCTTTAACTTCCACAGTTCCTGCCGTGGCACCAACCCAACTTCACTTTCCCTCGAGATGGCGTCCTCGCGGCGGGAGACGGCGGGGGAAGCGCCATGGAGCAGGCTGGAGGGTCAGGTGGTGCTGGTGACGGGCGCCTCCTCCGGCATCGGCCGCGAATTCTGCCTCGACCTGGCGCGCGCCGGCTGCCGGGTCGTCGCCGCCGCGCGCCGGGCCGATCGCCTCCGCTCGCTCGGTGACGAGATCAACGCGCCTGCGTCAGCGGCCGCCGGAGGACCCCGGGCGGTGGCTGTAGAGCTCGATGTCGCTGCCGGAGGGTCCGCCGTCGACATGGCGGTGCAGAGGGCCTGGGACGCCTTCGGCCGCATCGACGTCTTGGTCAACAACGCTGGCCTCCGAGGTAAGCAGTTTGCTCTACGGGGTGTGATACTGTGATTCACCGTGTGAAACTTGTCAATTGATTTACTGAATTGTATAATTTTAAGGATCTGATTCTATCTCCGAATGCTGTCAAATTAAATCTCAAAGGTGTCCTTTCATACTTCAGGAGGTGTTCACTCGGCACTGGATTGGCCTGAGGACGAGTGGGAAAAACTCATCAAGACAAACCTTACCGGATTATGGCTCGTCGCCAAGCATGTATGTAGACGCATGCGCGATGCCAACATAAAGGGTTCAGTAATTAACATTTCGTCTGTTGCTGGTCTGAACCGTGGCCATCTGCCTGGCTCCATTGGATACACATCTTCCAAGTCGGCAGTGCATTCTGTCACAAAGGTGCCATCCTTATTCCTTGTCAAAACTCAAACGCTTGTTTCCTTCATTATTGTGTTTGTAACAAGCTACATTTGATATGTTGGTGCAGCTAATGGCTTTGGAATTAGGAGCGCATGGAATCAGAGTGAACGCAATTGCTCCAGGAATCTTCCAGTCGGAGATAACTGCTCCTCTATTGCAAAAGAGATGGTTGAACAGCGTCGTTTCAAAGATCGTACCACTTAAGACAAATGGCACTACTGATCCAGCATTGACATCGCTGGTTCGTTTTCTGATCCATCAGTCGACGTCATATGTAACTGGCAACATCTTCATTGTAGATTCAGGTGTTACAATACCTGGTGTTCCGATATTCTCTTCTCTGTAATCTTCGTTAGTACTTAGATTACTGGAGCTAAGGTGTATATTGGTGCAACGAGCAATAAAAACTAGGGAATTGGCCTGTCTGTACATTTAACATCTAATAGTAATAGTTTCCACATGTTCTTTTTTCTTTTAGCGTTTTAAGGATATACTCAATGCCTATATATACTCTGAAGATCGCTTCTGTTTTGTTCTGTCATGTCAAGCACATTATACTAACGAAAAACTTCTAAATATGATAAAAACTACATGGACAGTGTCACTACATTGTTGGCTGTAATGCACATCATCACTATTCCTTTAGTTTTAAATGCTAATGTTCTAATGCACATCATCATGATAGTATAAGAGTTATAATGTCAGATATATATCTGGAATGCAGGTAAACATTCTGATCACAGTACTAATACTAAACGAATAAATACAAATGTCCCAAAGATATATGCAGAACTAATTACCAAATACAGGGAAGTTACTGCAGGAATGCTTTGCATGCTTGGGAAATATGGATTGGATTACACAACTATTTTTACGATACTCCAATGGAGAGAAAAATAATAATTTCCTGGCAGTTTAGCAATCTGACCAACATATATAATAAATACCATGGTGGAACAAAAATTCTCTAGACCACCTATGAAATAATTAAGAAGCCTACAAAACTTTGGTACAGTTTAAATGACCTAGATAGCTTCAAAGAAAATATTGAAAAATTCACTAATGTTACATACTGAAACTCCCAGATTCAATGCATACGCATTCACTAAATAAAATGTAGCACTTCAGCCCGCAAGTTGCCGTCCTCAAATCTCATAGTGCATTCCAACCTGTAAGGTTTTGCCAGGAGCTATCTTTAGACTGGACATGTTGGACCTGAAGTTCTTTTGCAGGAACCTGTAAAGCATATTGATAACAAAGCGCTGGAAACGGTTTCCGGTGCCCATCTTTAGAATAGTCCGTCCAAACACAAAGCTTGTTCCATTTGTGAAAGCGGAATCCATCATTATGGTCTCATCATTATTCTCAGCTATTTCCTTGAGGGAGGCAACAGCTAATACGACAAAGTCATCCTCATACATGCTGTGGTTGTCCATGTAGCCAAATTGTAGTATGCACCTGTAAACACCAACATGATCTAGTTTGTCTACGAGGAAGCGCTCTTCAGGAAGGACGAATGTCACTGGAAGAATCCTCACAGTGACAAACACCAGCACTTCACGTCTAGAACCAGTATGCCGGACATAGTGGCGCACAATTGGTGGAATGCCATTCATTAAGTCTGTGCAAAAGATGCATATCCCAGGTACCTGGCTGCTCGTCATTACTATTTTATTGAATTCCTGCCTATCCACCAAGTTGGCTGCTTCATATTCATTCTTCTTACGTCTTCCATAAGTCCAAGAAATTGTAATTGTAAGGAAAAATGCCGTAATTACAAATGGAACCCAGCCGCCTTGTAAGACCTTGTATAGAAGTGAGGTCATGTAGATGCCTTCGATGGAAAAGAAGACAACAAAAAACAGACAAGCTAGTAGAATGTGCCATTGCCAGACTATAACCATGTTAACTGACATCAGGGCTGTTGTAAAAAGCATAACCCATATCACTACCGTGCCTGCAAACAAAAGGAAGGAACTTTCAATCAGATGGCAACTAATGCATTTGTTACTGCTATTGCATCCACCCAAATAGATAAGTGTTTTCTTTCTTGTTTCTAGCAGAATAAGTAGGGGAGGCTACTCTCTGTTTAAGAGCCAAGTACCAAACAAACAATTAGGTATTTCGTATGGTAAGATTATTTATGTTACTAGATGGCTTAAATCCATTTCGAAAAAAATAACTAGATGGCATAAATGCAATTTAGGAACAACTCTTTCTTTTCACATGAAAAGAAACCTCACATGATCAGGAAAAGTGGCAATTAGAAATCACATGAGCATATACTAGGGTGCTCACCAAAGGCTTGCCCGATCTGTGGCCCCCCTTCAAAGCCAATAGTAATCAAGATGCACACGATCATCAAGAAGTAGTTGACCTCTGGAGAGTATACTTGGCCTTCATATTTCTCTGAGGTATGCTTCATGGTAACCCTTGGAAAACAGCCTAAAGCAATTGATTGCCGAATGATGGAGAAACTGGCTGATATTAGTGCCTGGCTGGCAACAATAGCAGATAAAGTAGCTACAATAAACATGGGCCAGAATAAGGGCTCTGGAGTGCTACTGTAAAACGTTGTGCTGAGCATAGAAGGGTTCTTGATCAAAAAGGCTGCCTGGCCAGCATATGCAAGGATCATTGATGGATAAACTATTGCTGAATATGCCAGCTGCAGGGGGGGGGAGGAAGAAACATGGTTAGTACTTGTACTTTTCTTATCAAGTTAATATTAAATTGTCATTTACCTGAATTGATGACTTGTTGAAATGACCCAAGTCAGCAAACATAGCTTCAGCACCTGATTATGATCACCGGTATTTTAGTCATATAAGGAGACTATAAGCAACAGAAAGCAAAATAACTAGATATATCCTTTGACTATGAAGTTTCCTCTATGTTTTGATTCAAATCGAAAATGATTCTAGTCGAAGTAAACTTCTTATTCGCAAAAAAAAAGAAGTAAACTTCTAACCTGTTATGCATAGAACCACTGCTCCAAGTTCCTCCCAGGCTGCTCTTTTGTTTCTCACGAAGAAAGTTATGATGTATTTTGGATACCATGCTTTCAGAACGGATGGATAATACTTGATGATATTGTACAGTCCAATGAACGCAACAAGTACAAACCATACAAGCATAATAGGAGAGAAGGCAAAGCTGACTTTGCTCGTCCCATATCTCTCGCAAACAAACAGAAGGATCAAGATAACCACGCTTAAAAGGACAACATGTTCTGCAACAAGGAAACATATCGTTATTGTTTTTTCTTGCCGAACTGAAACTAGCATGAAAATAAGTTTCCATAATACGGAAAAAAGAAATCAAATAACCGGATGCTACCTTGTGTTATGCGGTCAGATCTTGTTTGGATTCCTTGAACAGCGGACAGAACTGATTTTTTTCATATAGAAATATGAACATCAGGACATTCAAATGAGAACTAAAATTAGATTACTTCATATTACTGAGCACTCTTTAACTGGCACTAAGAATGGAAAATTCGGATGGATATATTATGTACCTGAGATGGCCGGAGTGAGAGCACCATCACCCATCACCATGGAAGTCGCAGACAACACCATATATGTGATGATTGCCTGTGCTAGCGTGCTTTTTTCCAAGAACTCCCGTATCTTAGATGGCAGTTGACTCTTCTTACTGTGGAACTTCAGATTCATGTCAGATGCCAACCGTGTGACTGGCATTGGCATGGTTCCCTTGAAATGCACATGCTGCCGCAAGAGCGAGTACAGGGCAAAGGTACCACCTTCACGAAGTAAACTTGAGTGTTAAGTATGCTCCAACATCCAAATGCAGCAACTACAACAATTTTTTTGGGCTACCAAAAGGATATCGAATTTGAACAATCAAGCATTTCGTACTTTCTTAGAGTATTTGAGCTTGTGATATAGGTAACGAATTTGTGTCATGGTGGGAGTATTTTCTTGTCCATTTTTGTTGTGATACTTCAGGTTTATATGGCTATTTCTGCTATTTTTGTTTCCAGTTTCATCATGTTACATTTGAAGTTTATTTTCGTACAGTATATCTAGCAATCAGCGGTGATTAGTGATTATCGAGTTCAGCATCAGAACGAGGAGAAACGCGAAATACATTCAAGTCGGAGGGTGAGTACGGTGTACTGTCAGATGTAACATTTCACAGTGCAGTTTAAGTTCTGAACTGTCATTCATTAGCTGCATTCCTGATTTACCATCTATTTCAGTTAAGGTTGGTCTGAGTCTGACAGGGGAAAAGAACCCTGTGAGTTCCCATGAAAAAAAAACCAGTCTACCTAAAAAAAAATACTGCTTTCAGTTTTTCATGTTGTCTTATTACTCCTAGGTTCACAAAGATCATTTTCTTATTCAAAAGGGATCACATGGCACCCATCATTCAATAACATTTCTCGAGCGCAGCTGCTACTAAGATGTGCATATTGTAAAGTTCTGTTTTTTTACATTGATCGGCCAAAACAGGGATCTGTTTTACCAATCTACTGCTCCCTCCAACCCAAATTAGTTGACTCCAATTTGTCAAGATACGGATGTATCTAATACTAAATCATGTCTAGACACAATCGAATCTAGACAAATCTAAGTCAACTAGTTTGGGTCGGAAGGAATACCAGAATTCGGTCAAAATACTCAGATCCGGTGTTCTCACCCATGCAGTTTCCATCCATGACTAGAAGATTATCATGCATGCGATGAAGATCGAGGTAGTTGTTAGTTACCTTCTCCGTGGTCGTCTGCCTGGAGCACGATGAAGGTGTACTTGATGAGGCCGATCAAGGTGAGCGTCCAGAGGATGAGGCTGAGGATGCCGAGGAAGTCGTCCTCCTCCCGGTTGGGCAGCTTGACGGACGAGAACACGTAGAGCGGCGACGTGCCGAGGTCGCCGTACACGATGCCCAGCGACTGGTAGCTCAGCACCCCCACCTGGAACCACGTGAAGTCCTGCCATCGCCGGCCACGCGCAGCGTAGAATAGATCGATCGGACGCATCAGGAGATCAGAAATGTCGTCGATGAGCTTGCGAGGTTTTAGATCGGGGAGCTGCCCGCGCGTATACGTACCAGGGGCTTGCGGTGCTCCATCTTGTAGGCGTGGCTGAAGTTGCGGCGGGCGCGGTCGCCATCCCGGGCGGCGCGGGCGGCGTTGTCGTCGTCGTCGTTCGTCGAGCTCCTCTCGTCGATGGCCGCGACGGAGGCGGCACTCACCTGAACCACGACGTCATCGGCCGGCGGCTGGTGCTCCATTTCGCCGAGCAACGACCTGGAGATATTCTGATAAAAGGAGGGTTAGTTCTCACTTCTCGTGGTTTTCAAGGCCAGCGCCGAGCTAGTGTTCACTCGGGGTTCCAGGAGTGTTCGTTAGTTTGTTACTACTCCGCAGTACACTAGTTTGTTAGCATGCAAATAGGGCAACCGCGGGCCCACAACACAATCTTCCTCTCCTCGTTCAGCGCCCAATTAGTACGCCGAGTGAGACGGTGGTTTCCGTCGCGAAATTAGAGCATCTCGCGTTTTTTCCGTCCGGATCGCCTTCCGGAAATACCGGTTTCGTCCTGATTTGGCTCAATCTTTATCCGGAGATCCCAGCCTGATCCCGGGGCGACGGGAACGTCCTGAAAACGCCGGACGAAGCGAATTTTCTGCGGGAAAAAAAAATCTCGGCGCGTGGACCCGCCCAGTCAGCGACGGAAGACCATTCGTCGTCATCCTTCTGCCTCGGCTCCCGCGACGGACCGCCTGGCAATAATGGCGTGCCTCGTCAGCCACGCGTCGCCGTAATGGCGTGACACCGCCGCCTCGGCTTCCCGCCGATTCCTCTTTTCCCGCCCACGCGGCTACACCCCTCCCGCCTTCGCCGCCCACTTTGGCCTATAAAATCCGGCCCTGTCGCCGACTCGCACACAACCTCTTCTCTCCACTCCACCGCATTCTCCAACTCCGGCGAGCAGTAGCACTCGGCAAAACCCATGGCAGAGAGGTTCCCCGGCGATCCCGCGGCGGCGAACGGCTTCGGCCGGCGGACGCTCCAGCCCTGGGAGGCTCGGATGCTCCACAACGCCGGGTACATGGTGCCGCCAGACTTCCACTGCCCGCCTGACTGGAAGCTCAGCGCCGGTGGCATACCGGTGCCGCCCGTGCCGGAGGATGACCAGATGGTGGAGGAGATCCAGGCCACCATCGCGGCGATGGAAGATCCCGAGCTCGCTGAAGACCCCGACAACCTCCTGTAGTGGGAGCAGTTCTTCGCGGAGCGAAGGGCCCAGGAGCTCGCCACGCATCAAGGGCCGCCCAGCACGCCGTTGAAACGCAACAACACGGCGAGTCGTCGTTGATGGTGGAGTGCGCCGGGACGCACGCTCGCCTACGTCCTCGAGCACATCCACGCCGGTAACAATCCTCGGCTCAGCTTCCCGTGCTCTCCGCCGCCCGCGGCGAGGGCCAGGCGCCAACCTCCGGCGAACTAGTTACCCAGGAGGATGGGCAGCCTCACCTCCTCCTCCTCCACCGCCTCGTGCTCGTCCGGGTCGACGCCTGAGCAATCGCCGCGTAGCAGCGTCGAGGTCTTTCGGCCCACCAAACTAGAGGCCGACATGCCAGTGTTCTCGCCGCCGAGGACGTGCTCGCGAGGGATCGCCATCAACGAGCCCCACGCGGTGACGCCGCCAACCAGCCGGCTTCGCTTGCACCAACCGAAGTCGGATCCCGCGGACTGGGGTGTGGCAGTCGACAAGGACTCCTTCGCCATCAAAATGGCGATCAAGCGTTCTTTGCACGACGCCGTGCGCCATCGCCGATGCCGGAGCTAAACATCCTCGCCTGGTCCAGGGCGGACTGGGAGCAGGAGGAGGCGCACCGCGTTTAGCGCCAGCAGGAGGAGGCCGAGCGCTAGGCCAGAGCGCGCCGCCAGCCCGCCTATCAGGGCGCACCTCTCATCGTCCTCGATGATGAGGATGATGTAGGCCCTTTGCACCAGCCGTGGAGGTACGACGACGCAGGCCAGGGCAGCTCGCTCCCCTCACAGACGCCGAACGACGACGACGGCAAGGCGGACCCCGACTACACCAACTCCTACTGGAACTTCGGCATGTGAGGAGGCGTATGGCGGCATCGGCCTCGGCCTTTTTTTTAATTTTTAAAGCCTAGATGATGTAATATTATGACTCCGCCCGCTATTAATGAAAATCGCCTATATTTACCAAAGTTTGCCGAGTTTTCTTGAATTTTTCCAAACCCGGAAACTCGGTCTGGGAACGCGGCTGGGAAACGGGCCGTTTCCATACCGAAAACTCACTTCGTCCGACGCTATTTAGGTTCGGTTTCGGTCTAGGAACACCGAACGAGTGGAGATTCTCTTAGAGACAAGTGGCACCACCGCGAAGTGTACCGGAAGAACCCGGTCCGCCGTCACTAGGAGTGTCAGGTCCTGCTAGAGAATATCATTTTGGGGCCTGAAAGTTGAGGCGCCTAGGCAACGCGGTACCCAAGTTGCCTGTAATCAGCCATGATGACCACAGTTGGCGTGCCAATATTCAGAGGGTCTTTTTCGGTACGAATTTAACTTTATGTTTCAATACAAAATATCAGGCTAACGCCCGTCAAGTTGGGCCCCCTGTCAGTTTTCGCCGTTATGTCACTCCCGTCGCTTAGGCGTGGTGGCTGTCACGTAGGCTTGCACCGCCGGCGCAGTGGATAGGACAACACGACCAACCCAGTGTATTGATGTCACAAAACATGGCACATATATCCTCGTTATTATTATTATTATTATTTTACTCAGAAGCTGGAATGGCCACCGCCACGCGTCTCTCCATTGGACTTCTGTCCCCATCGTTAACCACTACCTTAGAAACACATTGACGGTTCCACTGTTCCCCTGTCTCGCACTCTTCTTCTTCCTGTCATCTGTCTTCTTTCCGTCTTCTCCTTGCCGCCATGAAAGGTCGTCGCACTCTAGAGACAAGCTTCACTTCTCATGACAATAAGAAGATAGATGTCATCTACACCAACGAGGAGGAGACAGTGGTACGAGTCCTGATGATGTACGAGGGTTGGCTTGAGAAAGACGAGGACAAGTTTGTGTGATTGAACCTCGAGTACACCCTGAAGAACCCATATGAAGAGAATAAAGTCGTCGTCGTTCAACTGGCCATGAGGAAACACATCCTCGTCTATCACTTCTTCCGGTTTGTAGATCTGCTCTCTGTAGTTAACCGCTTTTAGGGTTTTATCCTCTTGTTCTTTATCCATTTGCTCATCTTGCAACTACTGAATTTTATTTAGGACCAAATAAATTATAACAAGCCATGTTGAGAGTCTTCATCTTGCATTTACTAAACTTTTTAAAATTATATTCAGATGATGATCTTGCATTGACAAAATATTTGTAGTTATAAATTTTGGTGATAACAAACTACATACTTTCAGGACTGACAAGAATTGTCCGGCGCTGCGCCAGTTCCTTGAAGAAAAATGAATTGTTTTCTGCACTGTCGATAATACAACTGATTTTTGGAAATTTTGTCAAGAAGGAATTACAATTTCTGCGCACAACTGGATCGATATTCAAAGTCTTGTCAAGATCATAGGGGGTTCGAGGAAGGATGGAATGGCTACACTCGCAACTAGAATCCTCGATGAGTCGTACGACAGAACGAAGGAAGATTTCCCTGCAGATAGGCACGATTTCTGGGAGGAGTGTCCGTTCTCTGATATAAACCTGAAGTATGCAGCCATGGATGCTTACGTGACCTATCAGCTATACAAGAAGATCCATTTCTTTCTATGTTACCTCGTGTTTTTCCCTAGTTGCAAGAGGGAAGACGAGCTTAGGGGAGCTCTTTGTAGAAAATGCAAAATAGCTGAGTTTGACGCTACATATGCAAAGAAAATGGCTGCATCTCAAGTAGCTGATAGAGAGGCTGCAGAAGCAGCTGGCAGAGAGGCTGTAGCTGAAGCAGCAAACAGAGAGGCAACATCTTCTAGCGACAACAATCAGGCCTGTGATGCACCGCTAATTGTGCCACAGGATGCTAAAGATAGGGAAGCCAAGTCAGATTCCAGGTGGGACGAACTTTGTGAGCTGTAGAGCGCCAAATATGTAAGATCCACTTGGAATGATGGCGGTTGGTCACCAAGGAATGATGGCAAGCGCCTCAAGTGCTGATGAGAAGTGAACTAAATTTTACTCCTTTGTGTTATGCTTCTGTTTTGTGGAACTCAGTTAGCTTGTCAAGATGGCTAGCGCCTCAAGTGAGAGTAGTAAAATAAAATTTACTTCTTTGTGTTATCTTTCGGTATGTGTCTGGTAGCTTGTCAAGATGGCAGCTCGTTAACTAGCAGTTTGAAAGAGTACCTTTTTCCTCTCTCGCTAAACAGATATGTTTCATTTTACCCGAATTGGTAGCAAATCTAGAACAGCTTCTCTCTTTGATCATTCGTTCCCTTTTGGACCTCTTTTTGTCCCGATCTGGTAGCAAATCTAGAGCAGCAAATCACAACAGACAGAATACATTCATTCAGAAAACAAAACAAATGTATATATAGTTGTGCGCAGCTAAATAGGATATGGCGATAGAAAGTAGGTTGCTTAACGAGGTTCCATACATTAGCTGCTTAGCAGCCATCACACGCAAAATATACAAAATCAAAAGAAGCTGCTTAGCAGTAGCATCCGACACGTTCAACTCCTCCTTGCATGCACCTACGCCTCTACCTCCACCCTCTGGTGCTTCCTCCATTTCTTATTGCCCAGCCCCTTGATCTTGGGGGCCTTGGGATTGATCGGAGGCTGCGACCCTCTTCGATGGCCACCCACTGGAGGTTTCAGACGTGAACGCCGAGAGCCTGTTGTTCAGTGATGTAGGCGTTGACATTCACGGTTTGGCCAACTTTGGGGTGCCAAAGCTCGAGCCCTCTGCATGCATCATGACGTAGTTGAAGTCGGTGACGACGAGTCTCGTCCTGCAGAAGGCACAACTGTAGACACTGCCAACGAATAAGGCATCATACCGGCCGACCAGTAGCCTCCTCGGCACCTGACGAGTCTTGGTGTGCCTGGACTCGTCATCGTTGTAGACATTGCTGCCGTAAACCTATTGGAAGAAAATAAAAGGGGAGGATTAGATGATGTAAGAAGATTGAGCAATCAAAATGTAAACAAGCGAACCCTAATAAACCAAGATCTAGCATCCAACGATGGGAACGGGAGAAGAACCAGGGAAGGGGAGCAAAACCTAGTTACCTCCGACCATGGGTCATCGATGCTGGTGTCGTAGGGGTCCACCAGAGCGATGCACTCCTCTGTATCGTAGGGGTCCCAGAAGAGATGGATCTGCTCATGACCGACGGGGGCCTCCTCGCCGGTGGCTACGTCGGTAGCGGGGACGAGGCCCTAGACTGGAATGGCGGCTACCATCGATGCCTTGACGGGGGCCTGGACGGGGACAGCAACTACTTTCAACGCATCGAGGGGGACCAGGACGGAGACAGGGGCCTCCTCGCTGGCGGCCTTGGAGGCGACGATGGCCACTGCATCCTCCTTCGCCATTGCCGGCATGGATGGGGTTTTCTCAGGAGTTTGCAGAAGCTGGTGGGACAGTGGAGAGGGTTGCGTGAGGAGAGTGAGCGAGAGTGAGAGTGGGTATGCGGAGAGGGGCTCTATAGTTAAGACGAATGGAAGCAAGGCACGTTTCGTTGCAGCACCGTGCAATGCGCCGCGTAGGCTACTGCACCGTGCACCGCGACACATGCATGGTACGCCACGTTTTTTTCCGGGCCATGCATGACAGTTATGTATTCAGCCGCATGCAAAGGGAACAGACACAATTTTTATGTACAAAGTTTGACACAGCCATAAAATTGGCGATAATTAAAAGGGGAAATGTAGAGGAGAAGGTAGGTGGCTGTACGGCGAGATTTGTGGGGTGGTGCTAGATCGGGTTGACGGATGTGTGGATGACTGCGAGGGACTCGATGAAGGTGGGACGTTAGGTCTCATCGAGGGCCCCCCTCGAGACCCATTTCCCAGCTCTTCGGCCTCCGGCTAACGCGTGGAAGTTTCTTACGGTGGGGCCTAGTTGGAAGTGAGATTGAGAGAAGCTGCATAAAAATGGGTTTGTCTTATTAAAATCAAGTGACAATAAATTGCAGCTGCCCGTCGACGACCGTGCACTTGATGACGCATGTGTTGTGGCGTAGTAGTAGTAGTAGAAGTAGTAGTAGTAGTAGGCTTTTCAGACTTGATTAAACATGACATGACCACTCGACGACTTTTTCCATGGACGGCTTTGTGTTCCTTCTTTTAGAAGTCTCACTGAGGGAGAGGTCGGTGCTATCTCACGCTATACTGTGAAGGGCACGACGTGTGCAACCATCCTCGTTGGATCACACAGGATCAACGGTAGGTATGCATGATCCGCGTGACAACTGTGTCAACCAATCAGGGCGTAGCAGACAGAGTGAGCACAGGTTTGGGATTCTATGAAAGAGAGAGAGGGCAAAACTGAGTAGTATAAAAAACCCAAGGGCAAAACTGAGTAGTATAAAAATGGAAAGTGAGTGTCTTGCACAATGAAATACATCGTGGCATACATCAAATTATGCCAAGATGGATCCACTAGAGTTCATTGGATGTGTGTTCTTCTCATAAACCACATGGATCCACTAGAGTTCATTGCACGTGTGTTATTCTCATAAACCACATGGATCCACTGGAGTTCATTGGATGTGTGTTATTTTCATAAACCACATGGATCAACTAGAGTTCATTGGATGTGTGTTCTTCTCATAAACCACATGGATCCACTAGAGTCATTGCATGTGTGTTCTTTCACAAACCACATATGGATCCACCAGAGTCATTACATGTCTGTTCTTTTCATAAACCCATATGGATCCACCAGAGTCATTGCATGTCTTTTCCTTTCATAAACCACATGGATCCACTAGTGTCATTGCATGTGTGTTCTTTTAATAAACCACAGCTAGAGTCATTGGATGTGTGTTCTTTTCATAAACCACAACTAGAGTCATTGCATGTGTGTTATTTTCACAAACCACATATGGATCCACCAGTGGCATTGCATGTTTGTTCTTTTCATAAACCACATGGATCCACCAGTGTCATTACATGTGTGTTCTTTTCATTAACCACAGCTAGAGTCATTGCATGTCTATTCTTTTCACAAACCATATAAGGATCCACTAGAGTCATTGCATGTCTATTCTTTTCATAAACCACATGAGCATGTGTGTTTTTTCACAAACCACATATGGATCCACCAGTGTCATTGAATGTGTGTTCTTTTCCTAAAACACATATGGATCTACCAGTGTCATTGTATGTGTGTTCTTTTCATGAACCACAACTAGAGTCGGTGAATGTGTGTTCTTTTCACAAACCACATATGGATCCACCAGAGTCATTCCATATGTGTTCTTTTCATAGACCACATATGGATCCACCAGTGTCATTGCATGTGTGTTCTTTTCACAAACCACATATGGATCCACTAGTTTGATTGCATGTGTGTTCTTTTCATTAACCACATATGGATCCACCAGAGTAATTGCATGTATGTTATTTTTATAAACCACATGGATCCACTAGTGTTATTGCATGTGTGCTCTTTTAATAAACCACAACTAGATTCACTAGATGTGTGTTCTTTTCATAAACCACAACTAGAGTCATTGCATGTGTGTTCTTTTCACAAACCACATATGGATCCACCAGTGTCATTGAATGTGTGTTCTTTTCACAAACCATATATGGATCCCCTAGTGCCATTGCATGTGTGTTATTTTAATTAACCATGGCTAGAGTCATTGCATGTCTGTTCTTTTGAAAAACTACATAAGGATCCACTAGAGTCATTTCATGTGTGTTCTTTTCACAAACCACATATGGATCCACTAGAGTCATTGCATGTCTATTCTTTTCATAAACCACATGGATCCACCAGTTTCATTAGATGTGTGTTCTTTTCATTAACCACAGCTAGAGTCATACCCCTCTAAGCCGTCTATAGCCGCCAAATCCCGTTTGATTATGTTCTCAGAGGTCCCTTTCAATTTCATTAACCTTGGTACTGCATTTCATAGATACCTTCGCTATTACAGTAACACAATTCTCCACTGAACCCATTGACCTAGGTACCGAGTCTGTTATGCGTACGTCTTTTTGGATTCTTTAATTGTTTGTGCATGTCTGTTCTTTTCACAAACCACATAAGTATCCACCAGGGTCATTGCATGTCTGTTCTTTTCATAAACCACATGGGCACGTGTGTTCTTTTCATAAACCTCATATGGATCCACCAGAGTCATTGCATGTCTGTTCTTTTTAGAAACCATATATGGATCCACCAGAGTCATTGCATGTCTATTTTTTTCATGAACCACAACTAGAGTCAGTGAATGCGTGTTCTTTTCACAAACCACATATGGATCCACAAGTGTCATTGCATGTGCGTTCTTTTCATTAACCACATATGGATTCCCTAGTGTCATTGCATGTGTGTTCTTTTCAATAACCACAACTAGAGTCATTGCATGTGTGTTCCACATATGGATCCACCAGAGTCATTGCATGTGTGTTCTTTTTGTAAACCACAACTAGAGTCAACCAGTGTCATTGCATGTGTTTTCTTTTCATTAACCACATATAGATCCCCTAGTGTCATTGCATGTGCGTTCTTTTCATTAACCACAACTAGAGTCATTGCATGTGTTTTTTTCACAAACCACATATGGATCCACCATAGTCATTGCATGTCTGTTCTTTTCATAAACCACATATGGATTCACCAGAGTCATTGCATGTCTGTTCTTTTCATAAACCACATGGATCCACAAGTGTCATTGCATGTGCGTTCTTTTAATAAACCACAACTAGAGTCATTAGATGTGTGTTCTTTTCATAAACCATAACTAGAGTCATTGCATGTGTGTTCTTTTCACAAGCCACATATGGATCCACCAGTGTCATTGCATGTGTGTTCTTTTCATTAACTAGAGCTAGAGTCATTGGATGTGTGTTCTTCTCATAAACCATATGGATTCACTAGAGTCACTGCATGTGTGTTCTTTTCGCAAACCACATATGGATCCACCAGAGTCATTGCATGTGTGTTCTTTTCATAAACCACATATGGATCCACCAGAGTCATTGCATGTCAATACTTTTCATAAACCACATGGATCCACCAGTGTCATTGCATGTGTGTTCTTTTAATAAACCACACCTAGAGTCATTGGATGTGTGTTCTTTTCATAAACCACAACTAGAGTCATTGCATGTGTGTTTTTTTCACAAGCCACATATGGATCCACCAGTGTCATTGCATGTGTGTTCTTTACATTAACCACAACTAGAGCCATTATATGTCTATTCTTTTCACAAACCACATATGGATCCACCAGATTCATTGCATGTCTGTTTTTTTCATAAACCACATATGGATCCACCAGAGTTCATTGCATGTCTGTTCTTTTCATAAACCACATGAGCATGTGTGTTCTTTTCACAAACCACATATGGATCCACCAGTGTCATTGAATGTGTGTTCTTTTCCTAAAACACCTATGGATCCACCAGTGTCATTGCATGTGTGTTCTTTTCATGAACCAAAACTAGCATTAGTGAATGTGTGTTCTTTTCACAAACCACATATGGATCCACCAGAGTCATTGCATGTGTGTTCTTTTCATAGACCACATATAGATCTACCAGTGTCATTGCATGTGTGTTCTTTTCACAAACCACATGTGGATCGACCAGAGTCATTGCATGTGTGTTCTTTTTAGAAACCATATATGGATCCACGAGTGTCATTGCATATGTGTTCTTTTCACAAACCAAATATGGATCACCTAGTGTCATTGCACGTGTGTTATTTTCATTAACCACATCTATAGTCATAGGATGTGTGTTCTTTTCATAAGCCACATAAGGATCCACTAGAGTAATTTCACGTGTGTTATTTTCACAAACCACATATGAATCCACCAGAGTCATTGCATGTATGTTCTTTTCATAAACCACATATGGATCCACCAGAGTCATTACATGTCTGTTCTTTTCATAAACCACATGGATCCACCAGTGTCATTGCATGTGTGTTCTTTTAATAAACCACAACTAGAGTCACTTGATGTGTGTTCTTTTCATAAACCACAACTAGAGTCATTGCATGTGTGTTCTTTTCACAAACCACATATGGATGCACCAGTGTCATTGCTTGTGTGTTTTTTTCATTAACCACAGCTATAGTCATTGCTTGTCTGTTCTTTTCACAAGCCACATATGGATCCACCAGAATCATTGCATGTATGTTCTTTTCATAAACCACATATGGATCCACCATACTTCATTGCATGTCTATTCTTTTCATAAACCACATGAGCATGTGTGTTCTTTTCACAAACCACACATGGATCCACTAGTGTCAATTAAATGTGTTTTCTTTTCCTAAAACACATATGGATCCACCAGTGTCATTGCATGTGTGTTATTTTCATGAACCACAACTAGAGTCAGTGAATGTGTGTTCGTTTCACAAACCACATATGGATCCACCAGAGTCATTGCATGTGTGTTCTTTTCATAGAACACATATGGATCCACCAGTGTCATTGCATGTGTGTTCTTTTCACAAACCACATATGGATCCACTAGAGTCATTGCATGTGTGTTCTTTTCACAAACCACATATGGATCCACCAGTGTCATTGCATGTGTGTTTCATTAACCACATATGGATCCCCTAGTATCATTGCATGTGTGTTCATTTCATTAACCACAACTAGAGTCATTGCATGTATGTTCTTTTCACAAATCACATATGGATCCACCAGAGTCATTGCATGTCTGTTCTTTTCATAAACCATAGATGGATCCACCATAGTCATTGCATGTCTATTCTTTTCATAAACCACATATGGATCCACAAGTGTCATTGCATGTCTATTCTTTTCATAAACCACATGGATCCACCAGAGTAATTGCATGTGTGCTCTTTTCATAGACCACAGCTAGAGTCATTAGATGTATGTTCTTTTCATAAACCACAACTAGAGTCATTGCATGTGTATTCTTTTTGCAAACCACATATGGATCCTCCAGTGTCATTGAATGTGTGTTATTTTCACAAACCACATATGGATCCACCAGAGTCATTGCATGTGTGTTCTTTTCCTAGAACACATATGGATCCACCAGAGTCATTGCATGTGTGTTCTTTTCAAAAACCACATATGGATCCACCAGTGTTTTCATTGCATGTGTGTTATTTTCATAAACCAGAACTAGATCCACCAGAGTCATTGCATGTGTGTTCTTTTCATAAACCACAACTAGAGTCATTGCATGTGTGTTCTTTTCATAAACCACAACTAGAGTCATTGCATGTGTGTTCTTTTCATAAACCACAACTAGTCATTGCATGTGTGTTCTTTTCATAAACCACATGGATCCACTAGAGTCATTTGCATGTGTGTTCTTTTCATAAACCACATGGATCCACTAGAGTCATTTGCATGTGTTTTCTTTTCATAAACCACATGGATCCACCAGTGTCATTGAAATGTGTGTTCTTTTCATAAACCACATGGATCCTAACCTTAGGAGAGCCCTAACCTTAGCCCCCAATGGTGACCGTTAGACTGAGTCTTCTAGAAAGCACGCCCTAACATAGTTGTTCTGCATGTTGATTGTTACATATCGTTCGATCGGGGCACTTGGACGATTGGGATGGTTCTTCGTAAGAGTGATCCGTGAGTAGGCTGTTCTACGACATGATTGGCCACGCTTACTGTCCGCTTGCTCTGGACAAACTGGCAACACCACGCGCTCCCCTTTTGCGAGTGTCATGAGTTCCGTGGGCCATATGCCAGTGTGACGTCCCCTTTACTTCTCTTCCTCCCCATACTTCTCTTCCTTCCCCTCGAAGCCACTTTCCCCACTTCCCTCCCATCCTGCCGTAGCCACAAGCTGACGGTGCCTCCAGCCTAGTCCCCCACCCCCTCTCGCCATGGGTTCAAGGGGAGACGGTGAGGAAATGCATCGTGACGACAGGTATGGTGATTTCGATGTGAGTCGTCTTATCTCTATCATCTGTGGCCAATTATCCATTTTGAGCTAGATATACTCTGTTTACTCATGCACGTATGATGTGTTAGGCCAACCAGACGCTATACGACTCTGACTATCACGGTTTAGCAGAGGAAGACAATCCTCCTCTATGTAAACATGGATATATGCCTGCTAAAATTTGTAGCTTTCGAAGGACGAAACATAGGTAGGAGGTTTTTACGGTGTCAAGGACATCATGCAATGATGCAAGGCAGAAGTTGCGGTGTTGTCAAATGGTGCGGTGACCCAGCATACCACTGCATGATATAGTACACTATAGTCATTGACATAACACCAATGGAACACTGTTCACTAGTATTACATCCCTCAGAGTGGTAGAACAGAAACACAGCAGGTCCAAGACGTGACTATAGATTACAACTTGACTCTTTACAAAAGATCTAGAGAACACTCTAGGTTAAAGAGAGAGAAAGAAATTTTTACAAAGAAGAACCAGAAATAATAACTCAGAACTATCTAGCTAATAAGACTAGCATCTAAACTATCTAGATTGCAATTGCTACTAATGCAACGCTCTACAGAAGTAGGTTTTATGGCTAGAGTATTTAATCCTATCTAATCAAAACTTTTTTCACTTTGGTTGATGAATATGTTGACTTCATTGACTTCCTTGAAGAACTTGCGCTGTCGATGATGGTTTCTTGAACAGAAATTGATGTTGACGTCGTCTTTAATGGCTTCAAAATCTAGCAAGGGTTAAGAACGTACGGTTGAGTATGAGCATACTCAACAAGTTCACTAAAAAGGAGTGTATGATGCACTATCTCTAGAGCCACAAACCAAAGGTCGTAGGTGATGACCCACAAGTATAGGGGGTGTATCGCAGTATTTTCGAGGGAAGGGAAACCCAATTTATTGATTCGACAGAAGGGGAGCCAAAGAATATTGATAAGCCTTAACAATTGAGTTGTCAATTCAGCTGCACCTGGGAACAATCTTGCTCACAACAGTTTATCAGTAGCAACAGTTTTGTAGTAGCAATAGTAAAGTAACAACAGTAGTAAAGTAAAGACAACAGTAACAATAGCAGTAACAGTAGGATTCGAGTGCGGTAGGCATAGGGATGGATGGACGGGCGTTGCATGGACAAGACAATTCACATAGAAATCAGAACATAGGTCAATTGCAGATAAATAAGATAATGCATCCAAGTACTAGATAATCCTAGGCATGTGTTCCAAATATAGTCATACGTGCTCGCAATGAGAACTTGCACAACATCTTTTGTCCTGCCAGCCTGTTTGCAGCAGGGCCTCAAGGGAACTACTAGCAATTAAGGTGCTCCTTTTAATAGAGCACCGGAGCAAAGCATTAACACTCCGTGAACACATGTGATCGTCACATCAAAGCCATTCCCTCCAGTTATCCTGATTTCTATCACTTCGGGGCCATTGGTTCCGGACAACAACGTGTGTATACAACTTGCAGGTAAGACCAAAAACAATACTATCATAATGAATCAATAACATGTTCAGATCTGAAATCATGGCACTCGGGCCCTAGTGACAAGCATTAAGCATAACAAGTTGCAACAAAGTCATAAAGCACTAATAAAAGATACTAGGCACCATGCCGTAACAATCTGATGCCATTACATGAACGATCTCATCCAATCCCTACCATCCCCATAGCCTACAGCGGGGGATTACTCACTCATAGATGGGGGAAACATGGATGGTCAATGGAGAAGCGGTGGTGATGATGATGGCGATGATCTCCTCCAATTCCCCGTCTCGGCAGGGTGCCAGAACGGAGTTTCTGGTGTTGTTTCATGGAATCTGGTGGTGGTGGCAGAGCGGAACTCCTTCTAGAAAAACGTCGAACCCCCCTGAGTTTTTAGGTCAGAAGGAAACTTATAGGCGAAGAGGGAGACCGAGGGGGAGTCTGGGGCGGCCAGACCACCCCCTGGCGCGGCCTGGGCTTGTCCTCGCGGCCAGGTGGTGTGGCCTGGGCCCAGCCCCCCTCCGTCTCGTATTCTGGCTCCTGGAGTCTTCTGGCGAAATAGGATTTTTGGCATATTTTCCGGGATTTTTCCTGATAGTTGATTTTCAGCACAAAAAGTAGACACCAGGGTAATTCTGCTGAAAACAACGTTAGTTTGTGTTAGTTGCATCCAAATCACACAAGTTTAGAGGAGAAACAATAGCAAAAGTGTTCGGGAAAGTAGATACGTTTTGGACGTATCAACTCCCCCAAGCTTAGCTTATTGCTTGTCCTCAAGCAATTCAGTTGAAAACTAAGTGCGATAAAAGAACTTTCATGAACACAATTGCTTCATATGATGTATATATTCTCAGCATGTGATCAACTACTTAGACAATTCATAATAAGGAGTATGCAACTAAGTTTACTCAATAGGCATTCCAAGCTATGAAGAGATTCCAACTCAAAAATAATAAGTAGCATGAAGCATAAACATAAGCAACATTACAATGCTCATAACAAGGTATGATAGAGTGGTATCTTGCTTGCCTTTGATTATGAATGCCAAGGCACCTCTAAAGTTTAGGTGAAGATTAGAAGTAAAGATGTCAAATATACAAGCATCAAAGTCATAACACAAATAATCAAGTAATGAGACAAGCACAAAGAATGACAACTATGCTCTCCAGAAGGTGCTCAAAGAATATGTGGAGACTCAACAAGTAAAAGAAAAGGTTTTGAACAATTTGAAAGGCTTCCAAATGCTGAAAGTATGGTACTCGTTAGCTTTGAGCTCTCATTGCCCCTATCATAAGCATCTTTAATGTGGTTTAGGTGAAAGTGAGGTCCAATCTGAGTTATATGCTTGCCAGACTATAAACTGAAAATCCCATGTCCCTTGAGTACGAGGGCCGCTCCTCATGCTACTCAACTTTAGTTACCGGTAAGTTCTTGTCATCGTAAATACGTGCGTATCATAGAGAACCGCCAACGAGGTACCCCTTGCCCGATGATACGGAAGAATCCCCATATCAAAATGACAAGGCAAGCAGACAATGAGTATCTCAGAAATCTTCTTATTTACCATGGGAAAATGGTGCTTTTTTCTCTCTTTCCTCTTTTCATAAAGCTCTTTTTTTCTGTTTCTCAATAGCTATCTCTTTTTTTATAAGAAGAATGCTTCATAGATAACATTATGGTTACGCTGCAGGTTTCCACCATGTCAGCATGGATTAGACCAGCGGCCCAGGCGTTTCTCTAACACACATACATAACTCCATGGACTTACAAGCTCCCCTTTTATTTCACACCGACGACATCCGCAAACAAAAGAGCATGGTATCAACTGGGTATATATTTACAAGTGTTGAAAGCGTTCCCCGTGACAACACGGTTCTGCTAATCCCCATCCTATAATTTGCAAGCATATAACTTTCATGGACAGCCACAATGGTTCAGGTTTAATAAGTGCAGAAAATAAAGTGTGCCATCAAGTTCATGAGAGCTTTACTAACTAACTTTCTCATAACAAGCAAACATTTTATTCGGAAGAAAACAAGGCATATTGAATATGCACGGAAGTAGCAAATGATGCTAATAGGTAGGTATGGTGGACACTTTGGAAATATTTGGTTTAGGGAGTTGGAAACATGAGTAAAACATACTCAGTGTAAGTGAAGGCTAGCAATAGTAAGGGAGCGACAAACAAGAGAGCAATAGTTGTCATAATCATGCTTGCAACAAAACATGACTAAACATGGCATGAAAGTGATTCAAGATCCCCAAGGCAAAATAATTCATCGAGGCTTAACTGATTATTTCAGTCATGGCATGCGTGAGCATGTGCCAAGTCAATTCAAATGAAACATTCAGAGGAGGATACCACTGTGTCATACCAAGTTATGAATAGAGTAATGCAAGCAAACATTCATAAAACATGCTACAAACTATTAGTAAGTTGGAACTAATCATACGAAAGCAAGAACTACTAAGCATCCAAAGATAACATACACCCTACACGAACATGCTAAGCATGCCCACAATGATGAGTATATGTACAAAAATGAAAACAAATAGAGTTCGTTACCAGCCTCTTACCACGCCTCAAGTTGTCATTAATCCTTCATTATTGCTCTTCACTTGTGTGGCTTGAATAATAATATGAAACAAATATCCACTGAGGACTGTTGAATACCTGTAGCAAACTCACAAAACCAAAGAAAAACAAGAACCAAAAAGGAAAAACAAAGAAAGCAAAATATTTTTGGGTTTTTCGAATAGTTCAAACAAAGCAAAAAGGGAAAAACAAACAAGGAAAAAAGAAGAAGAAGCAAACCAAAGAGAAACAATAGAAATATTTTTTGGTCTTTTTGTGTTTTTGAAAGCAAAAGCAAAGAAACAACAAAAACTAAAAGAGAACGAAACATGAATATACAAAGTACCGACGCAACATGATAGGGAGATGAGTGCGATGTCAGCGTACCTCCCCCCAAGCTTAGGCTTTTGGCCTAAGTGGGTATCAATCCCAAGCTGGCCAGGATGACGTGTCACCGTAGTATGACGAGGAGGTTCCCTCATCCTGGTGCGAGCTCAAGTACGTCCCTCCATAGTGTGCGGAGTAATTGTAGGAGGGTACATCCTCCTGGTACTGCTCGTGGAAACCCAGCAAGCGAAGCTGCTCGTCCACCTCCTCCTTTGAGCGCGACCATGGTCTCCTATGAACACTAAACAAAGAAGACTGCGGCAAAGGGATCTCCCTCTCATTCCCGTCAGTAAACAACATCCTATATACTAGACTGTCCAAATCAGAAGCAGCAGTGACAAAGTGATGAGTTTTCATAGCAACAAGGTCAAGCCTTTGTGGTGCTAATACAATATCATTGGGGTCCACTGAAAGTCCTAATGCATTGACCATACGTGAGGCAATGATGCCCCCATAGATAGGCCCCCTAGCAGCTAGGCGGCGAGCAATAAGCGAGCCAAGATTGTACTGAGTGTCATTGTTGAGCACAACAGCAAGGAAAGCTAAATGATAGTTGAAGATATTACTTGTGTTCTCCCTACCAAGTATGCTAGTAGCAAGATAATATGCAAAGTATCTAAGAGCAGGGAGTTGGATGTTTCTTATCTTTCCGTGTTGCGCCACACGGTCATCATCATTGGTCACCCCTTTGTAAATCTCCAGCAAATCAGCGGGTCACCCTTGAATCTTCTTCACGGTTCCTATCATGCTTACACCTACAATACTGCAAAATCTTTCCAATGGCATGGTAAAGGGCAGATTATAAATTTTGAAAGAGACAGTTGACTGATAGGGTGTGTTAGTAAATGTGAAGCTCTCAACAAAGGTTTTGGTGAGCATAGCGTATTGCTCACTCTCATCTTGCATATATGAGGTCAAACCAACCCTCTCAATCAGTAGCAAGAAATCATCAAGAATCCCTGCAGCTTGTAAGAAAGTAAAACAAGGAAAAGTAGATGGGTGAGCATCCCCATCATCCCTTTCATTACCAATACGAGTTGCAATGAGATCTTCGTTGTATGATGGCCTAAACTGAGAGGCTGATCTTGAGGGCCTCGACCTCCTAGGTGCATCCCTCTCAAATATCTCTCCAAAGGTATGGTTGTTCATGCTTGATATTCTAAAATTTAAATACCTATTAAACAAGTGATTGCAAAGTGAATAAAATGAATGATTCTACTCATAAGGACTTGTAAGAGGCCTAAACATGCATCAAAACTATATCTCTAAGCATCAAACAAGATTACAAGCTCTCATGACCTGTCACCTACAGCAGCAAAATACTCAAGATATAATCCACTAAACACAAATCTACTTGGACAAGGGGAGGAGTCACATACCAGAGAACAAGTGCTCCAAATTTCAGCAACAAAGATGGGCTGAGCAAGGAGATCGAAAAAATCGAGAGCAAGCACAGCAAGAACACGATTTTGAGCAATGAACTGGAGCTTACTCGGGAGAGAGAAGAAAGTGGCAGGTGAGAGAGTTAGTGGAGGGCCAGGGGTGGCCCACACCATGGCGCCGCGCCACCAGGTGGTGTGCCTGCCTGGTGGGTCCCCCTTGTACCTCCCAGGCACTCCTCTGCCCCTTTTTTCACGTAAAAAATTAATATGAATTTTCTAGAATTTTTCGAGACACTTTATTTTAGGGCATTTTTCAGGTATAGAAGAATGATTTTCTGACAGACATATTTTTTTTTGAAATGATGCAATGACAAAACAAGGCTAGAACTACAAGAGTTCTAAGACACTCTAACAAGAAAGCAACTAACAACAAAAAGAAAACTAAACGAAAGCAAAGACTAAAATGGATAGAATAGAAGTACATGGAAATAATCATAGTGAAAACATTGTTTTGTTCAATGAAATCCTTTTGTTAACAAGGTTGATCAGGTCCTGTTACCAAAAAAATTCCATATGAGACAAAACTTTGTATTCCACTAATGATTATATTACCTTAATCTTGATAGCAATGGTCCCAATCATAATAGTTTCAATTTTTTCTCTTGGTATGGGATAATATATTTCTCCAACTTGAATGCCCTCAACATGTTCAATTGAATTTAAACCATAAGTCCTTTCAATCTTCTTGGGGAAATAGACAGTATGTTCCTTGTCATTAACATTGAAAGTCACCTTTCCTTGATTACAATTAATAACAGCTCCTGCAGTATTAAGAAAATGTCTCCCAAGAATAATAGACATATTATCATCTTCAGGCATTTCAAGCACAACAAAATCAGTTAATATCAAGCAATTATGAGCCACTTGAACAGGTACATCCTCACATATCCCAACCGGAATAGTGGTAGATTTATCAGCCATTTGCAAAGATATATCAGTTGGTATTAATTTTTCTAGTTGAAGCCTCTTATAGAGAGAGAAAGGCATAACACTAACTCCAACTCCCAAATCACACAAAGCAGTTCTAACATAATTATTCTTAATAGAGCAAGGGATAGTTGGAATCCCTAGGTCTCCAAGTTTCTTTGGGACCTTACCATTAAAGGAATAATTAGCAAGCAAAGTAGAAATTTCTTCATTAGGGATCTTCCTTTTATTCGAGATAATATCCTTCATATACTTTAAGTAAGGAGGCAATTTAATAGCATCAGTCAAAGGAATTTGTAGGAATAAAGGTTTCATCCACTCACAAAACTTATTATAGTGTTCATCTTCCTTTGACTTGTGTTTCTTATCAGGGAAAGGCATAGGTTTTTGGACCCAAGGTTCTCTTTCACTACCATGTTTCTTAGCAATAAAATCTTCTTTAGTGTATTTAGTATTCTTAGTGTGCTTTTCAGGTTCTTCTTCAACTTTTTCTTCATTAGGAACTTCATTTTCTTCATTACCACTTTCAGTTTCAGCATTAGAAATAGATATACTATTAGGATCTATAGCAAGTTCAGAGGGTTCTACAACAATTTTATGTTTCTTTTTCCTTTTCTTACGAGTAGAGCCACTATTTTCATCTTGTTGAGAATCTTGCTCAATTCTTTTGGGATGCCCCTCAGGATATAGAGGATCCTGGGTAACAGCTCCACTTCTAGTTCTAATTTCATAAGCATGTTTTTCTTTAGCAGCATTAATTAGCAAGTCTTTTTGCACTTTAACGAGTTGATCTATTTGAGTTTGAACCATTTGAAAGTGTTTAACAATCATTTTAACATCATTAGAGGTTCTTTCCACAATATCTTTCAACTCAACAATAGCTCTAGTGTTTTCCATTAGATGATTTTGCACCCTTTTATTAAAATTATCTTGCTTAACAATAAAGATATTGAATTCTTCTAAGCATTGATCAAGAGGTTTAGAGTAAGGGATATCACCTTCATCAAAGTGTTGGAGAGAGTGTACCTCAAAAGTGGATGAGTAGGGAATAGGCTTACATAATTCTTCTATAGGAGGTAAATTCTTGACATCTGCAGCTTTAATTCCCTTCTCCTTAAGACATTTCTTAGCTTCCTTCATCACTTCATCATTTAATTCAATAACTCCCCTCTTATTTGATGTTGGAATAGGCACTGGTAGGTTCAGGTACAATTACTTTGGGTATAGCTTGTTCGGGAGGATTCCAATCTTCATAGTTCTTACTTATTTTAGCCATTAATTCCTCAGCTTCCTTAGGAGTCCTATTCCTGAAAACACAATCAGCACAACTATCTAGGTATGTCCTAGATTCCTCGGTTAGTCCATTATAAAATATATCAAGAAGCTCATTCTTAGGTAATGGACTTCCAGCCTGTGCATGAATCAAATCACAAAACCTTGCCCAAGTTTCGGGCAATATCTCTTTTTCTCCCTATTTAAAATCAAAAAGTTCCTGCAAAATAGCATGTCTAGCACTAGGAGGAAAAAATTTCTACAGGAAAGTACTAATCAAGCAATCATGGCTATCAATAGATCTAGGAGGTAAATTACTAAACCAAGTTTTAGCTTCTCCTTTTAGTGAAAAGGGGAAAATCTTAGCAACAAAGTAAGTACGCATCTTAATATCATCAGAAAACAAGCCACTCATGGTAGAAAGTACATTCATATGTGCTACCGCACTTTCATTCTTAGTCCCACAAAAAGGTTCTTTCTCAACTATAGCTATGTAAGATAGATCGAGAGAGAAATCATAATCTTCAAGCAATAAGCTTAGCAATAGGAGACAATTTGGGTCTAATAGTACGCCTCTCAAGGAGACTCTTAGCAACGCTCCTATCATGGGTGTTTTTGCATTCTTTAATGAATTCATCGGTCATCTCAACATAACCATCTTCAATATCATAACTCTCACTAGACTCAGGTGAACTAACAGGTGTAGTAGTGTCTTCATTAGGAGTTTCAGTATTTCTAGCTATAGTTCTAGCAATCATAGCATCTAGGAAAGGACCTAATGAACCACTCTTATCAAGCACAGTAGAAGCAACATCATAAGCATCAGAAGTTTCAGATTCAGCAGTAGTAGCAGTGTGTGTAGCATGTGTATGTGGTGGTGTAACGAGCTTACTCATAACAGATGGTGAATCAAGAGCAACAAAGGTGTTCAGAACCGTACCTCTTCTTGTAGTGGATGGTAAAATAGGAACCTTGCCATCACGATACTTACCCATGATGGATGGATAGTAGCGAACAATAGAAAATCCAAGTGAACTTGATAAATAAAGCTATGCTCCCCGGCAATGGCGCCAGAAAATAGTCTTGATGACCCACAAGTATAGGGGGTGTATCACAGTATTTTCGAGGGAAGTAAAACCCAATTTATTGATTCGACACAAGGGGAGCCAAAGAATATTTATAAGCCTTAACAATTGAGTTGTCAATTCAGCTGCACCTGGAAACAATCTTACTCACATCAGTTTATTAGTAGCAACAGTTTTCTAGTAGCAATAGTATAGTAACAGCAGTAGTAAAGTAAAGACAGCAGTAACAATAGCAGTAACAACAAGATTCAAGTGCGGTAGGCATAGGGATGGATGGATGGGCGTTGCATGGACAAGACAATTCACATAGAAATCAGAACATAGGTCAATTGCAGATAAATAAGATAATGCATCCAAGTACTAGATAATCCTAGGCATGTGTTCCAAATATAGTCATACGTGCTCGCAATGAGAACTTGCACAACATCTTTTGTCCTGCCAGCCCGTTTGCAGCGGGGCCTCAAGGGAACTACTAGCAATTAAGGTGCTCCTTTTAATAGAGCACCGGAGCAAAGCATTAACACTCTGTGAACACATGTGATCCTCACATCAAAGCCATTCCCTCCGGTTATCCTAATTTCTGTCACTTCGGGGCCATTGGTTCCGGACAACAACGTGTGTATACAACTTGCAGGTAAGACCAAAAACAATACTATCATAATGAATCAATAACATGTTCAGATCTAAAATCATGGCACTCGGGCCCTAGTGACAAGCATTAAGCATAACAAGTTGCAACAAAGTCATAAAGCACTAATAAAAGATACTAGGCACCATGCCCTAACAATCTGATGCCATTACATGAACGATCTCATCCAATCCCTACCATCCCCATAGCCTACAGCAGGGGATTACTCACTCATAGATGGGGGAAACATGGATAGTCGATGGAGAAGTGGTGGTGATGATGATGGCGATGATCTCCTCCAATTCCCCGTCCCAGCAAGGTGCCAGAACGGAGTTTCTGGTGCTGTTTCGTGGAATCTGGTGGTGGCGGCGGAGCGGAACTCCTTCTAGAAAAACGTCGACCCCCCTGAGTTTTTAGGTCAGAAGGCAACTTATAGGCGAAGAGGGAGATCGAGGGGGAGTCTGGGGCGGCCAGACCACCCCCTGGCGCGGCCTGGGCTTCGCGCGACCAGGTGGTGTGGCCTGGGCCCAGCCCCCCTCCGTATCGTATTCTGGCTCCTGGAGTCTTCTGGCGAAATAGGATTTTCGGCATATTTTCCAGGATTTTTCCTGATAGTTGATTTTCTGCACAAAAAGTAGACACCAGGGCAATTTTGCTGAAAACAGCGTCAGTCCGCGTTAGTTGCATCCAAATCACACAAGTTTAGAGGAGAAACAATAGCAAAAGTGTTCGGAAAAGTAGATACGTTTTGGACGTATCAGTAGGCAATGCAGGTTTTCGTAAACATTTCTTGAAAGGTTGCTTTTATTCTGAAAACTATGTCCGACAGCCTTCACAGGTTGACCAGAACCTTCATGGGGTTCCTTTCCTGCCGCATTCGTAGCTCCTTCCCGTAACAGGGAGTAACAAGTTATAGTTCTTACACTCTACATAGGTGCATTGCTTTACCCATGAGAGACCAAATCCTTGCTGCACAACCGGGCGAATCTTTCTCGTCCACAATTCCGTGATGTGGGGCCCAGTAGATGATCCAAGCCAATCACTGCCCTTCTCCGCGACCCCACATGAAAACACGACCCTCCAGGATATGCCCCACCTCTGTTAAGCCCCTTAGAGGACCAGCTATAACTCTAGTAGGCACCTGAAGACTCTATGAGCTGGTTGTGCCCCTGGCAAGCTCCGTTAAGGACCGACTATACCTCGTGCAGCCCCTCATAGATAATCTAGACACCAGTATCGCGGGAAACTAAGGGGTCCCACCCATTTGCTGGATTCTCCACGAGAAATCAACAGCCTCACGGTGAGGTCATCCGTCCATGCGAAAGGAAGAAGATCTAGTTGACTTCTTCGTCCCATTCCAAATCTCATGGTTAACGCGCAATATACGATACTAGAATCACTGACGACATTGGTTGTTAAGTCCTAGATATTATGTTCCTTTACCACTGGAACTGTATCAATAGATTATTACAACTTGGTAAATAATCCATAACCATATTATTATGAAAATAGTGTTTTCTGTCCCTTTTGAAATGAAGGTGACGACAACATTCAGATTACAAGCATTTGATAGAAAATAACCAAAGGACATGACCAAGTGTGAACTTGCTTTTTGTGATTGCAAGATTATGCACTCACGGTCTTCAAGATACCAGAGATCCAAATTCTATAAACAACATCATTGGTCCGGTAAGGACTAATGTTTAAAGAATCAGGATGCAATTATGCATAAGTAATGTAGTGTAGTTTGGTAAACACGAATCCCCAAAGTAATCATATTTGATCTAGGGTTTGAAAACTAGGAATGGTTTCTTTAGAATGTGTTTCACTTTTATATTAGTTTCACATTCGTGCTTCTTATTAAGGCTTGTGAGAGTGTGTGAAACAATTAAGTAAATACAACAAGTAGCATACAATACTAAAGCATGCAATTGGAGTATGGTAAGTAAAAGATTTATTAAGCAAGATTATTAATTAATTAGAGCCTTTATATAAATGTTTAAGGATTACCTTTAATATTTCTTAAAAGAATAACTTTTTAGGAAAAAATACTTTATAAGGAAAAAGCATTTAAGTGTTTAACATGCAAAGTATAAAAGTGAAGTATAATAATATTCTAAGATTGAAGAAAATTGTTATATGGTAATTATGATGGGACTTATTATAAGGTTGTTGTTTGAAGTGGCAAAACGAATAACTTTTGAAGAAAAGAGTTCTTTTTTGAGGTTTAAACATTCTTTGTGGTTAATTGTATGTGAATGATGTCGTTTGCTTTTATCTGATAAGCTTGGACTTGAAATTCTTTACTTAATCTAGAACAAACAAAAGTTAACTATAAAACATAAATATTCTTTAGGAATTATGCATGACTTGCTATACCAAAGTTAACTTTAAAATATAAGTAGATCTAAGGTGTGTGGTTTTAAAGTATTAATAAATTTTAAGCTTTATAATAAGCATGTCTAAGAGTATGAGATCATTCAGTTTTAGTTTAAGTGAGTGATGGGTTTAAATATGACTTATTACTATGAATATAATTTATCTTTTAAGGAAAGTAAATTTAGATAATTTTAATAATCTATTACAGTTTGAAATCATGAATAGTTAAGAGATAAGTAACATTCACTTTTATTATAAGTGAATGGTGATTCGAATTTACTTAAATTGTTGGTTTACCTTGGAGTTATGGTTTTAAAGGAGTTTTATAAAGTTAATAAGTTATTTTAAGTATTATTATAGACTCAAGTTATGGTTTTGGAAATAGTATTTAAATGTACAAGATTTATGGTTTTATGTAAAATTGTGATTATTTCTTATTTAAGAAATGTTTTTAAAGAATTTACCAAAATAGGTATTTATAAAATGGTGAAGGATTAATTATTTTAAAATATTAGAAACCTATAGAATAATCTTTTCAGCATTTTTGTAGTGAAATTTATTTATTCAAGACCTCAAAAGTGAATTTTATTTAATTTTAGGTGTTATTCTGATTTTTACAAAATTCCACAAAAGATTATATATCTTTAAATATTTTCTACAAGTTGTACTTGTTAACAAATTAACTTAATATTTATATAAAATAGTAGCTTTATTTTCATAGGCAAAAATGATTTTTATTCATTTTAGGACTTTTATTTATTTTATGAAATGTCAATTTGAATTTAATAGTGTTAATATTTATTTACATTTTATCTAACCTTAGTAAGTATATTTGTATTTTTATGAGGTAGAGATTATTTTTGTGATCATTTTGATATATTACATGTATTTTTAGGATTTTTCTATATTTTTCTAGAATTAAAACAATTTTAGGGGTATATTTGTAATAAATCATTTTTCTAGGGTTTTCTTTCTAAGACACGGTCCTTTCTCGGCCCGATCCGGCCCACTAGGTTGGGTCAAACCAACCTAGGGTCACTAGACCGTCGCCACCGGCCTAGTCACTCCTCTCTCTCACCCTCTCGATCTTATCTCTAGCGACGCTGATGGCGCCGCCCATCTCGGGCTCATTTCCAGCAACCTTCGGACATCTTGACCACCACCACGATGCAAGATGATAAGGATGATGTTGCTGCCTGACACTGTTCTGCTCGATTTGGCGTTGGCGCTCCCCGTTGGCCACGCTAACCCATACCCTATGGTTAGGGTTTGAGGTCCGCCGGTCCTAGCGCTCCCTTGACAACGATGTAGTGCTCATTTCGCTGCTTTACTATGGCCACCACTGCCATGTGCTAGCACCGGTTGCAGTGCCCCTTTGGGGTGCTCCCCGTGCCGCCACTTCTCTCTACCGTCGGCCATCTCTCTGCTTCCTCTTCTGTACACTCGCGAGGATCTCGAGTAAGTCTCCTTCTACTCCCCCTTGGCTCTACTTTTCATGGCATGATCACTTGCTTTGGGCTCCCCATTTTAGAGTTTATCTTTGAATCCTAGGGTTCGTCCTCCCCGTATAGTGATGCTTAGCTGGCTTCTTGATTAAACCTACCCATGTTAATACTTTGATGGTGCATAACTGTTGGTGTAGTGTCACACCATGTGGATAATAACCTGCTACATGATCCTCTGTCAATTAGCACTCTATTTCTTGTATTCCGTCACTCTGTTCTCTTGTCATAGAACACTCTGATGGTGCTTAGTTTATTTACTGTAGAGGCCTAAGCAGTTGTTGTTAGTGGCTTAACTCCCATGGAGTTGTGGTGCCTTACTATTAAGCTATTGTTGCTTGGGTTGGTACCTTCTATAAACACCTTTTAAGTTCAGTCTTAGGATTTCATCCTGGTACTGTGTGAAACTAGAACTGCTGAGGCTTAGTCCCTTTTCTGTGATGAAAATAGGAGATGATTCATATCTGGATGATTCCTAATTTTTTTATAGGAAGTGATTTAATTAAGGGTCTCTGTCTAATGTGGTCTGGAGATAGATAGTGTTTACATTCACCATCTACTCAAATCAAAATGTCTCTTATGATTCCTAGTTCATTTCGGAAAATGATTATGAGTTTTTGGACAGATGCTGCTTAGGATTTTTTGTTAACAAATGATGACCTTGCTGGTACAGAGGTGCTACCTAGTTGGGAATATACCTTGTACTAGTAGTGGTGATGTGTATTGATCTAGTTAAAACTAGAGCTACTGGTCTATGATGCTGGTCTGAGACCATTACTTGTGAAATTAGTATGCTCTTTACAAGTGGCTGTCTGAAGCCATTAATTTGTGAATCTGCTCTATTGTCTTCTGCTGCAATGGGCTGCTACTGTGGTACCTCCTTCTTGGAGTGTGCATAGTAATAGCCTAGGTAGCATGATCTACTGCTATGTCCCTGCCAATGATGCATAGACTGAGGCTTTAGAAGAGTATGTTGGCTTATGAAAGATCAGATGATCTTACAAATGATTTCTAGTCTACTAGATTAGAAAAATGGTTGAATTTATGGTGTTGGGATTTATTGTTCATGTGTTTGACTCAAGTAGCATCTGATGTACTGAGCTGCTGCTATGGTGCCTCCATTTCTTGGTGTGTGCATATCAGTAGCCAGTCAACATGATCTGCTACTATGTTCTTTCTACTTGGAATTTAATCCCAAGCCTGAAAAGTGAAAGCTAAAGCCAGACTTTAAACAAGAACAAATCCTATTTGTTGCCTCTCTACTCTATGATGACTAGCATAGCCTCTATGCTAACCTGAGAGTATTCCACACCAGTGGCGAACCTAGGATTTTACGAATGGATATGCCACGCTAAAATTTGATGTCTATTTTGATAAACTATATTTACCTATCAAATAAATAATTATAAAATTTGTATTGTAATACATATAGAAGCCATTAAAATACGCAATTGACATATAAAGTTGGAAAGTTCCATACCATACAATGTTTCTGAGAAGACAGAGATATATTTGAAGCAGCTTCGTGTTTCTAAAAAAAGGATGCAATATCTCAGGTTTCACCGCCTTTTTTATAACTGAGTCATTAAAAAAATCCAATGTACAAAGCATGTAACAATACTATTTGTTTTGCAGGTATGTAACAATACTATTGAATGATTAGAACCATAGTTCAGTCCTAGAGGATACAATTTTTAAAAAAAAATACGATCAATTATAATATATATGCACAATTCATTTGTACTACAGTTCAGTATTTAACTATCCAGCCCTAATGATGTATTCAGTTCTAGAATTAAAATACTCCCTCTGACCCAAACTAATATTCTAAGATTTGTCTAAATCGAGATGTATCTAGTCATATTTTAATACCAGATACATCTAAATCTAGACAAATTTGATAACATTAATTTGGATCGGAAGAAGTAGGAAAAGGCTACTTGGATCATTACAGTTCGGCACCGTGCCACACTGGCGTCGATCACTGGCATACCAGATCACCCATGACTCATAGTCCTGCCCTCCCGAGGCCGGCGAAGGGCGAACTAGGCTTCAACCTTGCATGCGAACGCGGCGTTGCGGCGTGTCGGTCGGTGGCGTAGTGGCTCGCTGGATTCTCATGCGCTGGCGTCTAGACAGCTGGTCGGTTGTTATTCCATTAGCTTACGTACACGGACTGGACTACAGATCAAATCCAAATTAGTATTGCATCGATCAGTCTCCTTTTTTCTCACTAATACTAGTACGTTGAACGGAACGACCGCAGGGTATGCCGCGGCATACCCTATAGGTCCGCCACTGTTCCACACCAAAACCTTAATTTTCTTACATGATAGGAACAGATATGCTACTAGATCTAGTTGGTGATCTAGTGAGTTTCTACCTTGATGCATGAGGTTGCTTGTTTATCCTGTTCAGCTCAGCCTAGTGCTCTGATCTTGAGCTTGTTAGCCTTCTCCTACTGGAACTGATACAGGCTTGATCTTGATCATCCCTATGACCTAGCTTCAGGATGGCTTCCTCAAGCAATCAGAGTGTTGGTGATTTGTGTGGATAGATCTATGTGGTTATTTCGATGCTAAGCAGAACGATTCCTAGTGATTTGATAAGAGTAGTGTTTTGGAGTATACAGAATTAAGAATAACTTCTTAGCTATGTGGTGGAAGTGCATGTGTAGCAAGTGACCAACAAAGTGGTACTATGTTGCTACGGCTATGTTCTTATCCTCCCTCTTGGCTGTCCTGTGTTGACATCACACTATGCTGCATGCCAATGTGTAAGATGTTGGTCGGTGTGCCTGGGATGGTGTAAGTTCCCACTTCTGTAGCTTTTAATCTTTGGATGTGTTCTAGTAAAAGTGTGATATTTTCCTGATGTTTTTTACCTTTTGCCTTTACTGTTCTGGTGAAACTTGCCCCTCTTATAATTACCCCAGTGATGAACAGTAACAATGCATCTCACTATTAATTCTGAGAGCACTAATATTAATCCATAACCCTATTTCTCCTTTTGTTTCTTTCTGTCTTTGCTTGCAGGTATCAAACTTAGAAAGAGAATCTTCAGAATATGAAGACTTAGATTAGGACCTTTCTATTTTCAAGTTGTTCTAATCTTATTTTTATTCTTTTGTAATTTATTAATTCTTTTATTTATCTATAAATACAATGTATTAGTATTGGTTTGATATAATAAAGTTGAATTTCCTTTTTATAGTTCAACTTCATTTTTTTCTATTACTTATTTTATTCTGATTGTAATTTTATTTTTATCTATTATTTGTAAAGGAACAATGGAATATTACATTCCATATTTAATAAAGATTGATTTTCCCTCCTTTTAGAATGTAAGACTTGTTATTATTTGTACTTATACTTTCTTGAATTCTCATTTATTAAAGTAGTCTTTAATTTGTCTTGAATTATAACACTATACAATTATTGCTATATTATAAGAATTCATTTCCTTAGTTATATTTGAGGTTCAATTTCATGTTTACTAATTCCTTTTCAAATTCTATTCGTATTCAAATACATGTTTGAACCACTTCCCCACTTAACCAAAGAGTTCTGCAAAGGTCATGTCGACATTTATCGCACATTTCCTGATGTTTCCATCAGAACAAGAGAAATCTCGATCCCTCTATAGCTTCTTTAGTTTTGCGCGAAGATTCCCCGAATTTTCATATGCATGAATGCAATGCACAAACATGTGGCCTATCTATTTTGAGGTGCTAATCCTGGGATGTTGCAAATGGGTAGATCCAGAGAGGCCCAAATCTATGCTGAAAATGCTAGACAAACTATGGGATATGATTGTTGAGTTGAAATAATCCATAGTCAGCTCACTTCTTGATAGTGCTGAGATGAAGCTATTTGACTAAGTTGACACAACCAAGCTTAACCGAGATCTCAGGAGGGTGCAAGACAAGGTTAGAAAAGTCGAGAAGGAGAGGGACATGGCATTGGCCCTGAAGGCTAAAGCTGAGCAAGAACTGACTCAAGCAAGGAATGAACTTCACCAGGCCAAAGTCCTGCAGTTCACAACTACGAGTATTGACAAGTGCATGAGGATAAATGCAGAGAAACAATTGAAGATGTGCAAGGAAGATGCTAAAAGGAAGGAGCAGCCGATTCGATCCTTGCTCTCACGGGAAGATGCGCATCGGGCTAAGATTAGGAAGATCAAGGAGATGTGTGATAACTAGTTCTATTTAGCTTGATCTCCGTACTTTTTAAAGTTGTAATAGTAGTACCTGTTGACCTAGAAGTCTGAACTAGTGGTCTCGGAGTCCTGGGAGAAAAAATTGGTCGCCCGTTAATCTATCTTAACCCTGCATTACTTCCTTTTGTCTGATCATGGTGGTATTCTGACATTGGTGGTTTGTTTAAACGTAATATAGGTGGATTGTGATGCAAATGGCACAACCAGAATTTATAAAGTGGAAGCACGTACACCTAGTTACTAGAGATCTGAGAGCTTCGCCAAATGCAGGGGATGCAGAAGCAGGGAGGCGATGAGATAGATGGGCTCAAGATTAGGCCAGAAAGTGGTACCGATTTCCTCATCATCTAGGCATTATCGGTTGCCATTACTGTTTATGTTGCCTTGTCATTGTGCAATAGCTGAAATAAGTTACTGTTTCGTGGAGTGTAGCAACTTAAATAATTTTTTTCTGTGCTACTTACATTCCATCGAATTTGGAGACTTCCTTCCCTCAGCAATCGTGAAACCGGTGCTGCGTGTTTTCAAATAGTAGTGGCACAATCACAATTTCAGATTCAACTACTGACTTGGGAGTTTCCAAACCCTAAGTCGCGGTACATTTTACTACGAGAACGTGGGTAGATTGTTTCGCCCGACAAGTTCCACGCATAGAGCTCCAGAATTTAACCGGATTACATATATAGGTTCAAGTTCAACACATTATTATGCATCTTCATTGCCAACAACCTTCTTCCCCCTGGGTGCCAAGCCTTCACGTCCACCGGCTTCTTCATTTCCTGCGTTCTTCCTCTTCCTCGGTGCCAATTTTCCTGGCTTCACGCACTCTGCATCGCTGGGACAGTCAGCACTAGAACCGTGTCCAGCATCATCTTTTCGCTTGTTTTTATTTTCTTCCGGGAGCAAAATGACTGACCCGGCAGCCATGTTTCTAACCTTGCGGTGCTTTCTGTCAAAGAAACAAGACTGTTGCATAACATGCCTAATATCTATGGAGTAAATAAAACACAAATTACAATTCAGCCAAACATGCGAACCCCAAGAGACTTTTGCTTACCAGGAGCTAATTCGGTTCGAGCAACCACCCTGTCCAAGAATAGAAGGGCGATCCCGGTTGCAGCAGCTTTCACATCCAGTACATCACAATTCAGCTTAAACATGCAAGCCAAAGCATAACTTTTGATCAACCCAAATAGCTGACTGTCACACGTTAGAGGAACCATGATGCCTCGTTCATCCATGAAGCTGAACTTTGCAGTCTGGTTTGGCCATATTCCAGCATGATTACGTAGAGCAGCAACCATACCAGGGATAGTTCAGGTCTGCGCGGGCGCTTCTTCCATCGTGATACAATGGTGTCCATACCACTTTCCCTTGACCCTTGCTGATTTAGAGTCGTACCTGAAGAGGGCTACCGTAACCAGGTAAGGGTGTGTAACACCGTCAAATCGGCCCTATGCATGTTTTAGCCCTTTTCGCCAAACCCGCATAGAAACGATTCAAGGGCGCCCACCAGGCACTTTCGTGCGGGTGGAAAACAAAGTAATACCATTACACAATAGTCCTCGATGGGACCCACAAACAGATATATATACAACACGACTCCATGAGTCAAGAATACCGATATATAGTATAAAGGTCCAAATCACCTTGAACTCGGTACAGCGTCCGAGTATGGACAAGATGCAAATGGGGCTAAGAGCCCTGAAGAGTAACCAATGGCGTCCATAACCCTGCCCAGGCCAAGCCGGAAGGGTAAACCTGCTAACGACGTTGATCGCAAACCTGCTAAAACAAAAGGGGGTGCCGACAAAGCGCGAAGGAAAAAGAGGAGCGTCAGTACTGAGGCCAGTACACGGCGAGGCTAGAATTCGGCGGCTCTCGCCTACATAGGTATGGTGGACTGAAGCGGCAGCGCAGCGGCACTAGACAACCTATAGAGACTGAGTAAACTGTCGGCTATTAGAGATAGATAAGAAAGACCTATTCGGAACCAACCTGATACTAACACCAATCATACCCATCCTGGTATTCCCCCTCGAGACCAAACGAGGAAGTCAAACCAAGGAACTCACACAGTTGGCAGTTTTATTCATTCCATTATAGTTGAAGCACTTACTAGTCAGATATAGATAGCATGAGTCATCCTGATAGCATAAGTAGTGGGCAGTTTTAGTTATCATTCCATTGTAGTTGGAACATTTACTAGTCAGATATAATTGTCCCGAGGAATCCCAAAACCCAGCAGTTGTTGGCACTTTTATCACATTCCATCGGAGTTGCAATACTTACTAGGCAGGTATAACAGGACACGATACAACCCAGATCCACCAGTTGTTGGCATTTTTAATATCCATTCCGTTATAGCGAAGCTGATTACTAGTCACATATTAAGTCAAATTTATAGCACTACTTTAGTTATGCTTGTCTATGATCGAGATACTATGCTCCAAGTCGTCCATAACCGCGGACACGGCTTTCAGAAAGATTTACCCTGCACGGGTGCACAAATAGCAACACACACACGATCAACCTCAAAAAAACCAACTCAAAACCCAACAAGGCTTTCATGACAAAGCAATCACAGGATTCATAAAATATTTCAGGGGGCCACCCCGCTAAGCTACCCGCAACGAAATTGGCCGGCTCCGGAACGGACCCAGGGTTTGTGACGACGGCTGTAAACGACTGGGAACTCGAAAGTGTGATTGGGCTTGTCGATACCACAAAAACGTGGCACGATCCAAAACAGTACAGGTGCTCCACGCACAATCTTAAATAAAGTGGTAAAGCATGGCATCAGTACAGGATAGTAAATAAAACCCCAAACTAGTTTGTGGCCCCAAGAAATAAGAAATGAATCAAGCTCTGGCTAAGGGGGATTCATAGAGTCTCCCATATGTGGATAGTGCGAATAGTCAAGGAACAGGTATCAAGTACCCGGGGCCTACGGGACACAAGTGGGCATAAAAACCAAATAGCATATATTGCCCACCGGTGCCTCTTTCATTAGTTGTCCCAACAATTTAATAGTTGTATTTAAAGTCATGATCATCTCCACCATTAAACATCTCCACCATTTATCATGTGCCAACTTGCCGTCAACGGTGGAACGACAACGACACGAAGCAACACAGAAGCAAGCAACTACGACTTGCAAGGCCGACTATCTATCAAACAACATGCAATAGGATGTGTCCATGGCAATATAGAGGCTGCAAGGAGTATAAATGGTACACGGAAACTAAAGCATCGCAATATGGGTAGCAATAGATAACCACCAGGAAGTAAATACTATAAATACAAAATAGGTAGAAAGGGGGAGAATGCTCGCCTGGGAAAACACAGCCGGAGATATATCCTAAGAACTTGTCGGTACTCGTATCCACTCATCGGCCTAATCAGCGAAGAAGCAAACACTAGAAGAAACACCGTATGCAATATTTAATGTTACGGCAGAAGAAACAACATGTTTATGATATGATGCATGACATGGAAAAGATGCGGTGCAATTAGGCAATATTAAGCGGAGCCGGGGTCCCGACAATTAATTATGTGGTTCAAGTTATTTATCTACCCCGCAAAATAAATGTTGTATTAACAGGGCGAAACATGGCATCGGTTCGCTACACCAATTTAAATAGAGTCCAGAATAAGACTAGAATAGCCCGCATATAGACTCCATATTTAATTATGAGGTGAATCGGCATAATGCCCCCAAACCACAGACAAGTATGCTTGCATGAACAATTTAATATGCGACAGTTGATAATGTCATATTATAAAAATAGGGGCTTAGGGTCACACATCTAGGCGTTTGGCGATCTTGGTTCGATGTGGCTCAGGTTTGGTCTCGCCGGGATCGGTCTTCAGACTCCGGGAACAAGGCTCCAGGATCCGTGGGGAGATCTTGGCGTCTGGGGTCTCGGCATCTCCGGATACCGGGTCGGAGAGCTTGGCGTGCCGAGGATTGGGTTCTTGATTTTTCTGTGAAGAATATCTTCGGATGTGGCGCCTATATCTTGGTGTCATATGGTACATGCGGGCGAACGGAGATCTTGTCAATGGCTCGAGATAGAAGATCTTGGCGGTGGTCAATGTCCCACTGATGGTACTAATCCACCAGAAGGTATTAGCGTCAAACAACGGCTCAAACTTCCAACACCGACGCCGAAGTATCATAACCAGGCACCGACTTCACTTGACCGGCATCGTGGCAACAATTCCACACATCCACCAGGGCAGTGAACAGCCACACTTCTGATAGAACGCGAGGTCGAGGAGAACCTGACAAGGAGTACCCTGATGTACCACTACACTTAGCAAACAAGCAGCACACGGTTGGGATCAAATTAATAGGAGGTGGCCATAGACATACATGGCAGAGGATGTGCAGACCGAGGCGTTAGAATCGCCTAGCTCCAGAGGAGGCAGAGCACCGCAGGGACACACACGGGCGGCCGTGGCGAGGCCAAGCCAAAGCGGCCAGCGACACGGGGCAGGGCCAGAGGAGGTGGGGCGCGGCCGTGCTTGCAGACACCGGTTCGGGGAGAAGAGCGTTGGGCCGACAACGGCGAAGGGAAGCTCACGCGTGACTGCCGGGCAGAGGAGGTGCGGGATCGCGGAGGAGCTTCTGCAGGAGAGGTCGCCTGCGGCGGCGGTCAGAGGAGCTGCGGGGATGAGGCGGTCTCGGTGGCGGGGCTTGCGGGGAGGAAGGAGGCCGACGGGGCTCCGCGTGCGGCAGCGCTAGTAGAGGCGGCCGCTGCGTCGGAGAGGGAGGGCCACTGGCGGGGTACCGTGGACGAGCTTGGGCTCGACGACGGTGAGGCTCGACGGTGGAGCGGAGCTCGCTGGGGTGACGCTGTGAGGCGCGCGCGTCCGGCGACGAGGCCCGGGGCGGAGAGATGGTGGTGAGGACAACGCGGCCGGCTCGGGTGAGGCCAGGGCCAGTGACGAGGGTGCCTGGCGTCGACCGGGGATGAAGGAGGGGTCAGGGAGAGGGGAGTGGTGAGGACGCGCGAGGCCGAGCCCTGGTGGCGAGGAAGGACCGCAGGGCGACGACGAGACCGAGGAGAGGAGGGCATCATCAGGGCGGTGACGGTCGAGCGGAGGAGACGAAAAACGAGGGGAGGAGGAGGGATCGATGGGGATGGAGACGTGATTGGTGGGGCCATGCCAATAGGCGGGTCGGGGTGGTGTGCGAGGCGAGGAAGGGGACGCGGTCAGCGCTGTCGGTGGGGTGGGCCAGATCGCGAGAGCGGGGCGGGGTTGGTGGTGTGCGACGTGTGGGTGGGTCCTGCGGTTGTACGACAGTTCGTTCGGGCAGGGGCGAGCGGGGGCGTATCTGGGCCGCCCGCATGGTTGCTGCGCGCGTGTGAGTGCGTGCGTGCTCTGTGCATGTGGCGGCGGAGGTGGTGTGGAGGTTAGGGTTTGGGTAGAGGCTAGGGTTTGGTCTGGAGGTGGCCGGCTGGGCTTTTGGGCCTGGCTGGCTGCCTCCCAAAAAATAATTTAAATATTTTATTTTAATTCAAAATAGACTTTTCTAAATAGTTTTTAGACAAATAAAAGATCCGGAAAAGACCGGAGTTTTGATTTGAAATTAAGACGGAGATATTTGGAAGACAACGATAGGCTTTTATAAAAATACTTTCAAACAAAAAGATGCATGCTGATGTCAGGATGATGCACATAGATAAAACACCGTGATTTTCTAGTAGTGGTTTTAGCGGGGCGCCACAGGGTGGTCCGTGGAGATCCCACTTGATAGAAAACTGTGGACAAAATATGTTTGTCAGGGTTGGGCTAACAAACAATTTTAGGTTTAGTAGCCAGCTAGCAGTTATAGTTAGTGCGAATAGCAAAGAGAAGGGTAGCTCACCCGCATGTAGACAGAACTTCTTCTTCCTTGGTAGTAGGATCTGCCATCTTCCGAGCTACTTAGCTTGTCGGCGGCGGAGGCAGGCTAGAGCCTCGCAACGGCGGCTACGACATGCGCCATTGGAGCTCGGGATCAGCGAATGGGCGTAGCAACTGGGCGCAACAACTTGGCACCAGAAGTCAAATGTCCGAAGGGATCGTTCGGCCTGGAGGGTGGATTTCGATGCTGCAGATGCTAGGGGAAAGGAGGGAATCAATTTCTGAAATTGGTTAACACATCCAAGCCACTTAGTTCCTCGATTTTCCTAAGAGGTTGTCGCGTTGGCGCTCGCGTCATGGGCAGACGACCGACATGTGGGTCCTGACCGTCTACTTAACAGGGCAGTGTAGCAGAATGTTTGAATTTGATAGGGGTGAGATGAGTTTTCCTTGAAATGGCCCCTCTCAATAGTTGGCAACCTAACTTTACAAAATGCGGCAATTACAGCCAACTTGGGCACCGCGATGCACTCGCCCAGGAACTTTTGGGCCGCAAACCAACAAGCCATGTTGGAGAGCCTTGAGATTAAGATTGAAGTGGCGAACCACGCACCATAGCTGATAGCTCGATGTGCTGCACTGTGCTACTGTTTTGACACATGTGATGTGAGTCAATATTTTTTGGCTATTGTACTCCAATCATCGAATGGCCGAAGGTGGTTTGTGTGGCATCGACCAATGGACGATCTAGAATTCCACCAAACCCGGGACCAACCTAAAAAAAACCAGGAACAATATCGTATTAAGCGTTTTTCTGAAAAATCTACCGATCATTAATAATCATCAATAGTGAAAAAAGCCTAAAAGTAATAAAAATTACAAATAGGTCCATGGACCACCTAGAAATGATTATAGACACTAACACGAGCCGATGGCGTGCCACCATCTTCGCCCCTCCATCATCGGAGCCGGGAAAAACTTGTTGTAGTAAAGCTTGTTGTAGTAGACAAATGGGAAGTCGTCGTGCTAAGCCCTAAATGGCCAACACACTAGAGCAACAACCATCACCAATGATGGAAATCGTAGATCAGAAGAGACTGATCTAAAATCACACCACTGAACACGGAAACCGACCGGATCCCTAGAAATCCGCTGGACAAGTCCACACACCCTCTGTCAGTGCTAGACGCACCACCGGGGCGAGGATAGGGCGGAAAGGAATTTATTCTAACTCTTGGATGCAGCCATCGCCTCAGTATCCCAAAAAAGACACGAAAAAACTGTCTAAATAAAGAAAATGGAGAACCCTCCCGCTGAAGAGAGGACGCGGTTCGCCACACCTCCAAGGCCCTAAGGCTACCGAAAACGGAGTGGACCGGCGATGTCACCGGCGAGAGGAGCAGGAAACCCTAGATGAGCTTGCAGGTAGCCACCGCCACGGTCATTGGAGATCCTCACATACCTTTTCAATGCTGTATTAAGTGTTGTATTAGGCTAAATTCTAGTGAAAATAATCCATTTCTACTAATCCCTCCGATCCATAATAAGTGTCACTCATTTTGCACTAAGGTAGTACAAACTTTGTACTAGATAAGCAACACTTCTTATGGATCGTAGGGAGTAATATATATGTGATTTTTTTCTACACCCTAGGCCATGGTCTAGATTTCCCTGAGTAGCAACAATGACGGTGTTAGGGCATCTCCACCGACCGACCCAACCAGCCTGAGCGTGTCCGAACGCATCTGCGCGGATGTGTGGGGCGTGCCCAGCCTCCCAGCAGCACGACCCATCCTGATCGGCGTGTACGGCTCGACCCATCGGTGCACCTAATTTGCGTGACTGATGCGTCGGCCCGGACAGTGCAAGCACCGCCCGGGTGTCCGCTTGTCGGCCGCTCGGGGCCCATACGTAAGTGAAACATTAGTAATTAAACTGGCTTTCCATTTGATTAGGCCCTGCCGATTACAAAAAGGATCATTTGAACAAACTAAAAATAAGAAGAACTACTACTACTGATGGAGGAGGCTGTCCCTACGGCTACTAGCCACTGTTGCCATGGCCACCGTTGCCGTTGGCACCGTCGATCACCGCCATAGCCGACCAGATGGCCTTCTGCTGGAGGCGATCGTGGTAACGCTCACTCGCTCGGCCATGAGCCTCCTTATTGCCGGCCGCCTTCGTGCTGTCCGCCACCGCCCGGTTGGCTAGGGCCTTCTCCATCTCGGCCGCCCAATGGTCCCTCGCCTCCTGGTCCTCCACCTCTGCCGCCATGGCCGCCATCGCTGCCAAGGGGGCCAACATCATCGAGGGCCTGTGCGATCTGTAGGGGGGCAATGACCGCCTCCTCCCCTGCCCCTCCTCCGCCACCACCTTGAAGGGTTCCGTAGAAGAATTTTTTTCTATCTACATGAACACTAATACTAGGATCTATACTATGTAGACATAAGTAACGGAGAAGGAATACGGTATTCATACCTTTGAAGACCAAGGCACGCCTTACGCAGGAAGGCGTATATTGATGAAGACGAGCAGCACCCCAAGTGTGGTGCCTCCGAAGTACTACACACGTCCGGTGTAGGCGGCGTCTCCCGGGCTCCGATCCAGCTGAGCAGCGGAAGAAGAAGTTGTCGGACCGAAGATCACACGATGGTAGTGTGAAGGTGGAGAACTCAAATCCCTCGAGGTCCTCCCCAATATTACGGAGAAGTCCTCAGAGGAATATGAGAGAGAGAATGAGAGAATTGGATGCCCCAAAGGGGGAGGGGGACCCCTTTATATAGTGGGAGGAGGGGCACACCACCCAGAGGCCAGGTGGTGTGGGACTAAACCCCACACCCGCCGGCCACCTAGGGGCTGCCGCTGGACCTAGGTGGGCCCCACTTGGGCGGCCCACCAAGCCAAGGCTGGCCAGCCCCCTCCTGTTAGGCGCCTTGCCCTACTGGGCCTCCTTTCGGGTGAGGCCTATTAGCATTAGGAAGCCTTTAATAATAAAATAAAATATATATTTAATATTAATTCTCCAATTAACATTCAAATACATATATTATCATATTCCTTTACTTCAGAACTCCTTCCGAACCCCTCCCGATCACCATCAGATGTTACCCGGAACTATTCCGGTTTCTCTCTCTCTCTATTTCTCCTACGGTACCTGATCTACCCCTAAGCGCCCCCACCCTTAAGCGTGACATCCTTCGGTTCGGGAACACTCCAGACATGATTGAGAATCCTCTCACATCAATGATCATCAGCGGGACCTAGATGCCCATGATGACCCCCGTGCATTCCACGAATCTTATCGCTCGAACCGTGAATAGTCGTTTCCCGTTCCCTTTGCCACTCGATACCTAGTTCATCCGAGACTTGATCTTCGGTATCTCCATACCTTAGTTTGATCTCGTTGCCGATGAACTTTTTTACTCGTTCCCATGCCGTTGCATTCCGTGACCCAGTCACGCGCTTGCAAGCTTCATTAATGCAACGTCACCGAGATGGCCACATATGTATCTATCTGTTACATGGACTGGCAAATCCTGGTCTTGATATGTACTCCTCTACGCGCTCCTTCGGGAAACCTGAGTGGCACCTTTTCGATCACCTAGTCACGGTATGATACTTGATAACCATCTAAGCTCCCTCCAAAACGGTGATTTGCATTATCTCATAGCCTAAGGATCAGGTTGCGAGGTTTCATGTGTTTTATCATCAATGGTGAACTTTGTAACTAGATCTCATTGAGATACAACTATCGGATCTTTGTCTATCACGTCATTCAACCAATGACGTGACCTCATTGTTAATTGGCATAAATGCCCATGATCTTGAAACCCAGATTATCCTCATGATCAATGAACTAGTTCGCTAGAGGTAACTGGAGACACGGCTTGTTTACATACCACACATGTATTAACGTTTCGTATTAACACAGTTATAGCACAGTATGAAACGTATTATGAACATATAGGAGATATATCAAACAATACACTTTATTATTTGCCTCTAGGGCATAACTCCTTCAGTCTCCCACTTGCACTAGAGTACAAATTAATCTAGTTTACAATAGGCAGGAACCTAACACCAATGGCATCCCGGTGTTGTTCGTGCTTGGCTTGTATGAGAGATTTAGTCAATGGATCTGCCACATTCAGATCTGTGTGTACTTTGCAAATCTTGATTTCACCTTCATCAACGTTCTGCCGGATGACGTGAAATCGTAGCTTGATGTGTTTGGCTGTGGAATGAGTTCTTGGTTCCTTTGTGTTTGCAATAGCGCCCGTGTTATCACAATAGATTGTCACAGGATCTTGTGCACTTGGAACAACTCCCAGTTCAATGACGAAATTCCTTAGCCAAATAGCCTCATTCGCCGCATCAGTAGCAGCGATGTATTCTGACTCCATTGTAGATTGTGCAACTACCGGTTGCTTCTTGCTCTTCCAGCTTACTGCCCCACCATTCACCAAAAACACAAATCCTGTCTGAGACTTTGAGTCATCAGGATTTGAGTGCCAACTCGCATCCACGTAACCAGTTACGTTTAGAGCTTCATCATTGCCTCCATAGACTAGGACCATATCCTTTGTTTTCCTGAGATACCTTAGGATATTTTTCACAGCTGTCTAGTGATCCATTCCTGGATTACTTTGGTATCGGCTCGCCAAACTAAGAGCCAATGCCACATCAGGTCGAGTACTTAGCATTGCATACATGATAGATCCTATGGCTGAGGCATATGGGATGTAAGACATCCTTTCTCTATCAGCATCCGTTACCGGACATTGAGATAAACTCAGTATGCTACCTTTTGTTATAGGTGCCAAACCTCTTTTGGCATCTTCCATTTTGAACCTCTTCAAAACCTTCTCAAGGTAAGTACTTTGACTTAACGTAATTAGGCGTCTTGATCTATCTCTATAGATTTTGAGGCCTAATATGTATGTAGCTTCACCTAAGTCCTTCATGGAAAATTGACTACTCAAATATGCTTTCACGCTTCTCATAAGATCCACGTCATTTCCCATGAGCAATATGTCATCCACATATACTACTAGGAAAACAACTAAGCTTCCACTCGCTTTCTTGTAAACACAGAACTCTTGTTGATTTTGGACAAATCCAAAACTCTTGATCACTTGATCAAAATGTTGGTTCCAGCTCCGAGATGCCTACTTCAATCCATAAATGGACCGCTGAAGCTTGCACACCTTTCTAGCATCCTTAGGATCAACAAAACCTTCCGGTTGCATCATATACAACTCTTCATCAATGTGACCATTGAGAAATGCGGTCTTGACATCCATCTGCCAAATTTCATAGTCGAAATAGGCAGCAATTGCTAGTAAAGTCCGAACAGCCTTAAGCATCACTATGGGAGAGTAAGTCTCATCGTAGTCGACTCCTTGAATTTGTTGAAACCCCTTTGCGCCAAGTCGAGCTTTGTGAATGGTCACTTTACCATCTGCATCTGTCTTTTTCTTAAAGATCCATTTGTTTTGCACGGCCTTGCGGCCTTCGGGAAGATCTACCAAAGTCCAAACTTCGTTCTCATACATGGATCCTATTTCGGATTCCATGGCTTCTAGCCATTTCTCGGAATCAGCACTATCCATTGCTTCTTTGTAGTTTGCAAGTTCTTCCTGTTCATTTAGGATGACAGACACCACAAGACTACTGTACCAATCAGGAGTGGCACGAACTCTTGTAGACCTACGAACCTAAAGAGTCTCGATGTTGTTGTTTTGATCATCATCATTGGGATCTTCCTCCATGTTGGAGAGGTGTTTCGGAACAGCTTCCATTGCGCTACTCGGGATTTCGAGAGAAGGGTCAACAACTTCATCTAACTCAATTTTCCTTCCACTAATTCCTTTGGCGAGAAACTCTTTCTCGAGAAAGGTGCCGGCTTTCGCGACAAATGTTTTGCCTTCGGCCTTGTTGTAGAAAGTATACCCAATTGTTTCCCTTGGGTACCCCGCAAAGATGCATTTTTCTGATTTAGGTTCGAGTTTGTTAGGTTGTAGTTTCTTGACATAAGCCTCACATCCCCAAACTTTAAGAAATGACAACATTGGCTTCTTGCCATACCATATCTCATATGGGGTTGTCTCCACGGATTTGGACGGTGCTCGGTTCAAAATAAAAGCAGCGGTTTCTAACGCATATCCCCAAGATATGGAAAATCAGACAAAGACATCATGAACCGCACACTATCTAATAGAGTACGGTTACGTCGTTCCGACACACCATTATGCTGTGGTGTTCCGGCTAGCGTAGTTGTGGGATTATCCCACAGTCCTTTAAGTGCATGTTAAACTCATAACTCAAATACTCGCCTCCTCGATCCGATTGAAGATGCTTGATTCTCTTGTTAAGTTGATTCTCTACTTCCTTCTGAAATTCCTTAAACTTTTCAAAGGTTTCAGACTTGTGTTTCATTAAGTAGATATATCCATATCTACTCAAATCATTAGTAAAGGTAACAAAATAACGATAACCATTGCGTGTTGAGACACTCATTGGTCCACATACATCCGTATGTATGATTCCCAGTAGGTCTGCAGCTCTCTCCATCGTGCCGGAGAAGGGTGTCCTAGTCATCTTTCCCATAAGGCATGGCTCACATGTATCAAGAGATTCGAAATCTAATGATCCAAGAAGTCCTTCTAAATGAAGCTTCTTCATGCGCTTTACACCAATGTGACCAAGACGGCTATGCCACATAAACATGGAATTATCATCATTATGCTTACAACGTTTAGCATCAATATTATGGATGTGAGTATTGCAATCAAGGTCTAGTAAGAATAAACCATTACTCACAGGCGCATGAACATAAAAGACATCATCCGTATGAATAGAACAACCACTTGTTCCAGATTTAAATGAATAACGATCTTGCAACAAGCAAGATCCACTTGCAATATTCATACTCAATGCGGGTACATAGTAGAATTTATTCAAAAATAGAATCAATCCTGACAGCAGATGTAGAGATAACGTGCCGACGGCCACCACGTCGACTTTCATGCCACTGTCGACACGCATTATCACCTCGTCCTTTCCAAGCCGCCTCTTATTCCGCAGCTCCTGTTGGGAGTTACATATGTGAGCAACAGAACCGGTATAAAATACCCAGGTGTTGCTCCTGGCGTTGGTAAGGAACACATCTATAACATGTATATCACATATACTTTTGTCTTTGGCGGCTATCTTGCCGGCTTTCTTGTCCTTAATATACTTGGGGTAATTGCGTTTCCAGTGCCCATCCCCTTTGCAGTAATAGCACGTGGTACCAGACCTAGGACTGGGCCTAGTAGCCTTAGAGGTGTTGGCAACTGCTTTACCATCCTTCTTTGGCTTGTTTCCCTTGCCCTTTGTCCCCGACCTTTTAAAGTTAATGGTCTTATTGACCATTAACACCGTGTGCTCTTTCTTGATTTCTACCTCAGCAGTTTTGAGCATGGCGAACACTTCAGCAAGGGTCTTAGTCATCCCTTGCATGTTGTAGTTCATCACAAAGCTCTTGTTGCTAGGGGGCAGCGAGTGCAACACCCTATCAATCGCAAGCTCTTCCGGGATTTTGCAATCCAGAGCATTCAAGCGCTTAACATAGCTAGACATTTTGACTACGTGCTCACTAATACTGCTGTTCTCTTCCATCTTAGCAGAGAAGAAGAGCTCGGAAGCATCATACCTCTCTGCACGAGCTTGTGGAGCAAAGACATCCTTGAGATCTTCAATGATCTCGAAAGCATTCATCTTCTCAAAACGCTTTTGAAGCTCCAGCTCCATGGCATAGAGCATTCCACTCGATGAGGGAGAAATCATCCGCCTTGGACTGCTAGACATTCTTTTCGTCCTGGGAGGCGGAATCAGCAGGCTTAGCTGGAAGCTCAGCCTCGATGACATAAATCAACTTGTAGGGGACTAGGAGGATCCTAAGATTGTGGAACCATGCGGTGAAGTTGGTTCCATCAGTTTTCAGCTTGTCCTTCTCGAGGAAAGGGCTAAGGTTGAAGTTGGGTGGGCGAGACATCTACAAGGGATTTGCAAAGTGTTTAGACCATGTTCATAATAATGAGTTCAAGTTTCAATTCATGTTCCTAAACTAAAACAAAAGAACTCCCACTCAAATGAACATCCCTTTATTCATTTCAGTGATCACATGACCCCAATCCGCTGCACCTCCCCCGATCGTCACGGCGATCAGTGCAGTTTCAAAGGTGGACATTCCCTAATGTTGATCACATCAACCATGTGATTCATGCTCGACCTTTCGGTCTCTTGTATTCCGAGGACATGTCTACACATGCTAGGCTTGCCAGTTCTAACTTGTGTGTATCTGCAGTGCAACATGGCTTACACCCACCGTATGTGAACGTAGATATGTCTAACACCCGATCGTCACGACCTGCCTCATAACGGAGAACTTTCTTGGTGGTGCACACACAAGGGGAATACGATAATTGGAATACTATGAGGGATTATCTTATTATGCTACCGTCTAATATAAGTATACCAACATAATATGTAATACTTCAAAAGTAAAGTGTTATGACATGGTTATAGCTTTATGATCATCATCAATAGCTTCAATGAGAGTTTCACAAACTTGTCATTGCCATGTTATAATACTTGCCCCTATGAAATAATGAAGAGAGACGCTTCTATATTAATGATGGCTCTGTAATGGCGCCCAGGAAAATGCTGGAGCGATGATGATGTAGAGCTCGTTGGGAACCCCAAGAGGAAGGTATGATGAGCACAGCAGCAAGTTTCCCTCAGTTATGAAACCAAGGTTTAATCGAACCAGTAGGAGCAAGGAAACACCCCAAAGGTGTTGCTAGCTAAGTTTTGGCAGGGCGCACTACCGGTGCTAGTAGCAACGTGGAGACCTGCACAACACAACCACATAACTTTGTCCCCAACATGTGATGAGGTTGTCAATCTCACCGTGTTTTGCGGAAAACAAAGGATTGAACGTATCGAATGGAAAGAAGTAAAAGTTTGCAGAAAGTAAACACAAAACAGTAAATAGTTTGTAGATTGTATGTAAAGAAAAGGACCGGGATCCATAGTTCACTAGAGGTGGCTCTCCTTAAGATAGATAACATGCTGGGTGAACAAATTACAGCGGGGCAATTGACAAACATCGAGAAAGCAATACATGCATATACTAATCATCTTGACTCCTTTGAGACTTGATTGGGCATTACAACATTATACATAGACCGCCATCCAACTGCATCTATGACTAATAATCCACCTTCAGGTTATCATCCGAACCCCCTCCAGTATTAAGTTGCAAGCAACAGATTATTGCTTAACGAACTCCGTGTAAAGTAAACAATACGATTGTTCTATGAACAAAGGATTGTTGTTTTCTCCCTAGTAGCAACAGCACATCTAGTACCTTAGAGATTTCTTTCACTTCCCTAGATTACCAGAGGCATGAACCCACTATTGAGCATAAATACTAACTCTTGGAGTTGCTAGCATCTACTTGGCCAAGATAGCTACTAACAACGGAAAGCATGCAAGATCACAAATAACAAAGATATGATAGAATCAATAATCAATCTAAAATAGCATCTAAATATCCATCGGATCCCGCAAACACAACATGCAGAATTACAAATAGATGATCTTGATCATGAACGGAGCTCACAAGATCTAGACATGAAAGCACAAAGGAGGAGAACCAGCCATCTAGCTACTACATGGATCTGTAGTCCAAGGATGAACTACTCACGCATCACACAGGAGGCTTGCATGGTGATGAAGAAGGCCTCCAGGGTGAATTCCCCTCTCTGGCAGGGTGCCGGGAAGAGTTTCAGATCCCTCCGATCTAGGGATGGAGATGACGGCGGCTACAGACTCTTTCGTGGATTTTTTGATCGGGCCCTTAGGGTTTTCGTCTTGAGGGAATCTTATAGGCAGAAGGGAAGGCCAAGGGGGTGCCAGGGGCCACCACACCACCCCCTAGCGCGGGCCCAGCCTGGCCGCGCGGCCAGGTGGTGTGGAGGGCCTCTGGCCCCTCTCCGTCTCGTATTCTGGCATCTGATGACTTCTGGAAAAATAGGCACTTTGGCTTTTGTCCCGTCCAATTCCGAGAATATTCATTTTCTGACTTTCCTGGAACCAAAAACAGCAGAAAACAGGCAGCTGGCACTATGGCTCTTGTTAATAGGTTAGTCCAAGTAATCATATGAAAAGTACTCCAAAGTTGGAACAAAACACAAGAAAGTGGATAAAACCAAGCATGGAACATCAAAAATTATAGATACATTTGCAATGTATCAACATCCCCAAGCTTAACTCCTGCTCGTCCTCGAGTAGGTAAGTGATAAAAAGAAAGAATAATTTTTGAGGTGACATGCACCATCAAAGACTTGATCAAAGTATCTGTAAAACACTCAAAGCTGGGATCATAGTACTTCAATCATAACATGAAAGACAAAGTTCTAGCAATAAGACAAAGAAACTATGATGCAACATGAAAAGGCACAAACAAAAGATTCATGAATAACAATGCTTTGCAAGACGTTTGTTTGTTTCACATAAAGAAAACATAGCATAATAGTATTCAGCTTGTCCCTCAATAGAGTAGCAAATATAAATGCATAGGACACCTTCAAAGTTCATAAGAGTGACTAGATACAATAGTTTAAAACAAGCAATATCAAGTTATGCATCAATCAACTAGTCTTGGGACAATGCACATAGAACTAAGAATGGCCACTATGCTCTCAAAGAAGGTGCATAAAGTTAGAAGGTGGAGACTCAATATAATGGTGGAAGAAAGGCCTTTTTATAAAAGTAAGTAGGGATTCAAGTCTCATAAAGTGCTTCCAAAATTTATGGTAGTTATAGCTTTCAACTCTCATTGCCCCTATCATAAGCATCTTGAAGTGATTAAGGTTAAAGTGAATAAACTATGGTTTACATGCTTGACGAAGTATAAGTCAGAAATCTCATGTCCCTTGTATACGAGGGCCGCTCCTCATGCTACTCAAGTTTAGTCATCGGTAAGTTGTCATTGTAAGTACATGTGTATCTTAGAGAACCGCCAACGGGGTACCCCTTGCCCGATGATACAGAAGAATCCCCATATCAAAATGACAAGGAAAGCAGACAACGAGCATCTCAGCAATCTTCTTATTTACCATGGGAATATGGTGCTTTTTTCTCTCTTTCCTCTTTTCATAATATCTTTTTTTATTTTCTCTTTTTTCTCAATATAGGACTCTTTTTTTATAAGAAGAATGCTTCATAGACAGCTCATTATGGTTATGTTGCAGGTTTCCACCATGTCAGCATGGATTAGACCAGCGGCCCAGGCATTTCTCTAACACATATACATAACTCCATGGACTTACAAGCTCCCCTTTCATTTCACACCGACGACATCCATATACAAAAGAGCATGATATCAACTAGGTACAAGTACCAAGTGCAATGTTGAAAGCGTTCCCCATGAAAGCATGGTTCTGCTAATTCCCAACAAATAAGTGCAAGCATATACAACATAGATGACACAATGGTTCAAGTTTATTAAGGGCAAGAAAAGTAAAGTGTGCCATCAAGTTCGTGAGATTTTTAATCACTAGTTTTCTCATAACAGTTTAATTTGGAAGGTAAACAAAAGCATGAATGTACTTGGAATAGCATAAGCTAGTAGGTAGGTATGGTGGACTCTTTGGAATAACTTGGTTTAGGGAGTTGGATGCATGAGTGGAACTCATACTTTGTTGTGGAGGATAGCAAAAGACTGGGAGCGACAAACTAAGAGAGCAATAATGGCCATAATCATGCACAGCGACAAAACATCATTGATCAAAGCATAAAGTGATACTACAAGTTGAAAACTAAAGGATCATAAAGGCTATGGTGACTTGAGATAGTCATAACATGGTGTGAGCATGCGCCAAGTCAACCCAAATAAAGCATCAAAGGAGAATACCACTATACTATGCTTTAATATGCTAAAACAACGCATGATTCATCCAAGGCACATTAAGCAATCTCAATTGTTTATAACAAGTCATGCTACATCAAAGAATACTAAGCATAAATCCAAAACAATATCAAGCATGGCATGACAAAGCATAGGCCATAGTCAAAAACGAGCTCTTTTTACCACATAAGCATGATCTTTCCTACTCTTTTCCAAACCAAACCAAACTATTTGCAAACCAATGTATGAAAGAGGGGGTCCAACCAATTTATTCAGAAAACTAAGCAAAACAAAGCAAACTAAAAATCAAAACGAAAATGAAAAAGAAGACGCTCCAAAAAAACACAACTGTGCATGAAACAATAAAAATGAAGCGTTTGGAAGAAACCTGAGATTTTTATTGATGAAGAAGGGGATGCCTTGGGCATCCCCAAGCTTTGACGCTTGTACTTATTAGATATTTCTTGGGGTGACACGTGTGGCATCCCCAAGCTTGAGATTTAGTCCATCCTTCATCTCATTACTCGTTCCTTCCATACACCTGAAATTTTTCCTTCATACAAAACTTCACACAATCTTTATTAGCAATATTAGTGCACTCAAGATAAAAGGTCTGAAGGTTCAGTTCTAACACCAAATAAACTTCCATTAGAACACTATATACTGTAGCACTTCCCTCAAAAAGCTCAATTCCCCAAAAGAACTCAAAAAGGAACCAACAAGAAGCAAATGCAGAAAATGGCAGAAATCTGTCAAAACAGACCAGCAGGTAAAGACGAATTTTTTCGAAGACCTTCTGTTGCTAAAATCACAAATTGTTTAACTAACGAACGTTAGAAAACAACCTGGGGCAGAAGCACCAAAATTCACGCCTCAAAAAGAAGTTCAGAGATTTTACACGAATTTTTACGGTGAAGCACAGAAATCTGTTTTGGGACAACAACTTTCCCAATCATTACTTCTCTCTCATTAGAGGTTACTCTTGGCACAAAAAGCAAATAAAAAGGATAAGGAGAGGTTATTACAGAGGTAATAACTTCCAAGACTCATCTAAAACTTTTCGGTTATCTCCCAATAAATACTTTTCTTTAACGCCTTTAAGTTACGCATAAGAAGCAAGAAAAAGAATCAAGTGTTCTCAAATTAAGAAGCATTAAGACCAAATTTCTTGCCCTTACCTCTCTTACTTTTATTCTTAACCTTGGGGAAAATATGATTGTTTGGTGGAGAAGAAAGGTGCATGGTCCCCTTTCCCACATCTATTATTGCTCCAAGGAGTCCTAATAGGGACCTTCCAAGTGTAATTTGTCCTTTTCCTACCCATTCAATAACAAGATAATCAGTAGAAATCATTTTCCCAAGGATCTTTGTAAACACTCCTTCAGCTATTCCAAGAGGTAATATGGTAGCATTATTAGCAAGAGATATTTTTTTCCTCCTTCAGTAAGCCCCTAAGTATTCAGAGATTCATAAATATCTTTGGGCATAAGGCAAAATACAGACATGATATCACAACGAGCTTGAAAAGTTTTAGTGTTTATCTCAATCTTTACTGTAGGGAGCCACTTTGATGGTTCAGAATTTATTGGAACATAATTGTGATGCTCCCTAAGCGTATTATAGCAATCTTTTAAGCAAGTACTGCTAGTCTCAAGAGTGTTCAATCTAGCAAATATTCTTGCGAAAGAAATATCACTTTGTCTAGGCAAGTTGTAAGTGAGGATCAATTTCTTTATAGCATTAATAGCATCATCCTCATTACATTGGAGGAAATCTCCTCCCACAATAGCATCTAAAGCATATCTATAGCAAAGAGCAATTCCAAGGTAAAAACTGCTAAGGAACAAACTTTGAGTCATTTTAGGCTTAGTTTTTTCATGTAGATTAGAGATTCTAGACCAAGCTTCTTTAAAACCTTCCTCAATTCCTTAATTAAAAGTGAAAATCATTTCCTCGGGTGACATAGTGACTGGAGGAAGGCTAGACATAGTGGCAACTTAAGAAAGGAACTAATTTTTGTGTGTTTTTTAAATAAGAAAGCAAACTAGTAAAACTAACTTTTTTGTGCTTTTGATAACAAAGAAAGCAAACAAAGCAAAAAGAAACTAAGAAAAACAAAAATAACAAAGTAAAGAGATTGGTTATGAGGGACTCCCCTAGTGAAGATGTCCTTGACTCCCTGGCAACGGCGCCAGAAAAATGTTGCTGGCGCATGGTTGACGTGGGAGCTTCTTCTTGTTCTTCAGTTCCCCGGCAACGGCGCCAGAAAAATGCTTGATGTCTCTGTAATGGCGCCGAGGAAAATGCTGGAGCGATGATGATGTAGAGCTCGTTGGGAACCCCAAGAGGAACGTATGATGAGCACCGCAGCAAGTTTCACTTAGTTATGAAACCAAGGTTTAATCGAACCAGTAGGAGCAAGGAAACACCCCAAAGGTGTTGCTAGCTAAGCTTTGGCAGGGCGCACTACCGGTGCTAGTAGCAACGTGGAGACCTGCACAACACAACCACATAACTTTGTCCCGAACTTGCGATGAGGTTGTCAATCTCACCGTGTTTTGCGGAAAACAAAGGATTAAACGTATCGAATGGAAAGAAGTAAAAGTTTGCAGAAAGTAAACACAAAATAGTAAACAGTTCGTAGATTGTATGTAAACAAAAGGACCAGGATCCATTGTTCACTAGAGGTGGCTCTCCTTAAGATAGATAACATGCTGGGTGAACAAATTATAGCGGGGCAATTGACAAACATCGAGAAAGCAATACATGCATATACTAATCATCTTGACTCCTTTGAGACTTGATTGGGCATTACAACATTATACATAGACCGCCATCCAACTGCATCTATGACTAATAATCCACCTTCAGGTTATCATCCGAACCCCCTCCAGTATTAAGTTGCAAGCAACAGATTATTGCTTTATGAACTGCGTGTAAAGTAAACAATATGATTGTTCTATGAACAAAGGATTGTTGCTTTCTCCCTAGTAGCAACAGCACATCTAGTACCTTAGAGATTTATGTCACTTCCCCAGATTACCAGAGGCATGAACCCACTATCGAGCATAAATACTAACTCTTGGAGTTGCTAGCATCTACTTGGCCAAGATAGCTAGTAACAACGGAAAGCATGCAAGATCACAAATAACAAAGACATGATAGAATCAATAATCAATCTGAAATAGCATCTCAATATCCATCGGATCCCCGCAAACACAACATGCAGAATTACAAATAGATGATCTTGATCATGAACGGAGCTCACAAGATCTAGACATGAAAGCACAAAGGAGGAGAACCAACCATCTAGCTACTACATGGATTCGTAGTCCAAGGATGAACTACTCATGCATCACACCGGAGGCTTGCATGGTGATGAAGAAGGCCTCCAGGGTGAATTCCCCTCTTCGGTAGGGTGCCGGGAAGAGCTTCAGATCCCTCCCGATCTAGGGATGGAGATGACGGTGGCTACAGACTCTTTCGTGGATTTTTTGATCAGGCCCTTAGAGTTTTCGTCCCGAGGGCATCTTATAGGTAGAAGAGGAGTCCGAGGGGGTGCCAGGGGCCACCACACCACCCCCTGGCGTGGGCCCAGCCTGGCCGCGCGATCAGGTGGTGTAGTCGGCCTCTGGCCCCTCTCCATCTCGTATTCTGGCATCTGATGACTTCCGGAAAAATACGCACTTTGGCTTTTGTCCCGTCCAATTCCGAGAATATTCATTTTCTAACTTTCCTGGAACCAAAAACAGCAGAAAACAGGCAGCTGGCACTGTGGCTCTTGTTAATAGGTTAGTCCAAGAAATCATACGAAAAGTACTCCAAAGTTGGAACAAAACACAAGAAAGTGGATAAAACCAAGCATGGAACATCAAAAATTATAGATACATTTGCAATGTATCAATTAACTATTGCATGTTTTACATGGCTTTAGGGCTTTTGCAGTAGAACCCCTTCCCACCTACGAACATCGAGCCGCAACATGGATTCAATGATTGTCGTTCTTCTTCCCTTTTTAGGGCCCTCTAGTGTCAATGCCATATCAACTACTGTAGAGAGACAGACACCCCCCCTAAGCCACTTTTATTTGTGGACCAGTCTCGTGAACCACCACGTGAGGTCGGTTGGGGGCCGCTTCATCAAACAGTGCCACAATATGAACAATAATACTAAAGAGGGTAGCAACTAGAGAATCAATGCCCACATATTGCTATGTGTTCTATCTGTACGACATGTCTACCCATAAACCCGCTCTGATACCACTGAAGGGCTCCGTAGCAGAAAATAATTTTTTTCTATCTACATGAACACTAATACCAGGATCTATACTATGTAGACATAATTAACGGATAAGGAATACGGTATTCATACCTTTGAAGACCGAGGCACGCCTTACACAGGAAGGCGTATATTGATGAATATGAGCAGCACCCCAAGTGTGGTGCCTCCAAGGTACTACACACGTCCGGTGTAGGCGGTGTCTCCCGGGCTCCGATCCAGCCGAGCAACGGAAGAAGAAGATGTCGGACCGAAGATCACACGACGATAGTGTGAAGATGGAGAACTCAAATCCCTTGAGGTCCTCCCCAATATTAAGGAGAAGTCCTCAGAGGAATATGAGAGAGAGAATGAGAGAATTGGATGCCCCCAAAGGGGGAGGGGACCCCTTTATATAGTGGGAGGAGGGGCACACCACCCAGAAGCCAGGCGGTGTGGGACTAAACCCCACACCCGCCGGACACCTAGGGGCTGCCACCGGCCCTAGGTGGGCCCCACTTGGGTGGCCCACCAAGCCAAGGCTGGCCGGCCCCTCCCCTTAGGCGCCTTGCCCTATTGGGCCTCCCTTCGGGCGAGGCCCATTAGCATTAGGAAGACTTTAATAATAAAATAAATTATATATTTAATATTAATTCTCCTATTAACATTCAAATACATATATTATCATATTCCTTTACTTTGGAACTCCTTCAGATCACCATCGGATGTTACCTGGAACTATTCCAGTTTCTCTCTCTCTATTTCTCCTACGGTACCTCATCTATCCCTAAGCGCCCCACCCTTAAGCGTGACATCCTTCGGTTCGGGAACACTCTAGACATGATTGAGAATCCTCTCACATCAATGATCATCAGCGGGAACTGGATGCCCATGATGACCCCCGTGCATTCCACGAATCTTATCGCTCGAACCGTGAATAGTCATTTCCCGTTCCCTTTGCCACTCGATACCTAGTTCATCCGAGACTTGATCTTCGGTATCTCCATACCTTAGTTCGATCTTGTTGCCGATGAACTTGTTTACTCGTTCCCATCTCGTTGCATTCCGTGACCCAGTCACGCGCTTGCAAGCTTCATTAATGCAACGTCACCGAGATGGCCACATATGTATCTATCCGTTACATGGACTGGCAAATCCTGGTCTTGATATGTACTCCTCTATGCGCTCCTTCGAGAAACCTTAGTGGCACCTTTTCGATCACCCAGTCACGGTATGATACTTGATAACCATCTAAGCTCCCTCCAAAACGGTGATTTGCATTATCTCACAGTCTAAGGACCATGTTGTGAGGTTTCATGTGTTTTATCATCAATGGTGAACTTTGTAACTAGATCTCATTGAGATACAAATATTGGATGTTTGTCTATCATGTCATTCAACCAATGACGTGACCTCATTGTAAATTGGCATAAATGCCCATGATCTTGAAACCCAGATCATCCTCATGACCAATGAACTAGTTCGCTAGAGGTAACTAGAGACACGGTTTGTTTACATACCACACGTGTATTAACATTTCGTATTAACACAGTTATAGCACAATATGAAATGTATTATGAACATATAGGAGATATATCAAACAATACACTTTATTATTTGCCTCTAGGGCATAACTCCTTCACACCTAATCCACCTCCTCCCCCTCCTTGCCGTCGTCCTCCACCCTCAGTCTCGTCCCCGTCAATGAGAGCCCACGCGCTTGCCACCTCGGCGACCATAGCCACTCGTAGCTGCTCCACCACCATTTCGGCGGCGTGCTCAGCCGCTTCCATCGCACTGCGCGTAGTGGCGGCCTGGCGAAGCGGGCATACGGCCACCTTGGTGGCCACCTCCTCCAGCATGACCATGGCCGCCTTGTGGAGGATCTCGCGGAGGGCCCCTAATGCAGCCTCCTTGGCCACCGCCTCCACCGCCTCCTTGGAGTGGAAGTGGTGAACCTCACGCACCGCCCATTGGGCTGCCACCTGTGCAACTGCCTCCACCACCTGCTCTAGCGTCGCCTCGGCCACACGGCCTTCCTCCTCGAAGGCCACCACCTCTGCCTCGACCATGCATTGGGACAACAACGTGGCTTGGAGGTCGACAACATCGATGTTGGCATCCTGGAAACAGGTGCAGAACAACTCCCTAATCTTGGTCCAGTTGGTGATCTTGCAGCAAGGCATGGCTGCGGTAGGAGCTTTTTTTCCAGCGGTGGTTGCTCTGGCTAGGCTTGTTGTCTCAGCCACACCGCACGACCATCTTTTAGACACGATGGCGAAGGCGGGAAACGGTTGAGGAGGGGCGCACGGGAGGGAAGGTGCGCGCAGGAAACAGAAAGCTACAATGGCGGGAAATGTCGGCCGCGCGGTAAGCCGCCGGTGCTGATAGCCGATGTCGTGTCACCATTAACATCCCATCACCAGGGTGTAAAGCAATGACACCGGAGGGAGACGAACATATGGGTTGGGCCGCTGGGCATGATTGGTCAGACAGGCCAGACCGCGACTCCAAAGCGACCGTGGCCCAACCCAAACAGATAGAAACGGACCATTCAGTCGCTCGTTTGGGTCGGCCCGATGGAGATGCCGAAGTCTGTTTCCGTCCGTTTGGGTCGGGCTGCGGTCGCTTTGGGGTCGCGGTCCGGCCTGTCCAAACAGCCGCGCCTAGTGGCGCGACCCAAATGTCCGCACCTAGCAAGAGGCCCATCACCGACACCGGCGCTGATGTATTTCTAGTGCGTTCCCGCTGCCCCACCGCCTGCCGGCTTTCTTCCCGTTGTTTCTTGCCTCTTCCTACCGATTCACGCCTCTTCTGGGTGTTTCCCGCTGCATCTAGGCATGTCCATAAAAAGGGGAGGCCATCCGATGTAGGCACCACCAGAAACCCTACCTCCACAGACCTCCATGCCTGGCCATCCTTGTCACCGATTTGGTCAACGCGACAATCGCCCAGAAATCCCACCCCCTAGAGCGCTCGTGGTTGTCGTGGTGTTTGGACCCACCAGAGGAACCAGACATGTTGCCACCTCTGATCCCGGGGCGCCCGCAGATATACAGGCTAACGTTCAACCACTGGCAGCGCACCCTACAACTACAACTGGACCACCGACAAGCCTTTCTCGTTTGAGGTGATGGACCGCGTCTTTCTGCTGGAGCACTGGCGGCGTGTTGTGCTCGTAGACATGCGCGACGAGCTCCGGGAAGCGGTGCAGTTTAATCCCGACAACGCGCACCTGCATGCCCGCCTCGCCCAAGCTGTAGAAGAGTTGCAGATGCATGAAGCGATCTACCGCTCTCTTGAAGAAGAATGGGGTCTCACCGACCCGTCGGCGCTGCCGCCGCTAGTGCCATATGCGGTGCATAGTAAGAGCGGTGTTGTGTTTCATTCATGGTGTGCATGTAACATGTTTAAAGACTAGAAAAAAATTCATTGCATATGGCCGATGCCCACATGGCCACATGGTACATGGGGAGTGCACAACCTAGCCTACTCACCGGAGTTTGAGTCGGAGTTTGAGTAGGGGTGGTAGCAGCGGCGGCACATGGTGTCATCGAAGATGCTGATGCCAAGCCTTCCTTCGCCATCGTACTTGAAGACAGCGATGTTGCCCACTTCAATCTCGTGCGCACGGGCGAACTCCTCCCAACTGTTGGCGAGGAACATATGGCCGAGGCGTTCGAACACCGCATCCACCGGGTACATGTTGGTATTCACACCAGACGCCTGCAGAATGAACAATGGTGGCACTATGTCACCGAGCATCGACACGAACTTGCGGGGAAGGCGCAAGCTGTCCCGCGTCATGCCCGGCCGGATGGTCACGATGAACTCGATGCCAAAGTCAACAGAATCGGGCGATGACGGCAGTGAGGGAGAGGGAGGTGGTGTTGGGAATATGCCCTAGAGGCAATCATGTATAATGTAATTCCCAGTATATTCATAAAGTAATAAAGTTATCCTTGTATGAACATAATATATATATATCATTGTATATGTGATTCAGTTGTGGAACTATATATATCATGTTTGTTCATACTGATGTCCTTGGTCATTGAGGTTGTGATGGTCACACAACTTAAACCAATCTGCAAGTCAGCCGATGACACGGTTCCACTTGTCATGGGCATGGTGATGCTATTCCGACTTACAAGGACTCGGCTAAAGAGTTTAGCGAGTCAAACTGACCCACCGTTGAGATGCAACGAGCATGTTGCCATTCGCAGTCTCAAGCAATGGAATCCTTCGACCTATGGTGATCGCATGATCCGAGTTGTGGATCGCCAGCTTAGGTTTTATCAAACATTGTTCCGTAAATGGGCAGTTATAAAGTTAGAGTACGGGCTGGTTGTGAAGCAAGTTGCGTGACTTGGATTACCAAGATGGGATTTTCCCCTCCATAATGGAAAGATATTCTCTGGGCCCTCTCGTGTGATATGATTCAGAAGCATGGACATGCACGACTTGGTTAAGTGTCAACTAATGAGTCAAACTAAGTGTTAGTCTAGTGAGTCGTATTCATGGAATGAGAAGAGAGTCGAGCTATTAAAGGGATGGAAACTTCTCGCCTATAGCTTGACAAGGTATATCGTGAGGCGAAGGGACTTAGACGAAAGTCACATTGAGAAAGGTTTGTCTACTGACTTTATGGCGCTTCGGAGTTGGCACGTCTTTCTAGAGGCCGCTACTAGCTATCGACTCGGAGTGGTGACTCGTGTCATGTCTAGGTGTACGTGAACCTACAGGGTTACACACTTAAGGGAAAGGAGCCCATATGGATTCGTTCCATGTGGAGATTGGGGCACAACCTAAATGGGCCTCAAGCTTTGAGCCTAGCTAGGAGTGTATATAAGTGGAGTGACAAGGGATAGTCCCTGACCTAGCCGTCACTTTCCCTACTCCCATTTCGGGCTAGATAGGATCACTGTTCAAAATATCATCCGAATCAGCGATTAATAGGCCGATTAATCGCTACTCGGCACCTAACCGTGTCGATTACCACTAATCGGTCGTGTTAATCCTTTAGCCGGGCTAATAGCTCTGACATACCGATTACTTGGTATATTCCCGATTAACTAGCACACTTGGTCAAAAAAGTTGTAAAATTTTCAACATGTATCGCCCGTTCAGCAGCCAACCCGCCCTAATGAAGTAGGTTCTATGAAGCTCCCCTCGATTCCCGCCCCCAAGAGCTCAATTCCTGCCATCACCAACCAATACCCTGGGTAGGTATTGGGAGAAGAAAATTTTCAGAGGTCAGAGGAGGATGAACGGAAGGAGAGCACTTGGTGTCAGCTGGTCGATCCTGAGTCACTCGTGACCTTGAAGATTAGGTCAGAGAGGAAAAGCATACATGTTTTAATGGGCTTTTGGGCTCAATAGAAGTAGGGTCGGGCATATATAGGCCCATATACTATTTCTTTTTTATATACACGTGTTTTAGGTGCTAATTTGCGCACCGATTTATAGTCGACCGATTAAATCATTTAATCGTCTGAATTCCGATTAGTCGCTACTCTCAAGCTAACCGAGCAGTTAACGATTACCGATTTCCTTACCATTGGATAGGATCAGGCAGCCCCCTACCTGGAGCTCCTACCTGTACGTGTGGATACCGGTAGAGGCGTTGCACATGCAGCACTAAGGACAAAGGAGTTTGTGGGATCTCGACAAGTTGTATGTGGGATCGTATGGCATGACATCAACTGACGCACTTCATCAATAATCCGCATCTGCACGTCTAGTGGTAAATCTCGTGGCCTACCACCTGAGCTAGTTCTTAGGAGTACCGCATAGGGGAAAAGTTTTTTATCTCTACATGGCCCAGTAGTGGCATTAGAGCGTTAGCTTCTGGTTTTAGGCTTGAGATCATGCATATGTGATATGTGTTTGGCTTTAGATTAGATCTAACTACAGTTTTGGTGGTCGATCTATGAGATAAATCGGTTTTGTACGAGGTTGACTGGATCAACTGTACTCGAGGGAATTGGATGATCTATTTTCTATGATCTACTGCTGAGGTCGTGGAACAACATACCCCTACCGGTCAGCTTCCGCCATCGGGGTAGACCATGACTCGTAAATCTGGATATGGTGATCGAATATCAAAGAGTTTGGTCGAATCGGAATACGGGTCATACCATTGGCTTCGCCCTATCGCAGTGCCTTTGATGTTGTTGCGAGTTTCACAACGCCAATAGATATCGTATTTATGTATAACTTGTTTTTGCAGGATGATGTTGTGAATGGTATGTCTTATGTGCATGTGATTTGTGTAATCCGTATGTGATCTGCGTATCATGTTTTTTGTCAGTCGGTTGGATCCTAGGTGCTATCATTTTATTCTATAATGACCCGCGTGTCGGATTCTCTATGTAATTTACTTTACTAGCTAGTGTAGCTATTTGGAGAACCCGAATGGCATGCAAGTCGATGTACAAGTCGGCTACATGGGGTAAGGCGGCATGTGAGAAGAGTTTGCACGAGTTGAATTAGAAGCTTTATGGAGATGGAGATCACCATGAACAGAGCCATACCATTTCACATTATGATTACATTATTTGTGTTATGTTTATGTCTTTGTCTTACCTTTATTAGATAGTTGGTAGAAAGTAATCCCTCAAAGAAGGTCTAGTCGATTTCCCCGCCAGTGCTGCACCAGCACAAGTCGGACATTGTTGGTAGCATAAAATTGAGGTGCTATCAATTCTTTTCTACTAGGTGGGTTCGAGTCGGACTCTTATAGCAAAAGCACTCAGTAATCTAGACGGGTCTATCATAACGGTTGTGGGAATCGGGGAAAAGTCGGACGGGAGCCGGGGCATGTGATGCCACCCATCCAATATGTGTCTTATGAGATGCGATTGGCAAGGAGTTTTCTACCAATATCACTTGATGGCTAGCGGTGATGCTAAAGCTCACTACTCAAATTGCTTATTTAGGATCCTGAATCACTAATTAACCATCAGAGGGGTGTTGGTTCTAGTGGGAGCATAAGTATTAAAATGTTTAATATGCTTGCCTTTTATGGATACATGTCTTAAGTGTTTTGCATATTTTCTGTTGTAGATCAATGGCACCTGGTAGCAGTCTCCCTTAGATATCCAGCTTTGTGTTGAGATCGATCTTAGATGAAGATAAGCTTAATGGAACTAATTTCACCAACTGGTACCGTAATCTGATAATTGTTCTCAAACAAGAAAAGAGGGACCATGTTCTAGACAACCCGCTTCCAGATGAGCCGAATAAGAATGTGAGTGTCACAACAACCAATGCCTACCGTAGGACATGTGATGAGTCTATGTAAATTAGCTGTCTTATGCTTGCTCACATGGAACCGGACTTGTAGTAGCAGTTTGAGAATGTTGAGGCCTATGATATGATTGAAAGCCTCAAAAGTATGTTCTAGGCTCAAGCAAAGACCGAGAGGTATCAAGTCTCTCAAGCTTTGCTGAGTTGTAAGTTTAAGGATGGCGATCCACTGAGTCTGCATGTAATCAAGATGGTTGGTTACGTGCAGTCTCTGGAAAGGCTTGGCTACCCCATTAGCAAAGAGTTCGTTACAGACATAATTCTGAACTCTCTTTCTAGTGCATATGGTCAATTCATATCGAACTACCACATGTATGGTTTGGATAAGAAGCTCACTGAATTACATGGGATGCTCAAGCAGACAGAGGCTGATCTCAAGAAGGGTGTCACTCAAGTGTTGATGGTACATAATAAGGCTAAGTTCAAGAAGAGTTCTTGCACTAAGAAGAATAAGGCTAAGTCAGGAGGTAATGCTTAGGATTTGATCCCAAGCGTTTCCTCGGGGACTAAGCCATCTCCTTCAGCTGGATCCACCTTATTCTATTGCAAGGCGGATGGCCACTAGAAGAGGAATTGCAGCAAGTATTTGGCTGACAAAGCCAAGAATGGACGTGGGACTTCCAACTCAGGTACGCTTGTGTGCAATGTTATAGACATTTATCTTGTCGATGCACCTAATAGTTCTTGGGTATATGAGACCGGATCAATAATTCACATCTACAACTCGTTGCAGGGACTGGTAAGAACTAGGAGCATGGCAAGAGGTGAGGTTGACATTCGGGTCGGCAACAAAGGAAGAGTAGCTGCGTTGGAAGTTGTCACGATGCAACTTCATTTACCTTTGGGATTCTTAATGGAGCTAAATAATTGTTATTATGTTCTAGTGCTTAGTCAAAACATCATTTCTGCCTCATGTTTGATGAGACAAATATATGAGGCGAATCTTAAGAATAATGGTTGTTCTTTATATTTGAATGATTGTTTCACGGCTTTGCACCCGTCTAGGACGAGTTATTTATTTTGAATCTTGATGGTGAATCGGTCTATAACATAAATGTGAAAAAGTTGAAACCAAATGATCCGAATATGACTTACTTTTGGCACTGTTGACTTGGTCATATAAGTTGGAAACGCATGAAGAAGCTCCATGATGATGGACTCCTAACTTCGTTCAACTTGGAGTCGTTCGAGACGTGAATCCTGCCTTCTTGGCAAGATTACCAAGACACCTTTTGCAAAGACTTGTGAAAGGGCATTCGACTTATTGGGACTAGTCCATAGTGATGTATGTGGCCCGATGAGCACGACAACCAGAGGTGGTTATGAGTACTTCATTACCTTCACTGATGATTTGAGTAGATATGGATATATCTACTTGATGAAACATAAGTGGAAAGCCTTTGAAAAGTTCAAGGAATTCTAGAATGAGGTACAGAATCAACTCGGCGGGAAAATAAAGTTTCTTCAGTTGGACCGAGGAGGCGAGTACATGAGCCACGAGTTTGATGACCATCTGAAGAGTTATGGAATAGTTCCTTAACTCACCCTACCAAGAATGCCGCAGAGAAACAGTGTGTCGGAAAGGCGGAATCGGACCTTGTTGGACATGGTACGATCTATGATGAGTTGGACATATCTGCCTTTATCATTTTGGGGTGATTGTCTAGAAATGGCGGTGTTCACACTAAATAGAGTACCATCAAAATTGGTAGAGAAGACACTGCATGAGATGTGGACGGGCAAAAGGCCAAGTTTTTTTTGTTAAGATTTGGTGTTGTGAAGAATTTGTCAGCGGCTTTAGTCGGACAAGCTTACGGCTAAGTTGGACAAGTGTATTTTTGTGGGGTATCCAAGGGAAACCTTGGGTTACTACTTCTACAACCGAGAAGAGGGCAAAATGTTTGTCGCTTAGAATGGTGTCTTCCTTGAGAAAGAGTTTCTCAATTGGGGAGTCAGTGGGAGTACGGTGCATCTCGAAGAAATTCGAGAGGAACCGACGAGTAGCAAAGCCGGCAGCTTCACCTGCACCGTGAAGATTGGCCAGATAGCGAAGTGTTCGTGATGTGTTGCTTTTGGACAGTGGTGAGCCGACAACTTATTCGGAAGCGATGGTGGGATCTGATTCTGAGTCATGGCTTGGAGCCATGAGATCCAAGTTAAAGTCCATGGATGAAATCAAGTTTGGAACTTGGTTGATCTGCAAGAAGGTGCAAGACTCGTCGAGTGCAAATGGGTCTTTAAGAAGAAAACTGATATGGATGGAAATATTTCTATCTATAAAGCACGGCTTATCGCGAAGGGGTTCTGACAGGTTCAAGGAGTTGACTACGATGAGACTTTCTCACTCGCAGCGATGCTTAAGTCAGTTCAGATTGTGTTGGCTATAGCAACCTATTTCGACTATGAGATATAGCAGATGGATGTCAAGTTGACTTTCCTTAATGGAAAATTAACCGAGGATGTGTATATGATACAGCCTGAGGGTTTTGTCGATCCGGCTAATGCTGACAAGGTATGCAAGCTTCAGAAATCCATTTATGGGTTGAAGCAAGCATCTCGGAGTTAGAACATTCGCTTTGATGAGGTAGTCAAATCGTTTTGCTTCATCAAGAGTGATCATGATTCTTTTTATACAAGAAGTTTAGTGGGAGCAGAGTAAACTTTCAGATCTTATATGTCGATGACATATTACTGATTGGAAATGATGTCCAGATGATGCAAGAAACCAAGGAGTCATTGGAAAGGAGTATCTCAATGAAGGACTTGGGTGAGGCGACTTACATACTAGGAATCAGGATCTATGGAGATAGATCAAGGTGGCTCATTGGATTGAGTTAGAGTACATATTTGGACAAAGTGTTGAAAAAGTTCAACATGGAATTGTCTAAGAAGGGGTTCTTGCCGATGTCCCATGGTGTAAAACTAAGCAAGACTCCGTGTCCTTCGACAACTGATGAGCAAAGTCGGATGAGTGTGATTTTGTATGCTTCGACTATCAAATCCATCATGTATGCCATGATTTGCACTAGGCCAGATGTTTCATATGCTCTAAATGTTGTGAGCAGATAACAGGCTGACCGTGGAAAAATCCACTGGGCAACGGTTAAGAACATCCTTAAGTTCTTGAGAAGGACTAAGGATGTGTTCCTAGTTTATGGAGGTGAGGTTAAACTCGGTGTAAAGGGTTACATGGATGCAAGTTATATTACTGACTCAGATGATTCTCGTTCGTAATCTGGATACGTGTTTGTAATGAACGGAGGGGCTATGAGCTAGAAGAGTTCCAAGCAAGAGACTGTGTCTGCATCTACAACAGAGGCTGAGTATATTGTTGCCTTGGAGGCAGTAAAGGAAGCCGTTTGGATCAGGAACTTCCTGATGGATCTTGGTGTGGTTCAAGACTCGTCCAATCTGTTAGACATGTATTGTGAAAACAATGGTGCTATTGCACAAGCCAAGGAACCTAGACAACACCAGAAGAACAAACATATACTCATGTAGTACCACCTGATTTGCCAGTTTGTGGATCAAGGTGATATCAAGTTATGCAAGGTACACATAGATGCAAACGTTGCGGATCCGTTGACAAAGCCACTTCCACAGCCTAAGCATGAGGCGCATGTAAGATCCATGGGCATTAGATGCCTAGACATGTGATGTCCGGATGATTGACTCTAGTGCAAGTGGGAGACTGTTGGGAATATGCTCTAGAGGCAATCATGTATGTTGTAATTCCCAATGTATTCATAAAGTAATAAAGTTTTCCTTGTATGAACATTAGATATATATCATTGTATACGTGATTCAGTTGTGCAACTGTATATATTCATGTTTGTTCATACTAGACTTCCTTGGTCATTGAGGTTGTGCTGGACACACAACTTAGACCAATATGCAAGTCAGCTGATAACACAGTTCCACTTGTCATGGGCATGGTGATGCTATTCCGACTTACACGGACTCAGTTAAAGAGTTTAGCGAGTCGGACTGACCCACCGTTGAGATGCAACGAGCATGTTGCCATTTGCAGTCTCAAGCAATGGAATCCTTCGACCTGAGGTGATCGCATGATTCGAGTTGTGGATCGCTAGCTTAGGTTTTATCAAACGTTGTTCCGTAAATGGACAGTTATAAAGTTAGAGTTCAGGCTGGTTGTGAAGCAAGCTGCGTGACTTGGATTACCAAGATAGGATTTGCCCCTCCATAATGGAGAGATGTGATGTCGGAAGATTGACTCTAGTGCAAGTGGGAGACTGTTGGGAATATGCCCTAGAGGCAATCATGTATGATGATATTCCTGTGTATTCATAAGGTTATGGTCCATGTATAAACTGCTGATATGTACCATCGAATATGTGATTTGATTGTGGAACTACATATTCATGTTGTTCATACTAATTGTCCTTGGTCATTGAGGTTGTGCCGGACACACAACTTAGACCAATGTGAAAGTCGGCAGATGACTAGGTTCCACTTGTCATGGGCATGGAGATGTTATTCTGACTTACACGGATTCGGCTAAAGAGTTTAGCGAGTCGGACTGACCCATATTGAGATGCAACGAACAAGTCGTCATTTGCATGTCTCAATCAATGTAATCCTTAGACTTGAGGTTATTACACAATCCGAGTTGAGGATCTCCGACTTAGGTTCTGTCAAACGTTGTTCCGTCACTAGGCAGTTATAAAGGCGGAGTTTGGGTCGTCTGAGAATCAAGCTGCATGATGTGAATAACCAAGACGGGATTTTGCCCCTCCATCTGGAGAGATATTCTCTGGGCCCTCTCGGAAGATATGATTTGGAAAGCATGGCCATGCGCGTCACCGTTAAGTGTTAACCGAGGCAGCCGACTAAGAGTTAGTCGGATGAATCACTTATCTCGGATCGAGAAAGAGAGTCGGACTATTTAAGGGATGACGATCATTCGCCTATAGTCCGACAAGGTATATCGTGAGGCAAAAGGGACTCATATGAAAGTCGCATTGGAAGGTATGTCGTCATGACTTATTGGTACTTGGGAGTTGGCACGTTCTGCTAGGAGCCGCTACCAACTGATCGATCACGAGTGAGAGTCGGAATCGTGTCCGGGTTACCATGAGCCTGTCGGGTCACACACTTGAGAGCGGGAGCAAGTTTGGGTTAGACCCAAACAGGAAACCTATTTGGGTTGGACCCAAATAGAGACATGGACTTAGTCAGCAAGTGAGACTTGCAGTGGCTAATATAGGCCTTTTTAGTGAATGGGCCACAAGTGAGTGGAGCCCACTTTCACTCCCTATATAAGCTGGGGCGCAGGTGCTTAGAGCACAAGGTTAGGTCACTCCATGTGTTGGAAACCCTAGCCCCAGTCCGTCCTGTCGCCGCCGTACCGGAGCTAGCAATCCATCGCCGGCGCTCCTCCTCGTAAATGTGGATACCGGAGGAGGTGTTGTACGTTCAGCACTTCGACGATCGTGAAAAGTAAGGATCTTGGATCGTGGAACCGGAACGGATCGCGAGGACCGCACTGCATCAAGCGACGTGCTTCATCAATTCCGCAACTACGCGTCTAGTGGTAATCCTCGTGGCCTTCTACCTGAGCTAGATCTTGGGATCACCGCGTAGGGAAAAAGTTTTGTTTATCTCTATGTGGCCCAACAGTGGTATCAGAGCGTTAGCTTCTGGTTTTAGGCTCGAGATCGCGCATATGTGATATGCGATTGACGTTAGATTGGATCTAATTGCAGTTTTAGTGGTCGATCTATGAGATAGATCGGTTTTGTACAAAGTTTATTGGATCAACTATACTCGGGGGAATGGATGATCTGGTTTCCATGATCTAACTGCTAAGGTCGTGGAACGACATACCCCTACCGGTTGGTTTCCGCCATCAGGTTAGACTGTGACACGTAAACCCGGAGCCTAGGTGCTGTCATCTTATTGTATAACGTCCTGCGTGTCGGATTCTCTGTGTAATTTGCATTACTAGCTACTGTAGCTGTTTGGAGAATCCGGATGGCATGCAAGTCGGTGTACAAGTCGGCTACATGGTGTAAGATGGCACGTGACAAGAGTTGACACGAGTCGGATTACAGGATTTATGGAGATGGAGATCGCCATGAAAAGATCCATACCATTTCACATTATAATTGCTTTATTTTGTGTTATTGTTATGTCTCTGTTTTACCTCTATTAGATAGTTGGTAGAAAGTAATCCCTCAAAGAAGGTCTAGTCGGTTTCCCCGCCAGTGCTGCACCATCACAAGTCAGACATTTTTGGTAGTGGGCTCATAAAATTGAGGTGCTATCAACTCTTTCCGACTAGGTGGGTTCGAGTCGGACTCTTACAGCGGAAGGACTTGGTAATCTAGACAGGTCTATCACAACGGTTGTGGGACTTGGGGAAAGGTCGGATGGGAGCTGGGGCATGTGATGCCACCCATCCAACAGGAGTCGTGTGAGATACGATTGACAAGGAGTTGTCTACCTAGATCACTTGACGGCTAGCGGTGATGCTAAAGCTCACTAGTCGACTTGCTTATTTAGGGTCCTGAATCACTAAGTAACCATCGGAGGGGTGTTGGTTCTAGTGGGAGCATAAATATTAAAGTGTTTAATATGCTTGCTCTTTATGGATACATGTCTTAAGTGTTTTGCATATTTTCTGTTGTAGATCAATGGCACCTAGCAGTCTTCCTCAGATTTCCGGTTTTGCTTTGAGAACCATCTTAGAGAAAGATAAGCTGAATGGAACTAATTTCACGAACTGGTATCGTAATCTGAGAATTGTTCTCAAACAAGAAAAAAGGGATCGTGTCCTAGATAACCCACTTCCAGCTGAGCCGGATGAGAATGCGACTGTCGCAGCCACCGATGCCTACCGTCGGATTTGTGATGAATCCATGGAGATTACCTATCTTATGCTTGCTCACATGGAACCGGACTTGCAGCAGCAGTTCGAGAATGTTGAGGCCTACGATATGATCGAAAGCCTCAAAAGTATGTTCCAGGCTCAAGCAAAGACTGAGAGGTATCAAGTCTCTCAGGCTTTGTTGAGCTGCAAGCTTAAGGATGGCGATCCACTGAGTCTGCATGTGATCAAGATGGTTGGTTATGTGCAGTCTCTGGAAAGGCTTGGCTACCCCATTAGCAAAGAGTTCGCTACAGACATAATTCTGAACTCTCTTCCTAGTGCGTATGGCCAGTTCATATCGAACTACCACATGCATGGTATGGATAAGAAGCTCACTGAATTACATGGGATGCTCAAGCAGGCTGAGGCGGATCTCAAGAAAGGTGCCAGTCAAGTGTTGATGGTACAAAACAAGGCTAAGTTCAAGAAGAGTTCTTTGACTAAGAAGAAGAAGGCAAAGTCAGGAGGTAAGGCGGAGGACCTAGTCCAAAGCGCTTCCGCAGGGACTAAGCCATCTCCTGCAGCCGGATCCACTTGCTTCTACTGCAAGTCAGATGACCACTGGAAGAGGAATTGCAGCAAGTACTTGGCTGATAAAGCCAAGAGCGGAGGTGTGACTTCCGGCTCAGGTACGCTTGTTTGCAATGTTATAGACATTTATCTTGCTGATGCACCTGGTAGTTCTTGGGTATATGATACCGGATCAGTCATTCACATGTGCAACTCGTTGCAGAGACTAGTAAGAACTAGGAGCGTGGCAAGAGGCGAGGTTGACATTAGAGTCGGAAACAAAGCGAGAGTCGCTGCGTTGGAAGTCGGCACAATGCAACTTCATTTACCTTCTGGATTCATAATGGAGCTAAATAATTGTTATTATGTTCCAGTGCTTAGTCGAAACATCATTTCTTCCTCATGTTTGATGAGACAGGGCTATGAGTCAAATATTAAGAATAATGGTTGTTCTTTATATTTGAATGATATGTTTCATGGCTTTGCGCCCGTCTGGGACGGGTTATTTATTTTGAATCTTGAGGGTGAATCTGTCTATAACATAAATGTGTAAAGGTTGAAACCAAATGATCTGAATATGACTTACTTTTGGCATTGTCGGCTTGGTCATATAAGTTGGAAACACATGAAGAAGCTCCATGATGATGGATTCCTAACTTCGTTCGACTTGGAGTCGTTCGAGACATGTGAATCCTGCCTTCTTGGCAAGATGACCAAGACACCTTTTGCAAAGAGTTGTGAAAGGGCGTTCGACTTATTGGGACTAGTACATAGTGATGTATGTGGCCCAATGAGCACGACAGCCAGAGGTGGTTATGAGTACTTCATTACCTTCACTAAGATTTGAGTAGATATGGATATATCTACTTGATGAAACATAAGTCGGAAGCCTTTGAAAAGTTCAAGGAATTCCAGAATGAGGTACAAAATCAACTTGGCAAGAAAATAAAATTTCTTCGGTCGGACCGAGGAGGCGAGTACATGAGCCATGAGTTTAATGACCATCTAAAGAGTTGTGAAATAGTTCCCCAGCTCACTCCTCCAGGAACGCCGCAGAGAAACGGTGTGTCGGAAAGGAGGAATCGGACCTTGTTGGACATGGTACAATCAATGATGAGTCGGACAGATCTGCCTTTATTATTTTGGAGTTATTGTCTAGAAACTGCAGCGTCCACACTAAACAGAGTACCATCAAAGTCGGTAGAGAAGACACCACATGAGATGTGGACTGGCAAGAAGCCGAGTTTGTCTTTCCTTAAGATTTGGGGTTGTGAAGCTTTTGTCAAGCGACTTCAGTCGGACAAGCTTACAGCTAAGTCGGATAAGTGTATTTTCGTGGGGTATCTGAGGGAAACCTTGGGTTACTACTTCTACAACCGAGAAGAGGGCAAAGTGTTTGTCGCTCGAAACGGTATCTTCCTTGAGAAAGAGTTTCTCAGTCGGGGAGTCAGTGGGAGTAGGGTGCATCTCGAAGAAATTTGAGAGATACCGGCTAGCAGCGAGTCGACAAATGCCTTAGAGGTTGAGCCGGACGTGGTACCTGAGCCGGAAACTGCACCGACACTGCGAAGATCGGCCAGATTGTGAAGTGTTCGTGATGTATTGCTGTTAGACAGTGATGAGCCGACAACTTATTCGGAAGCGATGGTGGGTTCTGATTCCGAGTCATGGCTTGGAGCCATGAGATCCGAGTTAAAGTCCATGGATGAAAATCAAGTTTGGAACTTGGTTGATTTGCCAAACGGTGCAACACCCGTCGAGTGCAAATGGTTCTTTAAGAAGAAAACTGATATGGATGGAAATGTTTCTGTCTATAAAGCATGGCTTGTCACGAAGGGGTTCCGACAAGTTCAAGGAGTTGACTACGATGAGACTTTCTCTCCTGTGGCGATGCTTAAATCAGTTCGGATCATGTTAGCTATAGCAGCCTATTTCGACTATGAGATATGGCAGATGGATGTCAAGACGGCTTTCCTTAATGGAAATTTAACCGAGGACGTGTATATGATACATCCCGAGGGTTTTGTCGATCCGGCTAATGCTGACAAGGTATGCAAACTTCGGAAATCCATTTATGGGTTGAAGCAAGCATCTCGGAGTTGGAACATTCGCTTTGATGAGGTAGTCAAATCGTTTGGCTTCATCAAGAGCAATCATGATTCTTGTTTATACAAGAAGTTTAGTGGGAGCAAAGTAAACTTTCTGATCTTGTATGTGGATGACATATTATTGATTGGAAATGATTTCCAGATGTTGTAAGAGACCAAGGAATCATTGGAAAAGAGTTTTTCGATGAAAGACTTGGGTGAGGCGACTTACATACTAGGAATCCGGATCTATAGATATAGATCAAAGCGACTCATTGGATTGAGTCAGAGTACATATTTGGACAAAGTGTTGAAGAAGTTCAACATGGAATCGTCTAAGAAGGGGTTATTACCGATGTCCCATGGCGTAAAACTTAGCAAGACTCAGTGTCCTTCGACAACTGATAAGCGAAGTCGGATGAGTGCGATTCCGTATGCTTCTACAATCAGATCCATCATGTACGCTATGATTTGTACTAGGCCGGATGTTTCCTATGCTCTAAGTGTTGTGAGCAGATAGCAAGCTGACCCTGGAGAGATCCACTAGGCAGCGGCTAAAAATATCCTCAAGTACTTGAGAAGGACTAAGGATATGTTCCTGGTTTATGGAGGTGAGGATGAACTCAGTGTAAAGGGTTACACGGATGCGAGTTATCTCACTGACTCGGATGATTCTCGTTCGCAATCCGGATATGTGTTTGTGATAAATGGAGGGGCTGTGAGCTAGAAAAGTTCCAAGCAAGAAACGGTGTCTGCGTCTACGACAGAGGCTGAGTATATTGCTGCCTCGGAGGTGGCAAAGGAAGCCGTTTGGATGAGGAATTTCCTCATGGATCTTGGTGTGGTTCAGGGCTCGTCCAATCCTTTAGACGTGTATTGTGACAACAATGGTGCTATTGCACAAGCCAAGGAACCTAGACAACACCAGAAGAACAAACATATACTCATGCGGTATCACCTTATTCGCCAGTTCGTGGATCAAGGTGATATCAAGTTATGCAAGGTACACACGGATGCAAACATTGTGGATCCGTTGACAAAGCCACTTCTATAGCCGAAGCATGAGGCGCACCTGAGAGCAATGGGCATCAGATGCCTAGACATGTGATGTCGGAAGATTGACTCTAGTGCAAGTGGGAGACTGTTGGGAATATGCCCTAGAGGCAATCATGTATGATGATATTCATGTGTATTCATAAGGTTATGGTCCATGTATGAACTGCTGATATGTATCATCGAATATGTGATTTGATTGTGGAACTACATATTCATGTTGTTCATACTAATTGTCCTTGGTCATTGAGGTTGTGTCGGACACACAACTTAGACCAATGTGAAAGTCGGTAGATGACTAGGTTCCACTTGTCATGGGCATGGAGATGCTATTCCGACTTACACGGATTCGGCTAAAGAGTTTAGCGAGTCGGACTGACCCATATTGAGATGCAACGAACAAGTCGTCATTTGCATGTCTCAATCAATGTAATCCTTAGAACTGAGGTTATTGCACAATCCGAGTTGAGGATCTCCGACTTAGGTTCTGTCAAACGTTGTTCCGTCACTAGGCAGTTATAAAGGTGGAGTTCGGGTCATCTGAGAATCAAGCTGCGTGATGTGAATAACCAAGACGGGATTTCGCCCCTCCATCTGGAGAGATATTCTCTGAGCCCTCTCGGAAGATATGATTCAGAAAGCATGGCCATGCTCGTCACGGTTAAGTGTTAACCGAGGAAGCCGACTAAGAGTTAGTTGGATGAATCACTTATCTCGGATCGAGAAAGAGAGTCGGACTATTTAAGGGATGACGATCATTCGCCTATAGTCCGACAAGGTATATCGTGAGGCAAAAGGGACTCATATGAAAGTCGCATTGGAAGGTATGTCGTCATGACTTATTGGTACTTGGGAGTTGGCACGTTCTGCTAGGAGCCGCTACCAATTGATCGATCACGAGTGAGACTCGGAATCGTGTCCGGGTTACCATGAGCCTGTCGGGTCACACACTTGAGAGCGGGAGCAAGTTTGGGTTAGACCCAAACAGGAAACCTATTTGGGTTGGACCCAAATAGAGACATGGACTTAGTCAGCAAGTGAGACTTGCAGTGGCTAATATAGGCCTTTTTAGTGAATGGGCCACAAGTGAGTGGAGCCCACTTTCACTCCCTATATAAGCTGGGGCACAGGTGCTTAGAGCACAAGGTTAGGTCACTCCATGTGTTGGAAACCCTAGCCCCAGTCTGTCCTGTCGCCGTCGTACCGGACCTTGCAGTCCATCGCCGGCGCTCCTGCTCGTACGTGTGGATGCCGGCGGAGGTGCTGTACGTTCAGCACTTCGACGATCGTGAAAAGTATGGATCGTGGATCGTGGAACCGGAACGGATCGCGAGGATTGCACTGCATCAAGTGACGTGCTTCATCAATTCCGCAAGTGTGCGTCTAGTGGTAATCCTCGTGGCCTTCTACCTGAGCTAGATCTTGGGATCACCGCGTAGGAAAAAAGTTTTGTTTATCTCTACGTGGCCCAACAGAAGAGAGTCGAGCTATTAAAGGGGTGGCAACTTCTCGCCTATAGCTTGACAAGGTATATCGTGAGGCAAAGGGACTTGGATGAAAGTCACATTGTGAAATGTTTGTCTACTGACTTTACAGCGCTTGGGAGTTGACACGTCTCGCTAGAGGCCGCTACCAGCTATCGACTTGGAGTGGTGACTCGTGTCGTGTCCATGTGTACGTGAACCTACATGGTCGCACACTTAAGGGAAAGGAGCCCATATGGATTCGTTCCATGTGGAGATTGGGGCACAGTCTAAATGGGCCTTAAATGGAGTGACAAGGGATAGTCTCTGACCTAGCCGTCACTTCCCCACTCCCATTTCGGGCTAGATAGGATCTAGCAGTTCTCTGCCTGGAGCTCCTCCCTGTACGTGTGGATACCGGTAGAGGCGTTGCACGTGCGGCGCTAAGGACAAAGGAGTTCGTGGGATCTTGACGTGTTGTACGTGGGATCGTTCGGCACGACATCAATTGTCGTGCTTCATCAATAATCCGCACCTGCGTGTCTAGTGGTAAATCTCGTGGCCTATCACCTGAGCTAGTTTTTGGGAGTACCGCGTAGGGGTGAAGTTTTTGTTTATCTTTGTGTGGACCAACAGGCGGCGCGTTGCTTTGGCCATGTTCTCTGCGTCCTCCGCGCCTCTCTCTGCGTCCATGGCCGGGGCCCGGTGGTTGTCCTAGACGGCCACCCCTCGATCTGATGCCGCCGGCCATCGCAAGCTACCGATTGTGGAGGCTAGGAAGGAGGCGAGTGTGGTGTGGTGTGGGAGAAGATGCCCGTGGGCGTCCAGTTAAAAAGGGCCGGCATCGGATGTCGGCGCAGAGGCCGAAGCGATGGCATTGAAAGGTCGAGGCAGGATGGCAGGCGTTGGGGGGCGGTGGCAGCAGCGCGGCCAGCCTTTGGAGCATCCTTCCATTGATTCCTGATGGGTCACAACTGTTGGGTCGCTGGCTAGCGGACCATCGGCCCCCGCGGAGAACACACGCTGTCCAGGCCGACGCAACAGTCACGCAAATTAGGTGCGCCGATGGATCGAGCCAGCCGTGTCGAATCGGATAGATCGTGCCACGCACTTGGAGACCGCGCATGCCACGCACGTTCGTGCGGACGCGTTTGAACGCATCCGGTCAAGTTGGGCCAGGCCGGTAGAGATGCCCTTAGAGGCAAGGTTTTCTAGTTGTTTGGGCACGTCCGCAGTCCTCCCCTCTAGCAGTTGCGAGCGGCGCCGTTGTGGTGAGGAACTAGGGAGAGAAGGACCATCGGCGGCTGTTGGGAGGCTACATATGGAGCGGGGGTGCCATAGGGGATGGGTGCATTTTTTAACCAAAAGATAGAACCCCAATGGCTGGAGTGGCGGAAGGGGGCGCCAGAGGGGATGGGTGCATTTTTTAACCAAAAGACAGAACCCAAATGGCTGGAGTGGCGGATAACCAAAAGACAGAACCCAAATGGCTGGAGTGGCGGATGGGTGAACCGGGGGATGGGTGCATTTTTTAACCAAAAGACAGAACCCAAATGGCTGGAGCGGCGGATGCGTGAACCGGAGCGGTATTTTTCAAAGTTTGAGAAGTGTAATGTCGGAATTGCATGAATTAAAGTGGCATTTATCTTGTTAAGCCTATGTTTATGTTTCTGGATGACTAATTACATGTTAATTGTATGCGTGTACTCCCTTTGTTTTAAAATATAAGATGTTTTAGCTTGGTGAAACGAGTGTATCTAGACTTCTTTTAGTGTGTAGGTTCATCTAGGTTTAAAGTGAACCTACACAGTAAAAAGGTCTAGGTACACTCCTTTCACGAACCTAAAACATCTTATATTTTGAAACGGAGGGAGTACATAATATGATTTTTTATTCGACTAAGTGTCAAGAACACTTGGATTAATTCCGGTGTTTAATTTCATCCCTATACTCCCTCCGTTTCAAGATATAAGATGTTTTAACTTTGTATAACCTACACACTAAAAAGAGTCTAGATACACTTTTTATACAAAATATAACGTCTTATATTATAAAACAGAGGGAGTACTAGTCAATGCCCCGCATATTGCACCACCCAACATACCAAATTATGAATTCACATGTTTATTTTTAAAATGGGGAACATAGTCTCAGTGTCTGCATCAATTTATGCACATAGCCTCGTCTAGTGCGTAGTTCCAAATATTCAGAGTTTACATCTCATGGGTCACAATGGATAAATCAACCGGCCAAATAACAAAAGCACTAGACGTTTATGAATCCCGAAGACGATTAGAAAGCCGTCAGCCACCCATGTCATAGATAGTGAGTGCAGCCTGTTAATCTTCTATAGCTAAATAGGAGTCCCATGTCACGTCACTTCCATCAGTTTCTGATTAGTTGTGTGCCACGTCAGTTTCCTGCCACGTCCGTTTAGTTTTAGGTTCTTTCCGTTTACTTCAGGGTGGTTGAACGAACACCTTCACATCGTCCATCCCATCTTATTGGTACAGCCCACAGGCCCATTGGAGCCCACTCCTCTATCTTCCTTATTATTCTCACGTGGAGACACTACTTTGTCTTCTCGAGCGATTCGTCAAGCGGCCGAACAAATCCGATCTAAATCTAATCTAATCTAATCTAATCTAATCTATACTACTTCAGTAGTATTAGGCTTATGGTCTTGATGGTGCGTCGTTTTTATTTGGACGAGTTTACCCCTATAGCCCGGACATATTACATACATTGCCACCGCTAAGTCAGAAAATTGGTTTGCACGCACGGAGGCCGCCCTCCTTATCCTCTTCTATTCTGCACCGTTCAGGCCTCCCGCCACATGTGGTCGCGACCTCAACCCTGGTGACCGCCAACACCGTCGTCAGCCCAGATGGTCCGCGAGTGCGGGCTGCTGTGCCGCTAAGACGAAGTTGAGGAACAAGTCCTCCACGGACAGGACGAGCCTCCAACGGCGTCCAACGGCCGTACTCAACTGACAATGTCTCGTTTGTCAGGTGAAGGAAGGAAATCCTGATGCACTATGGACAGCGGAATCGAGCCAGCCCGACCTTGGCGCCCGTGGCCTTGATGTCGGCCTGCACCTGCTCCCGGAACTCCCGGTAGCTAAACTTGCGGTAGCGGCCGGAAGGGTGGACGACGACGGCGAAGGCGAACTCCCGGTAGCAGAGCGACACCCGCTCCATCCCCTGCGACGACGGCGTCACCACCATGTGCTCCGCGCTCCGGTACGTGTCGATGCTCATCGCCCGGATCATGTCGCCCAGGTTCACCACTAGCGTGCCCTCCACCGGCTGCACCGCGCGCCACCCTGCCGATCCATCTCGCAGTACCTCAGTACTTGTAGGCCGCCCACGAGGTCCTGGTTGAGGATGGACAGCACGGAGCTGTCCGTGTGCGGCTCCATCCCCATGCACTGCACGGCCGCGGTGGGGTCTTGCGCCGGGTAGCGGTACGTGCGGAAGGTGCCGCTACGCTCCTCAAGGTAGGCCGTCCTCTGCTCCGCGTCGAGATAGAGCTCCTTGCCGACGGCCAGCGCGTCGAACAGCTTCCGGGCAATGCGCGCCATGTGCGGCACGTACTCCGCAGTCACCACCTCCCCAAACGCCGTGTAGGCGCCGGCGTCGTGGCCTTCAGCAGGAGAAGAAAGTGCAGCGTCTACGTGCTGCCCTCGACCCAGTTGAGCTCCTTGACACGGAGCCACAGCGCCGGCGTGCCCCAGAATTAGCCGGGCAGCCGGGACTTGCTCGCCGACTCGAGTTCCAGGAGGCCGCGCGTCAGGCAGAACAGGCGGGCGGTAAGGTCGCAGGGGACGCCGTGGTTGACAAGCCAGAACACACCGGGGTCCCGGAACGCCGCCACCAGCTGCTCTGCGAGCTCCTCATGCTCGAGGACCAGCGTAGGCACCTCGAGCTCCTCCAGTTTGCAATCACCAGCTCCGCCACCGGTTGCTGACAGCTGCGCCATGGATCGACCAGGATGGATCCTCAAGTGGCAGTCCAGTTGACTAGATAGATCTGTGTGGGGACTGGGGAAGAAGCAGGGCAAAGCAGGGGAGAACTCCAGAGCAGAGCAGAGCATGAAGTTTTACCTCGGCATTTTTCACTCGAGAATGGCAACGTGCCTTTGTTTGGTCGAGCCATCATTATTTGCAGTACATGGCAACGTGTTTTTATTATCTAAAGCAGTTTGAATTACTCCGTACTAATTTGGTATCGATATGGGGTGGGTTAGAAAATATATTTTAGAGCTTTGGCTACATTTAGCCATTTTTTCAGAAAATTGTAAATACAGAAATATTTGAAGGTCTGAACATTTCCAACATTTGTTTGCATGATAGTAAAATATATGGTTGACTACGTCTAGGATTTTTTCAAAACCTTTTAAAATTTTAGTTGCCACTTTTGAATTTTTAGAAAACACAAAACCTCGTTATAGCCCGATCACACAAACGTTTCACTCGTGGCTAGATGTTACGACTTTCCCGTGCTTTTTTAATCATTTCTAATAAAGGATTTTCACGGCTACTACAAAACTTCCCCCTCTCGCGTCTCTCGCCTTCCCAACCCTTCCCAATCCGGCCACCCGCCCCCTCCTCCACCCCTCCTTCGCCATCGCCGACTAGGGTCATCGGGCAAAGCACGAGCGGTGTCGGTGGCGGCTGACTACCCTTCCCCATGGCCCGGTGAGAGGGTCGGGGCTCGGTCTCACTCCGGCGACAATGCTCCTCCAGAGGTGATGGTCCTGCGTGTGGTGGCGGGGTGTGAAGCCAATAATAGTTGATTGTATTGCTAGATTGATATTGTGTGTTGTGTGATAGCATTTTAAGCCATTGAGTTGTTTGTATAGTACTAGAAAGTTGGGTACTAAAAATCTTTACTATTATTATGGTCTTGATGGTCTGGTAGGTCGTCTTCTTTTAGGCTGATTTTGCCCCTATAAGCTCCAGTGTTTTACACCATATGCCACCGCCAAGTCAAATCTCGGGCTCTCTCCTTACTGATAGGTCTTAGGCCCCCGTGTCCAGTTCCCCTTCATCCCGACGTGTTCGCTCGATCCCGAGCCCCAGTCCCTTCCCAGATGCAACATCTAGGATCCTTGTCACCCCTCCTCCATGCGGACTTCTTCATTCCACGGTTGCCTCAAAGCCCAGCGCCCTGCGTCGCTCCGTACTGGTCGGCGAGCCGCTGCCCCTGCTACTCCCTCCTTCCTGCTCTGTCTCAACTCGATGACAGCCTCCTGGAGGCCCAGGTCCTCTGCCACAACCTCACGTGCAACGCCCAGGCCCGAGGCGTCGCCTCCTTGCACCGCCACCACACAAAGTCCGTGGACGCATGTCTTTGGATGTCGTTCGCTGCCAAGATCTTCCGAAGACCCATCGCATTGCCACTCGAAGACCATCGTATCAAACCCAACCTTGACTCCGCCCCCTAGAACGAGGCTGACAAGGCGAGAAGGAAATCCTTGCAGACGTCCCGTGCCTCAGCTGAATGGGCTAGAAATAATATGGCCCACAACCAACATGAAAAATGATAGATGGCTAAAATATATGTTTGTATGTACGTTCGAATACTTAGTTAAAAAAGGATGTATACGTAGGAATACATAGTTGTCAAGAAAAAATAAAAGTTATAATGTACAAATAGATGTCGTATCTAGAAAACACAAGGAGAGGACTAGAAGCGATTATGACTCAATTTCATCATGAACAATTATGTGTCGCCACATCAAAAAAATACTACGGTCTAATACTATGGTCTCTGCCACATAATCCCGCGCCTGGTCTTCACTGGAGCTTCTCGCCAATAGAGTCGAGAGGAGGTTCGACGGAGGATTGCTAGGGAGCGAGGGTGGAGGAAGGGAGAAGATTGGCGAGACGCTGAGATTTAGGAGGCGGTAAGAGGACGCCCCGTATTAACATGAGCCTACTTCCCATCCTAGAGTTCTAGGAGTACAAGAATGGCAAACATCATGGAGGACAGAGCCATCTAGAGAAATGGTGACGTTATAAGGTTGATGGAGGAGATGGATTTGTCTGTCATCAACACTTCTGTATATTTATCCCGTCGAGAAAAAATATTTTAATAATAGAATGTTATTATCACCCGAATCGTATTTAAAAGAAATTAGCCCGTAGTAACGCACTGGTATTGTGCTAGTCTAATCTAAATCTAAATAATATAAATGACGAATTGCTTCTTCCGGTCTAACTTTTTTTTGACCTTTTTGCCCTCCCACCGAATTGCATAATACAGCTGATGCCACCGGGTAATTTTCCGTCCTTGATCAGCTTGTCGACTCACGAGATTGATTGGCCGCGGACACCAGCGGACAGAAAGGCGGCGGACTGGCTCAATCTCGATATAGTAGATAAATCCCCTGGAGGTCGTCATCCTTCGCGGCGGCCGTCTCCCTGGCCGCGCTCGAGCTCGTGCCAGCCGTTGCCTGCGAGGTCTTCTTCTAGGAGAAGTTCGACAGTGAGCCTTCAGAAATGAACCTTTGCCGGATTTCGTTTTGTTTTGTTCTGTTTTGTGTATGCTGATGAGTACATTCCTCTGTTTCTGCAAGACCTCGGAGGACTACAGGTTCTACGCCATCTCGGCGCAGTACCCGGAGTTCAGCAACAAGGACAAGACCCTGGTGCTGTAGTTCTCCGTCAAGCACGAGCAGAACCTTGACTGCGGCGACGGCTACGTCAAGCTGCTCGACGGCGATGTCGACCAAAATAAGTTCGGCGGCGAGACTCCCTATAGGTCCATCCTCGTCATCATTATCTGTTTGTGTATAACCCATCTTCGACCGGTCATCTGGTTTATCATTTATGCCTTGCCAGCCTTGGAACTGCCATGTTCGGGCCGGACATCTGCGGTACACCACCAATAAGGTGCATGCCATCCTCACCAAGTACGGCAAGAACAACCTGATAAGAAGGAGATGCCCTGCGAGATAGACCAGCTGGCGCATGTGTACACACTGATCATCCGGCCTGGCGGCCATGGGCCACGTACATCGTCCTCATCCACAATGTCGACAAGCAATCCGATAGTGTCTACGATGACCGAGACATTCTCCCCGCGAAGAAGAAGAGGGATCCTGACGTCAAGAAGATGAGGTCCAGACTTCAGAGATTGTTGTATTCTGAATAGCCATGGTTGTTGTGTTTTTGTGACAGAGGTGATAATTTAATTTGTGCTGATGGTTGCAGCTAGAGGACTGGGAAGACAATAAATACGTTTCTGATCCCGAGGACAAGAAGCCAGAGGTAGCTTTCCCTTTGCTTCTACACAATTCATGTGATGACGATGTTGTAGTATGAGATTGATTTCTATACATTGGGCCGAGCCAAAGTGGACACCATATTCTGCAGTAAGCTCTCTGACTGAAAAAGTTCCAAATCCAAAAACTGTCATTATTGCTCTAACAACACAGTACAAGCTCAGACATTACATTATGAACTGCTTGCCTTCAAGCTTTTTTCACAGGTGATTTCTTGTCTAACTCGTCCTGTCCTTTGCAGGGTTATGATGACATTCCCAGGGAACTTACTGATCCTGATGCAACCAAGGTGTGCCTATTTCTCCATTCTCATAACAGTTTAACTTTGAGATCTTCCGGTTAGTGGAGCGGAACTAGCTTTTCCCCTAACCGCTCGCTCCGTCCCTGGTTACCTCAGAAGGAAACATAGTCCCCGCGCCAAGATCGGAGGTTAGGGACAAGTCGCCTCGATCTTCCCATGGTCATGCGATCAGTTCTTGGCAGCAGCAGCCGACATCATTTGTTGTTGTTACCCTGCCTCCAATTAATTCACTGGTGCAAGGTGCAACGTAGGAGATTGGTCGATGTCCCCTCTTGCCTGTTAGGTAATTGATTTGATTTGGTCCGTGATTCATGCAATGATTTTTTCTCAGCACATGCATATCGAGACAAATGGAGACTCCATGGCTCGGCAACCCTCTAGCCTCTAGATATACTACTATAAATGGCTACCGACAGAAATACACACAGGTCGATGCAGTTCATCACTACTTTATCACCGCATCAGAGCACGAGGTTGCCCATCGTTTTCCTCGGGTGACTTCTGTTTGTTATGTTGCAGAACATATTTAAACAGATTGGCGATGCTTGATTGAGTCTCTATTCAATTGTAAAGGAAGATGACCTAATATGTTGTATTCATGTATACATATTAATTCATCTACTTTCTTCACTTTTTGTTCGAATCAAGAAGATGGCTGACGTGGTGGACTGTACCCCGGCTTGGCGACGAGCAGCCGACATTAGCGTGCAGAGGAGACTGAAGAGCGGGCGGATGGCTTGAAGAAGTCCAGGTCGCTGTTTGTTGATTCATGTGCATCAAAATTCATATCACTGACTGGTAGGATGGTTGTTAATTTATGCTGCTCCGAATGATTGATGATTATTATCATTTTGATTTCAGAAAATATTTTATACTGATATTAAATCATATTATCAGAGCATTACTTAATAAATTACTACTACTAATTATTAAACAATTATTATTGTATTAGAACATAAATTATTAGAGCAAAATCTTATCATACCTTATTAAACATTATAACCGCGATAGAACATAAATTATCATAGCAGAATCTTGCTAGGAACTTATTTGATTCTTTTTAAGATTATTATTATTGCAGGTAATTAATTATCTATGCACCTCCTTCACCTTTTGCACCGTCCACTCAGATTGCCCAATATATGCACGCACATAATCCCACATCGTAATTATTTTATGTGAGAATTCAATTTTAAGGTGAGTGGTGATTTGTGAATGTGACGATAACTCTTTGATAGTAATTGGTAGATTGGATTTTTTAAAATTCTAAAATAGTAGATTAACTAAGAGATGTATAAAAAATGAATTAAAAAAGAAAATTAGAAAAAAGTCAAAAAATATTTTTCTTTGTCCCGGTGCAACGCACGCGTATGTTTCCTAGTCTGATTAAAAAAAACCTTCATCGACTATAATCAATGCCTATTTGCGTTTACTCTTCCCAGTCAAGCTGTGACGGCGCACTAACTTCTTCTACCCACGATCTCCATGAGAATCGGTAACCGATGGAGGAATCTGACGAGTTTGCGCCGAATTTCGCCCTTTAAAATCTTACCTCCACCCTCGCCCGCTCCGCTCTCATGCCGTCGCTGATCCCGTACAGGTGGGCTTCTTCCACAACACTGATGCCGTCGCTGTCCTTGGTGATCAACACCCTCCGATTTCTCCATGCTTCCTGTATAATATTAATTGATTTATATGTCCAACCTCATCAACGTCGAAGCTTCCGACTCGCGTGGGACAATGCCATCTCTCTCTATATCTCTCACAAATCGCAGGAGCCTGCCACCTCAATCTCTTCATAACGCATGGGTTTCTCGATGATGTTGGTACCACTATATATTCTAGGTTTCCATTCTCATCTCATCTGGTAATCTTTGTTTTCCGAGGAGGTAATCTTTGTTTTATTATAGATTCAGACGGGAAGTCTTGAAATGTATGATCTGTTTCTTTTTGTTGCAAGTCTTCTTGCACTTCCTTTGGATTTTCACGTGCCAATTTGTGATACAAGATGTATATGTCGATCTATCTATTGATTACCTTTATCTGATTAAGCAGGTAACCGGGCTGAAAACTACTATAATGCCTCAGTAGCATACTTCTTGGTGGCGTGTGCGTCAATTTAGTATTTTCCGTGTCTGATCAAAGGAGGAATCAATTATTGGTACGTCCCATTCAGTTGCTTTACGCATGATTTAGAACTAAGTACTATATTTGATTCAGACTAAAACAACTTTCTTTTTCAACTACGCAGGTTAGTAAAGTAAAGACATATACAAAATCGGTCTAGATGTCGACATTACAACTTTGTTTTAACCTTGGACAGTTAGCTTCATGTACTCCAGCACAGCTTTGGGCAACCGAAACTGAAGTGTAATCTATGCATGCAGGTATGTGAAAATTAGATATGACTATTTTAATTGAAGTGACCCTCACAAATCGGATCTCTGGATTTTGTTGCCTACTTTGTCTCCTGCTTATTACATATGGCAATTTTTTAATCTAAAATAAACTAACTACATATTTAGGTAGTGATACGCCTTCTTTTGCATGTCAAATCGCAGTTCTAAAACGTTAGTTGTTTTATTCACAAATTGCAATTATTTATTTTCTGTTTCTCATATTTTCTTATGTCTAAGGGAAAATGAAGATGTTCAATTATATTATTTGTATGAGATTCCCTATTTGTATTTCATACTTCATCATACATCATCACAAAAAGTTCAGCTTCAGGATGAAGCAATCCTTCTATTTTCTAAGGGATTGTTATTCTTTTTCAATCATGCGTCAGTATAGCACATGATATATATACACCAGGAGCAAGGCTGAAATGGAAAACGGAAGAAATTAACCAGACAATTGGAGGACCATATATGTCAACTTCGTTCTATGGTTGTAATAGGGTCGATTGCTAACATTGTAGTACTCGCTTTTTTACCTATGACCACTACTCTGGAGTAACAAGGTTTGTTTTTCAGTGTATACTCGCTTTCTCCCTATGTACTTAACTCAAGAGTATACATAACATATTAAACAATCGTGTTACCCTTGAAAAAGAAGGTGACAATGGTGTCTCCTTTTATTGTTTCAAGTAATATCCATATACAGTTCTATATATGTTATTTCTCACAGCAATCACAACTAACTATTTTGTTAATCCTCCGAAGAGTCTGATATTTTTCTATGAAACAACCATTAGTAACATGATTTTTCGCAGCAACGCGCGGGGTACCATCTAGTTGAGTAAACGATCTTGTCCCTCTTGGGGGATCGGTTCCATGTTAAATACCGTGAGTGGAAAAGCCCCACCAGTGGCTTACATATGGAAGGGATTATAATTTAGGCAAGAGATAAAAGGGGAAGCAGAGAATCATGTATGACCGTTAAGGATCAATACCACATGGTAACTACCCGGTGCGGGTTGTATCCAGGTCATACACGTAGTGTACAAGATATTATCTAACACCCCCCCCCCCCCCCAATTTAAGCCTTGGAAGATGTCGAGAGGTTTAGATTACGCCTAAATTCTGTGAACTCCTTATGCGGCGAGGCTTTTGTGAAGCCATCAGCTATTTGGTCCTTACTTGAGATGAAGCGAATATCAAGAGACTTGCTTGCAACCCTTTCTTGGACAAAGTCAAAATAAATCTCAATATGTTTGGTGCGTGCATGAAAAATCGAATTTGCATACAATTAGGTGGCACAAAGATTATCACACCATACACATGGCTTGTCTTTGAGAGAGATCCGAAGTTCTTTGAGCAGTGCTGCAACCAAAATTATTTCACATGTGGCATTAGCAAGTGATTTATATTCAGTTTCAGTGCTAGAGTGGGAGACAATTGCTTGTTTACGAGAACTCCATGAAATTAAATTAGGGCAATAGAAAATGGCAAAACTGCCAGTAGAGCGCCTATCATCAAGGCATCAAGCCCAGTCGACATCTGAAAAACCACTAAGAAGAGTGGAGTGTGACTTTTGTAAAGTGAGTCCAGTATGAATTGTACCTTTGACATATCGTAATATCTAGTGTGATATAGTGGAAGCATGGAGAAATTGACAAATTTTATTGACAGAGAAAGATAAATCAGGACGAGTCAGTGATACTGTAGACCACCCACAATGCTTCTGTAACAAAGTACCATCCTCGGTGCCAAGAGGAGTGCCATCAAGTAAGGACAACTCAAAACTTGAGAGAGGTGTAGGACAAGGTGTGTAATATGTCATGCCAACTCGTGCAAGTAACTCATTTGCATATTTTTCTTGATTCAAGAGCAGCCCATCTGGTATTTTCTGGACTTCAATTCCTAAGAAAAAATTGAGATCACCAAGATCCTTGAGAGAAAGTCACCAGTCAAGTCATGTAGTAAGTTAGAAATAGAATTATCAGAGGATCTAGTCACGATGATGTCATCAACATAAATTAGAACAAATATAGTAATCAAACTTGTGGTAAAGAAAGAGAGGTGTATCCGCCTTGGATGGATGAAAACCAAGAGTAGTGAGTTTGGAGTACCATGCTCGGGGAGCTTGTTTCAGACCATAGAGAGCTTTATCCAACTTACAAATGTGATGTGGAGCATGCCGATCCTCAAACCCGGGTGGTTTTTTAACTGACGAAGACTCCATCATTTGGAGACTAAGATAGCTAAGACCAGGCAAATAGTTGCTCCTTTTACCACATGACTAAAAGTGTCTTCATAATCAATGTCATACCTCTATTTGAAACCCTTTGCTACAAGACGAGCTTTGTATCTATCAATTTTTCAATCTGCATTTCTCTTGATGTGTTAAACCCACTTGCAATCAATCAGATTTGTGTTGGTGCTGGGAGGTATGAGGTGCCATGTGTTGTTTTGCATCAATGCATCATATTCTTCTTGCATAGCACTATACCATTTTTTTCATTTGTCAAGGCATCTGAAAGATTATGCGGTTCGCCTGTAGATGTTAGCAAGACCTAACGAACTGTACCATCTTTGTAAATTTTTGGATTAGTAGTACCATTTTGTAGCCTTGTACGAGGTTCTGGTGTAGGTGGGGGGTAGGATCCTCATTCACAAAAGATCCAGAACTACCAAACAGGGAATCAGGAGGATCTAGCTCAATAGATCCTATGGGCAGAGGTGTGGCCGATGATGATGCAGAGTTTGATGTAGAAGACCCCGTGGATCCCGCGGAGGACGCATCATTTAATGCAATGGAGACCAGGTCGGGCGACATGGTCAGTGCCGATCCACCCGTTGGTATTGAAGGCATGGGCCTGAGCGTGTCAGACGCGGAGCATGAGGTAGGCGGGGTGGAGACGGCGTCCATTATGCGCACGGGAGATACGTTGGGAGCAGTTGATGCAGGGTGGGCTAGCGCGCGATTCAAGGGTACGAACTGCGCCGTATCCATGCCAGGATCCATGTGGTCGGACTACGCAAGATCCTCTCCAAGATCAGCATGGTTGTTATTGTTGTCGGCAGGAGAGGAATTTTTCCCTTGTGACTGCATTTATGTACCGTTTTGGCTAATTTATTCACCACTGGATTGCTGAGTCGTGGTAGTAGTGTCCGGAGTGTGCTACGGTACCTGAGTATGACTAGTGGCAGGTACAAAATACATGTGATCATGATTAGGCATACCCTATATAGTGGATGATGGAAGAGATCTTTTTTGAGGAAAAAGGAGGAGTTCTTGACTAAGGAGAGATCCATCATTTTTGTGGAGAGAGGAAAAAGGAAAAATGTTTTCATCGAAGACGACATCACGTGAAATATAGGTTCTCCCTATTGACACATCGATACATTTGATGCCTTTGTGTAGAGGACTATAGCCGAGAAAAACACGAGTGGAGCGAAAGGAGAGTTTACGTTTGTTGTAGGGACAAAGGGTAGGCCAACATGCACAACCAAAAATGCAAAGGGAGGCATAGTTTGGCTTGATATTGAGGAGTTTTTCGGTTGGTGTGTCAAAATGTATGGTTTTGCTAGGGATCATGTTGATCAGAAATGTGGCTGTTAAAAAGGCTTCATCCCAAAATTTAAGAGGCATGGAAGCATTTGCAAGTAAAGCGAGGCCAACTTCAACTATGTGACGATGTTTTCTCTCGGTGGAGTCATTTTGTTGATGAGCATGTGGGAAAGAGACATGATGAGTGATGCCAATCTTTTGGAAAAATGGATTCAGTTTCTCATATTCACCTCCCCAATCGGTTTGCATGGTGATGATTTTGCGGTCAAATTTATGCTCTAGAAATTGTTGAAAATTGAGAATGACTTGATAAACATCAGACCTTTTCTTAAGAAGACAGATCCATTTAAATTTGCTACATTCATCAATAAATCTCACATAATACGAGGGTTTAGCAACATAGGTAGGTGCAGGATCCCAAACATGAGAATTTTTTTGTTCCAAAGGTACACTAGAAACAATAGTGAAAATAGGATAAGGTAATTGATGACTTTTTGCTTGTTGATAAGGATCACACAGATACGGGTTTATTTCATGCAAGCGAGCAAGATTATTTTTTCGAAGAATTTGTTGAACAATGAATGAAGATGGATGCCCTAGACGACGATGCCATGTAGATGATGAAGGCTTGAGTGTGATGTAGGCATGCTTGGTAGAATCCATGGGTGTAGGCACGAGAGGCCATAAACTACTGATACATCCATTTGCATCACTATTCTATGTCTTAATTCACTATTATTCATTGATATATTTCGTATTGAGAGGTGATACTTATGTTATTTCATCTATTTTTGCATGGTTGATGACTTTTGGAGCATGGACCGCTGCAGTCAGGATTCTGATGGAAAATGTGCTGTTTGGAGGTGAAATTCGCAAAGATCAGAAAATTTGGAAAAATATATGGAAAATCCTATTTTTTCAGAAGACTAAGGATGCCAGAAGACGAAGTGAAGATGGGTCACAGGGGGCCCACACCACCCCCTGGCGCGGCAGCCCTAGGCCACGCCAGGAGGTGGTGTGGCCACCCTGGCCCACTCCAGCCTATCCCCTCTAGCGTATATCATCCTCTCGAAACCCTAAGACTCGGGGAGCAACCACAGAAAGATTCCGCCACATCTGCGGGGCAGAAAACACCGAGAGAGAAAGATCTCTCTGGCAGACAGATTTCTACCGGGGGAATTCCTTCCCGGAGAGGGAAGATCCTCGCCATCAACACCACCATCAAGCTGGACTTCATCGGGATCATCATCATCATCATCGCCACCATCATCACCCTCAGCACCCTCATCACCATCTCCATATTGCTGTAACAATTGAGTTAAATCTTGCATTAGTTCATAGGGGAAACTTTCCCGGTGTTGATTACTCTTTGTATTTGATGCTATTGAGTGAACCGTTGAATTATTGTTTATATTCAGATTGTTATACATCATTTTTCCATCTCTGATCATGATCCATATGATGTCTTGTGAGTAGTTAGTTTTGTTCTTGAGGACATGGGAGAAGTCTTGTTGTTAGTAGTGGAGTTATGTTGAGAAAGATTCAATAGATTGTTATTTAAGTTGTGGTGTACTTCTTCTAGTGGTGTCATGTGAACGTCGACTACATGACACTTCACCTATATGGGCCTAGGGGAATGCATTGTGTATTTGGCTACTAATCGTAGGGGTTGCCGGAGTGACAGAAACCTGAACCCCCGTTAGGAAACCATTGCACAAGGGACGTAAGGGTCTTAGAGTTTAAAGCTATGGTTATGTTTCTACCTTAATTACTTTCTTGTACTTATGGATTTTTGCAAGGGGTATAATCACAAGTATGTATTATTCTTGGATGGGGCGGTACATTACCACAGGTTCACCCATACAACACTTAGCAAGCTAGAGAAGATTAATCAACTATATGAAATGAAAGCACTTGACAGTCTTCCCATGTGTCCTGGAGAACGTTTGGTCATCTTAAGTAATACACCCGGCTTGTCCTTTACTGCATAAAGGATTGGACCACTTGCTGCACTTATTCCAACTGTCTTTTATTTACTCGTACTTTTTTTACTTGATTTATCAAAACCCCCTAAAAATCTGTTTCCTAAGTATTTGCAGAGAATCCTGATCCATACCACTAGCCAACACCTTCTGCTCCTCGTTGGGTTCGACACTCTTACTTATCGAAAATACTACGATACACCCCCTATACTTGTGGGTCATCAAGACTATTTTCTGGCGCCGTTACCGGGGAGTGAAGCGCTATTGGAGAGTGGAACTTGTAAAGGAAACTTCTACTGTGAGTATTGTTTACTTCTGCTAGTTGCTTTATTTTCGTTATGGATAATTCGCTAAGTTTCTTATTTGGTAATACTACTACCACTGCTAAGGTAGTAGATAAGCCACCACCTGCTGAGAATGATGTTTTTGAAATACCGACAAGAATTATTGATCGTGTTATAGATAACTACTATGTTGGGGATGGAACTGTCCATCCCGGTGATCATTTGCTCTTTATACACGAATTATGCGGGTTGTTCAAGTGTGCAGGTATTACTACAGATCAAGTTAAGAAGAAGTTATTCTCATTGTCACTAAAAGGAAGAGCCGAGGAATGGTATAAGCTGCTGAAGAATGGTCAAGCTCTGAAATGGGAGGAAATAGTACCTCTCTTTTATTCAAAGTTTTATCCTCCTAGTAAGATTCATAAAGATCGGAATCAAATATACAACTTTTGGCCTCTTGATGGAGAGAGTACAGCTCAAGCTTGGGGGAGATTGAAGTTACTAATGCTCAAGTGTCCCATTCATGAGCTCCCAAACAATATTATAATCAATAATTTTTATGCAAGGCTCCCTCTACATGATAAGGATTTATTGGATGCTTCTTGTGCTGGATCATTCACTCGTACGGAAGAAGAAGCTAAATGGGATCTTATGGACCGTATTCAAGATAATCCTGAAGCTTGGAAGAATGAAAAAGGTAGAAAGTCAGGTATAAATTATGATTATGAATGCTTTGAATCTTTTATGAGAACTGATGACTTTCAAAATATTAAAAATGCTTATGGTCTAGATTCTCAAGCTATTGCTTCTTATTTTAAGGCTTTTGCTTCTTACATTGAAGTGCCTAAGAAGAAGTGGAATAAATATCATGAACCTTATAAAGATATTGCTAAGAGTGTTCCTGCAAGAAATACTAAAGTTTATACTGCTAATCATATTTTACCTAAACCTTATATTGAGAAAATGCCTTTTCTAGTTAAGGTAAAGGAACATTCTATGATATCTAGTATGGTTAATGAAAGTACAAATAAAGCTGTTGAACCTGATAAACAAATGGTTGATGAACCTATAATAGCAAGTGTGAAAGACTTTGTCACTAAGTATGAAAACGAGGGACAAACTATCCTTTGTAAGGATACCTCTAATATGGTTTCGCAAAGTAGTGTTATGAGAGCTAGAATTCCTGTGTTTTCTGTTAGAATGAGCGATCATTGCTATGATGGTTCTTGTGATAGTTATATTGTTAAGTTTATGCATGATACTAGAAGTTACTATGAGAGAGGGAAAAGTGTTCTTATGCATCTCAATAATATCAAGTTTCCTCGTTTTATGCTGAAAGTTTTTATGTTGCACTTCTTTTGCCTTCCTATGCAAGTAGCCTCTAGTTTCAACAACTTGTTTGTTTACAAAATTCCTTTGCATAGGAAGTGGGTTAGACTTAAATGTGTGTGTGTTTTTGCTTCTTAATTCTCTCTTTCACCTCAATTCATATCCCTATGAGAGCTTCTTCAAAATTATCATGCCCATCTTAATGGCTATAAAGAAAGAGCTTTATGGGACACAACACAATTTATTCTTGCTTTCAGTTTGTTTTTTATTTGAGTCTTGGAAGTTATTACTTCGGTAATAACCGCTCCTTATCCGTTTCGTTTGGTTTTTGTGTCAAGATCAACCTCTAATGAGAGAGAAGTAACATTTGGGGAAGTTGCTGTCCCGAAACAGATTTTTGTGCTTCACCGTAAAAAATCGTGAGAGATCTCTGTATGTCGGTTTGAGCTGTCATTTTTTGTGCTTCTGCCCCAGCTTGTTATTTAACTTTCGTTAGTTTTGCACTTTTTAAATTGAGCAACATAAGATTTTCTAAAAAATTGATATTTACCTGCTAGTCTGTTTTGACAGATTTAGCCACTCTTGCATTTGCTTCTTTATTCGATTTCCTTTTTGATTTCTTTTTGGGTTTTCAGAAGGAGTTGCTACAGTAGCTTATGTTTTTATGGTTTTCAGTTGAACTCAAAAGGTTTTATCACTTAATTTACTAATGTTGCTAATGAGAAATGTGTGGAGTTTTGTGTGAAAGAAATTTCCAGGAAGTGGAGATAATGGTGTAATAAGGAAGAGAAGGGTTTTATGACTCAAGTAATAAGTGTACGAAGATGAAGACACTGATGATTATTCAAGTGGTGACTCCGGAAGAATCCACTAAATACCAAATTCAGAGACCTGCAGAGTCCGTGTTCAAATATGTAACAGTTCTGGTAAGAAAAGTTCCGCGGAAATACAATCCAACTATATTTTTGCAGTTTTCAGTCAATAAGGAAAGCTACGAAGCGAAAAAGGAACGGAAACGGAGCCAGGGTGTCTCACACCACCCTGTGGCACGGGCCCTCCCCTGGCCGTGCCACCAGGTGGTGAGTCCACCCCGGACTCCGCCTCCGACTTGTTTTCTCCCAGTACCTTCCTTTTGATATGAAACTTCGTAATATATACCCCCCCGGATCTTCCGAGGTTCGTATATTGTGTTTTCGTCGTGTTTTTTTTTCGATCTGTTTCTGCCAGGACATACTCGTTGAAAGCTTAGAAGCACCATGGTGTCCGCCAAGGATAAAGAGAAGGAACCTATGGAGGAAGACCTCCAGGACCCCGGGAAGGAGAAGGAGATCAAGAGTGAAGGTGAAGAGGAGCAAGGCCAACATCCACACACTGGCACTACCGTTGCAAGCATTGGAGTGGTGGAAAACCCAGCCATTGGAGGGAAGCCTCCTCATTACCGTTCAGATCCCTGGTCACTTCCTCCACGCACCAGGAATCCTTTCCATACCCTTATCCATGAGCATCAGTACCATAATATGCCTAAGGGGAAATTACCCTCCAATTGGGATTTTCCTCGTTCTAGCCATGCAGGGAAAGAAGACTTCAAGGAGGAAGAGTAGGGAAAGAATAGCAAGAGCTGTAATTCTCAACCCGACATGATCATGAGCCGCATTGAGCAAACCTCACAGCTTATTCGTAATCTCACGTTCGAGATTGAGGACTTGGGGAAACTTATCTGAGAGCTCATTGAGAGAATACCACCACCACCGAAGGAGTAATTCGTCATCAGGTTTGGCATCCCCTTGGTTTGTTCCAAGCTTGGGGGAGTGCCGCGGTATCACATCACTATCTTGTATCTTTTTACCTTTTTAGTAGAGTCATATCATGAATAGAGGAGTTATTATGTAGTATGGTTTGCATTATGGAAGTGTCCCCTCTCTCGTTAGATATGTATCCCTTGGTGTGAGTTGCCGTTATGGAATATTAATGAGAAGTTCTATCATTCACTCTTTTGCATAGCTTATACTAGTTTTCAATTCGTGGTTATATGATTGATCTTGTTGTTAGTATTGGTAGCACTTTGGGATCATTGAGTTAATCTAGTTGGTTTTGGCAAACCTGGCTTGGTCATTCGCAACACCTATTTTCGAGAGTTGAATGAAAAAGATAGAAGTACTCTAGAGAAAAATAATTTCATCTTCTTTATTTCTTGTTGCTCATAAGTCTAGTATTCTCTAGTTAAGATCTTTTGTGCTTCTGAGGAAGATTGCATGTTTGTCTTTATCGCTTGTATGTTTGTTTGTTTCCTTCAACTCTTATACTTGCTACCTAGCCTTGCTAGCCAAAAACCTGTACTGAGAGAGAATTCTTCTCGTGCATCCACCTCCTTTAAACCAAAACCTTTGCCATTCGTGTCCACCATACCTACCTAGTAGCATTATTGCTATTCCAAGTAAATTCCTGTTTTATCTATCTCCCAAATTAAACTTGTTATGTGAAAATTAGTGATTAAAGCTCTCACGAACTTGATGGCAAACTTTACTTTCTTGCATTTAATAAACTTGAACCATCGGGTCCTTTTTTGTTGCGTATATGCTTGTGCTTTATGAGTTGAAGTTAGCAGAACCATGTATCATGGGGACCGCTTTCAACACTTCATTGGTACTTGTACCTAGTTGATATCATGTTCTTTTGCTTATGGATCCCGACGGTGTGAAATAAAAGTGGAACTTGTAAGATCATGGAGATTATATGTGTGTTAGAGAAACGCCTAGGCCGCTAGCCTAAGCCATGCCTAATCATGGTGGAAACTTGCAGCATAACTATAGTGTGCATTCTATGAAGCATCCTCAATAAAAACCTATGCAAATAGCAAATAAAAAGATCACTAAGATGCTCACTGTCTGCTTGCCTTGTCATTTTGATTATGGGAAAGCTCATGTGTCATGTGCAAGGGGTACCCCGTTGGCGGTTCTTAATGATACACATGTATTTACAATGACAAGAGCTTGCTCGTGACTAAAGTTGAGTAGCATGAGATTCGGTACTCATAAGTAAGGGGCATGGGACTCCAATTTATAACTTGTCAAGCATATCCTCTTAGTTGTGTCACTTTAACCTTAATCACCAAAAGATGCCTATGATAGGGGCAATGAGAGCTGAAAGCTAGTAAGTATCATAATTTTTGGGAGCTCTTTATGAGACTTGCAATCCCTGCTTCCCTCTACGAAGGGCCCTTTCTTTTACTTCTTAGTTGAGTCAGTAAACCTATTCCCTTCTACCTCATCAAGTATTTTGAGTTGTTGTGTTTCATTCATTCATATGATGATTTATTCACTCATGTTTCTTATGTTCCTTGCTTTGCACATTGCTCTTATCTTGATGTTTACTACTATGAAAGCTATCATTGAAAACCATCTATTTGTGAACTCCAGCAAATTATCAACTATTCTTCGACCAAGAGCTAAGTTTGCCATTACCAACTGTGATTCACTTTATGTATCATTATTGTGTTTCCTTTACTTATTGCAAGTTGAGTTATATAATAGTGAGTTGTCTTCTATTATGATCTATGTATTTGATGATTGTGATGCTTCTTGTCCGTATTCTTTTATCGACTCTTCACTCCATAAACCTGAGGTCATGTTTATTGAGCTCAGTTTCGCTTGGGGACAAGCGAAGTCTAAGCTTGGGGGGAGTTGATACGTCCATTCTGCATCACTATTCTATGTCTTAATTCACTATTATTCATTGATATATTTCATATTGAGAGGTGATACTTATGTTATTTCATGTGTTTTTGCATGGTTGATGACTTTTGGAGCATAGACCGCGGCAGTCAGGATTCTGATGGAAAAGGTCCTGTTTGGAGGCAAAATTCACGAAGATCAGAAAATCCGGGAAAATATACGCAAAATCCTATTTTGCCAGAAGACTAAGGATGCCAGAAGACGGAGTGGAGATGGCTCACAGGGGGCCCAAAACACCCCCTGGCGCGGGCAGCCCTAGGCCGCGCCAGGAGGTGGTGTGGCCACCCTGGCCCACTCCAGCCTCTCCCCTCTGGCGTATATCATCCTCCTGAAACCCTAAGACTCGGGGAGCGACCATAGAAAGATTCCGCCGCCTCTGCGGGGCGGAAAACACCGAGAGAGAAAGATCTCTCCGGCAGACAGATTTCTACCGAGGGAATTCCTTCCCGGAGAGGGAAGATCGTCGCCATCAACACCACCATCAAGCTAGACTTCATCGGGATCATCATCATCATCATCACCACCATCATCACCATCAGCACCCTCATCACCATCTCCATATTGCTGTAACAATTGAGTTGAATCTTGCATTAGTTCATAGGGGAAACTTTCCCGGTGTTGATTACTCTTTGTAGTTGATGCTATTGAGTGAACCGTTGAATTATTGTTTATGTTCAGATTGTTATACATCATTATTCCATATCTGATCATGATCGATATGATGTCTTGTGAGTAGTTCATTTTGTTCTTGAGGACATGGGAGAAGTCTTGTTGTTAGTAGTGGAGTTATGTTGAGAAAGATTCAATAGATTGTTATTTAAGTTGTGGTGTACTTCTTCTAGTGGTGCCATGTGAACGTCGACTACATGACACTTCACCTATATGGTCCTAGGGGAATGCATTGTGTATTTGGCTACTAATCGTAGGGGTTGCCGGAGTGACAGAAACCTGAACCGCCGTTAGGAAACCATTGCACAAGGGACGTAAGGGTCTTATAGTTTAAAGCTGTGGTTAGGTTTCTACCTTAATTACTTTCTTGTACTTACGGATGTTTGCAAGGGGTATAATCACAAGTATGTATTAGTCTTGGATGGGGCGGTACATTAGCACAGGTTCACCCACACAACACTTAGCAAGCTAGAGAAGATTAATCAACTATATGAAGCGAAAGCACTTGACAGTCTTCCCATGTGTCCTCGAGAACGTTTGGTCATCTTAAGTAATACACCCGGCTTGTCCTTTGCTACATAAAGGATTGGGCCACTTGCTGCATTTATTCCTACTGTATTTTATTTACTCGTACTTTGTTTACTTGCTTTATCAAAAACCCCTAAAAATCCGTTTGCTAAGTATTTGCAGAGAATTCCTGATCCATACCACTAGCCAACACCTTCTGCTCCTCGTTGGGTTCGACACTCTTACTTATCGAAAATACTGTGATACACCCCCTATACTTGTGGGTCATCAACCACCATGACATGGACCCTTAAATATAATTTTCTTCATGGCCTGATCCTTTATCAAAAAGAAAGACGGGTACAATTCAACAAAGACATTATTGTCAGTAGATAATAATTCTTTGGAAGCACTAGGAACATGAAGAATGTTTTGAATATGTAGGGAACTATGAGGGCTATGAATAATCAAATGACCAACATGTCTAATTGTCATACGTTGACCACTCTCATTGTGGATTTGATCATTCCCCTTGTAGTGCTCATGGGTAGATAACTTGCTCAATTCTATGACGACATGATTTGTCGCGCCGGAATTGGTGTCCACTCCATAAGCGGCAATATTTTCACCTTTATCTTTGTTGTGGGAGTCACCATAATCTTCATCATCCCCATAGCGGCACCAACACTCGCTGGTAGGGTGCCCATATTTTTTTACAAATTTGAAAAGTTACATCTTGATGGGGAGAAGGTGTACGATTACCATGTCCATGACCATGACCTCTTTTGTGGTGCACGCGACGACCAACATCATGACCATCACGTCGTGGGGGACATCCTTGGTAATGGAGGCCATGACCACCACCGTGGCTGCCTCTGCTATAACCACCACCAATGTGGCCACCTCCTGAATTGTGGTGATAGCCACCACCACCATAGTTGGGGTGGTAGCCACCTCCACCTCCACCACGACGAGCAACATTGACCGAGGAGGAAAAATAAGGAGGTTCCTCGGGCTGGACAACATTTTTTGACAATAATTATAGGCAAGCAGTTGATTGCAAACACCGGTTGAGGTGGTGGGAGTAATTGCAGTAATGGTGGCAACTAGACCATTGTACTCACCATGGAGGCCACCGAGAAGATATTCCTTGAGTTCTTCATCGGGAACAACCCGCCCCGCAGCAGCAAGTTCGGAGGAGAATCCTTTCATATTGGTGATGTATACGATGGCCGTGAAATCCCTCTTCTTGGTGTTGGTGAGCATGGCATGGAGCTTACCGACCCAAGCCTTGGTTTGAGTGGATAACTTTGTCTCCATGGCGGCCCAAATTTCAGCCGCATGTTCCAGGCCGAGAAGATCGGCATGGACCTCTTGTGTGACGGCTCGAAGGAGGTAACTTACCACTTGTTGATCCCTTGAGATCCAGGCACCATAGTCCGGATTGGGACCTGAATCTTATTCTTCTCCGTCTTCAAACTCGATTGTTTTGTTGGGCACGCGATCGGTGCCATCGAGCAGCCCCATGACCTATGCGCCTCGCAGTGCTGGTAGCACCTTCCCCTTCCATAAGAGGAAGTTGGCTTGTGTTAATTTGTCTGATAGAGGGCCTCCAAGGGCCTATACAGGTTCATTGATGCCATGGTTGAGGATAACATTGATGGGAGGGAGGATTTTTTTTGGTTGTAGAGGACATTAGGGAAGAGTGGCTGTGGATACCATGTTAATTGAGTAAACAATCTTGTCCCGCTTGGGGGATCGGTTCCATGTAAAATACCGTAAGTGGAAAAGCCCCACCCGTGGCTTACCCATGGAAGGGATTACAATTTAGGCAAGAGATTAAAGGGGAAGGAGAGAATCTAACACAATCGTCTCTAGACGGGTGCATCCAGAATCCAGAGAGGCGCTCGTTGCGCCTCTGGCAGCAGGAAGGACCACTTGTGGATCTAGTGAGTAACCATACGAATAACCTGTAAAAATTGAGTAGTCCCACATTTGTTAAAGATAACATCATTTTGGCAGTTCCATATTGATCACACTAAAGCACAAGTTCCTAGTTGAATCTGTGATTAGGTTTTCTTATCTACCCTATTTAACCAATTTTCAAACATATCCTAAACATTTTCATAACATTTGTTGGTGGCATAACATCAAAAGTTAATTGAACCACTCTCCAATTAAGACAACCAAATGGACATTTGAAAAACAAGTGATTGATGACTCATCTAAGTCATAGAAAGCACATTTCTTACATACATTCCATTGACGTTTTGTCATATTATCTTTTGTAAGAATAACCTTATTATTTAGGAACCACATGATGATCCTAATATTTAGTGGCACCTTCAGATTCCAAATATATTTTCTTGGAAGGACCATATGCCCATTCATAAAATCCACATAGATCAATTTGACCATACAAATGAAGGGGATTCATAGTGGAAAAAATAATTTTTCCTAACTAGAACGTCTCGAAAGCTCAAGATCTATCTACTAGTTAATGTAGTAATGGGAGAGGTTATAATTATATACCCTTATAGATCGCAACACGGTTAACATCCTACAGGGAACATGGATGAAGTAGATGATCCGTAGCCAACCACAAGGTCGTGAAGCTCCTCGCCTTCTCCTCCTAGTGCTCGTACGATAGCCACAACCCCACTATTGATGGTTCCGTTTGTGTACTCACAGGCATAAGATGTATAGTGCATTAAGCTTTTCGAGGTAAGATCGTTCAATGATAAGCAATACAACCCTGTTGAGGATACCAAACCAAGAAAAGTTATGTTTCATATATTTCGTGAAGTTAAAAAATCTATAGAAGAAAAAGGAATAGAAGTGAAGCTTGCTAAATAAAGTAAAGCAGACGTTCTACAAACTTTTGTCCTAGAAGATGAAATGAAGCTTGAAATGCAAAAGTTTAGACATCAACATAGCCAGTTTCGTAAAAAATATTATACACGTTTAGTGGTTCAAAAGAAAAATATAAAAGAGTTGACCAAAATTTTCGAAGATCTTGGACACGTCGCTCGCCACCTTGATAAACGTTTGAGTATGGTTAAAACCCAATGTGATCAGATAGTATAAAATCAAGCTTTGATATTAAATCAAAGTAATTATAATCGCAATACTATTTGTACTAACATTGTCACTAGACGTGGTATAGAGACATAGAAACCTCACGGGCCACCTTGGTATCAAGAGGAACAGGCCTGAAAAGAAAGAGAAACTCAGGAAGTGAGTCAAGAGAAAGAGGACCTTGTCGATCCATATGATGATATTGATTATGAAGCCCAAACGAAAGAAAAAGAAGCTTCAAATGAAGATGAAGAAGATGTAAGAGAAAAATATAAAGAATATAACTCTAATGCCGATACTATTGAGAGGAGGCTAAACTTAGAAAGGAACAAGACGAGCAAGTTATCACCTCATGTAAGAAACAAGCTGAGAAGCAAAAGCCTACATAGAAGAAAACTAAAAAGGATGTTGAACTAGCAGTAAAGGTAAAAGAGAAGGTAATACCAACAAGCAAGAAAGTTTCTTATCCTAATCATGTTCAGTATGAATCGGATAAGAACGTTTACGACTCTTTTGTCGAAGCTCTTGGTAATATTAGTTTAGAACTTCCTTGGGCTGATGCAATTCAAGTTCCTACTTATAAAAAATTCATATGAGATATTCTTAATAGAAAGAAAAAGGTAACTAAGACTTTAGTGGTTATGACAAGCTTTGGTGATAAGCTGCCTGCTAAGCTTGGGGACCCTGGTATTGTTGGGCCACGCATGAGAAAAACAAAACCTTTTCCCTACGTGGTACTCCCAAGATCCAGCTCAGGTTAAAGGCCACGAGATTACCACTAGACGTGCAGATGCAAAAGTTGATGTAGCGCATCGAAGCAGTGCCAAACGATCCCACGGACAGTCCTCTAGATCCCACGGATAGATCCTCTGGATCCCACGAACTAGTTTGCCAGATCCCCACGAGCTACCCTATCTCTAGCGCCGCATGTGCAATGCCTCTACAGGTATCCACACGTACAGGAAAGAGCTTCGGAAAGAGGATTGCTAGATCCTGTCTAGCCCGAAATGGGAGTGAAGAAAGTGACGGTTAGGTCAAGGACTATCCCTTGTCACTCCACTTATATATAGTATTATCTGGGATCAATGCTTGAGGCCCATCTAGATCGTACTCCAATCTCCACATGGATCTAATCCGCATGGGCTCCTTACCCTTAAGTGTGTGACCCTATAGGTTCACGTACATCTGGACACGACATGAGCTATACGTCCAAGTATCCCTTCATGGCTTTGAGTCCAACTCACACCCATGAACACTTGGTCTCAAGTCGATAGATGGTAGCAGCCTCTAGCAAGACGTGTCAACTCCCAAGTGTCGTAAAGTCAGAGAAGAACGTTCAATGTGACTTTCATCCAAGTCCCTTTGCCACATGATATATCTGTTAAGCTATAGGCTAGTAGTTGCCATCTCTTTAATAGCTTAACTCTCTTCTCGTACCATGATATCACTACAACAGAAATTGTATTTAGTGACATACCCCTTTTGTCAGTTAATATCCATATGTTTTGAATGAATATATTTTATTGACAAAAATGGGCTGTCACGGATTTTGTCATAAAAGTCGCGTCATAAAAATCCCATAACCACGGTTTGCATTTTTTGTTATTGTTTAACTTATATTTGTTGACGATATTAGTTTTGTCAACAATCGTGTGCAATTGGTGACGGAAATATTTATCATGATATATATGAAAAGTTCATCATCGTAAATTAGAAGGGAGAGTAGGACATGTCATCATTACAGACGTGGCATTTTGTTAATTTATTGCAATTTACTAATTTGGCATTATGACCAGTGGGACCAAGTGGTTCTTATAGGTGGACCAACGGCGGGTCCCAGAGGGTTCTGACAGGTGGGACCCAGAGGCTTCTAATAGGTGGGACCCATAGGGTTCTGACAGGGGAGACCAAGAGGGTTCTGACAGGTGGGACCCAGAGGGTTCGGACAGGTTGGACCCGGAGGGTTCTGACAGGTGCGACCCATAGGGTTCAGACAGGTGGCACCCGGAGGGTACTAACAGGTGGGACCAAGATGATTCGGATAGGTGGGACCGAGATGGTTCTGACACGTGGGTCCATGATTTGATGATATTGTCAGTATTTTCGTTATGTTAATAATTATGCAGAAAATGAAAAAAATATCATACAGACAAATAAAATTTAGAACCAATATATGCAATGGCGGCAATAAATTATGTGAAATAGTTTTAACATGAAGAAACAACTAAGTAAATCATATTATGAAAATTTTTATCAAGATGGAGGTGATGTTGAGTTGTTGCCCTGTCGTTGCTGCTGTGATGTCCTTAAGATGAAACTAACACTACAAGAAAAGTTGGCTTTTACAACAGGCGATTTTTGTGGTTGAAGGCCCATTTTTCGTGGCTAAAAAGTCTTCTACGATGGATGCCCTTCGTTGTAAAAGCCCCGTCATGAAAGAATCTACCACGGTTTTTTTTCGACCGTGGCGGATCGCAACCTTCAGCCATGAAAACATGTTCCGTCGTAGATCTGTTCGCCAGCCGCGTTGACTACTAACGTCATGCAAACTGCCACATGGTAGCCACCGTTAGCAGCCAGTTACCACCATTAATGGTCATAGAAGCTGTGGCAGAAGCAAGGCCCAGCCAAAGCCTGCTAAATACTAACTGGGCCGGCCCATTAGGAGAGCCCAATAAGAAGATGGCCCATTACTTTTTTGTCCTACACTGTTTGAAATGGGCCCAAAGTTGCATCCAGCAGCAGCCCGCGAACTTTTAGGCCCAATTCTATTTCGGCCTTAAAAAGGCCAATATTTGTCCAACACTCTGCGGCCAATTAGTAGTCTGCACCAAGTCGCTCCTGTACATTTAAGGCCTGTGGGCAGCCCATCACTGTTTAGCCCATTGTGGGCCGCCTACTAACGGCCCTTCTCTGAGATGGCTTGTTACTGTTCCGGCATGTTACTGTCCTGGCCTTTCACCGTTCTGGGCTTTAGCTGTTCAGGCCCACAAGCATCCCTTTACTGTTCTAGTCTGGTAAATGTGTCAGCCTATTACTGCCCTTGCCTGGAAATTTCTCGGGCTGTTACTGTTCTGGCTTGTCACTATTCTGGCCTTTCACTGTTGTGGCCCTTCCCTGTTGAGGCCGGCTACTATTTTGGACTATTATTGTTCTGGGATTTTACGGTTTCTTGCTTGTTACTGCGATGGGCTGTTTCTATTATGGCCTACTACTATTACGGTCTACTACTATTAAGGCGTGTTACTGTTATGGCCTATTACTGTTATGACCTGTTACTCTTACGACCTGTTATTGTTATGTCCAGTTACCACTTGCAGGTCGACCCATATTGAAATGGATCGTATGGGCACCTAGAGGGGGGGGGGGGTGAATAGGTGCTACTCCAAATTTTAATGCTTTTTCAATTTTAGGCTTAACACAAAGGGTAAATTCTCTAGATAAACTATTAGGAGGAATTTCCCTATATGCAAACCTATCTACTAGCGAGTAAAATGCGAGTGGAAGAGGAACGAGTGAACCGTAGTGAACCACGCGGAGACACAGGATTTGTTTTACCGCAGTTCCTTCCTTATTAAGGGAAGTACGTCAGCGTTGGAGGGGTGGGCGGTACTAAGACCACCACGCCACAATAGGCCTCACCCTGTTCTCCCATGGATCCCGCCACCAAAGGCTTGATCCACCTTTCCACTATAGGAACCCTTCGAGGCGGGTACCGGTGCCATTACACAACTAGCGGGGCATAACTCCACAGTCAACTTGGAGGCTCCCGTAATGACAACAAGCTACCACAAGAACAAGTTATCAATAACAAAGAACAAGATCTAGATATTGACAAGAATACTAGATCAGGGATTTCTCCAAGTGAATGGAGAGGAGTTGATGCGCTTGATTCGTAATGACGATGACAATTTTCTCCTCCTTCAATTCCCCCAAAGATCGAAGCCTTCGGGTCATTGAAGTGGGAGATCTAGAGAGGGAGCTCTAGCAAAGGGTCTGATGTTTTTCGAATGAATCAAGAGTTCTGCTTGTTACGGAAGAAGGGATATTTATACCCCTTCCAAAACCAAGCCGTTGGAGCCTTTGGGGGCCGGATTATCCGGCCCAAGTGAGGGCCGGATTATCCGTCCTGGGAAAACTCCGCCCCAGACTCGGATTATCCGGCAGAAAAACCGGCTACAGACAAAAGCTCACGCAGACTTGCCCTTGACACCTTCTCCTGGGGACCGGATTATCCGGCCCTAGGGAAGGGCCGGATTATCCGGCTGGGGGAAAAATCCGCCCCAGCCACGGAATATCCGGGGGAAATTCCTCCCCAGACAGAAGCTTGCGCAGGTGCTCACTTGGGCGATTCCCCTGGGGCCGGATTATCTGCCCCAACATGAGGGCCGGATTATCCGGTCCAGAGAGAAAATCCGCCCTAGAGTCGGACTTTCCGGGGGAAAATTCCGCCCCAGACAGAGAATCGCGCAGAGCCAGCCCTAGCCAAGGTGGTCTGGCCAGATTATCCGGCCCATGATGGGGGCAGATAATCTGGCCCCCAAATTTCCTGCAACACTTAGTACACATTAGAGATTCCACGGTATTGTTATCTAACACACAAAACATGGGAAATCATGAAATGTTCTTTCACATTACGTTTACGGCCTTTTATAGCTTCGGCCTTTCTGAAACCCATGCCAATATCATAAAACGTCTATAATAATCTAGTATTTTTTACTGTTCATCATCGACCAAATACACAATGGGCCAATAACAAAACACGGCAATGTTCCCTAATCGACCTGCCTGACGTAGTTACCGTAATGACTACCGAAGTGTGTGGACATCATCAACTAAATGCATACATGGCCTATGCGAGTTATCTAGATATTACATCAGCTGCAAGCTTCTTAAAATTATTACATATTATCAACTCAAGGGAAAGAAAAATCGGCATTTCAGTTGACAATCAAGTTGATAGCAGAGTCCTCAATTTGCTTTCTCAATTGATCACCTGCTTCTTCCTTTGAGTGTAACAACTACATTGTTGGAGACATGATCTTGCAATCCCCTCTTTGGTGGCGATATCAATAATTTCACCTTGAAACTAAGTAATAACAAGTTAATACATCAAACAAGACAAACTACTCATCTGACTGATATGATAGGAGCTATGATCTGGAGTTTACAACTGGTCAATGGTTCAATTATTGACCAACACGCCAAACAAACTAGGACAATCAAGCATGCATTAAACAAGTGTGCCTACTGTGAAATGAGCAATCAAAAAATGTGTGTGTGGCTTAGAATTTCAGCAAAAATAAACTAGCCAGGTCATTTCAACAAATATATATGGAAGCAGTTCTATACCTAAAATGCAAGAGACGTTGGGTGACTCGGAATTTTTCGCTGAGCCACAAAATGGCATGCCGTTACTGTCATAGTGAAGAATGAACCAGATAGAAATTATAACCTCATCATTTGAGAACTTGTAGAGCAGGAATGCAAACCACAAATGAACTATATATTGTAGAGGATAGTTATGTCGTGTCTTAGGACGAACGAGACCCAAAACCAGATGCGAGATATAATGGCGCTGCTCGTGAACCTGTAGAACATGACAAACAAGCATTAGACAAGTGTTCCTAGAATGAAATGAGCAATCAAACAAAGTGTTTCTTAGAATTTCAGCAAATATAAACAAGTGAGGTCATTTCAACAAATATATATGGAAGCAGTGGCATCTCCTGGAATGCATAGAGTCATTGGGTGACTCAGAATTTGCGGTGAGCTACACAATGGCATGTAGTTACTGTTATAGCTAAGAATCAACCATATAGAAATTATAATGCCATCATAAGAGAACTTCTAGAGAAGGAATGCAAACCACGAGTGAACTACATAGTAGAGGATAGTTATGCCGTTGTCAGGAAGAATTAGCACCAGATAAGGAATTAATGGCATCCCTTGTGAACCTGTAGAATAGGCTATGCAAACCAACATGTTCATTGTTCCATTTTGAGCTATATGCAAGAAAAAGGAAATAGTTAGTGATGCAGCTTTTGAAGAACCAGATGGCAACAACAAAATTATAATCGAATTAGTATGAAGAGTTTAAATGGCTACTACAGGATAGCAGAATGATGCCAAGGAGGAAATAATAGTAGGAACTGATCTCAGGACGAACCAGATAGATTCAGCAACTATAGAGTAGGGAATCCACACTAATATTTTCTGCTGACTTTAGATTTTGCAAGAATTACACGGTAGCAGGCAATTACTGTTGTATGGAGTAGCTAAGAACATGTGTATGACAAAATAACAGACATGTCCATGACTTGAAATTTGCAGAGCAGGGAATGCAAACCAACATGTCTAATGACCTTGTATGTACTAGCATGAAGAACATGCATGCCCACTGACTTGTATTTACGATCACGATGACAAAAATGCAGTTCAGTGCGATAGGCTTGAACCTGCTATACTGCTGACAAAACAAAAATGGGTTGCATACTCGGTTAACCTTGGTCAGAGAGGCGTCTAAACATCATCGGTACCGTGCGGGTGACGTCCAGGTCATCGAGGGAGCTGCGGTTGCGGTGGCTGTTTGCGTCGGGGAAGCAGATCTTGGGCGGTCGATGCCAGCTTGAGCACGGTGGACGAGAGTGTCACTGAGGAATATCCAGTGCACTGAACGGCGACGGCTAAGCAACTGGTTTAGAGCGGTGTACACCGGTGAAGCGGATCCGGTACACTTGGGTAGCTTTCAGCGTCCGGGAGGCAGAGCTTGGGCGGCTGATGACGCCATCAGCATGGTGAGACCCGGTGAACCAGATCCGGTGTGTGAGCATCAGTGAAGCGGCTCCACGATGGTGGACGAGACCGCAACTCAAGTGGCTCTGGCCGCCATGGAATTGCCGCTAGCTGGTGAGCGTGGTGGCCGTGGAGGTGAGGGCGTGGGAGAGAGGGGGCTGGCATTTTTGGAAGGACCAACGGGTGAATCCAAACTAAGGAGGTAAATAGAAACATAAATTATGATCGTTCCCCCAAGCTACCAACTTTAGCTTACCCATAGGGCATCAGAACAATGGGTATAATGGGAATTTTGAAGTCAAAAGTTTTTGAAACTGAGGGACGGGAAATGCTTTAAGATTGGTGTGTGATTTTGCTGCTTGATTGAGATATTGAATTTGGCGACCATCTATCTAATAATAATATAAAAATGGTACTGCCCTGTCAACACCCGGATTTTTAATCCCAGATGCCTGTTATGCCATACCTCGCAATCCTACGATTACCATTTTTGCGAGACATAACATATTGGATATCATAGTACATCATCCATTACAAACCATAATACGGTTTTACACAAAGAAAGGATCTCATGATCTAGTCATAATACAATCAAGCAGCGGAATAATAAAGCATAGTAGTGGGCTCCATCTTCAGGGTCACATGCAATGCTGACGATGGGAGATGATCCTAGTTGTCATAGACATCCCGCTGTCCATCATCCTGATAGTCCTCCTCATAGTCTGGCCACAGGAATAGCCATGGAAAAAGCCATGAGTACTCCTTAAGTACTCGCAAACTATCACTAATAAGTAAGGTAGTTCTAGTAGGAATCTTAAGCTCTAGGTTTATTTGCAAAAATCCAGATTTATCTAAGCTGAGTTCGTAAAGAAAGATAATTTAATGTTCTAAATCACCTAAGTGGGAACTTAGTTTTCATGTTCACAACCCTGTTGTGGTCAAGTCAAAGTCACAATTCATTTCACAAGTCATTTTGAAAACATCTGACGACAGAATAGTATGGCGAATAGTATGGCCACTCCAACTGTCCATGACCGCGGACACGGCTATTCGAATAGTTTGACACTCTGTAGAGGTGGTACACTTTCACCACATAATTTGATACATCCATCAGGGATAACCCTGAATCATCATACTTAGTCTGCGGATAATCAATCATAACCTTTCAATTACACACTCTAGTATAGGCACCTCCCCTATGAGCTTGGCCTCCCAGCCATGGCCATCTGCCATCCTGGGCACTGCATATGTGGACACACATCAAGAGGTAGCCTCGGCTCAAACCTCTTCCACGAGGGCACCGATACTAAGGCATATAAACTTCTGGCTAAGCCCTACCCAATTCAGGTATTGTGTTTGTACAGTAAAATTGGAATGGTATCGCATCCGAACCCAACCATCAGTTTTAATAAAGGGCTAAGGCTCATGCCTCAACATTTTCATCATCAAATCCTTTGGTGTTTCTCAACACATGTCAAAACATCTCAATAGAGTGAAGCATCATTCCAAGGTTTTCATAATCATTTTCACCAAGTATTCCCATCTAAAGTGATCAACTTTTATGCTTAGCACTAGCCACTAAGGTTAAGAGTGTTCACTAATGGGGGGTGCTAATCTTCAATCTCATGCCATAGAATGAGATCTAATGTATCTAGATAGGCCTAGTTTTATACTCTTTATGCTACCTATACTAAAATCAAAGAAATTTGGTAAAGTTAAAATAATAAAGCTTGCAAGTAAAACTAAGGATTCGGTATAATCAAAGTGGTATAACCAAAGCATGCCTAATGCATCTTGCTTAAGTTATCAAGGGGGAAAGTTCTTAACTTGCATAGTTCTAGCTTGCACATAATAGCTTGCCTTGATTGGTGTAGTGATTGAAGTTGTCTTCGTCTTCTGCTTGGTAGTACTCCTCCTCCTCGTATCCTTGGTCGGTACTATCGTCTATAAAGGAATACGGGGTACACAATCACCAAACAATACTTAACTAATACTATTTAGCACACTAAGGCTCATACTTGATGATCTAGCATCATCACAAACATCACATGAAATAAAGACTTAGTCTTATTCATTTTATTTTAGAAAAGTAATTTCTAATCATTGAAATTAATTAAGATTTAATATTCTCCATTTAAAATATGGGAACATGTTGACACATGTCATCACCACATATTCTAATACATGGGAATGTGATTTAAAATGTTTGGTCATATTTTATAAAGTTTAAGATTACTATTTAATAAAATTAAAGTGACTAGAAATGCATATATAGCATTCTTTTGGTACAAGTCCAAAGTCACTGCATACAAACCTAAATATTTTTACATATTCAGATAGATCTTCTCAAATGTTATTTTTGAAAGTTGGAATCAACTCAAAATCATTTATGGTTGATTTTTGAAAAATATTTGAAGTTGCAAAAGTCTCTGTCATGTTATTTTTGCTATAGATTACCTCTAACTCCAAATGATTTCAATCCGACGTGCTTGGATAGATAATTTAAATACCTTTCTAGAAAAATTTGAATCATGCAATTTGGATCAGTGAAACTCTCTGAATGGATTTTTGAATCTATGGACATAAACTAGTTTAAACTAAAATGGAAAATCAATATTTGAATTTCCTGGGCTGCGTAATGGCGAGGCGTAGGGTGGTGTGGTTTGGTCGGGGGCATGTGGCGCTACACGTGGAGGCAGAGGTGTTTGCGGCGGCGTGCGGCAGCTGCGGGTCGCGCGGCGGCGAACGGGGTTGTCTGCGGGGCTGGGGTGATCATGGCGAGCGTGAGCGTGCGCGGCGAGGGCGGGGCGCGGTCTGTGCGAGCTGGTCGGACGCGGCGATCTGGCGGTCTCTGGACATGGCGCAGAGACTTAGTGCACGGCGTAGCTAGGGTGGTCCAGGGGTCGTCTGCGGTCGTGGCTTGGACAGAATGTGGCGGTGGAGTGCGGCGTGTCTGGTGCACGTCGTGGGTGAGGGCGGCGTTGCCTCTGGCGCTCTGCCCACTGTCGGCCGGCGACGACCATAAACAGGCGGTGCTCCACTATGCACACGACAAGGGGGGGGGGAGGGCTTGTCTAGTGCTTGGTTAGGCTCAGGGGAGACATGGGGTTTAAGAGGGGACTAAATGGTCGAGAATTACCGTGAAATAGTGAAGTTAGGCTAGAGTTAGATTAGTGCAGGCCAGGTGTTTGTTGTAATGGCCGAAAGAAATGTACTTTGGAATTTTTGATTCAATTTTGGTGAGTGGTTTGATCTTAAGCTTGAGAGTATATGTTTGCTTGGAGAAGTTAAATGGAATTGGTTTGAAGGGTTTTTGAAAAAGTGGGATCTTAGCACATACACTTGATTCCATTTTCACATGTCCTTTAAATTGATTTGAAAGTGGTTGTTGTAAGTTGGTAAAGTGGGCCTTGATACACTTTTACTTGGTCTAGCAAGGGGTGAAAAGAAGTGGAATTGTTTCTGTTAGAAATCTTCTTCTAGGAACACACAAAGTGACCTAGTGGTTTACTTTTGTCAAAATGACCATTTGCTTTATTTAATCATATTTGATTTCTTTTTCTTTTGGTTTTGTTTGTAGTTGGTCTAGATGATGTAGTATTCATCTTTAAACCATTTCACATCATTTGTAGCAATCAATCATGGCATTTTTGATCAATCACACATTAATGCAAAACTAACATGCATTTATATTCATTTTCTTAATAAAAGTTTTTGTTAACCCTAAATTGGGGGATTAGAACTTGATAAGCCTGATTAGAAGTTTTGGGGTGTTACAAACCTTCCCTCCTTAAACAAAATCTCATCCCGAGATTTAAGAAAAAACTAGGAACTAAAGAGATCTGGAAACTCAGTCCTAATGTAATCTTCTCGCTGCCAAGTACCTTCTTCTTCGGTATGGTTGCTCCATTGGATATTGAGAAATTTGATACTCCGGGTCCTAGTGGTTCTGAAGGCTTCTTCCAAAATACGATTGGGCACTTCATGATACGTCAGATCCTTGTTGATATCAATGGCTCGATGATCGATGTTCTTGAACACTTCGGTCTTCTCCGGAACTTCTAGGCATTTGCGAAGTAACAAGATATGGAACACATCATGGATGGCTGACATCTCTTCTGGTATTTCCAGTTGATATGATACTGCTCCTCGGTGATTCAAAATCTTGAAGGGTCCGATATATCTGGGGGCTAACTTTCCTTTCAGTTGAAAACGTTGCATTCCCTTCAAGGGCGATACTTTGAGATACACAAAATCTCCAGCATTGAAAGTCAGGTCTCGACGTCTCTTGTCAGCATAAATCTTCTCTCTGGATTGGGCGGTCTTGAGGTGCTCACGGACTTTGTGAACCTTCTCTTTGGCTTCTCGTAGGATGTTGGGTCCGAAAATCTGACTCTCTCCTACTTACGACCAATTCAAGGGGGTACGACACTTTCTTCCATATAAGAACTCAAAGGGGGCCATTTGCAAACTAGCTTGATAACTGTTGTTGTAGGAGAATTCTGCGAAAGGAAGATAATCTTCCTGTTTTGATCCATATTCTAGAACACAAGCTCTCAGCATATCTGCTAAGATTTGGTTGACTCTTTCAGTTTGTCCATCAGTCTGCGGGTGATAAGCTGTGGTGAAATTCATCTTGGTTCCCAATCCTTCTTGGACTTTCCGCCAAAATCTTGAGGTGAATTGGGTTCCTCGATCCAACACTATGGTCTTGGGGGTTCCATGCAAACTGACAATTTCAGCAATGTACAACTCTGCTAGCTTCGAACTCTGGTAGGTAGTCTTGACAGGTATAAAATGGGCTACCGTGGACAGTCTATCAACGATGACCCAAATAGAGTCATTTGCCCTACTAGAAGTGGGCAAACCGGAGATAAAGTCCATTCCGATAGAATCCCATTTCCATTTCGTAATCTACAATGGTTGCAAAAGTCCTGCGGGTCTCTGATGTTCCACCTTGACTCTGACAGATATCACACTTGGGGAAGTAGCTTCCCATTTCTCTCTTCATCTTGTGCCACCAAAATTGCTCCTTCAAATCCTGATACATCTTCGTTCCTCCGGGATGGATAGAATAAAGAGTATCATGAGCTTCCTGCATGATAACTTGTTTCAACTCTGAATCTGCTGGCACGCAGATATGTCCTTTGTACCACAAAACTCCTTCTTCACCTTCGGTGAATCTAGGTACCTTCCCTGTATTGATATGACTCTTGATTCCATCAATACTTGCATTTCCTTTCTGCGCTTCCTTGGTCTGACTGGTCAAAGTGGGTTGAAGTTCTATGCTATCTAAAAATCCTTTGCTAACTAGCTCCGTTCTAAACTGCTCCAACTCTTCATGCAAACTTGGCTGGTTTTTTTTGATCATGGTGTTTAATCTACATGGTAATATGCTAAGAGCATCCGCTACCACATTGGCTTTTCTAGGGTGATAGTGAATGTCAAGGTCATAATCCTTGATTAACTCTATCCATCTCCTTTGCCTCATATTTAGCTCCTTCTGGGTGAAAATATACTTCAAGCTCTTGTGATCCGAATAAATCTCACAGCGGTTACTCATAAGGTAATGGTGCCATGTCTTTAAGGCTAAAACTACGGCTGCTAGTTCAAGATCATGGGTAGAGTAGTTTTGATCATGCTACTTCAGTTGTCGGTACATATATGCTATGACTTTACCTTCTTGCATCAACACACATCCAAGACCAATCTTGGATGCATCACAATACACATCAAAAGGCTTCTTGATATCTGGCATAATCAGAATTGGAGCTGAAATCAATCTCTTCTTGAGCTCTTGAAAACTCGCTTCACATTTTTTCGTCCATTCGAACTTCTAATCTTTGTTCAACAATTGGATCATCGGTCTTGCAATGCTCGAAATCCTTCAACAAACTTGCGGTAACATCCCGCTAATCTGAGAAATGCGCGGACTTGGGTTTGAGTGGTTGGGGCTTTCCATTCTTCAACATCTTTGATCTTGGCAGGATCGACAACGACTCCTTCTACCGACACAATATGTCCTTGGAATCCTACTTCCTTCAACCAGAACTCACATTTGCTAAACTTGGCATACAACTGATGTTCTCTAAGGGATTCAAGGATGGTTCTTAGGTGTAGCTCATGGTCTTCTTATGAATTGGAATAGATCAGAATATCGTTGATAAAAACAACGACAAACTTATCCAAAAAGTTCATAAAAATATTATTCATGAGATTCATGAAATAAGCGGGGGCATTGGTTAATCCAAACAGCATGACCGTATACTCATACAATCCATATCTGGTGGTAAAAGCGGTCTTTGGAATATCCGTTGCACTTGTGTTGGTGATAACCAGTTCCAAGATCAATCTTAGAAAATACTCTGGCACCAGTCAACTGGTCAAACAGATCCTCTATCTTCGGCAGTGGGTACTTGTTCTTGATGGTGACGTCATTCAGCTTCCGGTAATCCGTGCACAAAGGTTACCTCCATCTTTCTTATCCACAAACAAAACAGGCGATCTCCATGGTGATGCACTTGGTTGAATCATACCTTTTGCCAACATAGCATCAAGTTGCTTCTTCAGCTCCACTAATTCAGACGGGTTATACTATAAGGTCTCTGAGCTATGGGTCTAGTTCCGGGAATTAGTTCAATGATGAACTCCATATCCCGATCTGGGGGCATACCGGACAATTCATGGTTGGTTGGGCTAAACTCTTGTTGCACTTGAATTGACGGGGCAAGGTTTCCGATACATGCTCTACTGATACTCAAGAGCTACTGGTCATGGTTATGGCTTTCTTGGCACAGTCGATCAATCCTTTATGTTTCGACATCCAATCCATTCCTGGTACTACTTCCAAACCTTTGGTTCCAAGTACTATTAGATTTGCATAAAAATCTATTCCATAGATTCTGATGGGCACAACCTTGCAAATTTTTCTAGCTTTGGTGGTTGAACCAGTTATTTGAACTATCATAACATGCTTCAATTTTGTGGGTTGAATCTTACTAGTTCATGCAAATTCTTCTGTAACAAACGAGTGCGATGCTCCAGAATCAAACAACACTCTTGCAAGTGCTCAGTTAACAGAAAACATACCCATCACGACATCTGGCGCTTCCTGGGCTTCTTCAGCATTCATGTGGAACAGATGACCGTTGCGGTTGAGTGAATTCCCTGGGGAAATTCTCCTTCCAGGCTGAACACGGCGCTGCTGCTGAGCGGGTGCATTCGCATTGGTGGTTGCTGCAAGCTTCTTGGGACACTCATTGGAGTAGTGACCCTTGACTCCACATTCAAAGCAAGTAATCTGGGACTTGTCTTTTGCTGCAGCAGGCACATCATTGCTTCCAGTCCTTGGGAAAGTATTGTTGTTGTTGGACTTGGGTGTTGCACGGTTAAAATTGTTGGAGTTACCGGGATTGTTGCCGTGATTTCCTCTAGACTTCATATTTCCTCCGCTACGACTGGGGTAGCTTGGACGAGACATATGGGGTCTGTTGTTTCTTGGGGCATATCCTGTAGATGGGTTGGGGCGATACTTCAGAGTATGGTTGGATCCACTCTGGTGCATCATCCTGTGCTTGCGGTTGTCATTGGCTTGGTTGATCTTCCCTTCCATCTGAATGGCAGAATCTACTAGCCCTTCTAGATCTTCAAAACGGATGTTGACTAGAACAGTCTGCATCTCATCATGCAATCCATTTAGGAACCTTTCTTTCTTCTTGACTTCGGTGTTGATCTCATCAGGGGCATATCTAGCTAAGGACAGAAATTTTGTCACGGTACTCAACTACCATCATCCTTCCTTGCTTGAGTTCCCTGAACTCATCTCTCATTCTGGTGACTAAACCTTGCGGAACATGGGTGCGGCTGAACTTAATCTTGAATGCTTCCCAAGTCATCCTCTGACCGTCATTCATGGTATGGGTGCTATTCCACCAGGCTCTTGCATCTCCTGCTAGATAATGGGTGGCAAATAGTACCTTCTCATTGGCTTCAACTCCTACTACCTCCAGGTTGTTCTCCATGGTTTGCAGCCAGTCATCAGCATCTAAGGGATTCTCAGATTTACTAAAGATAGGGGGATTGGTATTTTGAAAGTTCTTAAGCTTGGATCCATGATGATCTTGGTTTCCATGGCCTTGATTATTGTAGGCCATTTGAGCTATCTGTTGAAGAGTGGCTAGGTTGGCTTGGCGTTCTGCTCTACTAGCTAGATTGTCAGAAACTTACATCTGTAGAATCTGCAACATCGGGTCCTGCGATGAGCTGCTTCCTCCGGGGTTTCCACGAGTCATCTGAAGATTGATATAGATAATGAGTTAAGAGGGAAATTTCTAAGGTTCATGGTTTTGTTTTCAAAAGCTTTAAACTTTGAGTCTGACTTGGGTTTGGCAAACTAACTTCTTCTCATTCATTCATTCAAAGCACACCATACAAACACACAACACACACAATTGGAAAACAGATCGTTTTAACAACCATTCTGTGAAACTACAATATAGTGGGACCGATACAACTCCTTCCTACGGTAGTGATCAAGTGCATCTAATCATCATCAATGAAGTCGGAATCATGATCATCAGTGTGGAACTCCATGGCATCATCCTCCAGGCAGTCGTTGTCATCACTAGGTAAGAGTAAAGATCTCCTTGGATATCTTCACCTTCCTCCTCCTCCTTTGCTTCAAGCTAGACTTCCTGTTCACGGATGGTCTTCTCGAGAGCGGCCACCTTCTTGCGAAGACGATCGATGGTGTGATCCTTCTTCTCGCGTTGACGACGAAGTGATTGGCGATCCTTGATGAGCATGGCGATAGTCTGGTCCTTCTTGATGGCAATGGCAAGGTTGTGGTTGGCGTAAGCTCGAGTGTTGTCCAACTCCTTCTGCCTATCATACAACATGAAGTCAAGATTGTCCACCTGGTGCTTCAACTCTGGGTGACTTGGCATCTCCAATGGCATTCCCATAGAATCAGGCCTTGCGAAGTGAGCAAAGCGAGTTCCCTGGATCAAGTTGATGTTTTGCCCACACAGACGGGCGAGAGCTTCATGCATAGCCCTGGCTAATCCATCTAGCTAGTTATTCTCCCACATGGTGAACTGGATCTTGTCTGAAGTTGGTGCTTCCATCTTGCCTCTGAGATCTCCAACTATCAGCCATTGTAGATCTCCTCCTACGTGATCATTGAGTTGAGCCTCGAAGAATTCCGGATGCGGGCGCTCCAGATACCCTGACAGTGCATCTAGATCCCTTTCAAAAATCAGTTGGCCTCGTTGCTCAATTGGTAGAACTTGCAATACTGTACTTCCATCTATAAGAATTTAGGATGAGTAAGTTAGTGAGGTAATTAAGTGTGTCAAATTTTATGCAGGAATGTAAGAATTTTTTTGAGGACATGATTATTTTGAAAGAATCAAGGATAATAGTGCGAATATGTTTTCATAAATACTCACTTCTTTTGTTTTGAAACTAAGTTTTTTGTTTGGATGTCCATTCTAACTAGGGTCTCCTATGGTCAGGATGGCTCTGATACCAACTTGTCAACACCCGGATTTTTAATCCTAGATGCCTGTTATTCCATACCTCGCAATCCTAGGATTACCATTTTTGTGAGACATAACGGATTGGATATAATAGTACATCATCCATGGCAGATGCCATGGATAGGCTAAAGATGGGGCCAATGAGCGCTAGGGGAATCCAGGAGGGAGAACGTGGTGATTCCACGCATGAAAGCTCTTGTTATTTCTCTATCAATGGTGTTTACAAGTGCTCTTGAGGCTCCTAGCAGGAAGGATACGATGTCTCTTACTCCCTACTATCTAGCCCTAGAGTTCTACCTTAGACAGAGAATGATCAATCGATCCGCCGACCCCTTCTATGGAGGCCCCGGTGCCCCTTATATAGTGAGACCCGGGTTACAATTCTAGGGCACATGTGGTAGCATATTCTACGAATATGCTCCTTTTACAAAGCAGATGCTTCTTTATTTCTCGTTAATGGCTTGTCCAGGATTTGGACGTAACCCGTAGCATCATCCTTGTCTTTTGGCGTCACCAGACACGGGTTACGTCATTCGGCTTTGCCCGCGTCACCTTGGTCGCCCCTGACCCGCTGGTCCTCTTCTTTACTTTACTTTGCTCATGCTATAGCTAATAAAGCTACCTTTTGACCAGCGGGAGATTCCTTCTCTTCGAAGCTAAGATAATCCGGCTAGCATATAGCTAATCCGGCTTACCTAGTTACCTACAAAACAGATAGACATGGCCGGCATAAATCTTATGCCAGCCGGACCATAGTCAAGGAGGTGCCCCATGAGCCGGTTCATACCGTGATTCGGCCTGCCTTGAGGTGACCCGGTCAACACTTGCTTTGACCGCGCCGTACCCCGGCTAACTCGTCCCTTATACCCAGGTGTTACCCTACCCAGGGGTATCCCCCCAACATTAGTCCCCGAAGCTGGTGCGGTCTTAGCAACCTTTAGTTGTTAAGGCCACAGTAGGTTCCCATATCCAGATCTTTTGTTCCTGAGGTCGAGTTACCTCGTATCCCGGAGTTTCTCATCTTGCGACCGTTTGCTCTTTCCGAGTTATTCCTCGTTGTCCATCTCTTTTGCTCGCTTATCCTGGTTACCTTTCCTTCTCTTGCACGCTTCTCCACATCCTATGTGGAGGGTAATCATCATTTGCCTCATTTTAAGGGCCACACTCATTTAATGTGCCGGTTACTATCGCAATGTCAGGCATAACTGCTGTAAACGTCCCATCGCTGCAACGCCTCGTTACCCGTAATGTTGCATCACATCGTGGGGTCATCTACTCCTATAGCCCTTCTTGTGGCCTTGCTCTGATTGGCTGTTCAGGCTGCGTACACGCTCGTTGTGCACGGCGCGTTGCCCACAAAGGATCCCACGATGCGCGTGCGGCACGGTTAAGTAGGAGGCGCGGGGTGCTCCTAGGGGAAGTTCCCCCATTTCCGACGTGCTCCGTAGCTCTTTCTCTCTTTCACGACGACCTCGCCGCCGCTGCCAGTTTTCTGCTACACGAGCGCTACCGCCACCATGCTCTGGCAGCCCCTTGCACTTGTGCCACCGTCCCCATTCACAGTTTCTATCAGGGGGGCCTTGCGCTTCCTGCTTTCCTTCCTCCGGCTATCTCTACTCCGATTATCCTGTCGGAAGCCTCGAATCCACCATGTCTGAGGCGGAGGAAGCGGTGGTGGTGCAGCAGGAAGAAGGAGCGGAGGGCCACGAGGGCGGCTATTGGGATGGCTCCACTGTCCGCGAAGAAGACATTGAGTGGCTTCGCGCCACGCGGTGCATCCTCGCCGGCGTCGCCTGCCGCCTCGCCTCCTGTGAAGTCACCCCTTCCCCCAAATCTGGGGAATACGTTGTCTTTCTCTCACATTTCTACCGTGGCTTCGGCCTCCCCACTTCCGATTTCTTCTTCGATTTCATTTCTACATATAAGTTGCAACCTCATCATCTCCCCGCAAATGCCATTACCTCTCTGTCCTCCTTTGCTTCTGGCATCGAGGGGTACATCAGCCTTTGGCTGATCAAAGAACTTTGGATTAAGTTCTTTCGTCTGCGGAGGAACGTGGTTCCGGATCCGGAGCTTGCCCCGAAGGACAAGCACTTGACCCAATGTGGTGCTGCCTCTATCTCTCCCTGCAAGCACTCCGTGTTCCCCCGGGTCACCGGGCTTGAGTCCTACAAGGGCTGGGCCCGGACTTTCTTTTATGTGCGGAACACCACTAAGGATGACCTGATCCGGCTTCTCCCTTTCAAACTTGGCCCTCTAGATGCCTCGCTTTGGGAAAGCATTCCCAAGCGCGCCACGACCCAGGCGAATCAAGTGGCGCGCCGGATCACGGAGCTGCTCAAGGAGTGTCTCTGGGGGAGGATATCATGATTAATTTTATCCGCAGCCGGGTCTCCTCCCTCCAGAAGCAAGCCCACAAGATCTGCTACCTTAGTGGCCCTCTCGATCCTCACCGGACCTCTTCCTTTCAGTTGGATAACTCGACGGTTTACCGACGGGTTAAGTCCATATTCAATGTGGAGAAGGAGTTCTCCGTGGATTGGGAGTGGGGACTTGAGCCCTTCACCCGTGTCAACCCCCCTCCAAAGGTAAATTAACCTTTCTCTATTTTCTGAACCTACCTTGTATGTTGGTTTCCTTTTGTAACTTAACAATTATTGTCTCTCAGAAATTCCTCCAGCAACCATTTGAGGATACTGAGGTGCCGGCGAGCAAATGGTTGCCGGACCGCACAGTGGGGGATGATGAGGAGCCTGATCCGGAGATCTTCCTTCCTGCTCCGGACATCGTCAAGCGCATCGCTAGTAAGGCCTCTTGTGGCATCCTGCTAAAACCACTACTACAAAATCGCTGTGTTTTTGTGCATCGCATCATCATGACTGCATGCTCATGTCATCATGCCACATTGCATTTGAGCATCGTCATCATCCTACATGGTTTTGCCTAAAACTATTTTCGCAAAGCCTATTTTTGTTTTCTGAATACCCCATCTTTAACTTCAAAGAAAAAACCCCGGGCCTCTGGATTATTTTGTTTCGTCTAAAAACGGATTGCAAAAGCCTTGTTTTTAATAAATAAAATATTCAGATTATTTTTAGGAGGCGCCCGCCAGGCCCGAAAGCCCGACCGGCCACCTCCACTAACCCTAAAAATAAAATCCTATCCTAACCCAAACCAATCCCTACCTACCCAACCCGGCCCCACACCGGCATGTCCTTGTCACCTAAGCCCCACCCCCACCACCTTCCGCACCCCCCACCTAACCAAACACCACACACACACGCACACCACACAGCGCGCAGCCAACTCACCTCGCCGCCCCGCTCCACCTGACCCACCCCACCTACCACGCCTGACCCCACCCCACAGACGCTCCCTCTCCCTCGATTCGATCCCGCATGCACCCCCCCGCACCTTCCTCTCCCCCATCGGCAACCACCGCCGCTGCTAGCTCTCCTTCCCCTAGCTCTACGGCCTCCCTCTGCCACCGCCGGTCGGCCCACCTCGTCCACCACGTCGCTGAGGCTCCACCGTCATGCGCTCGGCCCCATCACCTTCTTGAGCTCGCCGCATCGTCGACATGCTCGCCAGCGGCTTCCGCTTCCTCTCTACCGGCCGCCGCCATGCCCGCGACGCCTCCTCCCCGAGCCGCCTAAGCGCCTTGATGCCCCGGCCGAGCTCACCTCCTCTGCTCTGCTCTGAGCCTGCCGAACCCCTCTGCCCTGTCAACCTCCGCCGCATCGCGCGTTTCCGCCGCCTGGGCGCTGCCTCCTCCCGTCCCTTCCTCGTGCCGCACCGCGGCCTGCCGTGCTCGATCTAGCCCTGAGCTCCGCGGTGCGCCTCCATGACTCCACTCTCTGCCTCGCCGACGCCGACGCCATGGAAGCCCTTTGCTCTGTGCATTTTCCTCCGTCTCGTATCCCGAAGAGTGGCGATGACCCTCGTCCTTGCCGCCTTGCATAGACGTTGTCAGCAGGCCCTGCTCTGCCTCGGCCTCCTCCCGCTCATCACGCTGGCCGTCCTCTGCAGGGATGTGCACCTCTTGTCGTTGCCAAGGGGCCCACGATCTTGTCTCCCCTGTGACTCCCTGCGGCTGCTTGACAGATCCCCCTGACGCGCACAGGTGTTCGTCAGTTGTTTGAACTAGGTGGTAATCTGGTGGCGTGTTGAGGTGGTGTGATGTGAGGATGTGATGCTCGTGTGTGGAGATGGATACGCGAAGTTGCAGATGTGGTGGTGGTGATGTATGTGTGGAGATAGGGCGCACTCAACCCTGACTACCTTGGCTCCTCTGAACCGACGCGACATCAAGAGAAGGCGGAGCCGATGCACGAAGATGAACTATCGAGACGGTACCCGATGCGAACTCCAAGTCCATCATCAACACCGAGGTCGGAACTCCAAGGTCTTCTTCATGGGAAACCGACGACCCGACCCAAGACCCGAAGACCGAACCCTGGCACGCCAAGTTCTTCGACCCCGAGGACCGATCCATCGGAACGCCAAGACCTCCTTTCGAACCCAAGTTCTTCGTCACAGACGTCAAGATCTCCTACATGGACCTGAAGACCATGGATGCGACAAGATCTACTCTGTTGTCCGAGAACGTTCCACCGAGACCGATCCCCGTCGAACCCTGGCGAACCCCGAAACCCCAGAACCAAGATCTTCCGAACCTAGATGTGTGACCCTAAGCCTCTATTTTTATAATATGACATATACCTGTCGCATCATTAAATCATCATGCTTGCATACATGTCATCTGGTGGGTTGGGTTAAATAGTCGATTCACCTAAATTAAAAATGGAGACTATATGCGGGCTATTCTAGTCTTATTCCGGACTCCATTCAAAGTTGTGTAGCGAATCGATGCTATGTTTTTCCATGTTAAGACAACATTTGAATTGCGGGGTTTCTAAATAACATGAACCTCCTAATTAAATGTCAGGACCCCGGTTCCGCCTAATATTACCTAGTTGCATCGCATCTTTTCCATGCCATGCATCATTCCAGATCTTTTGCCGTAGTATTAAATCGTGCATCTGGTGTTTCTTTTAGTGCTTTGGTTCTTCACGGAGTTGCTTTGGTTCTTCGCGGAGTAGGCCGTTGAGTTGATGCGAGTATCGACAAGTTCTCCAGATGAATCTCCGGTAGTGTTTCCCAGGCGAGCATCTCTCCCCCTTCTACCTATTTTGTGTTTATAGTCTTTATTTCGTCCTATTGATCTATTGCTATCTGTGTCACGATGCTTTAGTTTCCGTGCACCATTTATACTCCTTGTAGGATCTATATTGCCATGGACACATCCTATTGCCTGTTGTTTGATAGATAGTCGGCCTTGCGAGTCGTAGTTGCTTGCTTCTGTGTTGCTTCGCGTCGTTGTCGTTCCACCGTTGATGGCAAGTTGGCACATGATAAATGGTGGAGATGCTTAATGGTGGAGATGATCATGACTTTAAATACAACTATTAAATTGCTGGGACAACTAATGAAAGAGGAACCGGTGGGCAATTTATGCTATTTGGTTTTTATGCCCACTTGTGTCCCGTAGGCCCCGAGTACTTGATACCTGTTCCTTGACTATTCGCACTATCCACATACGGGAGACTCTATGAATCCCCCTTAGCCAGAGCTTGATTCATTTCTTATTTCTTGGGGCCACAAAGTAGTTTGGGGCTATATTACTATCCCGTACATATGCCATGCTTTACTGCTTTATTTACGATTGTGCGTGGAGCACCTGTACTGTTTAGGACCGTGACACGTTTTTGCTATATCGACAAGCCCAGTCACACTTTCGGGTTCCCAGTCGTTTATAGCCGTCCACACAAACCTTGGGTCCGTCTCGGAGCCGGCCAACTTCGTTACGGGTAGCTTAATGGGGTGGCCCCCTGAAATAATTTATGAATCCTGTGATTGCTTTGTCGTGAAAGCCTCGTTGGGTTTTGAGTTGGTTTTTCCGAGGTTGATCGTGTGTGTGTTGCTATTTGTGCACCCCTGCAGGGTAAACCTTTCTGAAAGCCGTGTCCGCGGTTATGGACGACTTGGAGCACAGTATCTCGATCATAGACAAGCATAACTAAAGTAGTGCTATAAACTTGACTTAATATATGACTAGTAATCAGATTCAACTATCACGGAATGGATATTAAAATGCCAACAACTGGTGGATCTGGGGTTGTTTTGTGACATGCTGTACCTGCCTAGTAAGTATTGCAACTCCAACGGAATGTGATAAAAGTGCCAACAATTGCTGGGTTTTGGGATTCCTCAGGAAAATTATATCTGACTAGTAAATGTTCCAACTACAACAGAATGGTGATTAAAACTGCCCACTACTTATGCTATCAGGATGACTCATGATATCTATATCTGACTAGTAAGTGCTGCAACTATAATGAAATGAATAAAACTGCCAACTGTGTGAGTTCCTCGGTTGGACTTCCTCGTTTGGTCTCGAGGGGGGAAATACCAGGATGGGTATGATTGGTGTTAGTATTAGGTTGGATCCGAATAGGTCTTTCTTATCCCTCTCTAATAGCTGCCAATTTTACTGAGTCTCTATAGGTTGTTTAGTGCTGCTGCGCTGCCGCTTCAGTCCACCATACCTATGTAGGCGAGAGCCGCCGAATTCTAGCCTCGTCGTGTACTGGCCTCAGTACTGACGCTCCTCTTTTTCCTTTGCCCTTTGTCGGCACCCCCTTTTTTTGTTTTTGTTTTAGCAGGTTTGCGATCGACGTCGTTAGCAGGGTTACCCTTCCGGCTTGGCCCGGGCAGGGTTATGGACGCCATTGGTTATTCTTCAGGGCTCTTAGCCCCATTTGCATCTTGTCCGTACTCGGACGCTGTATCATTTTCAAGGTGATTTGGATCTTTGTAGTGTATATCTATATTCTTGACTCTTGGAGTCGTGCTGTATATATATCTGTTCTGTGGGTCCCGTCGAGGACTGTTGTGTAATGGTATTACTTCATTTTCCACCCGGACGAAAGTGCCTGGTGGGCGTCCTTGAATCGTTTCTATGCGGGTTTGGCGGAAAGGGCTAAAAGTTGCATCGGGCCGATTCGAGGGTGTTGCAGAGTGGTATCAGAGCTCAGTAGTTGCGATACCCCACAAGTCCAGCCTGTAGGATAACCTAGCTAATGGCTGATGTAGAGTGTCAAAACTATTTTTGCAAAATCGGTTGGATAGATCTGACTAGGTCTGCTTTTACTCCTTACCCCTCTACTGTTCTCCTCTTACCTCTGCGTGTTTTGATTCTACTCTCTTATCTTTTCTTCGAGTCCAGGAATTCTCGTGGTTGGGTTTCTGTCGTACCTTCAGGGTTTCGCTTCCTCCCCTTATAATGGTGGTTCTACAATCATCAATCTGCTTCTCGGCTGTTGTACCTTCATCCAATCTTTTGTCCTTGAACTCTTTATTCGTATGTGCCCCTCGACAGATATCTGTATCGTTGAAAAGCATATGAGAAGGATGAGCACTGGTGAAGTTGGAGTATACCTTGAGCATGTGTTGCTCATGCCAATGGAACCATCGCAAAACCTGATCAGTGTGTCTTTTCGTACGATGTTTCTTTGTATCTTCTGGTGGTCCCCAATGCGACGACATCACCTACGCCAGATCCGATGAAGAGCCTGCCTCGCCCCTCTTGTTCCGAACACCGCTTGTGAAGATCTTCAGTCTAAATTCCGAGAGTTGATTGCACGATTCTTCTATTCATGTACAGAATGATGCTTTGAGTACGGGATGGACTGATCACCCTACCCGTGTCTCACTGTTCATTTTTGTACATCGAATCGGTGGATCAAGCAATTTTACTCCGTCCCTGGAAGTAGAGGTGGCTTTATCTTCTGATGCCCCTACCTTCGTCCTTGTTTCTCCGGAGTGTCCCCTCGACGAATGTGAGTAACGACATCTTGTTGGTGGTGTCGCTGATTTCAAGATGGAGCAACAATCTTGTTAGTGGTGTCACGAGGATCTACAAGAAGCGAGAAGATTCAGATCGCAGACCTTCTTCCCGGTACCATGAGGCGGATCTCGAGGGCGAGATCCCTTGTTAGTGGTGTTGAATTGTGGCATCCCGCTAAAACCACTACTAGAAAATCGCTGTGTTTTTGTGCATCGCATAATCATGACTACATGCTCATGTCATCATGCCACATTGCATTTGAGCATCGTCATCATCCTGCATGGTTTTGCCTAAAACTATTTTCGCAAAGCCTATTTTTGTTTTCTGAATACCCCGTCTTTAACTTCAAAGCAAAAACCCCAGGCCTCCAGATTATTTTGTTTCGTCTAAAAACAGATTGCAAAAGCCTTGTTTCTAATAAATAAAATATTCAAATTATTTTTAGGAGGCGCCCGCCAGGCCTGAAAGCCCGGCCGGCCACCTCCACTAACCCTAAAAATAAAATCCTATCCTAACCCAAACCAATCCCTACCTACCCAACCCGGCCCCACACCGGCCTGTCCCTGTCGCCTAAGCCCCACCCCACCACCTTCCGCACCCCCACCTAACCAAACACCACACACACACGCACACCACACAGCGCGTAGCCAGCTCACCTCGCTGCCCCGCTCGGCCACCCTCTGCCACCGCCGGTCGGCCCACCTCGTCCACCACGTCGCTGAGGCTCCACCATCATGCGCTCGGCCCCATCACCTGCTCGAGGTCGCCGCATCATCGACATGCTCGCCCGCGGCTTCCGCTTCCTCTCTACCGGACACCGCCATGCCCGCGACGCCTCCTCCCCGAGCCGCCCAAGCGCCTCGATGCCCCGACCGAGCTCGCCTCCTATGCTCCGCCGTGAGCCTCGTCGAACCCCTCTGCCCCGTCAACCTCCGCCGCATCGCGCGTTTCCGCCGCCTGGGCGCTGCCTCCTCCTGTCCCTTCCTCGTGCCGCACCGCGGCCTGCTGTGCTCGACCCAGCCCTAAGCTCCGCAGCGCGCCTCCATGACTCCCCTCTCTACCTCGCAAACGCCGACGCCATGGAAGCCCTCTGCTCCGCGCGATTTCCTCCGTCTCGTATCCCGAAGAGTGGCGATGACACTCGTCCTTGCCACCTTGCATAGACGATGTCAGCAGGCCCTGCTCTGCCTCGGCCTCCTCCCGCTCATCGCGTTGGCCGCCATCTGCAGGGATGTGCTCCTCTTGTCGTTGCCAAGGGCCCACGATCTCGTCTCTCCTGCGACTCCTTGCGGCTGCTTGACAGATCCCCCTGACGCGCACAGGTGTTCGTCAGTTGTTTGAACCAGGTGGTAATCTGGTGGCGTGTTGAGGTGATGTGATGTGAGGATGTGATGCTCGTGTGTGGAGATGGATACGTGAACTTGCAGATGTGGTGGTGGTGATGTATGTGTGGACATAGGGCGCGCGCAACCCCAACTACCTTGGCTCCTCCGAACCGACGCGACATCAAGAGAAGGCGGAGCCGATGCACGAAGATGAACTATCGAGACGGTACCCGATGCAAACTCCAAGTCCATCATCAACACCGAGGTCGGAACTCCAAGATCTTCTTCATGGGAAACCGATGACCCGACCCAAGACCCAAAGACCGAACCCTGGCACGCCAAGTTCTTCGACCCCGAGGACCGATCCATCGGAACGCCAAGACCTCCTTCCGAACCCGAGTTCTTTGTCACAGGCGTCAAGATCTCCTACACGGACCCAAAGACCACGGATGCGACAAGATCTACTCCATTGTCCGAGAACGTTCCACCGAGACCGATCCACGTCGAACCCTGTCGAATCTCGAACCCCCGGAACCAAGATCTTCCGAACCCAGATGTGTGACCCTAAGCCTCTATTTTTATAATATGACATATACCTGTCGCATCATTAAATCATCATGCTTGCATACATGTCATCCGGTGGGTTGGGTTAAATAGTCGATTCACCTAAATTAAATATGGAGTCTATATGCGGGCTATTCTAGTCTTATTCCGGACTCCATTTAAAATAACATGAACCTCCTAATTAAATGTCAGGACCCCGGTTCCGCTTAATATTACCTAGTTGCATCGCATCTTTGCCATGCCATGCATCATACATGTATCATGCCAGATCTTTTGCCGTAGTATTAAATAATGCATCCGGTGTTTCTTTTAGTGCTTTGGTTCTTCACGGAGTAGGATGTTGAGTTGATGTGAATCTCCGGCAGTGTTTCCCAGGCAAGCATCTCTCCCCCTTCTACCTATTTTGTGTTTATAGTCTTTATTTCCTCCTGTTGATCTATTGCTATCTGTGTCGCGATGCTTTAGTTTCCATGCACCATTTATACTCCTTGCAACCTCTATATTTCCATGGACACATCCTATTGCCTGTTGTTTGATAGATAGTCGCCCTTGCGAGTCGTAGTTGCTTGCTTCTGTGTTGCTTCACGTCGTTGTCGTTCCACCGTTGACGGCAAGTTGGCACATGATAAATGGTGGAGATGCTTAATGGTGGAGATGATCATGACTTTAAATACAACTAATAAATTGCTGGGACAACTAATGAAAGAGGCACCGGTGGGCAATATATGCTATTTGGTTTTTATGCCCACGTGTGTCCCATAGGCCCCGAGTACTTGATACCTGTTCCTTGACTATTCGCACTATCCACATACGGGAGACTCTATGAATCCCCCTTAGACAAAGCTTGATTCATTTCTTATTTCTTGGGGCCACAAAGTAGTTTGGGGCTTTATTACTATCCTGTACTTATGCCATGCTTTACTGCTTTATTTACAATTGTGCGTGGAGCACCTGTACTGTTTAGGACCATGACACGTTTTCGCTGTATCGACAAGCCCAGTCACACTTTCGGGTTCCTAGTCGTTTACAGCCGTCCACACAAACCTTGGGTCCGTCTCGGAGCCGTCCAACTTCGTTACGGGTAGCTTAATGGGGTGGCCCCCTGAAATAGTTTATGAATCCTGTGATTGCTTTGTCGTGAAAGCCTCGTTGGGTTTTGAGTTGGTTTTTTCGAGGTTGATCGTGTGTGTGTTTCTATTTGTGCACCCCTGTAGGGTAAATCTTTCTGAAAGCCGTGTCTGCGGTTATGGATGACTTGGAGCACAGTATCTCGATCATAGACAAGCATAACTAAAGTAGTGCTATAAACTTGACTTAATATATGACTAGTAATCAGATTCAACTATCACGGAATGGATATTAAAATGCCAACAACTGGTGGATCTGGGGTTTTTTTGTGACATGTTGTACCTGCCTAGTAAGTATTGCAACTCCAACGGAATGTTATAAAAGTGCCAACAATTGCTGGGTTTTGGGATTCCTCAGGACAATTATATCTGACTAGTAAATGTTCCAACTACAACGGAATGGTGATTAAAACTGCCCACTACTTATGCTATTAGGATGACTCATGATATCTGTATCTGACTAGTAAGTGCTGCAACTATAATGAAATGAATAAAACTGCCAACTATGTGAGTTCCTCGATTGGACTTCCTCGTTTGGTCTCGAGGGGGGAAATACCAGGATGGGTATGATTGGTGTTAGTATCAGGTTGGATCCGAATAGGTCTTTCTTATCCCTCTCTAATAGCCGCCAGTTTTACTAAGTCTCTATAGGTTGTTTAGTGCTGCTGCGCTGCCGCTTCAGTCCACCATACCTATGTGGGCGAGAGCCGCCGAATTCTAGCCTCGCCGTGTACTGGCCTCAGTACTAACGCTCCTCTTTTTCCTTTGCCCTTTGTCGGCACCCCCTTTTTTTGTTTTTGTTTTAGCAGGTTTGCGATCGACGTCGTTAGCAGGGTTACCCTTCCGGCTTGGCCTGGGCAGGGTTATGGACGCCATTGGTTATTCTTCAGGGCTCTTAGCCCCATTTGCATCTTATCCATACTCAGACACTGTATCGTTTTCAAGGTGATTTGGATCTTTGTAGTGTATATCTATATTCTTGACTCTTGGAGTCGTGCTGTATATATATCTGTTCTGTGGGTCCCATCGAGGACTGTTGTGTAATGGTATTACTTCGTTTTCCACCCGCACGAAAGTGCCTGGTGGGCGTCCTTGAATCGTTTCTATGCGGGTTTGGCGGAAAGGGCTAAAACTTGCATCGGGCCGATTCGAGGGTGTTGCACCTCTTCTCTAAGGGATTGGCCTAACGATGATGACTCGGACGTTGAGGTCCTGGAGGTACTTGATCTGGTTCCCATCTCTTACGCGCATCTAGTTATGTCTGAATGTTCAGCTAAACCGGACGGTCAGGTCCATGAGGTTCCGCCACTTGCCACTGGTGGCCCGGCTCCGGCTCCATCCCAGAAGCGTGCAGCTACCTCGGTCACAGCTTCGGGGGCACCGCCGCCCAAGAAGAGGCAAAAGAATACTGGGGTTAAACCCTCGGCCAAACCTGCCGCCAAGAGCACGGTTCGGAGGGCACCCAAACCTCGGGCTCCTCCTACTGCGGACGAGTAAGTCTTTTTAGCACTGCTACTTAGGAATTTTCCTTTGCTTGCCTTCATTTCTAATTGGTTCTCTCTTTTTGACTCGGTACCCTTCGTTTTTTCTCATAGCTCCTATGGATATCTCTCAGAGTGGCTCCGACATAGCCTCCCCACTCCGGAGCAGTCCCTCCCCCCCCCCCCCGCAACGACGATCATCGTCCGCTTAGCCCTATTCAAGAGGGTTCTGCGGCCGCGCTTGACCAGAGCCCACCTCGCCAAGAGGAGGGCAACATCGGCACGGGGGGTAGTGGGGAAGCTCGGGACACGGTGATGCCGGATCTCCCTAGCTCCTCGGCCTCAGCGCCCAATGTTGAGGTGCCTGTTTCATCGGCGCCACCTCCAGCATCTCCAGTACCAGTACCAGCACCAGCACCAGCAGCATTAGCACCAACAGCATTAGCACCAACAGCAACAACAGCAAGAGCCTCCAAGCCTCCTAAGGGAAAAGCTCTGTCAGCTCCCTCCGGGTCTACCCCTTCTCTCGCAGACATTTTTCAATCAATTCCTCCACCTTCATACAACAAAGCCAAGAAGACCTCCGGGTCAGCCAAAGTAACTTCATTCGGGTCTGCCGCCTCCAGATCAAAGGACATCCAATAGCTGGTTTGCATAATCATGAGAAAAAACTGTCGAAAATCCTGTCGGATTGAGCTGTAGTGGGGCTCTTGCCTTATCCGGTAAATTCACGTGAGAACATAATCATGAGAAAAAACTGTCGAAAATCAAAGGTAAACTTATCCCCTACACATGATCGTTGTACTTTGTTTGCCTTATCCGGTGGACACTTATACTTTGGGTTCCCCAGATCATTGTGCTGTTGTAGTTGCTCTCGAGGATAGTGTCCCCTTGCCTGAAATGATGTCTCACCTCCTCGAACAAGCAGGCAATCATGGGGCTGAGCTGAAAAAGAAAGACGCAGAGATAGCTTGGCTCCAAACCCAGGACTCAGAGATCACTCGGCTGAATGCCAAAATCCTGAGGCTTAAGAGCTCCCATCAGTCCGAGCTGGAGAAGGCCGACCAGGAGTTTGCCGAGGAGAAAGAGCGTTTAACAATGCAAATCTCCAAGGACAAGAGCCTATTGGAGGAACTCGACGTCAAGCTTACGTCGGTGACCACTGAATACAAGAAACTCCGGGTCCATAATGCCAATGTTGATTCCGAGCTTCAGTGACTTCTCTTCCAGATCGCGCGTAAGTTTTTTGCCCTTGCTTGATCTTCCATCGTCCAGGTTTGGTTATTTTGTTCACTATCTTTTTTCTTATCCTTAGGCAAATTTCTAGAGAGCGATACGCTTGCTGCCTCTGCCATACGCCAGTCCCGTGAACAGCGTGGAATTCCTGCTGCCCCTGATGCCAAGCCAATTCCTTGTACCACAGAGGATCTCCTGGCGAGTCTCACCGCTCGTCTTAAGGTAGTAAAGAATCATGGCGTGGATATCATCCCGGCGGAAACACGGATGTTCAGCTGCCTCTGGCCCAGTGAAACTATTCCCAAGAAAGGCTCGGCTTTCATTGCCAAGTTAATGGAGTGTGACACGCAGCTGCATCTGTGGCGCGAATCTGCCGCACGGGATAGGGCCGACATTGCTCTAAAATTTGCGCTCTCATGGTACGAAGGAATTGACTTGGCATTGCTCAGTCGGATGTGCACCGGGTCTAAGTGGTGCGAGGATCCAAAGTGGATTGCGCGCCGCTAGGCCTATGCTAACAAGCTCATCCAGTACTCCTTCTGCCGTGCTTGGATGAGGGGCCGAGTTATCTTGATGTTGCTGATGACGAAATTGTCTCTGGAGCTGAAGATGAAGGAAGTGAGAGCGAGGGATCCGAACTAGGCGATGATGCTGAAGACCCGGAGGAAAGTGAGGTTAACCCGGAGGACGAAGCCGAAGCTAGAGCTCCAACCCCGCACTCCAGAGTACCTCCCTCCTCGACAGATGATTCGTCTGCTGCTCCTGCTCCTTGAAAAACACTTGTTATATTTGTCAGATCCCTGGAATGTCGGGCGTAGCTGTATTAAAATACTTTGGTTTGGTTGTGCCATAATTTTATGTTCTGAACTAAGTTTTATTGCCGAATTATCATGGGCGAAGTCCCCGAGTTTCATTTTCTTGTTCTCCCAATTTTTGACTCGGCTCGCGTTTACCTTGATTCGTTTTTTTCGACTTACGAGTCCGAGGTTCAAAAAATTGACTTAACAATACTTGAAACCTTGAGATTAGCTCAAAATGATTCAGCATTTCAGTGAATAAAACAAACTAGAGGTTAGTCAAAAAACCAATGTCGGCCCACTTAAGTTTTTTCCCTTAGTCGTTTTTCATGTGCTTTGCCATTCCAAACTTGTTCTCTTGCTTGCCATGAAGCCAATTCTTGTTGGACATCAGCAAAGTCGAAGAGTTAGGTTTTTGGTGCTAACACATTACTAATCCAACTAAGGTAGAAGCGACTTAACCCAACCGACATAAAAATACAAAAACGAGAAACAAGTATTATAGCAGTCCCCGAGTCTCTGCTTGGGGTGGCAAAGTTTTTATTGATAAGCTCATCACCGACATACATACCGACATATGAGTGGTTCAGATACATTCACCTCTTAGGTGTAGAAAGGACGAAGCAGTGCTACATTCCATGGTCGTTTGGATTCTTCTCCGGACGTGTCCGCCTTATTCTTTTCCTGGGGCTGTGCATCAATAAGGTAGTAGGAATCATTGCGCAAATCTTTGCTCACAATGAAAAGTCCTTTCCATGGAGGGGATAACTTATGCATGCCAGCAGTGCGCTGTATTAGCCGTAGCACCAAATCACCTTCCCGGAAAACTCGGGGGTTTACTTTCCGGCTATGATAGCGTCGGAGATTTTGCTGATATATGGTGGATCTAGACAAGGCCAGTTCTCTCGCTTCTTCCAGCAGATCAACATCATTCTGTCGGGCTTCACACACTTTGGCTTCTGTGTATTAGGTGACTCTTGGCAAATCATGCTCTATGTCGGCTGGTAATACAGCTTCTGCCCCATATACCAGAAAGAATGGCATGTAGCCTGTTGATCGATTCAGAGTTGTTCTTAAAATCCATAGTATCGCTAGTAGTTCTTCTATCCAGCACCCCGCTGATCTTTGCAGCGGCACTATGAGTCGGGGTTTTATCACGGACAATACCAGTCCGTTGGATCTTTCCACTTGCCCGTTTGATGCAGGGTGGGCGACTGAGGCGACATCTAACCGGATCTTCTTTTCTCGGTAGAACCTCGCGAATGCTCCTTCCGCGAAATTTGTTCCGTTATCAGTTATGATGCTATGGGGATAGCCATATCTTAGGATTATATCCTTGAGGAATTTTACTGCTGTTGCCCCATTACATTTTCGAATTGGTTTTACTTCAATCCACTTGGTGAACTTGTCCACCATGACCAGAATATGGGTCATCCCTCCTTTGGCTGACTTAAATGGTCCTACCATGTCTAGGCACCATACATCAAATGGCCATGTAATGGGGATAGTTTTCAGCTCCGACATTGGTAGGTGAGTTTTTGTGGCGTATCTTTGACAACCATTACATTTTCTTACCAAGTACTCTGCTTGCTCCAAAGCACTGGGCCAATAAAATCCGTGCCGGAAAGCTTTTGCTACTAAATCCCTTTAGGAGGCATGGTGGCCACATTCCCCTTAGTGAATATCCCGGAGTATGTCAAGTCATTCCTCCGGATCAACACACCGTTGTAGTACTGCTGTCACACTTCTTTTGTATAGTTCGGTGTTGATAATTGTATAGGCCTTTTCCCTTCTCTGAATCTGCCTTGAACTTATTTCATCATCCGGCAAAATTCCCTCTTTCAAGAAATCAAAATTTGGCTTTGCCCAAGTTGGTACAATCCGGATGGGAAATGGTTATGTTGGAAATATGCCCTAGAGACGAATAGTAATGAGGACTATTATCATATTTCATATAGTTTGTGATTAAGTTTTATATCATGCTATAACTATATGGAGTGGAAACATCAATACACGTGTGATATACAAACAACCAGGGGTTCCCAGTGAAACTCTAGTCACTAGTTCATTGGTAACAGATGATCATGTTTCCTGATCATGTGGCATTTATGCCAGTTGGAAATGAGGTCATCTCATTCTGAGAATGATATGAAGAACCAATACCCAACCTAAACATCGTGACCCGATCATGTCACGAAGTTCAAGTTATGATGATTAGAAATGGATCCTCGTAGACTATTCCTTAGACCGCGAGCCTATATCAATCACTGTCTCCCGAGAGTGCTTAGATAGCATCAAACGCCATCTGGTAAAACGGTGGTTATAAAGGTGTGTTCAGGTATTCGGAGGAAACCGTAGAGGCAATATATGTCAAGAGCGGGATTTGTCCGTCCATGTGATGGGAAGATACTCAAGGGCCCACTCGGAGAAGTTATATCCAATAGCTGTGCAGCGTGTGATTAGATCACGGGGATATCACTTGTCAAAACGAGTTAAGTAGCATTTTTCAGTAATGAGATTGAACCCGACATGGTGATGTCAATGATCAGATCTCGGGCAATGCAAGTATCGAATGACAAAGGGAATAAGACACGACTGTCCCGGTTCAAACGACGAAAGATCTTTGTGGAACGCATAGGGGTCACATGGCCATCCATGTCCCTCTGTCGATCATTGGTGCGGGAGTGTCCCGACCATGTCTGGAGTGTTCCCGAACCGTTGGGTATCACGCTTAAGGGCTTGATGATGCTTAGAGAGTGTTTATGGGATCGGTAGAATCGCCGAAGAAGAGAAAAGAGAAAACCGGAAGGGTTTCGGTAAGTCCGAAGGATGTCTAGAGTGGAGGTAGAAGGTGTTCCATGGCCACAGAGATTAGATAATATATGAATGAATGTTAAATATTGATTTAATCATTTATTCATAATTATTTAATAAAGAGAAAATAAATTAAAGGTCAAAAAGGCTTAATGGGCCAATTTCCGGAGGGAGAAGGCCCATTAGGGAAAGGAGAGAGGGAGAAGGGGCAAGGGGGCTGGCCGGCTGGGCCTACTCCCCCGTACGGGGCCCACTAGGGGCTGGCCGGTGGCCTCCCCTCCCCCTCCTCTCCTTTAGTTCCACCCCGGGACTTGAGGGGAGGTAGTACCTCCCCTCCCCCTATATAAAGTGGGGTATTTGGCCTAGAAAATACAACGAATAATCAATAAAGGTCTCCCCACTTTTGGGAGGACCTCCAATTGATATTTTCTCTCTCCCCCTCTCTCTCTCCTGACCGTGGTCCCAAGTCTAGACTGCGCGAGCGAGAGACATCTTCACCGCGGAGCGCCGTCGCGCTGCGGGATTCGGATCTGGGAGCTCTACTTCCGTAACTGTTGCTAGATCGGGCAAGCGGGAGTCATCGTCAGGCACCGGACGTGTGTAACTCCCACGAGGTGTCACACTTGAGGCACTCAAGTCGTTGGAGCCAGAAGGAGCACAAGGACTTCATCACGACCTTGAGGTCGGCTTCGGCTCGTCTACATCAACCACGCTCTCCTGAGCGCTGACAACGCTTTTCGGTCTTCGAGGGTAAGTTCACGAAAAGCTCCTCCCGTTACTATATTACTAATAGATAGGTCCTGGCAGCTTCAGAGATTCAGGGGCGTAGGGTAAAATTTTATTGTTTTCATGCGTGGAACCCCTACAATGGTATCAGAGCTAGATCTATGCATAGTAATGCTAGTACGGGTAGAACACACGAGATGTAGCGTGTGGGCATTGGTCTTTTAGTTGTTACCCTCCCACGTGTACTTGTGTATACCGCAATAATGCTTGATGAAGCGGCCCCCAACCGACTTTACGCGTTCATTCGCGAGACTGGTCCACGCTTGACATACGGCTTGTACCATATAAAGTGGCTTAGGGCGGTGTCTGTCTCTCTCGCATTAGTTGGTATACCATTTGCAACGGAGGGCCCTGAAAGGGGTGTAGTAGAGATAACTACTTGATCAGCGTTGTGCTGAAAGTTCATAAGTAAGAACGGTTCTTGTACGAAAGCCCATTCAGCCACGTAAAACATGCAAAGATAAAGTAGAGGCGCCTAACTTTTTTTTGCAGGAGGGCGTTGCTTTGTGATATGGTTGTGGCAAAGGTAAAGTGATTACCTTTTGTTTCATAGTAGTAGATAGTCATGGTAATGACAAACTACCACGCCGGAATGACACTGGTACCCTGGTGTCTATGGCGCCGGTACCCCGGCGCCGGAACCCGGTAACGACGGATGGAGATCGCGACGTGAAGGGCCATATCACATAGCATTTACATTCAATGTTATTGTTTGTGTGTCTTATTGTGTGCTAGTATTAGATACTCGATGGTAGCCTAATAAGATGATCCCTGTTAAAATAACCAATGATTGTGTTCCCCCTTAGTGTGCACCACCAAGAAAGTTCTTCGGTATGAGGCAGGCCGTGATGATCGGGTGTCAGACATATCTAAGTTCGCATACAGTGGGTGCAAGCAATGTTGCACAGCGAAAACACTAAGGTTGAGTTGGCAAGCCTAGCACGCTAGAGAAGCGTGGCCTCGGAACGCGGATGGTCGAAAGATCGAGCACGAGTCACATGAATGATGTGACCGACGTTTAGCGTCCACCCTTGAACCCACATTGATGGCCGTGATGATCGAGGGAGATGTGGCTGATAGGGGTCGTGTTATCACTAGGAACCCTCTTTGGGGATAGGTGTTTCTGAGTGGAGTTATTATTAACTCATTTAATTATAAACTTAGTCTAAATTCCTTTTGCAAATTATAAATGTAGATGGCTCACCGTGAAGCTTACTTTGAGATTGAGGATTGGGTAAAGGGTGAAAAACTTAGACTTGATGGATCCAACTTCCCTAGTTGGCTTGTGCGCCTAGATGATCTCCTTACTAGGAATCAGGTGGTAGACTACATACGCCGCACAATGGATTTGACTGAGCCAGACTACTATGATACCCCACAGGAGGTGGCAGACCGCTACTATTGTCAAGAGATGTCCACCTACATTCAGATAATAATGTGTTACGGGATGGTGGATGAACTACATCCGCTCATGGATGATCTTGATCCATATTCGATGGTGGATCAGCTGAGAGCAGAGTTCATAGGCCATGTGCGCATGTGGAAGCACGAGCTGCTTGGAGAGTTCCTTTCCATACAGATGGAGGAGCATACATGTCTGAAGAGTCACTTGGAGCGCATGCTTCATGCACACACGAGACTGGTTCACTTCGTGGATTACTGGATGGCTGAGCCATTTGCGATAGACGTACTGCTTCGGTCACTGCCTCCCAGCTACAAAGGACATGTCCAGAGTAGCATCATGAGTGGTGATACGGAAGCATTGGATTTCCATGAGTTCATATTACGTTTCCAGAACATAAAGGTTGAACCAATCACTGGAGATGTCATCGATGACCAAGGTATACATTTGATATACAGTTTTATAAATGTTATAATCTTCCAAACACATTGCAGTGTTAAGTATATCTGATACTTGTTCTATTTTAATGAAAATAGGTCCTTCTGCATAGAGGTGCTTGCTGGAGAGGAGGTGACATTGCGTGTTGATGGCGAGCATGATGATGATGGCCAACGACACTCTCCCTCAACATTTATCACTTAGTTTGTGTTTTAGGATGATTAATGTAATCGAGAGATTTGAACTTCTTTAGTTTGTCTCACACTTCGTGAGACGGTTATTCATATCAGTTTGTAACAAATAGTTGTTCTACTTTTATGAATGATTTCTATTCGTGTTCATATCTTGTTTGATTATGTGTGAATTATCCTTGTTGTTTGAAACTAATTGATAATGTATGAACATTTGTAAAACATTAAAATGCCTTGTTTAAAATACCCAACTTAATGATATTTCATTAATGAATGAAACCATTGTTTAAATTCAAAGTTATGTGATAATATGTGAAAGACATTCGATTTCTTCTCACATATAAATCATTCCTAAGTTCGGCAAAATAACTTGAACACCGTGTATTACTTGAATACAAAGTGTTTAAAGGATTGTTAAAAGTATATACATATTCGATGTATTGGGTTTTAATGAAAATGGTAATTATCATTAAATGATTGTTTAAATGCGTAAAGTATGTTTACCAAAGGAAACATGAATATGAAACTATTTGATTTGATCAAAGTGTTTCATCAATAAAAGGGTATAAATAAAAAAGGGAATCCAATTGCTATGATTTGATCAATAGTAATGAAATTCGACTTTATAAGAATGGCATAAAAGAAATTGTGAAATGCAAAGTGTTTTGAAACGTCAAAATACAAAGCATCACAATATGATATAAGATATCAAAGGGGGTTTAATAGAAGGCACCAGACAAATTGTTGTAGAGTATATGTAGAGACCTTTAGTTAAGAAACAGTTAGCACTCAATTAGAATTTGTAAACCATTTGAATTTGTGAAAGTTTTGGGGTTATTCGATATAACCAAAACAATAGCGAATAAGTCCTTGTAGTGTATTCATTGGAAACTTTGAATACGAAATCCATAGCTAAACCAAAAGGAAAGCAAAAACTTGTATTGCTTGGATTTTGGTGCATTCTTGAGAAAGCTCACCTCTAGCGATGTTTCTCAATTATGGAGCAAATGGAAATTAGTGCAAAACACGATGAGGATTCAAAACCCCGCGTTAGAGTGTTGAGAAGCGCAACGGACAACGTTCCCGAACGATTCTCCTCATGGAAGGAAAAAATCAATGATTTTGATCATTGTGTTTTCCCTCCACTATTATTTTTCACTACATGAAGTAGGATTCAAAATGTAAATCCATATCTTGTATGGAGACATTTGTGAATCACTTGTCATGATTTTTGGAATATGACATACCTATGAACTACAAAGGAAATAATGGTAAACTAAAATATGAGAAATCCTAGAAACAAAATTCCCTTGAGATTAGAAAGCAATTCGTTGCTGAATCTCACAAGTAAAGGGGTTACTTGGAATTTTCCCAAATGACTGCAAAGCCATAGTAGGAAAAGGGGTAAATGACAAAGCACAATTTGTCAAGTATTGGATGAATGCAAGTGAATTTGATTCATGTGTGCTGGATGTCTAGTGGATTTAAAACTAGTAAAGTACTAGTATCTCATAGTAAATCTCCAAGTTTGATATTTGATCAAAGGATTTTGAAGTTTTTCAAAAATAGTAACGAGATATGCAATTTGCATAAAATTGAGTGGGAGCTATGAAAGTCTTCCTAAAACAATATGTGATTGACATATTTTTAAGTGGGAGCAATATGAGGCTCAAATTCAAATATGTAGGAACATATTTTGAGTGGGAGCTTATAGAAGTAATTCTTAAATATGTTAAGGATGAAGGCACAAATACTTATAAATAATGATTTATAAGATGTAGAAGTTGATAATAGGTGTATTATGATATTATGTAGTATTCCTTAAGGGATTCTGAAAAGTGTTTCAGAATAGAAGTTAATTAAGGAACTAGTCCTTAATGACTCAAATTAGGAATAGCATTAAGTTTAACATCAATGGTTGAAAGAAAGAAAAGGATGATCGTCATCCACTATGTTGAGACATAGGTTCTGTCTTAGAAACCATGATGATAACTTAGCATAATATGTAATCCAAATATAAGAAACGTTTGAAAGTGATTAAGTTCGAATCACAAAATGTTTGAGCTAAGTTTGTCTGCAGTGTCTAGTAGAGAACTGTGGATATATTTTCCAAATCCATAAAGGATAACATATCTTAAAACATAAAGGGTTATGTTATAAGGGAATATATTGGAAACTCCTGTAGATACCAATTAAAGTCAAGTAGGAAGAGAGGTGAACCAAAAACATCGAAAGTTGCACAGAGTGCACTAGTGTTTCGATAAATACATTTATAATAATAGATAAGGGTACCATCAAAAGTGTTGTATAATGTTATGGCGGGGCTAGTTCGCTTTTAACGTAGAATGATGTGTCCCAGGGCACAGTGCCCATGAGAAAGCCCTCGAGGTTGATCTAACGTCACTATAGGCTCCTGGAATCAGGCCTCGCTCTACTGCCATAGTGACGATGCATACACACAGATGCTATCATGTGATGATAAAATATTGATGTCAATCAAGGTGACATTAGTAAGTTGCAAAGGATTTGGGACTGTAAAGTACAAACCCAAGACTCAACTTCTTCCATGAGCAAGCATGTTCAAGGTACCGGATACTTGGTGCCAATGGTTGAGAACAAATGCAGCTAGTGTATTTGTACTCTAGTGCAAGTGGGAGACTGTTGGAAATATGCCCTAGAGACAAATAGTAATGAGGACTATTATCATATTTCATATAGTTTATGATTAAGTTTTATATCATGCTATAACTGTATTGAGTGGAAACATGAATACACGTGTGATATACAAACAACCAGGGGTTCCCAGTGAAACTCTAGTCACTGGTTCATTGGTCAACAGATGATCCTGTTTCCTGATCATGTGGCATTTATGCCAGTTGGAAATGAGGTCATCTCATTCTGAGAATGAGATGATGAACCAATACCCAACCTAAATATCGTGACCTGATCATGTCACGAAGTTCAAGTTACGATGATTAGAAATGGATCCTCGTAGACTATTCCTTAGACAGTGAGGCTATATCAATCACTGTCTCCCGAGAGTGCTTAGATAGCATCAAACGCCATCTGGTAAAACGATGGTTATAAAGGTGTGTTCAGGTCTTCGGAGGAAACCATAGAGGCAATATATGTCAAGAGCGGGATTTGTCTGTCCATGTGACGGGAAGATACTCAAGGGCCCACTCGGAGAAGTTATATCCAATAGCTGCGCATCGTGTGATTAGATCACGGGAATATCACTTGTCGAAACGAGTTAAGTAGCATTGTTCAGTAACGAGATTGAACCCGACATGGTGATGTCAATGATCAGATCTCGGGCAATGCAAGTATCGAATGACAAAGGGAATAAGACACGACTATGCCGGTTCAAACGACGAAAGATCTTTGTGGAACGCACAGGGGTCACATGGCCATCCAGGTCCCTCTGTCGATCATTGGTGCGGGAGTGTCCCAACCATGTCTGGACTGTTCCCGAACCGTAGGGTATCACGCTTAAGGGCTTGATGATTCTTAGAGAGTGTTTATGGGATCGGTAGAATCGCCGAAGAAGAGAAAGGAGAAAACCGGAAGGGGTTCGGTAAGTCCGAAGGATGTCCGGAGTGGAGGTGGAAGGTGTTCCATGGCCACGGAGATTAGATAATATATGAATGAATGTTAAATATTGATTTAATCTTTTATTCATAATTATTTAATAAAGAGAAAATAAATTAAAGGTCAAAAATGCTTAATGGGCCAATTTCCGGAGGGAGAAGGCCCATTAGGGAAATGAGAGAGGGAGAAGGGGCAAGGGGGCTGGCCGGCTGGGCCTAGCCCCCCGCGTGGGGCCCACTAGGGGCTGGCCGGTGGCCTCCCCTCCCCCTCCTCTCCTTTAGTCCCACCCCGGGACTTGAGGGGAGGTAGTACCTCCCCTCCCCCTATATAAAGTGGGGTATTTGGCCTAGAAAATACAACGAATAATCAATAAAGGTCTCCCCACTTTTGGGAGGACCTCCAATTTATATTTTCTCTCTCCCCCTCTCTCTCTCTCGTGACCGTGGTCCCAAGTCTGGATTGCGCGAGCGAGAGACATCTTCACCGCGGAGCACCGTCGCGCTGCGGGATTCGGATCCAGGACCTCTACTTCCGCAGCTGCTGCTGGATCGGGGAAGCAGGAGTCATCGTCAGGCACCGGACGTGTGTAACTCCCACGTGGTGTCACACTTGAGGCACTCAAGTCGTTGGAGCCGGAAGGATCACAAGGACTTCATCACGACCTTGAGGTCGGCTTCGGCTCGTCTACATCAACCACACTCTCCTGAGTGTTGACAACGCTTTTCGGTCTTCGAGGGTAAGTTCATGAAAAGCTCCTCCCGTTACTGTATTACTAATAGATAGGTCCTGGCAGCTTCAGGGGTTCAGGGGCGTAGGGTAAAATTTTATTGTTTTCATGCGCGAAACCCCTACAGGTTCTCCTCATCAATTCCATTGCATCCACCGACATAACTCCTGCTGGATCAGACTGAACAATCCCTGGGTTTGTTGAGGCAGTCCCTGTGTCTGCTGAGGCAGTCCCCGTGTGTGCTGAGGTGCTCCGCCATTCTATCTCCATAGGTGCAGATCCTGATCCGGAGAGTGCCGGGATGTAAATGGAATCTGATTCGGGTGATGGTGTGATAGATGGTTTTCTCAAGTGCTCCAAGGCAACATTTGGCAGGATTGGTTGCCGAGATGAGCCTAGCTTGGACAGTGTATCTGCCGTCTCGTTTTCAATCCAGGGTATGTGATGGAACTCACATCCCTCAAAAAACCCACTGATCTTTTGAACATGGAACCTGTATAGGGCCATGTTAGCATCCAAGGCATCCCAATTTCCAGATACCTGCTGCACCACCAAATCAGAATCTCCAAAGTATTGCATCCGACGTATCCCTACTTTTTTGCCACTTCCAGACCATGCACCAATTATTCGTACTCCGCCACATTATTCGAGGCACTGAAGTGGATTTGAAGGACATATTTCAGTTGATCCTTCTTGGGCGAGGTTAGCTCTACTCCGGCGCCCAACTCATCATTTAGTATCGATCCATCGAAGTGCATTTTCCAATAACTGAAGTCCGGCAAGGGCTGCTCATATTGTGTAACATCCCAAGATTTGTCTCTGAAAACCATCATCATGGCACTCATATCATCATGGCATGTACTACTTTGCATTTAGTTTGTCCTCCAAAAATTTGGTGAAATTTAGAGGCAATTTGGAGCCCTTTTGCTAAATCCAAAACCTAGGAAAAGAAAATCAAAAAGGAAAAAGACAAGGAGGGAAAATTTTAAACATCAACAACACTTCTGGCCTTTTCGGCCCAAACCATCCCACCAGGCTACTCCTCCCCCTCTATTTCTTTTCTCACACCCCCTCTGCATACCCCCACCCACTTACCTCTTGGCCCCACTTCCACGCCATCGCCACCTCGTCGTCTTCAACCAAGGCGACGAACAGCCCCACTCCCTCGGCCATTTCCAAAACCCGGCCGAATTCAGGCGTTTTTCACATTAATCCCCCATGGCGACCACCCCTTCTAAACCCCCTCTCATTCCTCATCTGTTTTGCCCCAGCCACTACCCCCGAAGAGCCCCCAGGCTCCCCAATTACTAGCTCGAACCGCCGTTATTCGACGCCACTCCGGTGACGATTCAGGTGAGCTCTAGCCACGCCGCGCCCTCCTCTCTGTCCTATCTACTTTGCCGTGCCTTGGAGCGTCTTTCAACCCCGGCCGCGTGCCTTTTCTTGCTCTAGGTCGACGACACAGTCTTCTCCGGCGAACTCCCTCTGCTGCCGCCGTCCGTCAAGTTTTCTGGCAAGGTTAGGGTTTCCGCCGCCCCTTTTTAGCCTTTGCTAGATTGTGCTGACCCGGGCGCACCCCACTGACCCCTCTCCTTGCTTGTTCGAGCCCCAGATCGTTGTCTCCGACGTAGAGCCACGAGCTCCGCCGTTGACAGAGCTTCTGCGAGGAATCGAGATCGAGGCAGAGGACCCCCCACTCCACCATGACCTCCATCGAGACCGCCACAACCGCCTCGACCCCTAGTAAGAGTCCACGGAGCTCCTGCCCCTTTAGAACCACTAGAACACCGCCGTCCGACGAGCCGCCGCCACGCACAGAGGGCCAGCGCCGCCAGTTCGTTGCTGCGCGCTGAGCACCGTTCGATTAGGCTTTAGCGGCTAGGATTAGATCGACGACCGAAGCGGTACGGGCTGATCCGATCCGTCCGTTTGCCACTTAAAATTAGACGGCCTACAGCGGTCAATCCGACCGAACCGGTACGGACCAATAGGGTTGCGCCACGTGGCCTAGGAAATCTATTTAATTAGAAAATAGACAGATTTTATATTAAACTTAGAAATTCAATAACTTTTGTTCCACAAATAAGAAAAATGCAAATTTGGTGTCTATGGATTCAGAAAAATGAGGCCTTTACTATAGAGGCCTTGTTTCACACTTTTGCTTCGGAAAAATTGGAATTATATGCAGAACCTTTTTAGGAGTATTTTGCTCATAAAAACTATTCCATAAATTGTTTTTGGGTATTCCTTGTAGCTTTAGATAGAGTATTATAACCTCCGTACTGTAGACTCTGTAAGTTTTATAGTTGTGAGCATATCATTGCATTTTGCATGCATTCATATTTTTGTGATGCTATATTGATTGAATTATTGTATTTGTATTGTTCTTTGTGTAGATTGTGTGGATTGTGAAGTTTGTTGCTGTGAGGATTGTACCTATTCCCCTAGCTACCAAGGCAAGTGATATTTCATCTTATGTCCTATTATTTTCACTATTGCACTATTGTTATTTTGGTAGATCATAGCATGGTAGGATTATCTATTGGTTACTATACTATGTTATGCTATCCTATAGATTATATCTTGGTAATATTTCCTAGTTGAAAGACTTCGTATGCTAGAGTGCTTAGCCATGCTATTAGAATTCGTGGGTGGAAAATTCACATCAAGATAGTATGGAAGGATATTATTTTGTTTGACTAAGAAAAGAACTAATGTTAATGAAACACCTGGGTGGAATGGGACTTGTTTGGATTATGTTGAGTGGTTACTCAGGGGCCATGTCTATGGTTAGATGGTGTATCGCACTTGTGGACGGCCACCCAGGAACAAAGAGATTGGAGACGTTCTTGTCACGAAGCTTCTAGTGCAGCCACATGGCATATGGGCTCTGCCTTGACCAACTAAGTTGCAAGAACTCAGCCAGACGGACAGAAGGTGGTAGTTATGATAGGATGGAACGCGTCCGTGGTGGTCTTAGGGATTGCTTCTGAAAAGTCTCGTCTCGATGCATGTCGAGTCTTGTGGGGAAAGTACACCACCTCTCGAGAGGTTAAAACTAAGTACTTAGCTGTGTCCCCGGTTATGGACAATTTCTGAGCCTCAAGACAGTGAAGCAGTTCAATAATCTCCTCATCCAAATTTCTTTAAGTTAAAACTTGTGGGTGAACAAGGGTATAGGTTCAGTGATGTCTATCATTGGTACCTTAGTGATTGAAAGAGGAAACTTACTCTTCAAAAACTATGAGATAAAACTTGCTTTTAGCAAAGTCAGCCAAAACCACACTTAGCCATATATTCATGTAGTTGTTGGATTATACCAAGTATCTATGGTATCACTTGCCAATACAATTCCAAATGTATTGACCCTTTGTGGCTGTAACTTATCATGTTGCTGTATACTTTGATGATGAGTAGGGTTGCGGGTCTACACTCGACATGTTTGCCTGTGGCGCATGAAGACAAAAGACTCTATTATTATACTATGTAATGTGAACCTTGAGTATCATTAGCCTTGGGCTAAGTGAGTTGTAAGAACCATTATATTCCTGGATTTGCGATGTAATAATGACCTTTGTTTCTGTGTACTTCATCCTAAAACTGTGGGTGCTAGTATTTCGATCCAAGGACTAGCACTACAATCACAGGGATCTTGCCTTATTATGGTGAGATCTTACAGATGGTATCAGACCACTGTGCTGCCTGTAGGTTCATGACCCTAGATTGGATTAGACTAAGGAAAACCCTTAGGAGAAATAACTTTATATTCAAACTTTACACTTGTCTTTTCATCTCGTAAAAATTTCCCTGATCATCCTTTCTCATCTATTTTTGTAGATGTCCACCATCAATGAATCTGTCAAGAAGGGACCACTGATGACTATGACCATTGAGTGTGAGACAGAATTTCCCAAGGCAATCAAGAATCTCATGATCGGCTTGGGAATGGATGTTGAAGCCGTGTACAAGGGATTTCCTGTGTTAGACGAGGGAAAAGAGTATTGGTGGGTGCAACTCCATTTGTATAAGGACAAGGAAGATGATCCCAAGAGTACTAGATTCTGCATGTTCACAAACTCTGAAATGCACACATCATTCTTTGACTCTGCAAGGAATGCTGCATGGAAATCCATTGAGGAACTTGGGGAAAGACTCAAGTATAGAATGCTCAATACTCAGGAGGATCTCAAGGAGGAGAAACGCCTTGTCCAAGATTCAAAGGCCACTTTAAACAACTAAGTAAGGATAACATAGGCTTGGCTTTGGAGCTATGCGACCAAGACAAGCAGATTGCTGCCAAGGATGCCCAGATTGCTACCTTGGTTAAGAAGGAGTGAGATACTAGTTGGACCACCACTCTTGGCATTTTATCACGTTAGTATTTTGATCATACCGACCTATGTGGTATGGCAAAAATAAGTTATGTCTTGAACCTTGACTGCCTTGAGTTGAATAATGTATTGCTACTTGGTATGAGGAATGTTTTGTTGATTGATTTTATTTTATCTTTGCATATTTTGTGTCTTGTGTTTTCTTTCTCTAGACTTGTGTTATTACTAATTTTCTCCACGGTATGCAAAATATGCCGAATTTTGTCTACAACACGGCCGAGGATTTCAAGGGAACTCGCTTTGGGACTCGTATGTTGGAGCTCGTCCATATGATCGCTCTTCCAATCCCTACCATTTAGGGACATCACCTGAGGAAGTTTCAGAGGAAGGACTTATGGGGATTCAGAGTTACCCAGCCATGATGTGAGACAGAGCCCCAAACTAGGGAGATTGCCTTCAAGATACTCCATGATGACATGGAGAGGGGCCTTGACGTCGCTATGCAGGAGCTGTTGGGACGCCTATGTGGACGTCACTCTTTTGAGATCAGGAGCCACTACTTCCACTTCTTTGGGAGGCGCGACAAGGACGGAGAGCCTATTGTGTTGGACGAGGCCACTAAGGAGTCTATCAAGCCCGTGCGTCACCACCTCCAAGACTTAGAGAGCCTTATCAGACACCTTGATACTGATAGGACTAATGTGATGCTTAGCAACGATGAACTACGAGTCCAACTTAAGGAGAAGGATAAGGCCTTCCAGGAACAGGAAAATCGAATCAAGGAAATGGACAAGAAGTTTGAAGACTAGGAGAAGAAATTCAAGAGCCAAGAGAAGAGGGTTCAGGAGAAGAACAAGAAGATCAGAGACTTGGAGACCAAGTTAGAGCTTGAGGACATTGAGCTGGAAGTGGACCACGAGGTGATAGAGGGCTACGCACACAGAAGCGAGAATTTCAGGCAAAGATCGATGCTTTGTCTACAATCTTGGAGGAATACAAGGCAGGATTCGCCGCAGCAGGACTTGCACTACTGGAGGAGGAAGTTGACATGGAGGAGTAGTGATACTTATCCATCTAACTATCGTTTTATTATCGAGCCGCATAGATCATACCAACTTGTGGGTGACTATGCTAGTATGTTTATTTTTGCGAACTCTGTTATTGTCATGATGTTGAACCTGCATGTGCTTGTTTGTTTGATTGTTGATATTTTATTTTGGTTATCTATCATTACTTACCCTTATTAAACCCACAGATGCCTCCCCGATGTAACAACGAGGATAACAACGACAATGGCAATGGAATGCAGCAAATGATGGCTGCACAGACACAATTGATGCAAATGATGACTCAATGCATGGCTAACCAGAATCAGAACAACAACAATAACAATAACAACAACCAGAACAATCCACCACCTCTGGATATGCTTACAAGATTTTTAAGGATGAGACCTGCTAAGTTCTCTAGTACTACTGACCCCATGGTAGCAAATGATTGGCTACGCTCTGTGAATAAGGACCTAGTCACAGTTGGATGCACGGATGCAGAAAAGGTCAGATTCGCAGCTCACTTACTGGAAGGTCATGCAGCTACTTGGTGGGACAATTTCCAAGTTACTCACCCTATTGAGGAAGTAACTTGGGCAATGTTTGAGGATGGATTTCGTACCACTCACATCTCTTCTGGAATAATGGGGTTGAAGAAAAAGGAGTTTCACAACCTCAAGCAACGCCACCGCAGTATTTCTGAGTACATCGAAGAGTTTAACAATCTGTCACATTACGCACCATATGAAGTTGACACTGACGCAAATAGAAAGGAGAAGTTCCTTGATGGGTTGAATGATGAAATATATATGCAACTATCTGTTGCTTATGTCCCAACCTATCAATCTTTGTGTGATAAAGCTACCATCCTAGAAAACAAGATGAAGCAAGTGGAAGGTAGAAAGAGGAAGCACCATTTTGATAAGTTTGGCTCAGGATCACCTCACAAGCGTTCTCATGGTGAAGGAAGTGGGAGTTCAGGATTCCACAAGAATGGGAATCATAATAACCATCGTAACAATAACCACCACCATGATGGAAACAATTCGTGGACATAACAAAGGTGGATTCAGGAACAACCACAATGGTCATGGCCATGGGAATCAAAATGGTCAGAATCATCACAATCAGCCAGCGAAGAAAGACATCAGTCAGGTGGAATGCTTCAAGTGCAAGAAGATAGGGCACTATGCTAATGAATGCCCAGAGAATAAGACAAATGGGGCTAAGCTGAACCCATTTCAAAAGGGTCATGTGAATCATATCAATGTGGAGGAAATTCAAGAAGGATCTGATGCTGTGATCGGTAAGTTCAAGATTAACCCTTTTCCTGCACTTATCCTTTTCGATACCGGCGCATTGCATTCATTCATTTCAAGAGCATTTGTAGTCAAAAATGAACTCTCCACTGAAACCATTGGATGTCCCATTAAGGTAAGCTCCCCGGGTGGAGAAATGATAGTAAATTCTGGGTGCCGACAGATAACCCTAGAAATTGGAAAGAACAAGTTTCTAGTTAATTTAATAATCCTAGAGTCCCAAGGATTAGATGTAATATTAGGGATGGACTAGTTGACTCGTTATGAAGGAGTGATTGATTGTTGCGAACAAACCGTTATGCTCACCACCCCAAAAAACAAAAGGATCAGGTTCAAGTCTAACTTTAAACCCAAGGGGAGCAAGGTTAATTCTCTTAAGGGGGTTAGCCTAGACAGTGTGCCAATAGTGAAGGAGTACCCAGATGTGTTCCCCGAAGAATTACCTGGCATGCCACCAGATAGGGATGTGGAGTTTCTGATAGACTTACTCCCCGGAATCGGACCTATAGCAAAGAGACCTTACAAAATGTCAGTGGACGAGTTAAAAGAACTCAAGAAACAGCTGAGAGAACAGTTGAAAAAGGGATTTATCCAACCAAGTTCTTCGTCTTGGGGAGCACTGGTTTTATTTGTTGAGAAGAAGGACCGAAGTCAAAGGCTATGCATAGATCATCGATCACTTAATGAAGTGACCATAAAGAATAAATATCCCCTACCTAGAATAAATGATCTCTTTGATCAGCTAGAGGGAGCATGCATGTTCTCAAAAATTGATCTTTTATTAGGATACTTCCAACTAAAGATAAGAGAACATGATATACCAAAGACTGCATTTACCACTAGATATGGGTTGTATGAATATACAGTGATGCCGTTTGGGTTGACCAATGCACCGGCCTATTTCATGAACATGATGAATAAGGTATTCATGGAATTTCTTGACAAGTTCGTAGTGGTATTCATCGATGACATATTGGTATATTCCAAGAGCAACAAAGAACATGAAGAACATCTACGCCTAATTCTAGAGAAACTCAGGGAACATAAACTGTATGCCAAGTTTAGTAAATGTGAATTTTGGCTGAATGAAGTGGGTTTTCTTGCGCATATAGTATCTGGAAGTGGTATAGCTATTGACCCAGCAAAAGTGGCAGCTGTGACAGAATGGGAACCTCCTAAATCGGTTAAAGAAATCCGTAGTTTCCTAGGCCTAGCAGGATACTATCGGAGGTTCATTGAAAATTTCTCTAAGATAGCAAAGCCTATGCCTGATCTGCTAAAGAAAGAGAAGAAGTTTAACTAGACAGAAGCATGTGAAACCAGCTTTCAGGAGTTGAAGAAGAGACTAGTGTTAGAACCAGTGTTATGTTTGCTAGACCTTGAGAAAGACTTTCAAGTATATTGTGATGCATCTCACCAAGGACTAGGAGGTGTACTGATCCAGGAAGGTAGAGTTGTAGCTTATGCATCAAGGCAACTCAAAAATCATGAAGCGAACTATCCTACTCATGACCTAGAGTTGGCATCAGTTGTGCATTCCTTAAAAACATGGAGGCACTATCTTATGGGAAAGCGTTGTGAAATGTTCACCGATCACAAGAGTCTAAAATACATTTTTACACAGAAAGAACTCAACATGAGACAAAGAAGATAGCTAGAACTCATCAAGGATTACGACTTAAGTTTGTAGTACCACCCTGGAAAGGCAAATGTCGTAGCCGATGCATTAAGCCACAAGGTTTATGTAAATGGCCTCAACAAAGGAGAATTGCCGGAAGAGTTATGTGCCCAATTTAGGGAGTTGAGATTAGAGATAGTGCCTGAAGGATACCTTGCATCCTTAGAAGTGTAACCCACACTGATGAACAGAATTCAAGAAGCTCAAAAGATGGACAACCAAGTAGAAGAAATCAAAAGTAAAATTAGAGAAGGCAAGGCAAAAGGATTTCATGTAGACGAACAAGGAACCTTATGGTACGAAAAACGTATGTGTATTCCGTAGGATCTTGAAATTAAGAAGTTAATCTTACAAGAAGCTCACAACTCACCATATTCAATTCATCCTGGCAACACCAAGATGTATATGGATGTTAAGGAAAGATTCTGGTGGAATAATTTAAAGAAGGATATAGCAGAGCACATTGCCTTGTGCGACGTGTGTAGTCGTGTAAAGGCAGAACATCAGAAACCGGCGGGATTATTACAACCACTGCCAACACCTGATTGGAAATGTGATAAAATCGGTATGGATTTTATCACCGGACTGCCAAGGACTAAATCTGGATAAGATTCTATATGGGTTATGGTTGATCGCTTGACAAAAGTAGCTCATTTCATACCGGTGAAGACCACTTATACAAGTGCCAAGCTAGCCAAGATATAAATGAATAGAATTGTATGTTTACATGGGGTGCCTAAGAGTATCGTGTCTGATAGAGGAATTCAATTCACTTCGCACTTTTGGCGACAACTTCACGAGTCATTGGGAACTCGACTAGAATTCAGCACTACGTTTCATCCATAGACTGATGGGCAGACAGAAAGGACAAATCAGATATTGGAAGATATGCTAAGCGCTTGTGCGCTAGATTATGGATCTAGTTGGGATGAAAGTCTACCATATGGGGAGTTTTCTTACAACAACAGCTATCAATCAAGCATAGAAATGGCTCCGTTTGAATTCCTTTATGGAAGGAAGTGTACCACACCGTTGCTGTGGAATGGAGTAGGAGAAAGAAATTTGTTCGGGCCGGAACTAATCAAGGAGTCCGAAGAGAAAGTCAAGATGGTGAGGGATAGGCTAAAGGTAGCCCAATCTCGACAAAAGAGCTATCCAGATCCAAAACGTAGAGAAGTCACCTATGAGGTTGGTGATAGAGCTTATCTCAGGGTATCACCCCTTCGTGGTGTGAAGAGATTTGGAACCAAAGGAAAATTAGCACCACGCTATGTAGGACCCTTCAAGATTTTGAGCCGCAAGGGAGAAGGGGCATATGAGATAGAATTACCAGAATCTATGTCAGCAGTTCATAATGTATTTCATGTCAGTTAGCTGAAAAAGTGTCACCCAGATATGGAAGAAACTTCGAAAGACACTATACCGTTAGAAGAAGTTCAGCTAGAAAATGATCTTACCTATGAAGAGAAACCTATTAAGATTCTGGAGACAGCAGAAAGAATTTACCGTACCAAGACAATCAAATTCTGCAAAGTGCAGTGGAACCATCACACTGAATCAGAAGCAACATGGGAGCGAGAGGATGAACTTCAGAGAGATCACCCTCACCTATTTTCTAGCCAACTCGAATCGCGAGGGCGAGATTCATCTTAAGGGGGTTAGATTTGTAACATCCCAAGATTTTTATCTGAAAACCATCATCATTGCACTCATATTATCATGGCATGTACTACTTTGCATTTAGTTTGTCCTCCAAAAAATTGGTGAAATTTGGAGGCAATTTGGAGCCCTTTTTGCTAAATCCAAAACCTAGGAAAAGAAAATCAAAAAGGAGGGAAAATTTTAAACAACAGCAGCACTTCAGGCCTTTGCGGCCCAAACCAGCCCAACCAGCCCACCCGGGCCACTCCTCCCCTCTCTTTCTTTTCTCACACCCCCTCTACATACCCCCACCCACTTACCTCCTGGCCCCACTCCCACGTCATCGCCACCTCGTCGTCTTCAACCCAGGCGACGAACAACCCCACTCCCTCTGCCGTTTCCAAAACTTGGCCGAATTCAGACGTTTCTCGCATTAATCCCCCATGGCAACCACCCCTTCTTAACCCCCTCTCATTCCTCTTCCATTTTCCCCCAGCCACTACCCCCGGAGAGCCCTAGGCTCGCCAATTACTAGCTCGAACCACCGCTGTCCGACGCCACTCCGGCGATGATTCAGGTGAGCTCCGGCCGCGCCGCGCCCTCCTCTCTATCCTATCTACTTTGCCGTGTCCTGGCGTGTCTTTTAACCCCGGCCGCGTGCCTTTTCTTGCTCCAGGTCGACGACACGGTCTTCTCCGGCGAACTCCCTCTGCCGCCGCCGTTCGTCAAGTTTTCCGGCAAGGTTAGTGTTTCCGCTGCCCCTTTTTAGCCTCTGCTAGATTATGCTGACCTGGGTGCACCCCACTGACCCCTCTCCTTGCTTGTTCGAGCCCCAGATCGTCGTCTCCAACGCAGAGCCACGAGCTCCGCCGTCGACAGAGCTCCTGCGAGGAATCGAGATCGAGGCAGAGCACCCCCCCCACTCCATCGTGACCTCCATCGAGACCGCCTCGACCCCTGGTAAGAGTCCACGGACCTCCTGCCCCTTTAGAACTGCCGGAACACCGGCATCCGACAAGCCGCCGCCGCACACAGAGGGCCAGTGCCGCCAGTTTGTTGCTGCGTGTTGAGCATCGTTCGATTAGGCTTTAGCGGCTAGGATTAGATCGACCACCGAAGCGGTACGGGCTGATCCGATCCGTCCGTTTGCCACTTAAAATCAGAAGGCCCGCAACGGTCAATCCGACCGAACCGGTACGGACCAATAGGGTTGCGCCACGTCGCCTAGGAAATCTGTTTAATTAGAAAATAGACAGATTTTATATTAAACTTAGAAATTCAATAACTTTTGTTCCACAAATTAGAAAAATGCAAATTTTGTGTCTATGGATTCAGAAAAAAGAGGCCTTTATTATAGAGGCCTTGTTTCACACTTTTTCTTCTGAAAAGTAGGAATTATAGGCAGAACCTTTTTAGGAGTATTTTGCTCATAAAAATTATTCCATAAATTGTTTTTGGGTATTCCTTGTACCTTTAGATAGAGTATTATAACCTCTGTACTGTAGACTCTGTAAGTTTTATAGTTGTGATCATATTATTGCATTTTGCATGCATTCATATATTTGTGATGCTATATTGATTGAATTATTGTATTTGTATTGTTCTTTGTGTAGATTGTGTGGATTGTGAAGTTTGTTGCTGTGAGGATTGTACCTATTCCCCTAGCTACCAAGGCAAGTGATATTTCATCTTATGTCCTATTATTTTCACTATTGCACTAGTGTTATTTTGGTAGATCATAGCATGGTAGGATTATCTATTGGTTACTGTACTATGCTATCCTATAGATTATATCTTGGTAATATTTCCTAGTTGTAAGACTTTGTATGCTAGAGTGCTTAGCCATGCTATTAGAATTCGTGGGTGGAAAATTCACATCAAGATAGTATGGAAGGATATTATTTTGTTTGACTAGAAAACAACTAATGTTAATGAAACACCTGGGTGGAATGGGACTTGTTTGGATTATGTTGAGTGGTTACTCAGGGGCCATGTCTATGGTCAGCTGGTGTATCGCACTTGTGGACGGCCACCCAGGAACAAAGAGATTGGAGACGTTCTTGTCACGAAGCTTCCAGTGCAGCCACATGGCATATGGGCTCTGCCTTGACCAACTAAGTTGCAAGAACTCAGCCAGACGGACAGAAGGTGGTAGTTATGATAGGATGGAACGCGTCCATGGTGGTCTGAGGGATTGCTTCTGAAAAGTCTCGTCTCGATGCATGTCGAGTCTTGTGGGGAAAGTGCACCACCACTCGAGAGGGTAATACTAAGTACTTAGCCGTGTCCCCGGTTATGGACAATTTCTGAGCCTCAAGACAGTGAAGCAGTTCAATAATCTCCTCATCCAAATTTCTCTAAGTTAAAACTTGTGGGTGAACAAGGGTAGAGGTTCAGTGATGTCTATCATTGGTACCTTAGTTATTGAAAGAGGAAACTTACTCTTCAAAAACTATGAGATAAAACTTGCTTTTAGCAAAGTCAGCCAAAACCACACTTAGCCATATATTCATGTAGTTGTTGGATTATACCAAGTATCTATGGTATCACTTGCCAATACAATTCCAAATGTATTGACCCTTTGTGGCTGTAACTTATTATGTTGAAGGATACTCTGATGATGAGTAGGGTTGTGGGTCTACACTCGACATGTTTGCCTATGGCGCATGAAGACAAAAGACTCTATTATTATACTATGTAATGTGAACCTTGAGTATCATTAGCCTTGGGCTAAGTGAGTTGTAAGAACCATTATATTCCTGGATTTGCGATGTAATAATGACTTTTGTTTATGTGTACTTCATCTTAAAACTGTGGGTGCTAGCATTTTGATCCAAGGACTAGCACTGCAACCACTGCGATCTTACCTTATTATGGTGAGATCTTACATATTGCATTTCAGCCTAGTCCACAAAGAAATCCGCCACTGCTTGTGACTTGATTGCATCCCTTTTGTCGAACTATGGTGCATAGGGAGCTAACTCGATTTCCCACTTTGCTATCCTGCCACTTGCGTCTTTGTTACTCCTAATCTCTGAAATGGGTGCCTCACATATCACCTTGATGGGGTGTTCCTCAAAATAATGCTTGAGTTTCTTGGCCGACATATATACGCCATATGCCATCTTTTGATAGTGAGGGTAGTTCTATTTCGAGCCTGATAATACCTCGCTTAGATAGTACACTGGCCTTTGCATGGATTTTCCTTCCTCTTCGCGCTCCACTACGATTACTGCACTTACGACTCGGTTGGTCACGGCTACGTAGAGCAGCATTGGCTCCTTAGGGAGTGGTGCAGCTAGGATTGGCGCCGTAGATAACATCTTTTTTAGTTCTCGAAATGCAAGATCTGCCTGTGGCGTCCATGTGAACTTGTCTGCCTTTTTCATTAGCTGATAGAGGGGCAAGGCCTTCTCTCCCAACCGACAGACGAACCGACTTAACGATGCCAGGCAACTAGTGAACTTCTACACATCGTTAAGAAATTTTGGTAGTCCATTCTTTCTATGGCCCGGATTTTTGTCGGGTTAGCTTCATTGCCACGGCTTGACACTAGAAAGCCGAGTAGCTTTCTTGTGGGTACACCAAAGGTGCATTTCTCCAGGATTAGTTTCATCCGGAATCTTCTTAAGTTTGCAAATGTTTGCCGGATATCCTCAAGGAGCATATTGCTTTCCTTGGTTTCTATCACCACATCATCCACATAGACTTGCACGCTCCGACCTATCTAGTCATGCAAGCATTTTTGCATGCATCGCTGGTACATTGCTCCTGCATTACATAATCCAAACGGCATTGTGCGATAGCAATAAGCCCCATACGGGGTAATAAATGCAGTCTTTATTTGATCATCCGGATTCAGGGGTATCTGGTGGAAGCCGGAATACGCATCAATGAATGACAGTAGCTCACATCCTGTCGTTGAGTCTATGACTTGATCTATCCTAGGAAGTGGAAATGGATCTTTGGGACACGCCTTATTCAGGTTTGTGTAATCAATGAACATGCGCCATACCACAGCTACGTTTGGATCATCTTTCTTCTTTTCTACTAGCACCGGATTAGAGAGCCAGTCCGGATAGAGTACTTCCATGATAAACCCGGCCACTAGTAGTCTGGCTATTTCGTCTCCAATGACTTTCCTCCTATCCTCGGTGAAACGCCGGAGTGGTTGCTTCACCGGCTTAGCCCTGGGTCTTACATTTAATGAGTGCTCAGCCAACTCCCTCAGTACACCTTGCAGATCTTGCGTAGACCAAGCAAAGATATCCTGATTCGCACGGAGGAAGTTGACGAGCTCGCTTTCCTATTTGCTGCTTAACCCGGCACCAATGGTCACGGTGCACTCTAGGAACTGATCATCGATTGGCACTTTCTTCGTGTCCTTAGTTGATTGGAACGATACGCTCCCATGCGGGTTGGTAAGGGCCGGCATATGTTGTTGCGCGGATTGAGCCAATGCCGCCACTTCCAGTATCTTCCTTTTTTCTTGAGCTATCACGGGTGACTCGGCTAAATTGGATCCGGCTGAGGCGCACTCAATCGAACGCCGGAAGTCCCCTGATACAGTTATCACGCCCCTTGGTCCGGGCAACTTCATCTTAAGGTAACTGATGTGGGTAGTTACCATGAATTTGTTTAGCACTGGCCTGCCGAGTAACGTGTGGTAAGCGCTCTCCAGATTCACCACTTCGAATTCCACATTCTCAGTGCGGCAGTTGTCCCTTGTGCCGAATAACATGTCAACCCTGACTTTACCAATTGGTTCACAAGAAATACCCGGCACAATGCCATGAAAGGTGGTCCTTGTTTCTTGCAACATGTTCTCTGTTATCCCCAACTTGTGCATGGTATCCTTGTACATAATGTTGATACTGCTGCCATTGTCAATCAATACCATGGAAAATCTTACATTGAGATTCGGCCCGACGAACGTCGGATCCAGGACCAGGGCGTAGGTTCCTGGGCTTGGCATGATCTTTGGTTGATCCTTGACACTCCCTGTAATCTCCTGATCCGCCCAAGGCATATACCTCACCACCGCTGACATTACTGCGTTTACCTCCATATGCCGACTCTGCAAGCTTTTCCGGTCATTCTCTTCTGTGGTGAACACACAGTAACTTTGGTGATGTTCCCTGTACTCGTTCTGCCTTTCGTTTTCGTGGGAACCATGATCCTGTCGCTGGTTATTGTCTACTTGATGTACCGTATCCCTTTCATACCTCGGTGGAGGCGGTGGCAACATTAGTTGCTGTTCGTTTCCCCCTATTAGTAATGGTGGCCGTGGCGCCTCGTTTCTAGGTGCCTCATTCCGAGGTGCCTGAGCATTCCCTGAGCTTCCCTGTTCTAACTTCTTCATCCACTCACATTGCCAGGTCATATGATTCACCGGACTGTTTGGACTTGGTGTATGAAACTTGCAAGGTTGATCCAACATAGACTCGAAAGTATACCTCCGCCTATCCTTACGTTCCTGCCATTGATTTTTCTGCTCCGGGGTCCAAGGCTTTCTCCCTTCGTTTTTCTGTTGCCAGGTCTGCCCTCTAGTTTTTTGGCGTTGGCTTGCTCTAGCATTGGGCTGATCCCAGTCTACCGCTGCTACTTGATGCGAGTTATATCTATAGTCCGGATGTTCATCCCTTCTTTTTCCTCGAAAATCGTTCCTTCTTGATGACCCGGAGATATCTCGGTTGTAATATTCCTTGTTTGCCTTGCTCGACATCAGCTGGGGTTGCGTTGGATCTCCCAAGGCATATGAATCTGCAATATGGATCGTTTCAGCTAGAGTAGTTGGCATATCTCACCATAATCTTTGCCACAACATACTTCCATATCTGCATCCCTGAGCAAACCACGCAATAGCTTGTGATTCAATTACTCCTTCGCACGAGTTTCATACATTGCACCACGGAGTCAAGAAATCTCTATCTGGCTCATTCGGTCTCTGCCGGCATAACGCAAGGGTTTGTGGTCTGTTGGGCCTCTTGTAAGTGCTTGAGAAATTGCTGACGAACAGCTCCTAGAAATCCAACCAACAGTTAACGCTTCCTAGGGGCAAATTGTTCAACCAAACTCGCGCTGGTCCTTCTAGCATCTGTGGTACATACCTCACTACCCATCTCAAATTTCCTGTTGCGATCTTGACTGCCGTGGCATAGTCAATCAGCCAGTCCTCTGGCCTGGTACTACCATCATAAGTTCGAGTTCCTCTAGCTAGCTGAAAGTTCGGCACTGGTGGCTCGTTCATGATCCGGGGCCCAAAGCATGCTGGACCCGGTGGACCTTGTAACTCAATTTGTTCTGACCTATAAATCCTTGCTCGGTTTCGCATCAGGCACGCTCATCAGGACCTCAACGCTGCTAGTGGGGCAAGTGATACTCACTCCACGAGCCGCGCTGAGAGGTGGCTCGCCTCCGTCGACGACGCGCCGCGGATGAACGCATGACACGTCCACACCGACGTAAATCTTGTGCGCGCCAAGCTTGATGAAGACGTCGTTGCACGGTGGAGGGTGCCTGCCGAAGCTTCCCGCGTTGCCGCTTACGTAGTCCAGCGCTCCAAAGCGCTGAACCAAGCTTGAGACGATATGCTCGCCGGTGCCTGAGGAGTTTCCCGTCTAAATTTTCACCCCTGCTAGCACCACTAGCCCCATGGTGGGCGCCAACTGTCGTGGTGGTGGCGCGGCAAATTCCATGGATAGCCTAAAGATTGGGCCAATGAGCGCTAGGGGAATCCAGGGAGGGAGAATGTGGTGATTCCACGCACCAAAGCTCTTGTTATTTCTCTATCAATGGTGTTTACAAGTGCTCTTGAGGCTCCTAGCAGGAAGGAGACAACGTCTCTTACTCCCTACTATCTAGCCCTAGAGTTCTACCTTAGACAAAGAATGATCAATCGATCCGCCGGCCCCTTCTATGGAGGCCCCGGTGCCCCTTATATAGTGAGACCCGGGTTACAATTCTAAGGCACAGGTGGCAGCATATTCTACGAATATGCTCCTTTACTAAAGGAGATGCTTCTTTATTTCTCTTTAACAGCTCGTCCGTGCTTTGGACGTAACCCGCAGTGTCATCCTTGTCTTTTGGCATCACCACACACGGGTTACGTCATCCGGCTTTGCCCGCGTCACCTTGGTCGCCCCTAACCCGCTGGTCCTCTTCTTTACTTTACTTTGCTCATGCTACAGCTAATAAAGCTACCTTTTGATGAGTGGGAGGTTCCTTCTCTTGGAAGCTAAGATAATCCGGCTAGCATATAGCTAGTCCGGCTTACCCAGTTACCTGCAAAATAGATAGACATGGCCGGCATAAATCTTATGCCGGCCGGACCATAGTCAAGGAGGTTCCCCATGAGCCGGTTCACACCGTGATTTGGCCTGCCTTGAGGTGACCCGTTCAGCACTTTCTTTGACCGCGCCGTACCCCAGCTAACTCGGCCCTTATACCCCGGTTTTACCCTACACGGGGTATCCCCCCAACAATCCATTACAAACAATAATAAGGTTTTACACAAATAAATGATCTCATGATCCAGTCTTAATACAATCAAGAAGCGAAATAATAAAGCGTAGTAGTGGGCTCCATCTTTAGGGTCACATGCAATGCTGACGATGGGAGATGATCCTAGTTGTCATAGACATCCTACTGTCCATCATCCTGATAGTCCTCCTCATAGTCTGGCCACGGGAATAGCCAGGGACCAAGCCATGAGTACTTTTTAAGTACTCGCAAACTATCACTAACATGTAAGGTAGTTCTAGTAGGAATCTTAACCTCTAGGTTTATTTGCAAAAATCCAGATTTATCTAAGCTGAGCTTGGAAGTAAAGAAAGCTAATTTAATGTTCTAAATCACCTAAGTGGGAACTTAGTTTTCATGTTCACAGCCCTGTTGTGGTCAAGTCAAAGTCACAATTCATTTCACAAGTCATTTTGAAAACATCTGACGACGGAACAGTATGGCCACTCCAACTATCCATGACCGTGGACGAGGCTATTTGAATAGTTTGACACTCTGTAGAGGTGGTACACTTTCACCACAAAATTCGATAGATCCGTCAGGGATAAGCCAGAATCATCATACTTAATATGCAGATAATCAATCATAACCTTTAAATTACACACTCCAGTATAGGCAACTCCCCTATCAGCTTGGCCTCCCAGCCATGGCCATCTGCCATCCCGAGCACTTCATAGGTGCACACACATCAAAAGGTAGCCTCAGCTCAAACCTCTTCTGCGAGGGAACCCATACTAAGGCATATAAACTTTCGGCTAAGCCCTACCCAATTCAGGTATTGTGGTTGTATGGTAAAATTGGAATGGTATCGCATCCGAACCCAACCATCAGTTTTTATAAAGGTCTAAGGCTCATGCCTCAACATTTTCATCATCAAAACTTTGGTGTTTCTCAGCACATGTCAAAACATCTCAATAGAATGAAGCATCATTCCAAGGTTTTCATAATCATTTTCACCAAGTATTCCCATCTTAAGTGATCAACTTTTATGCTTAGCACTAGCCACTAAGGTTAAGAGTGTTCACTAATGGGGGGGTGCTAATCTTCAATCTCATGCCATAGAATGACATCTAAGTGTAACTAGATAGGCCTATTTTTATACTCTTTATGTTACCTATACTAAAAGTAAAGAACTTTGGTAAAGTAAAAAGAATAAAGCTTGCAAGTAAAACTTGGGATTTGGTATAATCAAAGTGGTCTAACCAAACAATGCCGAATGCATCTTGCTTAAGTTATCAAGGGGGAAGTGTTAACTTGCATAGTTCTAGCTTGCACATAATAGCTTGCCTTGATTGGTGCAGTGACTGAAGTTGTCTTCATCTTCTGCTTGGTAGTACTCCTCCTCCTCGTGTCCTTGGTCGGTACTATTGTCTATAAAGGAATACAGGGTACACAATCACCAAACAATACTTAACTAATACTATTTAGCACACTAAGGCTCATACTTGATGATCTAGCATCATCACAAACATCACAAGAAATAAAGACTTAGTCTTATTCATTTTATTTTAGAAAAGTAATTTCTACTCATTGAAATTAATTAAGATTCAATATTCTCCAATTAAAATATGGGATCATGTTGACACATGTCATCACCACATATTATAATACATGGGAATGTGATTTAAAAGGGTTGGTCATATTTTATAATGTTTAAGATTACTATTTAATAAAATTAAAGTGATTAGAAATGCCTACATAGCATTCTTTTGGTACAAGTCCAAAGTCACTGCATACAAACCTAAATATTTTTACCTATTCAGATAGATCTTCTCAGATGTGATTTTTGAGAGTTGGAATCAACTCAAAAATCATTTATGGTTGATTTTTGAAATTTTTTTGAAACTGCAAAAGTCTCTAACTCCAAATGATTTGAATCCAACGGGCTTGGATAGATAATTTAAATACCTTTCTAGAAAATTTTGAATCCTGCAATTTGGTTTATTGAAACACGGCGGTGGGGGTCTGGCTAGGATCACCTAGGCTCCATCTAGGGTCGGCAATGGGGGTGATCGACGTGGTAGACGACGGTGGTTCGAGGCGCGGTCGCGGCAGGTCTTGGGGTGGTCAAAATGGACGGCACCCTTCTCCTCTAGCAGCGGCGGGCTCCGACCAAATTCTAGGAAGGGAGAGCTCGCCTTGCTTTAGGAAGAATTGTGGGAGTGGCTGTGAGGAGTGGGGAGTGCAGTGATGTGGAGAATGGAGGAGGGGGTGGCCTCCTTTTATACTGCAGCGAGGGGACTGAACGGTGCGGGCGCGAGCTCGTCAGTGATGATGCTATAGGCTACTAGCGGCGTGGCGGAGGCTAGTGGATGGTGCGTGGTTCCCTGGCGGTTCTTATGGGCGTAATGGCAATGCGTGGGGCGGTGTGGTTTGGTCGGGAGCGTACGATGCTCCGAGCAGAGGCAGAGGTGTTTGCGGCGGCGTGCGGGAGCTGCCGGTCGCGCGGCGGCGAACGGGGTTGTCTGTGGGGTTGGGGTGATCATGGCGAGCGTGAGCGTGCGCGGCAAGGGCGGGGCGCGGTCTGTGCGAGCCGGTCGGGTGCGACGAGCTGGCGTGCTCTGGACATGGCGCAGAGACACGGTGCGCGGAGTAGCTAGGCTGGTCCAGGGCTCGTCTGCGGTCGTGGCGTGGACAGGGGGTGGCGGTGGAGTGTGGGGTGTCTAGTGCGCGTCGTGGGTGAGGGCAGCGTTGCCTCTAGCGGTCTGCCCACTGTCGGCCGGCGACGACCATAAACGGGCGGTGCTCTACTGTGCACACGGCGAAGGAGGGAGGGCTTTCCTAGTGGTTGGTTAGGCTCAGGGGAGACAGGGGGTTTAAGAGGGGACCAAATGGTCGAGAATTACTATGGAAACAGTGAAGTTAGGCTAGAGTTAGATTAGTGCAAGCCAGGTGTTTGTTGTAATGGCCGAAAGAAATGTACTTTGGAATTTTTGATTCGATTTTGGTGAGTGGTTTTATCTTAAGTTTGAGAGTATATGTTTGCTTGGAGAAGTTAAATGGAATTGGTTTGAAAGGTTTTTGAAAAAGTGGGATCTTAGCACATACACTTGATTCCATTTTCACATGTCCTTTAAATTGATTTGAAAGAGGTTTTTGTAAGGTTGTAAAGTGGGCCTTGATACACTTTTACTTGGTCTAGCAAGGGGTGAAAAGAAGTGGAATTGTTTCTGTTAGAAATCTTAATCTAGGAACACACAAAGTGGCCCAGTGGTTTACTTTTATCAAAATGACCATTTCCTTTATTTAATCATATTTGATTTCTTTTTCTTTTGGTTTTGTTTGTAATTGGTCTAGATGATGTAGTATTCATCTTTAAACCATTTCACATCATTTGTAGCAATCAATCATGGCATTTTCAATCAATCACACATTAATGCAAAACTAACATGCATTTATATTCATTTTCTTAATAAAAGTTTTTGTTAACCCTAAATTGCGGATTTAGAACTTGATAAGCTTGATTAGAAGTTTTGGGGTGTTACATGCCCCGGTGGGATATTTTGCCTCAAAGTTTTTCAAACTGAGGGGCGGGAAATGCTTCAAAGTCACTGTATGGTTTAGCCGCTCGATTGAGACTTTAAATTTGACAAGCGCCCATCTGATAATAATACAAAAATGGTGCTGCCCCCGTGGGAGATTTTGCCTCAAAGTTTTTGAACGGAGGGGTGGGCAATGCTTCAAAGTCGGTGTGCGGTTTTTCCTCTCGATTGAGATTTTGAATTTGACTAGCGCCCATCTTCTGATAATAATACAAAAATGGTACTCCCCCGGTGGGAGATTGTGCCTCAAAGTTTTTGAAATGGAGGGGCAGGAAATGCTTCAAAGTGGGTGTGCGGTTTTGCCACTCGATTGAGACTTTGAATTTGGCTCGTGTCCATCTAATAATAATAATAACATAAAAATGGTACTCCCTAGGTGGGAGATTTTGGCTCAAAGTTTTTGAAACGGTTAGGCGGGAAATGCTTCGAAGTCGGTGTGTGTGATTTTGCCGCTCGATTGAGATTTTGAATTTTGCTAGCGTCCATGTACTACTAGTAGTAAGATTAAAAAGATGGTAGAACGTACGGCTATATGGTCAGGAATTCATGGCCGGGAGTCACATCAACTGATCATCCATATAACTATACTTGAGGTACTCCCTGTGTTCGGTATTACTAGGACGGAGTAGTACTAGTTTGGAGAATTAACTTCACCTACTCGCTTTATAGCTTGTTATTGCATGCAGTAGTAATCCTAAAATCCAGCCAATGCACGTGGCCACCACATCTAATTGAAAACATGCAAGCTAATGGATGCACTCCCGTTTTAACAACATGATCGGCCAGGAGCATTACACGACGTGGTGGTTCATATTTCACGGTCAACTAGAGGAGTAATTGAGCAAAACTAGGAGCAATAATTAGTCCTTCGGCCTAGCAATTGAGGCTGTAAAATAATTAAGAGGTATATACACCTTTAGTCCCACATCTTGCACCGCGAGGGCGTTTTAGTTCCACATATTGAAAAATTAGCAATACTAGTCCCACATATTGAAAAATTAGCAATACTTATATCTCGAGAGCATTTTAGTCCAATTTAATCAAATTTCACTGAATTTGATATAATTTGTCCACAAATGACGTTAATTTTTTTAAATGACCCCTCTAGATTTTTCTATGTCATTTGTGACCCAATCCGGAGTGACAAGTGGGCTACCTGTTAGTAGACGTACAAATAAAATAGTTAAATCACTAAGAGGAGAATGTGTTCGAACTTTACACTTTTGTACAATGACACATACATCCACAAGCCACTATGCCGGTAGATACCCACGAATACTCATGTGAGACGAGGAGTACTTGAGAGGACGTAATTATGCTAGACGAGGAGTACTTGGGGGAAGTAACTATTTATACAATAAAAAACACATACGAATGCAAAAATGCTGACGTCTATGTTGGCATGGTCCATAATATCAATTGTATAGCTTTGTCGTTAACCTAGTAGCTAGCTACAGTGTCTAGAATAAACTTGAGTTTTTTCTTATACGCAAAAATGAAAAGGTATAAAGTTGAGTTGTTATTGTAGCCCAGAATACAAATTGCTCTTCAGTTAATCACTTCTATGTGCATGTTGTAGTGGCAATGATGATTTCTTCAGTAGCACAGGTAATCAGTTCGATACTCTACAATGCATTGGTAGTTTTTCTTATTTGTTTTCTTATTCAGATCCTCCTGTCAAGTCATACCAAGGTCACAACTGGCAGGCAGAAAATACATAGGGTTAATTTTGCAAAAATTATGATGCCACATGTCACTTCAGAATTAGTTACAACGCATTTGGAAAAAATCATAGAAATTCTATTGAATTGGACTAAAATGTTCCTGGTTACAAGTTGTGGGGCTAGTGTTGTCCACTTTACAAGATGTGGGACTAATACGCTCCTGCGGTGCAAGTTGTGAGACTAAAAACATATATACCTCAATAATTAACGACCATGCTATTGAGAGACCATGAGGTTTTTTGATCCACGGAGCATACACCCCTTCCGGCCACACGGTGAGCATCCAAGGTCACAACCAAATAGTGAAATTGAAAAACGGAAAATCTCATGCAAAAAATGGAAAATGCCCTGCGTTTGCGTGTGCCCTGAGGTACCAGGGAGCGCACGTTTTCTTCTTAGATTTTGGGATAATTAAATACAATGAGGTTATGATACTAGTACTAGTATCATCCTACACCTACACATTCGCGTGCTCCCAGGAGTCGTACACTGGTGTGCACAACCGTTGTACAATAATTATTACGTGTGCGCATGCGCGTGCCCTTGCCAGTTTGATGAAACACGCTTGCGGTTACTGTGTGCATGTCGTTGTCTCGTTTCCACATGATTTGCTTGGTTTTCCTAGGCCTTTGTTTAAATGTGTGTCTTTGGAACCGTTTCATGTGCCAGTCGGTGGGACCGAGACCACACGAACGCCATCATCCATGGTTGGCAAGAAGCAGGAGGACTCGCCATGGGCTGGTCTCCCTGAGGGACTCATCCATAAGATAGGTGACATCTTCCTTTCGACAGATGACTTCGACTACTATGCCGCCTTTCGAGCAGTCTGCAACGCCTGGTGCGGCTTCACAGAGGAGCGCTTTATGGCAGCCAATTGGATTGTTCTAGAGCACCAGCTGTGGGAGGAGTATCGGGTAGACGACGACTCCATTACATTGCTGAACGTGAGAACTGGCCGCCACCTTGAGAAGAAGATTAGCCGAGTTATTCGCAGCTACTTTCTTTATATTCATCTATATATATGCAATCCTTTTTTTGCATTCACATCCTATACTATCTATTTTTCAAGTTATGTTTCTTCATCCACTTGTTTCCCATGGGTTTGCTCCATGGTTTACCTTGATTGAATTTCAGTCTATTTACCTTGACTGAATCTCTGTTTCTCCTCCCTCTCTCTCTGGAAGGTACTTTTATGTCGGTAGCACAACCGGTGGCCTCCTTGTGCTTGGACAGAGGGTGCAGCTGTACAAGACCTGGTTATACAACCCCTTCTCGGGCGCTATCAAGTGCCTGAGGGCAGAGATACCGACCGAGCAGGTGGCTTCTGTCGCTATGACGATGTTCTCGTCGTTGATGGTGTTTACATCAAACCATCAGAACACCACCATTCGGTTGGAGGATGAGAGCACGGAGGAAGGGAGTCTCCCGATCTTTCGTGAAGGGTGGTACTCGCTGTATGACTTCGTGGAACTCCGGAGCATGACTTCTTAGGCTGGTGATGTTTTTGTCATAGATAGATACATGTCTATCCTCTCGACTATGTGTGATGCTTCTCATGGAGATGTCCAGCTGCAGCGCTCCGCACGAACCCTGGAGATGCATCCCACTGTTGCAGGCACTATTCTGAGCCGCCAGTTCCCAGAGAATCATATTTACCTCGTCGTGTCTGATGGGGAGTTGCTGTTCGTTGTGAGTGGACCGGGCTACGGTGGTAGGTCGGTTGTTTACCGAGTTGATACCCAGAACCGTTTCCTTCAGTCGGTTAGAGGCATCAGAAGTCGTTATCTCTTCATTGCTGACAATTGGTGTGTCTGCGTCGACAGCGCCAGGGTACCCATGGTGCAGGCCATCAGCATATACTATGCGGACCTATACGAGATTAGATCTTACAAATTTGAGGCTCTTGCATGGGAAGAGGAGCCAAGCATTGTATATGGGTAAGGAGTAGGAGGATTATGGATAAATGACCATCCTTTCAAACTCGATCGATTACTGGCAGAGTATTGCAGAATCATCGAGCATTCTGAGCTACAGATGGTGCCGCCTTACCACCCACTACGATTACTACGATGGCTATCCATCAGATTGATGAATTGTGTGGGTCTGCTCCTGATGTATTCTCTTCAGGCCAGCTCCTTATGTGTTCACTTTGTTGAGTGAACGTCTATGAATTTTGCAAGTTCTATGGTGCCCGTGTAATACAATGGACGTTCTCCCTCTTCCAGTTGATCGTGTGTTGTACCTCTTACAATTTCACTGTTTTTTCATGTGTGTGTAGTAATTCTGATAGATGCTCATTTTGTAACAATCCTCAAACAATTTACAACTGCAAATTATAGTAGATTATTACAATCCTCAGTTAACTTTATAGTAATAAAATGAAGCACAGAAGTTGCATCAGAGTCTAGACAACTAAAAAACACCATAACTAGTGTTATAGAAAAGGTCTCTATGAAGCTTGAATCCCGAGACATGTAACAACTGGCTTCCCATGAGAGCTTCGATGAGATTATTAAGTATGTTCTGCGTCAAAGCTTGCCTGTTTTTCAATTCATATAAGTCTTTGCATGCTATGGTGATTACTGAATCTATTTTGTTGGCTTCTTTCTCAACAATATCATGGGAATCTTAGAGGGCATCTCATGTCTATGCACTTCTATTCTTGTAGACAGTTGTTGGGCCTCCAAGTGCAGAGGTTTGTAGAACAGTAGCAAGTTTCCCTTAAGTGGATTACCCAAGGTTTATCGAACTCAGGGAGGAAGTGGTCAAAGGTATCCCTCTCAAGCAACCCTGCAATCACGATACAAGAAGTCTCTTGTGTCCCCAACACACCCAATACACTTGGCAGGTGTATAGGTGCACTAGTTCGGCGAACATATAGTGAAATATAAGTGGTATGGATAATTATAAGTGGTAACGATGCTAGAAAATAGCTTGATGGGAGGAAAAGACTAAAGGCAATCTGAAATAAAGATGGAAGCAAGCAAACATGTAACATGTCTAGTTGCAAACAGTGTTTCAATGCTTAGAAACAAGGCCTGGGGATCATACTTTCACTAGTGAACACTCTCATATAAATATCTTCTCTTTATGATACTACTCTGAACTACTCTCCGGTTGGACACTCTAATCCATGGTAGGGATATAACAACACACCTCAAAGTTCGCTTTTCCCATCTAGATAACCCAACACTATCACCTTGAGCGCTAGATGGTTCCAACAAACACCACAATTTCATAGAGACATCCAACTCCAAATATAACTCATAACAAGTATTTGTAATCTCTAGCCTAAGTGCCACCATGGTGTGCACGCTATCACTTTCACACACATGGAGAGAGCCAGAGATCTATTAAAGCACTAGAGTATCAAGGTAGATCTACTTGATTACAAAGATCATAATCACAATATGATCATGCATAGAGAGAGATGAACACATAGCTACTAGTAGAACCCTTAGCCTCGAGGAAGAACTACTCCCTCATCATCATGGGAATCATCAGCGGCGATGGAGATGGTGGTGGAGATCAATGGAGATGGCTCCGGGGGCACTTCCCCTTCCTGGCAGGGTGCCGAAACAGAGACTTTTTGTCCCCCAAATCTACCGTTCGGTGGCGGCGGCGCTGTGGAACTTTTCGTGGCCGGAGGCTGGTCGATTTAGGGTTTTCGTCCCAGGGGGATTTTATAGGCGAAGGGGCAAGGCCGGTGGCTGGCCAAGGGGCCCACACCATGCCCTGGCGCGGCCTAGGGCTGCCGGTGCCAAGGGGGGGTGTGGCTGCCCTATGGCCCCCCTTCGTCTCTGCTCCAAACTCCATGTGTCTCTCGGTGAAAATTGACTTTGGCTTTTGTCCCGTTCAATTCCGAGAATATTCATTTTCTGACTTTCTTGGATCCAAAAACATAGAAAACAGGCAACTAGCACCGTGTCATCTTGTTAATAGGTTAGTTCTAGAAAATGTGTAAAAGTACTCCAAAGGGTGGAAAAAACATAAGAAAGTAGATATAAAACAAGCATGGAACATTAGAAGTTATAGATACGTTAGCAACGTATCAACATCCCCAAGCTTAACTCATGCTCGTCCTCGAGTAGGTAAGTGATAAAAATAATAATTTTTTAGGTGACATGCACCATCACAATCAAGATCAAACAATTTGCATGCATTGAAAGATAGGATCAAAGTACTCTAAACATGAGCATGAAAGATGAAGTTCTAACAATAAGACATAGTCACTATGCATGCAACATGAAAGGATACAAACAAAAGATTCCTGAATAATAATGCTTTGAAAGACTTTTGTTTGTTTCACATAAAGAAAACATAATGAGAATGGTATTCAGCTTGTCCCTCATAGTGTAGCAAAACATAAATGCATAGGATACCTTCAAAGTTCATAAGGGTGACTAGATACAAATAGTTTAAGAACAAGCAATATCAAAGTTATGCATCAATCAACAAGTTTTGGGACAATGCACATTAAACTAAGAATGGCCACTATGCTCTCTCAATAGGTGCATAAAGATAGAAGATGGAGAATCAACATAAAAGTAAAAGAACGGCCTTCATAGAAGGAAGCAGGGATTCAAGTCTCATAAAGAGCTTCCAAAAATTATGGTACTTATTAGCTTTCAGCTCTCATTGCCCCTATCATAAGCATCTTTCGGTGATTAAGGTTAAAGTGTACAAACCATGGAGTATATGCTTGACAAAGTATAAGTTGGAAATCTCATGTCCCTTGAATACGAAGGCCGCTCCTCATGCTACTCAAGTTTAGTCACCGGTAAGTTCTTGTCATAGTAAGTACATGTGTATCATAGAGAACCGCCAACGGGGTACCCCTTGCCCGTTGATATGGAAGAATCCCTATATCAAAATGACATGGCAAGTAGATAACGTGCATCTCATCAATCTTCTTATTTACCATGGGAAAATGGTGCTTTTTATCTCTTTCCTCTTTTCTCATATCTATATTTTTTCTTTTTTTATTTTTCTCAATCTCTATCTCTTTTTTATAAGAAGAATGCTTCATAGACAACTCATTATGGTTACGCTACAGGTTTCCACCATGATTAGGCATGGATTAGACCGACGGCCCAGGCGTTTATCTAACACACATACATAACTCCATGGACTTACAAGCTCCCCTTTCATTTCACATCGACGACATCCATATACAAAAGATCATGATATCAACTAGGTACAATGTACAAGTACAATGTTGAAAGCGTTCCCCATGACAGCATGATTCTGATAATCCCCAACATATAAGTGCAAGCATATACAACATAGATGACACAATGGTTCAAGTTTATTAAGGGCAAGAAAAGTAAAGTGTGCCATCAAGTTCGTGAGAGCTTTAATCACTAGTTTTCTCATAACAAGTTTAATTCGGAAGGTAGATAAAAACATGAATATACTTGGAATAGCAAATGCTAATTGGTAGGTATGGTGGAATCTTTGGAATAACTTGGTTTTATTTGGAGTTGGATGCATGAGTGGAACTCATACTTGGTTATGGAGGCTCGCAAAAGACTAGGAGCAACCAACTAAGAGAGCAATAATGGCCATAATCATGCAAAGCGACAAAACATCATTAATTAAAGCATAAAGTGATATTACAAGTCGAAAACTAAATGATCATCGAGGCCATGGTGACTTGGGATAGTCATAACATGGTGTGAGCATGCACCAGGTCAGCCCAGATAAAGCATCAAAGGAGAATACCACATTACTATGCTTTTAATATGCTAAAACAACGCATGATTCTTTCAAGGCACATTAAGCAATCTCAATTGTTTATAACATGTCATGCTACAACAAAAATCACGAAGCAGAAATCCAAAACAATATCAAGCATGACATGACAAAGCTTAGGCCACAGTAAAAAACAAGACTCTTTTTATACCACTTAAGCATGAACTTTTCTACTCTCTTCCAATCCAAACCAAACTATTTGAAAACTAATGTATGAAAGAGGGGGTCCAACCAATTTATTCAAGCAAACTAAGAAAACCAAGCAAACGAAAACCAAAAACGAAAACAATGACACTCCAAGAACAACATAATTGTGCATGAAACAATAAAAATGAAGTGTTTGGAAAAAAACCTAAGATTTTTATTGATTAAGAAGGGGATGCCTTGGGCATCCCCAAGCTTTAACGCTTGTACTTCTTGGATATTTCTTGGGGTGACACACGTGGCATCCCCAAGCTTGAGCTTTAGTCCATTCTTCATCTCATTACATCATTCTCTCCATACACCTGAAATTCTTTCTTCATACAAAACTTCACACAATCTTTATTAGCAACATTAGTGCACTCAAGATAATAAGTCTTTTGGGTTCAGTTTCAACACCAATAAAACTTCCATTAAAACACAAGCTACTGTAGCACTTCCCTCAAAAAGCTCAATTCCCCAAAAGAACTCAAAAAGGAATCAACAAGAAGCAAATGCAAATAATGGCAGAAATCTATCAAAATAGACCAGCAGGCAAAAACCGATTTTTTCGAAGACCTTCTGTTGCTCAAATCAAAAAGTGTTGAACTAACGAAAGTTAGATAACAACCTTGGGAAGAAGAACAAATAATTACAGCTCAAACTTACATACACAGATTTTACACGAATTTTTATAGTGAAGAACTAAAATCTATTTTGGGACAACAACTTTCCCAAGCATTACTTCTCTCATTAGAGGTTACTCTTGGCACAAAAACCAAATAAAAAGGATAAGGAGCGGTTATTACAGAGGTAATAACTTCCAAGACTCATTTAAAACTTTTGGGTTATGTGGGGCCCCCGGATTAATCCTCCGAGAATCCCTGTTAGGCATACACCACGATCCCATGATCAGTTAGTCGTGGCACATTACCGACAAGTATCAAAGTAAACATCCATTACTTAAGCGTAAACACTTCATACCTTATTTGCCATTATGGCTACATCAATCATCATCAGCGGAACTTCATCAAGCGTAGAGCCCGAGCCATGCCTTAACCTACAGGCAACTGACTGGGAGAACGTCCTAGCTTGCATAGTCGTCAACTCCACCATCTTCTTGATATCTAACCAAGTTAATAACCAGGGACAATGCCATTGAGTACTTTGAATGTACTCGCAAACCACCTTAATAGAATAATAATAACAAGAGGATATGCAATATGGTTGTGGTAGTAGGAGGGATCCAAGAGAGGTTCTTTTCTCAATTAGTTTCTCTTGTAGATATAGCATCTACATATCTTTGTTGAAAACCTTTGCGACATTTTGGAAACCTTTTTGAAAGGTTTTGGGAAGACATTAGGACTGGGTCACCCATTTGTTCCTTCCTTTCGGTTATCCCATGACCAAAGTCCTTTCATTCCTTTCTGACCATCCCATGGTCAAAACAGGTATCCTTTCCGACCATCGCATGGTCAAAACATTTCCAAAGCCATTGCTTTTCAGAAATCCTTTTTGAAAATAAAACCAGCACCACTCTACATAAGTTTGTCCAACCCGTTCATAACCGCGGACACGATATTCGAATAGATTTACACTCTGCAGAGGTTGTACACTTTACCCACACCATCCGGGTACACTACCCTGATCTACACCGATCTTGGGTCGAGTAACCGATCAAGACTCTCCGGATGCCACTCCAGTATAAGTACCTACCCTATGAGTGTTGTTCCCCTCAACACCGGGATGCCCTATATAGTACTCAAGCCAACCAGAGCGCCTTTTCCACTTCCCAAGTGTGCGCTTTCAATGAGGGGCTCATAGTAACACGTGGAGCCCGCAGACCCTTCGTTCTTTCTCCCGCTCGATGTTTTACATGGACTCTGCCAGAGAAGGCCCACCCTCTAGGGATTTTTATCCCCTGTAGTTGTTGCGAGGCAGCTTATACTAGAATAAATAAACATCAAATGCAGCCCTGTCCCATTCTAGGGTAATGTGGTTGCACAAGTTAAGTTGTTATAGCTAAACTGCAAAGAACCGGGTGTGTTTTTGTAAACCTTTTTCCTCCAGCTTTCCTTCAGCATTTTGTAAAAAAACCCTTTTTATTTCTCAACATCTCTTGGGAGGTCCAACCTCACCAAGGTTGTATCATAAAACATTGGTAAAACTTTTTCGGGGGTCTTCCCATCCTCTAGCTTTGCTTTTGCTAAAACAGGGTCTCCAACGGGTTATGGTGATATGCACCATCTATTCTACTAGGGGCCAGTAGGTGTCACCAAGGGGGTTTGTACTTAATAGTACCAAAGTGTAATAGTTCGGAGGAGCCAAACCACTACCATATATACATCAACATATAGTAAAACAGTGCATTTTTAATAAACAGCAGATAAAGCATGCATAAGTAAAGTAGTAGGACAAGGCTTATGACCAATAAGGTGGCTTGCCTGCGATCAGCAATATGGCATAAATGTCCCTGGACCTCTTCTTTAGATAACCAAGAATACCAATACCAATAAGATCTCTTCTTCTCGGTGTCAATACAAGCGCAACTATCACCATCATCGAGTATACATGCAAACAAGCAAGGCCTCAATCAAAACAAGGTATACATGTGGACATACATACAGCAAGAAAGTGAACATCACAAGTTTACGATTCGGTAGGCTTTGAGTGGTTGGCTTCTGCACAAGTGGAATTACTTGAAATGCCTTTGTGGGTTTTCTTTAATGATTTGGATGCCAAAACTACTTAATTAAGGGAGGTTTAAATATAATGTCCAAGTTCTGTAGGATACCTCTGTATAAAAATGTTACCATCAGATAGGTAGTGATAATCTGAAACCAATAAGAGTGGTTTCACTATTTTATCATTTTCCATTGATTTAATATGCATTTTCTAGTGGGAAATACTCTAGTTTTAGGAGATAATTCCCTAGAAGAGTTCTGTGAGTCCAAAATTTATTTACTTGGGTGGTTGTGTAGGGTTTGATGTACTTATTCACTAAGAGTTGGAATCATGTCAAAATAATTACCAGAATGCCCTCAGGAATTTCCCAAAGTTAGTTTGGTAGTTGTATTCTCTTTTTCACCAGATTAATTCTACAGAAGCTTTTGATATTCTTCCAAATACACAAGATGCGAATTTTAATTATCTCTCTGTAGGAATTGGAATCACCCATTAGGATTTGTAATACTTCTGTAGTGGTTTTTCTAATTGAGCTACCCTAGGTAGAGATGATTAATTCACCAAAATCAAACAGAGCCTCAATAAAATTTGATCTCCTGGATTTGGTTAGACCTTAGTGTACCACATCACATAGATTTGCAATTAGGTCAATACATTTCATATATTGGCCTAGATAATTTTCTAAAGACAGAGTATAATTAATCTTGTCATTTTTATATCTTCAGATCTATAGCTCCACTTAGTTGGAGACAATGGCTAATAGATAGGTATATCAACAAACTTTCATAGGAACTTTGATTCATACCATTTGGGTATGTACAAATCACTGTGGAAATTATTTAGTGAAAAAGGTACATTTTAGTGGATTTATTTTCAGTAAAATATAAAAATTAATTTGGGCAAAGTACAAACTCTGCATGTTTCATAAAACATCTGTAAAACCTAATAATTTTGGATCTAGGAAATTTCTGTTGTTTTCCATTTTCAAAATGATTTAAACTAGATTGCAAAAACAGATCTGGAAAGGTACTTAAATAAAAGAGAAACTGGAGGGCAGCTCAGGCCAGATTTGGAGAGAAATGGGCCACGCAGCGGCAGGATTCGGCCCATCTAGGTGGTGCATTGAGCGGGAGTCGGTTTTGAATCCTGTTGGGAAGGGCCCGCCTGCCAGTGACACGGTGAGGCGAAGCGACATCGAGAGCTCCTGGCCGCTGGATTAGATCCAGATCGACGGCCAGGGCTCACCTTCTACCTCCCGACAACAGATGCGGGCAGGAACCCTAGGGGCGGACGGGAGCGTCGTGGGGAGCTCACCTGAGCGGCGGGGAGGCGCCGGGAGGTGTGCTGGTGGGGGCGGCGCACCGAGACGCCTCCAACAATGGGCGGAAGCACCTGTTTTGGTGCTGGGATGGGAACGCGCATAGCAACGCCGGTGAACCCTTCAGGAGCTCACCGGAGAGGCTTCCAGGGGGCATCCTGAGTAGGGAAACAAACAAGGTTAGATCCAGGGGATCAAGGAGAGTTGGACTAGGAAACATGTAGATGGAGAGGCATAGGGAGGAGGGCACTACGAGTAGATCTTGCTCAAGGCCAAAAGCTTGCCTCTCTCTTCGTCTGGCCAGGATAAGATAGGGGAAGTGGAGTAGCATTCTAGAGAAGGTAAGGGAGAGTTGAGGAAGCAAATGAGCAAAGAAGGGGAGTGTTGGGAGGGCCTATGGCCTTGTAAACCTAAGTGGACTTGGTCTATAGTGGACTTGGTCTATGGGGGCAAAAGAGAGGGAGTCTGGGTAGACATTGGCCGATGGGGGAGGTGGAGAGGTGAGTGGTGGGGCTCTGGTACGACTATAGAGGATAGGGGGAGGGTAGTGGCTGCTGCTACCTTAAAAGCAAGATTTGAGTAAAGAGGGTTCTCCCTCTCTTCTTCCAACGGACATAGGGCAGAGGGAAGGCAGCTGCTACAGTGGTGTCGACCTGGGGGTGAGGGTGGTGGCTGTGGAGAAGTACCATGCAAGTTTGGAGATGGTTTGATTTGGTTTTTAGTATAGTTTTGAATCATTTCAAGTATGGGCCAAGAGATGATCATGAGTAGCTTCTTGATTTTTTTTGATCTGGGCTAGATAGGAAAATGATGCTGGTAGATGCATATGACCAAGATACATGCCCTGTAATTATTTGGGATTTTTCTGAAGAGTCTAGATCCCTTTTATATTAGTTGTTCAAATATTGCTGAAATGGTTTTATCGATTTGCTTTGAAATATTTGAACTAGACAAGGTGAGATTTTTGTTTGGGAGGTTCCCAATTATGAAACCACACTTTGAGGAATTTTCCCATGATTTATTCAGGAATAAAAGTATTTCGAGCAATTATTATTCTATTTCTGCCATTTAAGAAAATAGGCAAAAAGAATTATTAAAACACTTCAAAAATATTTATTTCTGAAGTGGGAGGATAGGGTATGATGCATAAGACTAAAAAGTGCTTAAAGTTGGGGAAGTTCTTTGTCAGAAACCAAACCTTCCTTTGTTGATGGAGTTTTTGAGATTTTGCCCATTAAATGAATTAAATAGTTTTTGAGCCATAGTAATTATGGACAATATTTTATAAATCTTTATAACCAAGATTTATGATGTACACAAGGTGTACATATCATTTTCAACCTGGGGTGTTGAAAATCCAACTTGATTTTGGCGAGGAACAAGAATTAAAGGATCTAGGGTGAGGTTATTTTCATACCATCAAAACATGGTTGCATCTTGGGGCTCAAGGCTCCCCTTGGTTCAAGGGCTATATGTATAGATAGACCAAGTTGTGTAGATTACCTTGGTACAGAAGTTTGGGCTTGATCATGCTTGAGCTCTCCAAGGATTGATTCCAAACTTTGAATAAAATAAGACTGCCAAAGCAGATTACCAAATAACCTTCAAAACCTTGTGGGTTTTTGAAGCACAAGGATCCATTTGGAACAAGTGAAGTAGGTATTCTAGACCTTTATTAGTAGAACACAATAATGTAAAGATTTGGTACAAATAAGGTAGGATGAAAGTGTGAGCTTCTGCTGAAGCAGGCATGTTGATAAGATTTGTAGGAATTGTTATATTCTTGCCTGTGAAACCATCAAGAACAAGTGGGTTAGAAGATGGTATAACCAAGGGCAAGAGTGGGCCTTGTTAGTCCTTATTATGGTATACAAGATGTCTCAAGTACATTACCAAAAATGCACAAGGGTTGAGAAAGAGAGGCACTCAAAAAGGGATGTTGAAATAGTTTTCAGACTTAGTCAAAATTGAGAAGATATAGGGTTTTTGACTAGAATATGAGTGGGGATGTTTTTGATGGGTTGCAAGATATCAAAGCATCATCAATTGGATGATGTTGAAGTATATATTGAGTAGAATAGATCCATGCTTGGTATTGGTCTTCATTGACTTGGAAACTTCTAGAATGGCTCACTTTAGAATTGGTCTCGTTAAGGGTTTTAGATGACCACCTAGTGGATATAGATCAGATCCAGCTTGGTTAACTTGTTTATGGTTGGCACTCTTGGATTAGATAGATTCTAGATTATGAGCTCCTAGGTAGCTCATTATACTTCTAAGCAATCAACTCAAGCAGCAGATCAAGGTAAGTCATCTTGCAAACAGAACAAATCTACTACCATGGGTACCTGCAAGCCTAGCTTGAGGTAAGGATGGGTATTTTGAAAGGTTGGAGTTTGAATAAGGTGAGAGTCCTTGGTATTGCTACCAAGAGTAGAATTCAAAAGATTTATAAAAAGTTTTTAGAAAAACCTAGAGGTAAGAGTAGTTGAAAGCTCTGTCTGGAAGTCATAAGGAGACTATATCATATAGATCTCCATAATTTTGTCAATAGAAGCTACGAGAATAGGTAGGGTTGCAAAGGCACCTTGGCTCAGGTTTTTGAAATGCTAGAACATTTGAGAATATGTAGAATGTGCCAAGACAGTTTTGTTAACTAGCTCTGGTCAATTAATGGTGAGGTACGGAGTATATCATATGTTACACATTCAGAGGCATAAGCACAGACAAGCAATCAAGCAACACTACATCAATCAACAAGAAAAAGTTATTGTTCCCCCTGATTTTTGCATTCTAGACAGCTAATCAGGGTTGCTGAAATTGGGATGTTACAGACCTTTCCCCCTTAAAATAATCTCGTCCCGAGATTTTGGAGAGTAAGGCTAGGGAATTTTGTGTGGGAGTTTGTGCCATGTGTTTCTCGCGTACTAACTTGTTGGCTTTGTCTTTGAACAGGGTCACTGCGACGGTGAGGTTGAACTTCAATCGTCTTGGATGCACGACTGTTGAGCGGGCTTCAATTAGAATTGGGAGGAGTGGTCTTCCTTCTGAAAGGATTTACGGCGTCTCTCTGAAGGGATTATCATACCCTAATTTACGTCCTTGGGTCTAACTGCTGAGATTGCTTCTGGCAAAGGGTTATTCTATTTTGTGGGAAAGACGTAGTCTTTCCCCCTTAGGGTTCAACTAGGGTGGCTCAGAGTTAATGCAGTCCTTCCTTCTTGGAGTCGTCAGATGATGTTAGGTGGATAGTGCATTCTTCTGCCCAGAGTTGAAACCTTCTGATGATGTCCACGAACTAGGTGTTATGAGGCTTATATACTACTTTTATTCATACTTAGCCTATCAGATTAGTTGAATTAGCGGATTGTCAAAATGGTTTAGAACTAATAGGGTTAGTGAATCTATGGTCCTTTAGGCCGATCTTTAGCTGCAATAGCAGAGGGGTTCGTAAATCTTCAGTGATTTCCTCTTCTGATGACTCGGGAATTGATGCTTGGCGGAAGACGTTAGATCTGGTACTTTTTCTGGAGTATATTTTGGTAGACAGTGTTCGGGATTTGAGTTGGAAAGACGCAGTCTTTCCACCTTAGAGATTCGCTGAGGTCTTTAGAGAATGGTGCAGATATTCCGTCTTGAAGTCCGGGCGTGATGGTAAAGATGGTTGTATTTCTGTGGGTCTTGAGTTGAGGTCTTTGAGCGACGTCCTAATGCTCAAACCTGGTCGGGATGGTTTCCTAACGAAGCTTAATGGAGTTAACTCTAGGCGGGTTAGCGGTTAACGATGCTTCTTGCTAGTCTTCAGTCAAAGTAGATGTCGTCAGATTGATGACAAGTACGCCATGAGGGGGTCCTTGAGGCGTGCGGAAGAGAGGGGTGTGAGATGTACAGTGTTCCGGGACGGTGAGCACACAAGTTTACCCAGGTTCAAATCCGCCGGCTTTGGACGGATCCTACTGTTGCTAGCAATCCAGTAATACGGTAGAGCCGGAATATGGGTTACAAGGTTTCGCCTGTGCGAGTTGAGATTGTAGGCTATTGAGGTGTCTAGAGTGTTGCCCTAAAGGCTCCCCCTAGGACGGCTTATATAGATATCCGGCCTAGGGTTTACAGGAGAGATATGTCCGACTATGACTAAGAGTCAGTTACAGAGTACATCTTGAACTACAAGTAACACTATGGGCCTAAGTCGGTAAGTCTTCTGGGCCTTACCATAGCCAGACTGGACTCCGTCTTTTCTCCCTGACTAGGCCGCCCGTGAAGCAAAGCTGTAACTCGAAGTGGGCTACCCTGGTCAGTGAGGAACTATGAGGATACCCGGAAAGTATATCCCCAACAGTAGCCCCTGGAGGCCTCCAAGATCCAAAGTCGGATTTATCATCGTCTAGCTTGATTTTCGGCTTGCAGAATCTTGAAGGGTTCCTGAAACTTCACAACAAAAAATACGATCCAGGTCTTAAAAAATAAGTCGGACCTATCAATAGATTACTCAAATTTTCCAGCTTGATTTCAAACTAAGCCAGAACTTGGTTTCTAACACCACCTGACACAAGTCATGGTCAAGTCACGTCATCTGACAAACATCCTATTAGCACGACCATTGGTGGGTCCGCAGTTCGCGGAACCGCGGCGCCATTTCAATGTGCACGCGGAGATCGAGGCGATGTAATCATCGCGTGGGTCCTTCCCTGTTCCTTCCATGACGCGTGGCGATTAAACTGTAGCATTTGCATGAATCTTGGCGCGGTTAGGTGGATATAAGGGTGAGGATTCTCCTCCTCCTTTCTTCACCTGTTCCCTTGCGGTTTCCTCTCCTCCAAATCTCCCCCGCGCGCACAGAGCTCCTCTGCTTTCCCCCAAAAACTCCCAGTGCCGCCCATCCTAGGTCACTAGCTCACCAGAGAAATGGCTTCTTCTTCCTCTTTCGGCTTGGCGGCAGCAGCGGCGACGGTGGCGACGGAAGCGGCGGTGGAGAAGGAAAGCTTCCGCGGGGTCTGGATCCCCTGCGTGTTAGATGATGAGAAGCTCCACGGCATGGTGACAGAAGGGCTCCTCCACGCCGGCGACTGGCGGAGCAGCGCCGGGGAGACCGTCCCCAACCCGCACCCTGACGAGCGGGTCCACTTCGGCACCCACCTCGACAGAGGTTTGTTGTTTCCTCCGTCGGAATTCTTTTCCGAGGTGATAGATCACAATAGTGTTCAACTTCACCATATTCCTCCCAACTCTCTCCAAGAGATGAGCGCCTATGCGGCTTTGTGTGAGGGATTTCTCGGCATTAGGCCGAGTTTGACCTTATTCCGGTATTACTTTCATGTCTGGAGAAATTCTATCACAGTCGGTGTTCCTTATATCACCGATACCATTATTTTTTCACTTAGACACGAGCGCTCATATCCCAAGATTCTTGCTAGTGACTCGGGCAAACAATGGCCAGCCACCTTCTTTTATCACAAGGATATTCCGGCTCCCGGCATAGCTACTACTTTGCCGGCTTTTATCGACGGAGCTGCCACGCCCAACCTTCTTGGGACGAGGCTCCTCCGGCTCTCACAGATGATCTGATCCTCGCTAAGAGGCGGATCAAATACTTGATCAAACACAAAGGACTGATGGGATCCGACTTAGTCCAATGCTGGGTGTCATGCCGGATCCAGCCCCTTCAGTACCACGGAGACCGATTGATGCACTCCATCATTTCGTCCGAGAAAGACTCCCTCCGCATCAGCTCCAGAGCCTACACCACGCAAGGCTACATAAGCCAGATTAAATGGCTGATAAGGGAGCGGATCGAGAGGAGGATCCCGGAGGTTTCTCTGGATATGCATACGGTGGAAAACCTCGTAGTGCCGGTAAGCTTCTAACAGCAAACCTTTTTATGTGTTTCAATCTTTAAGTTATAATCCAATACTGACATGTTTTCTTCTTTTCAGCTTGCTGACCTCCCCGAGTCAGAATTTGCTCCACTCGAGGGATATCCTCTAGAGTTTTCTCAGGAGACGGAGTTGGTCCCATTGCCGGACGCTGCGCTCAAGAAGCGCAAAGCTCTGACAGTGGCTGTTGGCACAAAGGAGGTGACCGTCGTGAAGAGGTAACTTTCAATCACAACTTCCGCCTTTGTACCTTACTCGAATTTTCTTCCGAGATGTTATGTTTTCGACTCTATTACATTCTCAGAGCTAAACAGCTCATCAAGGGCAAGGGGAAGGGAACTTCTTTGAAGCCCCTGCGGCAGACGAAGCTTACCATAGCTTCTCCTGCCGTGGCTCCTCCGACTCCTGCCCCTCAACCTTCCGCAATGCCGGTGATCATTCCTTCTCCAGCTATCGCAGAAGATCCGGCTCCTTCAACGGAGCCTGTGATCCTTGAATCAAAAACGGACGTCACCATGGGTGAGTCAGGTTTATATAAGGATGAACCCTCTTTGGGTAATGATCCCTCGACAGAAAGTTTTGCCGAAAACATTCTCAGCAATCCAGGACTTGCCAAGTTTGGCCAGTCTCGGAAATCTGCTGAAGAGATCTAGCGGCTGGCCAGGCAATGCCTGGAGAAAAGAAACTTATCTGCCGAAGAAGAAGCACAAGAAGCAGAGGACATCAAGCACTCTGACCTTCTCGAACAAGTGCGTCTTCGTGACGAGAGGATAAGGGCCGGTGAGCTTCCAACGGCTCAAGTGACCCATCTGACTCTCGCCGAGAAGGTCGATGTTGAAGTGAATGCGAGTTTGGATAAACTTACTCGCGAACAATATGTAAGTCAGAATTCTAACTCCTGTTTTTCCTTTATTTCATATCATATCCTCTAGCCCCCAAGCATGAAGTAGGATAAATAATCCGGGTTTATGCTTCCTTAGGATGCCAAAGAACGAACTAGTGTAGCCCCCAAGGCTCGTGCTGATATTAGCAAAAATATTAGCCCGAGTCTTTAGTAGCTTTCTGACTTTGGGTATTCTGACTTACAGAAAGTATATTCCTATAACCAGGATTTGTTGAAAAATGTCTGTGATAAGCGGAGAGATATCAAAGCTCTCCGACTTAAGTATGCTGAGCCCGAAGTTGCCAAGGATGAGGCCGAAGGTAAACATTTCGAGACTCAAGCCTTTCCTTTCATGTTTTCATAGTCGAATTTTTACTAAACTGTTGTACTTTTTACCTTACAGCGCAGGTAAAACAGTCTTGCGCCATGATTGAAGAGGCCGAGAACCTCAAGACTTTGGTGGTGGAGAACAAGGAGCTTCGCCAAGAGCTGAATCAGCTCAAGGCGGATCATGAAAAGAGCATTGCTCAAATCCTTGAGTCCTCCTCCATGGCTACTGATGAGCGTGACCGTAAGATTGCTGCTCAAGATCAAAAAATCTCGGACCTCAATAATGAGCTGTGAAGAGAGAGGGACCTTTCCGAGGCGCTCCGGGCTGAACTCTGAAGTCTTCGGGAAGAGAAGACCAAGGTTGACGACGTCATTTTTGGTACGTTCCATCTGTCTGACTTGTCCATTTTCTTTGACTTCTTTCAAAGTCGGATTTTCTTTAACCGTTTTTGTTTATAGGTCCTCTGAACTTGACGGACTCCACCTCCGCTGAGCCCTGCACCCACCAGCTTACCCAAGTCGCTGACCTGCTTCATGACTCCCGCCAATCCATTGAGGATATTGGCGGAGCTCTCAAGATTCTGGACATGCATAGCATGTCGGATTTTCAGGTGCGGGACAAAGCAAAGGAAATGCCACAGCTCGTCCAGGATTAGAACATGTCCTACGCGCGGACCGCGGCGCAGAACGCTCTCGCCATGGTCATGAGCCACCATGGAAACATGGAAATATGGCAATGCAAGGTAGATGAAGACGGCCAGGAGCAGGACATCCAGGCCATTATGGACTCCTGCGCCGGATATGGGTGCCACGTGGCTGATTTGACCAGCTACGAGACTCCTTTCTTCACCCGCGTGGACACTCCGCCTCTGCCTCCAGAAGATTCAGCAGAAGTTTCCGACAATGACCACACCATTTCGGATGTGGACATCTCGGAACGATATCAAGGCGATGTATCCAGCGAGCCAGCAGCTCCTTCCTCTCCTGCATCATAGATTACCAGAAACATTTGTGTTATTTTGAAAAATATGATGGGCTGTAAATATGCAGTACTATATAACTTTGCTAGTGCTAAACTTTTGATCTATTCAACACTTTTAAATGTTTTGCGTGCCTGAAATGTTTACATAAGCACTTGTATTTTTCACCTATACCTATCGTTTATCTGGCTTTCCGCCTTGTCCCTTTTGTGAGCCGGCTAAACCTTCTGCACAGAAACTTTGCCGAGCAACGGAGCTCAATTGCTAAACCAGTTTAAACTCGGAAACAAAGCCGGCTTCCAGTACCAACAATTCACTACTCGAAAAATACCCACATCCAGCAATCAGACAAAGAAACAAAGTATAGACTAGAAACTTTAGAGTTATACCCGAAGGTAGCATTTTTAGAATGGGAAATCTAAACCAGAATGAACATGAGCATAAAGTACTTTCAAGCATTCTGGGATTTTTGACTATGACATGATCATTCGGACATAAGATGGTAAAAACTTCTAAGAAAAACGTGAGGCAACCAAAACTTTTATTTCTCACAGAACATGTACATATGTATGATTACAAAGAAGGATAAACTAAGAATAAAAGGGACATAGCTGAGCAATATTCCATGGTCTGTCTAACTCATCCAGATTTGTACTGCCTCCAGCTCTCTTTCTCTTCTTAGTAGCAGGTCTTTCTTTGACTGGAATCATGTCAGTTAGGTAGTACGATCCATTGTGCAATACTCGACTAACTAAAAAGGGCCCTTCCCATACTGGGGAAAGTTTGTGCTTTCTTTGCTGCACAAGCCGGAGAACCAAGTCACCTTTATTGAAAGATCTGTTTTGGACTCTCTGGCTATGATACTTGCGTAACTTCTGCTGATAGGCTGTTGATCTCATTTCAGCAACGATGCGAACTTCTTCGACTAAGTCGAGATCATTTTGTCGAGAAATCTCGGCATCCTCTTCAATATACGCGGCCACTCTAGGAGAAGTGTGAATTAAATCACTAGGAAGAACTGCTTCTGCGCCATAGACCAAGAAGAAAGGTGTGTATCCGGTTGACCTGTTTGGAGTTGTTTGTAAACTCCATATTAAAGAGGGTAATTCCTCTGCCTAGCACGTCGTAGTGGTGCTTCGAGTCTCGGTTTTAGGCCTTGTAGGATTAAACCATTTGCTCTTTCGACTTGTCCGTTAGCCTGTGGATGTGCGACTGACGCAATGTCAAGCCGGATATTTTGCTCATTGCAGAATTCTGCCAATTCTCCCATAGAGAAGTTACTCCAGTTGTCCATGATAATGCTATGTGGATAACCATACTGGATTATAACATCCTCGAAAAATCTTTTGGCTGTTGCTCCATCACAACTTGTGACGGGTTTAGCCTCAATCCATTTGGTGAATTTATCCACCATCACTAAGAGGTGAGTAAATCCACTTGGAGCTCGTTTAAATGGTCCTACCATATCAAGCCCCCAGACCGCAAAAGGCCATGTTATAGGTATTGTTCGCAGCTTATTAGCCGGAACATGAGCTTTTTTGGCGTACTTTTGGCAGCCTTTGCACGTCTTGACTAATCGTTCAGCATTTTCCTGAGCTGTAAGCCAGAAAAATCCGTGTCTAAAAGCTTTTTCCACTAAAGATTTGGCTGCAGCGTGGTGACCACACTCGCCTTCGTGGATTTCCCTAAAGATCTCCACTCCTTCTTCCGGAGATACGCAGCGCTGAAAACCCCCAGAAACACTCCTTTATAGAGCTCATCTTTAACAATATTATAAGCTTTCGCTCGTCGGATAATCTGCTGGCTCAAAACCTCGTCTTCGGGTAATTTGCCATCTACCAAATAATCAAGGTAGGGTTGAGTCCAGCTAGGAATTACAGCCAGAACTGCTATCAAAGGTGAGTCAGATTTGGTCGGATATTCCTCATCTACTCCCTTTATTGAGGGAACTTTGAGGTGCTCTAAAAAAGTGCCATCCAGGACCTCTTTCTGTGCAGAGCCTATCCGAGATAGTGCATCTGCTTCCTCATTTTCTGCTCGAGGGATGTGTTGAACTTTTAACTCTTCGAACGATTTAGATAAATCATCCACGACAGCTTTATATGTTGCCATGTGTTTATTTGCATTACAAATATCCGACACTTGTTGAGCAACAAGATCCGAATCACCATAACACATCAAACGTCGGATGCCAATATCCTTAGCAATCCGGATTCCATGCAACAGTGCTTCATACTCGGCAATATTGTTTGTCGCTGTGAAGTGGATCTGTAACACGTATAGAAGTTTATCCCCTTGGGGTGATTTGAGTACCACGCCAGCCCCCGAGCCCCCCCCCCCGAGCCTTAGATCCATCAAATTAGAGGATCCAATATTCCGACTCAGGGAGGGTCATGTTCTCCTTTGTGTCTGTCCAATCAGCGACAAAGTCGGCAAGGATTTGGGATTTGATTGCTGTCCAGGGTTTATACTCAATATCGAAAGCTGAAAGCTCTATGCCCCATTTGGCGATGCGTCTTGTGGCGTCAGTGTTGTTGATTATATCTCTCATGGGAGCTGTGCTCACCACGCTAATTGGATGCTCCTAAAAATAGTGTCATAACTTACGAGATGCTAGAAAAACATCGTAAGCCAACTTTTGATAGTGCGGATACCGCTGTTTTGATTCTGTCAGGACCTCACTGACAAAGTAAGTCAGACGCTGCACCAGGTGCTCCTGATTTTCCTCCGGTTTCTCCACTATCATGACAATACTAACGACCTTATTTGTCGCAGCAAGATATATCAACATCGTTTCCTGAGGTTCTAGCGCTGCAAGGATAGGAGAAGATGAGAGTACTTTCTTCAGGTCTTGTAGTGCAGCTTCAACTTCGTTAGTCCAAACAAAATCCTCTGTCTTTTCAGAAGTTTGTATAATGGTGCGGCTCTTTCACCAAGCCGGCTTACAAATCGACTGAGCGCAGCGATGCAACCAGTTAATCTTTGTACGTCCTTCAGGCGAGTTGGCCTGGAAATATTGAGTATAGCGTTGATTTTTTCCTGGTTCACCTCTATGCCTCTTTGAGACACGATAAAACCTAACAATTTTCCGGCTGGTATTCCAAAGAAGCATTTCTTCGGGTTAAGAATGATGTTGTATTTTCATAGATTGGCAAATGTTTCCTCCAAGTCGGAAATCAGCGTTTCCTTTTTTGGACATCACCGCAATGTCATCCACGTATGCATGTACATTGCGTCCGAGTTGGTCGTGGAGGCAACGCTGCATCGTGCGCTGGTTGGTAACTCCTGCGTTCTTCAGCCCAAAGGGCATCATAACAAAACAGAAGGTTCCGAAGGGGGTTATGAATGAAGTTTTGACTTTGTCTGATTCCTTCATCCGGATTTGGTGATACCCGGAATATGCGTCGAGAAAACAGAGGAGTTCCGAGCCTGCCGTAGAATCGATAACTTGATCAATTGTAGGCAGAGCGAACGGATCTTTTGGACAAGCCTTGTTCAAGGTAGTATAATCAACACACATCCTTAAATCAGTGGTGTCCTTTTTAGGGACCATTACAGGATTGGCCAACCACTCAGTGTGGATGACCTCTTCTATGAATCCGGCTAACTCGAGCCGTGCTAGTTCCTTAGCTATTTCCTTATGCTTTTCATCGCCAAAATGTCGCAGGGACTGTTTGACGGGTTTAGCATTCGGGTTTACATTTAAAGAGTGGTCGGCAAGTTCCCTAGGTACTCCGGTCATGTCATATGGCTGCCATGCGAAGATATCTTGATTTGCTTGGAGAAACTTGACGAGCGTGCTTTCCTATGTGCTACTTAGGCCCACGCCTATCTGGGTCACCTTGGAGGGGTCATCATCCTTCAACGGCGTCTTCTTCGTCTCTTCTGATGCCTTGAACTCCGGATTTGGCTTTGTCACCTCCTTCTTCGTTGCGGGCATCTCGGACGGATCTATGCTCTTCTTGATCTCCTGGTACTCCTGGGCGTGCAGCACAGCTTCAACAAAGGCGACATTTCCATCCTCGCACTCTCGCGCTTTCTTCGGGTCTCCCTGATAGTTATTATGCCATTGGGACCTGGAATTTTCATCATATTGTAAGTGTAACACTGACAAGCCATAAAAGCCCAGTAAGTCGGACGTTCGAATATAGCGTGGTACACGCTCTTGAATGGAACCACTTCGAAGGAAAGTGCCTCCGTCCGATAATTCTTTGGAGTTCCAAAGGTAACATCCAAAGTGATTTCTCCCAGGGAATTTGCTTTGTCTTCCTGGGACAACTTCGTGAAAAATCACAGTGCTGTGGTTCATCTGGGTCTCCGAGATCTTCATCTGGCATAGCGTTTCGACATAGAGAATATTGATGCTGCTACCACCGTCCATGAGGGTCTTGGAGAAACCATAACTGCCGATAAGTGGATTGACGATTAAGGCATATTTTCCTCGCCTGTGCAACTTAGGTGGATGATCAGCGCGGTCAAATGTGATTGCCACTTCCGATCAGTCCAAGAATTGGGGGACAGCCGGAACTGTTGCATTGCGCTCATGTAGAACTGCTTTCTTGACCTTTGCTGGTTGAGATCCGAGGAAGGTGACATAAGTGTCTTTTTTGGTCGGAAATTTTTTCTTCCCTTCCGGCTTGGGATTTGAAGCATCATCATCCTCCATGTCGGAATCTTCCTTGGTCTCCTTATCTTTTTCGGGATTCTTCTTTCCCTTCTTCCGCTTAGCTTTGTAGCCCGCAGTGTCATCTCTTTTGATGTCGTCATTGAAACGACATTTAGCGTTAGTGTGGGACGAGCCCCCATTGGCGTCTAAGTAAGGCACACATGGGTTATTGGCAATGTCGGCCCAAGAGTAGGTTTTGCCTAGTTGCTGGTCTCCTCTACCTTGGACCCTAGAAGTCACACGGCTGTCGTTGTATTGGGAACGACAGTACCTAAGGAGGTTAGATAGAGGTGTGGGGACTAGCAAGGAAGCTATCAACGGCGTCCGCAGGCGGGATTGGATACAAGCGAGCGTAGCGGGACGCAAGAAGTACCCAGGTTCGGGGCCCTCGTGATGAGGTAAAGCCCCTACTCCTGTCGGATCTGACTATGTGGAATACACGAACTACAAGTGCTCCTCGATCTGTATGTGCTAGCTACTTCCTTAAATGCTGTATGTCCAACCCTTTCTACTGAGGCCTGGCCTCTCCTTATATAGGCAGAGAGGCAAAGGTCTCACTGGCTAGTCCGACTGGCGGGCCCTACAGGCGGGTCCCAGCTGGCTAGTCATCTACAGTATCTAGTATGGCATGTCTTGTTGGAGTACGAGCGGTATGGCTATCGTAGGCATAGTGGACGTCGTGCGAGCCCGTCGTCAGCACAGGCCACTGTTCCTGCGTCACCCACGCAAAGTCTTTGGTACAGCCGGGTGGTTGACCGTCTTGTCATCGTATAGGGGGTACCGTGCACTGATACGCACGTCGTCCTGTCTCACTGATTGGGTCCGGCTACGTCGCCGTATCCGGTTGTCTCTTGCTGATCCGGCTACTGGGCGATAGCCGGCCTGTCTTGCCCTGTCCGGCTGCATTTGGTCAGCCGGATGCGATCCGACTGCCTGGCTTCTTGTCCGGTTTGGGTACCTGGGGATCATCCCCCCGACACTAGCCCTCGAGCGTGTGTGGATTCCTCCCTTAGGCGAAATATCCGCGCGCTCCTGCTTGCTTTTGAATTTGCGTCTGGCTGAGCCTGGCGGTTGCGCTACCCGTGACATCAGTGCTAACGTAGGCCACGCGCGCACGCGCCATCATTGCTCTGTGTCGGGCAGCGTAACATCCCGTCACACGTCGCCTCGGGGAACCGCCGCACGGCGCTTCGGTTCTCGCTCCGGGATCTTCTGCGCATCCTGGCCTGGCACACGGGATCTAGGCGACGGTTGGGGTGTGGGCTGCCTGGGTGCGCGCCGCATGGCCCCGTCGACGGTTGCCCTTCCGGCCCTTTAAAGGGACGCCGCAGGGGAGGTAGTTCATTTCCTTCGCTCCCCCGCTGCAGTCTCCTTCTCCCTCGCGTGCTCCTGCTTTTGTGCTCTTGCCTTCTGCGCTGCCCGCTCGCCGTCATCGACGCTACGAGCCACTGCCACTCTTCCGTCGTTGCTCCTCTCCACCAGTCCGAAATGGCCGCCGACTGCGGGGCTTGGTGCGGCTCCTCCGTCACCGAAGACCAGATTCAGAAGTACCGCGCCACCCGCGCTCTCTCGTCGGAGGAGGAGGTGGCGGTGCGGTTGGCGCCTGCGGGAGAGGTGTCGCCGCACCCAGCGGAGGGGGAGCGCGTCGTCTTCCTCTCTCATCTGGCGCGCGGGTTCGCCCTTCCGGTGAACCCCTTCCTCCTGACCTTTCTCGCCTTCTTCGACCTCCGTCTTCACCACCTCGGCACCAACGCCATCGGGATGCTGGCACACTTCATGGTGCTCGACGAGAGCTATCTCGGGATCCAACCGGATCTCGGGCTCTTCTGCCGACTCTTCCGAGTCCGTCCGCAGGTGCAGTACACGAAGGGCCGCTAGTCGCCTGCGGCGGCGCCTCCATCTACTCCTGCTCCCAATCCGGCTACCCCAAGTTCTTGCTCCATGACACGGTACGGCTGTGGCAGCAGTCGTACTTCTACGTCAAGAACGTCACCAACGTCGACCGGATAAATCTTCCGGCCTTCCAGGATGTCGAGTCCAGCCGGCAGAACTGGGACTTGAAGTTCCACGACGACAAGGCGGAGACGGACACGATGCTACAGCGCATGCGCTCCCTTGTCACCTGCCGGCTAACCGGCCGGGACATCACTCTTAGCTGGATGTCCCGGCTGATGATGTTGATGCAGCAGCGGGCGCACAAGATGTGCTATTACTCCGGCCGGCTGGACCCGACCCGGCTATCGCGCCGCGATCCCCGCTACCACAACTTGAAGGAGTGGTTGTGTACGATCAGCAAGGAGCGGCTTCCGGAGAACTGGACGTTCAGTATGGCGCCGTACAGCCGAGAGAACCGCGCGTCCCGGGTAAGTTCTTATAGCCGGAAACTTTATTTGCTCTTTCTGTGTTATTTCCTTGTTCTGTCTGACTGACTTCTTGTATTCGGCAGATCTTAGCCTGCATCCTTCACGAGGAGGGCGAGGCTCCCCTCGAGGTATTCACGCCTGACTTGCCCGAGCTGTGCGCTCGGCGGTCTGGCGAGGAATCGGACGGGGACGGCGATGCCTTTCACAGCTGGAATGACTAGCCGACTACCGACCCACACGCGGAGGTGCACGAGGAGGAGGAGGCCGCGCCGACCGCGGATCCGGCGAAGCGCTCCGCGACGGACGGCGAGGCAGGCGGGAGTGGCTCCAGCCGTTCCGGCTCCCGCTGGCCTGCGACGGAGGAGCGGGATCCCAAGAGGAGCAGGTCCGGCGCCTTGCTGCCAACCTGTCTTGGCCGGAAGAAGGGGCCGCCCCAAGTTGTGCCGGGTACGTTCCCTCTCCCCCTTTTTCTTTCGGTGCTTTCTGTCTACTTGCCATTTTTCTTCTTTTTCTAACTTTGGTTTATTTTGCCTTTGCCTTCTCCTCCTTCTCTTTAGCACGCTGGTCTCTTTCGGAGCCACAAGCCCAGCACGAGCGCCGGCCGGGTCGCCGCCCCGTGCCTCGACTGTGCCAACTGACACCCCTCCTTCTTCTGAGGCGCAGCCTTCGCCTCCCCCTCGAGCTGAGCCGACCGCCTCCGCCCAGCCGGAAGGCTCCTCCGCAGGTGCGCGGGGGGCTGCCGGCAAGGAGCTCGTCGTTGTTGGCAATGACAACTCTGACGAGGAGCCTGGGGAGGAGTGGCGAACGGCGGTGGTCGTGGCAAAGGAGTCCTTGGTCGTCAACGCCGTGGACGATGAGGCTTCCTCTGCCGCCTCGCTGTCGGACCTTGCCGCCACGCTCGAGCTTGCGGTGAAGGAGATCCGGCTGCTGGAGGCCACAGCCAGCGGGAACCGGACGTTGGAACAGAAGCTTGCTGCCGCCAACGGGACTTCCCAGAGTAAGTTCGCTTCACCCGGCTTGCATTTTTTTTACTGATAGCCGACTTTGTTGTAGCCATCCTCGTGTGCGCTCAGCGCGAGATCGATCGCTTGAAGAAAGCGAACGACCAGCTGAGCAAGTGCAATTCTACTCTACGGCTGCAGAACAATGATTGGCACGCGAGGGTAGACGGTCTGGAGGACACCATCAAGGAGCACGATGCCTCGCTCGCTAGCCGGGCCGAAGCCTTCACCCTTCTCAAGGCCCAGAACAAGGACCAAGAGAAGGAGATCAAACGGCTAGCGATCAAGGAGAAGGCGCTGGTGGAGGAGCTGATGCAGGTCGGCCACACTGCCAAGGGTGAGTTCCTTCTCCCGTCTTCCTTTCTTTCTGGATCCGGTAGCCGGATCTGACTCCTCTTTTTTGACAGCCTTTTACCCCGGCATAGACCTGCTGGCCTACAACCGGCTGCAGGAGAACTGGCCGGGAGCGCAGCCGACGACCCAGGAGCTCGTCGTCCTTCTTGGCGAGGAAGCTTCCAAGCTTCGTCAGGCGGCGCGGGACGTCTTCTCCTTCGTGTGGCCGGAGGCTCTGGTTCCGGAGACGATGGCGCAGCTAGCTCCGAAGGTGGGGGAGGTGCCGGCTGCGGTGGACCGGCTACGGGACTTGGCGGCGCGGGCCGGAGCGGAGATGGGTCTGGCACTCATGCTCTCCTGGTACAAGGACGCCCGTGTCGAGAATATCGATGGTGGCTTCCATGCTGGAGCCGATCTTGCCGCCATCCGCCAAGCCCATCCGGAGCTCTGCGGATCCGCCATCAAGATTGTCAACTACGTGGATCCCGACGAGGTGCTCACCGACTTGGAGTCCGTGGGCACTCCTGACATGGAGGGCCCGATGCCGCCGCCCGCAGGTGCTGGAACCGGATCAAGCTCCACGCCTCCTCCACCGCCCGAAGCTTCTGCTGGCCAAGATCTCCCTCACGGCAAGGGTCCTGCCGTCTAGTTATTACCCCGAAATGCCGGGTGTATTTGGCTATCCATGAACCTTGTCTGTCTGTACCGGCTATCTTTGACGCCGGATAACTTATGGGAGCTTCACCTCCCTTTTGTTTGTTAATCGTTGAAATTCTTGAATCTCCCTTAACTTGTGTGTTGAGTTTCCTTTCGATATTTTGCTAACCTCGTCCGGCTACACGCCCTTAGCCGGACAAACTACACCTCCAGTGGGGGCGCGCAAGCGCACCCACTGGGTGTAGGCCCCGAGATTCGGAGTAGCTGGCGTAGCCAGGTGCTTCGAATCTTCCTTATTTCTCCCAAGTCTTCTAACCTTATCCGACTGGCCTCGTCCCAGTCGGCTGCTTTCATCGGCTGAACGCCTTTAGCCGGGGGAACTAACATTCCAGTGGGGGCGCGCGAGCGCACCCACTGGGTGTAGCCCCCGAGATTCAGAGTAGCTGGCGTAGCCAGGTGCTTCGAATCTTGTCTTCTCTTGCTCCAGCCCTTGCGCTCACCTGGGCTCCGAACGGCCGGCTAGACGCCTTTAGCCGGTCGGGAACTACAAGATTCCACTGGGGGCGCGCGAGCGCACCCAGTGGGTGTAGCCCCCGAGATTCGGAGCGCTTGATGAAGGCAAGGACTTCGAATCTTCTTTCCATCTCCTGAATTCCGACTCGGGTAGTCGGACAAAAATGTACATATGCATACACACATGTCCACATAGGTTAGTAGGTTAGTCTGCCAAATTGTAGCCGGAAAACGGCTTGTTTTTCGAAAACTGGCTTGTCCCTTTCTAGACACTTAGTCGCTTTCCCGTGCGCTCTGCTGCGTCCTTGCCGGGCAGCCGGGTTGCGGTCTGCAGCCGGAATCGAAGGGAGCTGTCAGTACATTGCGCACGGTACTTATGGCTTAGCAGCTGGATTGGTTCGAATCAGTCGCAGGGCCGGGACGCCCGGTCTGCTGCGTCTCCTCCCCGTTTTCCGTGTGGGATGACTTGGGCTTTTGCTCTTGCTAGCCGGACAGCCGGGTTGCGGTCTGTAGCTGATACGAAGAGTGGGCCTCTGACATCGTCACACACTACTCAGCCGGTTTGTTGACTTAGCAGGCCGGGCCAGCCGGCGAGCCCCCGGGTAGGGGTTGCCGGGGCCGGAAAACTTGAACCGGGAAATAGGTGCTCACACATTTCTAGCAAGGAGCCCCCGAGATTCTCGTGGGGGTCCGCATTTTCATTCATAGGGTTTTCGGGATACATACACTGCCTGGCGACTAGGTGTAAAACGGGCGCAGCAGGGCCGCGTTCCAGGGACGCTCAATCTCCTCGTCTGATTTGTCCATCTTGTTCTTGCGCGGCTGCTGTGCGTCGATGAGGTAGTAGGAGTCGTTGGGCAGTGCCCGACTGATGATGAAGGGGCCCTCCTAGGGTGGTGATAGCTTGTGCGTGCCCTTCGTGTCTTGCACCAGCCGGTTAACCAGGTCGCCCTCGCGGAATGCGACTGGGTTGATCCGGCTTGAATGGTAGCGACGTAGTCGCTGCTGGTACATGGCTGATCTAGACAGGGCCAGCTCGCGAGCCTCCTCCAGAAGGTCCACTCCGTCCTCCCGCGCCTCCCTGTTGGTTTTTTCATCGTACAGGAGCTTGCGAGGGGAGTCAAACTCGATGTCGGCGGAGAGGACGGCTTCCGATCCATAGACCAGGAAGAATGGCGTGTAGCCGGTTGACCTATTCGGCGTGGTGCAGAGGCTCCATAGCATAGCCAGAAGTTCTTCGATCCAATATCCGGGTGACCGCTCTAACGGCTCGATGAGGCATGGCTTGATGCCGGCTAGCACCAAGCCGTTTGCTCTTTCGACTTGCCCGTTGGATTGCGGGTGCGCGACGGAGGCAAGGTCCAGTCGGATGCCCTTGTTGCTACAAAACCGGGCGAAGGCCCCCTTGGCGAAGTTCGTGCCGTTGTCGGTGATGATGCTGTTGGGGTAGCCGAAGCGGTTGATGATGTCGGTGAAGAAGGTAACAACCGTCGCTCCATCCAGCTTCCGGATAGGCTTGGCTTCGATCCACTTTGTGAACTTGTCCACCGCTACTAGTAGGTGGGTCATGCCCGCGCGTGCTCGCTTGAAAGGACCGACCATGTCGAGGCCCCAAACCGCGAAGGGCCAAGTGATCGGTATGGTCTTGAGTACCGAAGTTGGCATGTGCCTAAGCTGCCCGAAGCGTTGGCACCCATTGCATGCGCGGACCAGCTGCTCAGCGTCCTCGAGGGCGGTGGGCCAATAGAAACCATGGCGGAATGCCTTGGTGACTATCGCCCTTGACGAAGCGTGGTGCTCGCACTTGCCCTGGTGGATATCTTTGAGTAGCCGGTAGCCCGTGTCCACATCGACACATCTTTGGAAGATACTGGATACGGTGCGCTTGTACAGCTTGCCGTTTATGATGGTGTATGTGTGCGCGCGGCGCCGGATTTGCCTGGCCTCCACCTCGTCGTCCGGGAGTTCTCCATTGGCGATGTTACTCATGAAGGGCTGTGCCCAGGATGGCACTTCCTGGATGACGAGGACGCCCCTGTCCTCCGGCTGACGGATGTCGGGGGTCATCCGGGTGGCGTACCCGGGACGGCAGCCCCCGAGCCGTCAGGGTCTTGCGAGCCGGAAGGCACTGCCTAGCCGGAATTGGTGCGGGTCTTCTTCTTCGGTGGTTCTGCCGGCTCTGCTCCCGCCGTTCCGTCAGCCGGAACGTTTCCTGCCTAGACGATGGAGTCTGATTCTGGTGACGGGTTGATGGATGGCTTGCGCAGGTGCTCCAAGGAGACCCCTGGTGGGATGGCCTGCCTGGTGGATCCGATCTTGGAGAGCGCATCGGCTACCTCGTTGTTGATGCGGGGGATGTGGTGAAATTCGCACCCATCGAAGGAGGCACTGAGCTTTTGGATGTGGAATCGGTAGAGAGCCATGTTTGCATCTCTGGCGTCCCATTCCCCGGACACCTGTTGCACCACCAAGTCCGAATCGCCGAAGCACAGGATCCGGTTGACACCGATCTCCTTGGATAGCCGAAGCCCGTGCGCTAGTGCCTCGTATTCATCTACGTTGTTGGAGGCCTTGAAGTGGATCTGCAGTATGTACTCTAGCTGGTCTCGTTTGGGCGAGGTGAGCACGATGCTGGCTGCCAAGCCCCCGAGCATCTTCGACCTGTCGAAGTGCATCCGCCAGTGGTCCGACTCTAGAACCGGTGGGAGATACTGGGTCTCGGCCCAGTCGACGAGGTAGTCCGCCAACGCCTGCGACTTGATCGTGAGCCGGGGCTCGTACTGGATGGAGTAGGCGGCGAGCTCGATGGCTCACTTCACGACTCGGTCGGTGGCGTCCTTGTTGCCGATGATTTCCGAAAGGGGTGCAGTGCACACGACCTTAATCGGGTGCTCCTGGAAGTAGTGCTTGAGCTTCTTGCATGCCAGGTACATGCCGTAGCACATCTTCTGGTAGTGGGGGTAGTTCTGCTTGGAGAGGGAGAGAACCTCGCTGAGGTAGTAGACGGGTCTCTGAACTAGCTGAGCCTTGCCTTCCTCGGGGCGCTCCACCACCAGGACGACGCTGACGACCCGGCTGATGGCTGCTATATAGAGAAACATCGGCTCCTTGCTAGCCGGCGTGGCTAGAACTGGTGCTGTGGATAGCATGCGCTTGAGGTCGTGAAACGCGGTGTTGGCTTGCAAAGTCCAGGAGAACTTGTTCGTCTTCTTCATCAGCTGGTACAACGGGAGTGCCTTCTCCCCCAGCCGGCTGACGAAGCGAATGAGGGAAGCCAGGCATCCGGTGAACTTCTAGACCCCAAGAAGGTTCCTGGGCGGCTGCATCCTCTCGATGGCCGCGATCTTCTCCGGATTCGCCTCGATACCTCGTTGTGATACGAGGAAACTGAGTAGCTGGCCGGACGGTACTCCGAAGACGCAGTTCTCTAGGTTCAGCTTCATCTGGTACTGGCGGAGGTTGTCGAATGTTTCTCCCAGATCCTCGAGGAGGGTGCGCTTCTCCTTGGTCTTGATGACCACATCATCCATGTAAGCATGCACATTTCGGCCTATCTGCGAGTGCAAGCATTTCTGCATACATCGCTGGTAGGTGGCGCCTGCGTTCTTTAGGCCGAAAGGCATGGTTACATAGCAGAAAGCCCCGTAGGGGGTGATAAATGATGTCTTAATCTGATCAGCCGGGTTTAGCCGGATCTGATTGTACCCGGAATAACAATCTAGAAAAGACAACAAATTGCAGCCGACCGTGGAATCGATGACTTGATCGAGACGGCGCAAGGCGAAGGGGTCTTTCGGGAACGCATTGTGCAGGCTAGTGTAGTCGATACACATGCACTAGGTCTTGTTCTTCTTCAGCACCAGGACTGGGTTTGCCAACCAGTCCGGGTGGTACACTTCCATGATGAACCCGGCTGCAAGGAGCCGGGTGATCTCGTCACCGATTATCTTTCTCTTCTCCTCCACGAACTGGCGCAGAGGTTGCTTGACCGGCTTGGCATCCGGTCGCACATGAAGTGAGTGCTCGGCGAACTCCCTCGGCACACCCGGCATGTCCTTGGGGGACCATGCGAAGATGTCCCGATTCTCACGGAGGAAGTCGATGAGCACACCTTCCTATTTGCTGTCCAAGCCGGCACCAATGGTGACGAACTTAGTGGGATCGGAGGGGTCGAGCAGGATCCTCTTCGTCTCCTTTGCCGGCTAGAAAGCTCCTACTCCAGCCGGTTTGCTGGTAGCCGAAATGTCCTGCTAGGCCATGGCCACATTGCGCATGATCACGCGCTTTTCTTAGGCTATGATGGGGGCCTCTGCCAGTTTGGAACCGGCTGAGGCGCACTCCATCGACCGCCTGAAGCAACCGGCGACGGTGATCACGCCGTGGGGTCCCGGCATCTTCGTCTTGAGGTATGCGTAGTAGGGGATGGCCATGCACTTGGCGAGGGTGGGGCGCCCGAGGAGAGCATGGTAAAAGCTCGTCAGATTTACCACCTCGAACCAGATTGGTTCGCGGCGGAAGTTCTCCTCGGTCCCAAAGATGACGTCCAGCTGGATTTTCCCCAGCGGGGCGCAGGCTGGCCCCGGCAGTATGCCATGGAACGTCGTGGTAGTCGGGCGCAGGTCACTTTCGCGAATGCCCAGCTTCTCCAATGAGGACTGGTAGAGGAGGTTGAGGCTGCTGCCACCGTCGATGAGGACGCGCGAGAATCGGCAGGTGCGCACGTTGGAGACGATGAGGGGGTCGAGCACCATGGCGTAGCCCCCGGGAGTCGGCAGATGCTCAGGCTGATCTGCCCGGCTCCAGGTGATGGGGGTTTCCGACCAGTTCAAGTACTGGGGGACCGGAGAGACGATGGCATTGACCTCCTTGGAGCGTCGCCTGCGGCTGTGCTTGTCGTCCTACTCCGTCTCGAAGATGTGGTAGACAGCGTGCGGCTAGGGGTAGCCGTTGTTGTTGTTGCCGCCGTTGCCACCTTTACCATCATTGCCGGCTCCCCTAGCCGGTCGTGGTGGTCCACCCGGTGGGGGAGGCGGGGGACGAGGCTGGTTGCCCTGGTCTTTTAGCTGGCGGGTCCAGCTGCAGTCCGGGTGGTGTGCGTAGCCGGCTTGAAGGGACCGCTATGCCATTTGCATGGGCCGTCAAACATCTGGTCGAAGCTGAGCTGTGGCTTCTGCCTTCTTGCCTCATTAGCCGGTGCGTCGAGCGCACCCTCCACAGCATTGACCTACCACGCGTGGTAGCAAGGCTTCTGCTATCCAGCCTGGCGGTCCCCATGGAACCGGTTGTCGTTGCCGTGGCGTCTGGAGGATCCGGCTTCTCCTGCCGGGTTGCTTGGTCGGTCGCAAGCCGGCTCCGTGGGAATCGGACGCCCGTCCGCGTTTACTCGGAGGGGCTTCTTCATGGCGGCATCCGCCGTGGCGTACTGGTCCGCAACCATCATGAGCTCCGCCATGGTTTTCGGCTCGTCACACAGTAGCAGGTGGCGAAGCATGGTGCCTTCTCGGCAACCCTCGATGAAGAAACTGATGGCTTGGCTCTCCAGGATGCCCTCGCAAGTATTGCGCAGCTCCATCCACTTGGCGAGGTACTCGCGGTCGGTCTCGCGGTCGCCCTGGATGCACAAGGCCAGGTCGCGCGGGCGCCCTGGACGTTTGTACGTGCCGTTGAAGTTGGGGACGAACACCTTCTCGAAGTCAGGCCAGGCGTTGATGCTATTGGGCGCAAGGCTATTGAGCCATGTCCTTGTCGACCCGGTTAGCATGAGGGGGACGTAGCGCACGGCTATGCGCTTGTTCCCGTGGGCGATGCCGACTGCCGTAGCGTAGTCGGTCAACCAGTCTTCCGGCTTCATGCTACTGTCGTACTTGGGGGTGTCCCTGGGTAGGGAGAATTTATCTGGAAACGGTTCGTTCCGGATGCGGGGTCCGAAACAAACCGGGCCGGTCGAATCTTCCTCCTCGTGACGCGCGCTTGAGCGAGAAGCTCAATGCGGTCACGGGCATCCGGACAATCCGGGTTGGGCGCTCCCACCCGGCCCGATAGACGGGAACCGGCTGGTTTGGGCGCTCCGGCTGGCGGAGGGGGAGGTGGCGGGTTGCTGTTCACCGTCTGCTCCTGGCACGGCTGGCTCCTATTGCCAGAGCTGCGACGCCTGTTGCGGGCCCTGGGTGGCTGAGGGGAGGACGCCTGCTTGGTGTCCCGCGGCACGCCCCTGCTATTGGCAGGTAGCTTGCTCCCCCTGGAGTAGCTAAGGTCTTCCTGCATCTGCCGGTTGCCAACGGCCTGCTCGTCCGCGACGCGGAGGAGCTCCTGCACGCGAGTGTGCTGGTGGGCTCGCTCCTCGCCCTCCAGGCTAGGTAGTTCCTCTACTGCGGCTCACGCCGCGCCCAGGTTCTTGATGGGCGTGCTGTAGGTGGGTCATGTGAGGGCAGGCGCGGGATCCGGTTCCCCGTCCTTTTCCATCCTACTGCCCAGCTCGCCGCCCCGACGCCGTACCTGGCCGTGCTGGCTCGGCTCGGCGGTAGCCGGAGTAAGGCCGTGTGTGCGGTCGTACTCGCGCCTGGTGATCTCGAGTTGCTTGCGGGCTGCCGCCAGCTCCATGGCCTCATGGAGGAGGATCTGTCTCTCCATGCTGAAGTTGGCCTCCGCTTCCTCCGGGTTATCCCCGATGTTAACCGGCGTCAGGAGCCGATCAATGGCATCCTCCACCGGGTTCCGAGGCTGCGGGGGAGCGGAAGTTCCGACCTCGTCCGCACCTCGCTCCCGTGGCTGGCGGCGATGGGAGCTGGAACCGGCCATCATGACCTCCACGCCGCGGGATGCGGTGGAGGCGCTGCCGCCTGAGCGCGGCAGCTCCGCGACAGAGACGATTTCCCTAGGGAAAGGCTCCGGGATAGTGGCGACACAGACGGGGAGATCGCCGAATAGCAGGATGGTGTCGTTCGCCGGGAAGGAGGTTTCGGTGAAGCAGGAGGCGTTGTCGATGATGCAGTCGAACTTGCGAAGCGTTAGCACCAGCCCAGAGGCCACGCACTCACCAGCTGAAGTGCGGGGTCCCGTCCGGAACGTGACTCTGGTCGAAGCCATCTAGCCCCACGGTGGGCACCAACTCTCGTTGTATTGGGAACGGCAGTACCTAACGAGGTTAGATAGAGGTGTGGGGACTAGCAGGGAAGCTATCGATGGCGTCCGCAGGCGGGATTGGATACAAGCGAGCGTAGCGGGACACAAGAAGTACCCAGGTTCGGGGCCCTCGTGATGAGGTAAATCCCCTACTCTTGCCGGATCTGACTATGTGGAATACACGAACTACAAGTGCTCCTCGAGCTGTATGTGCTAGCTACTGCCTTAAATGCTATATGACCAACCCTTTCTACTGAGGCCTTGCCTCTCCTTATATAGGCAGAGAGGCAAAGGTCTCACTGGCTAGTCTGACTGGCGGGCCCCACAGGCGGGTCCCAGCCGGCTAGTCATCTACAGTATCCAGTATGGCATGTCTTGTCGGAGTACGAGCGGTATGGCTGTCGTAGGCATAGTGGACGCCGTGCGAGCCCGTCGTCAGCACATGCCACTGTTCCTGCGTCACCCACGCACATCTTCGGTACGGCCGGGTGGTTGCCCGTCTTGTCATCATACAGGGCGTACCGTGCACTGATACGCACGTCGTCCTGTCTCACTGATTGGGTCCGGCTACGTCGCCGTATCCGGCTGTGTCTTGCTGATTCGGCTACCGGGCGATAGCCGGCCTGTCTTGCCCTGTCCGGCTGCATCTGGTCAGCCGGATGCGATCCGACTGCCTGGCTTCTTGTCCGGTTTGGGTACCTGGGGATCATTCCCCCGATAATGGCCATACCCGCGGCCTCCACCGCGCCCTCCTCATCCTCCAAACCTGAAAGTAGCAGTGACTACTGCCGTTTCCTTGTTGGGTTTCTCTTCTGAGGTATTTTTACGCTTCTGAGCTTGTTGCTTTGGTTGTTTTGCCGACTGAGGCACAGCTAGGGCATTGAGCAATCCCTCTACATCGTCGTCAGAATCCGCATACTTGCTCGCTGTTTCTATCATCTCTCCCAAATCAGTGACTTTGTCACACTTCAAGCGATGGCGTAGTAAACCAATTGGGAGACCTGCAATGAAAGCTTCAATTGCAGTTTGATCATTTACTCCTTCACATGAGTTCTTGGTGTCGATCCATCGTCCGAGGTAATCCCGGCAAGTTTCTCTAGCCTTCAAGGTGCAACGCTGTAGGTCTCTGACCGTACAGGGCCTCCGACATGTGCCTTCGAAATTTCGAAAGAACGCACTTTGAATGTCATACCAGTTGTGGATGGTGTTCACCGGAAGTTCATTAAGACATGATCGTGCCATCTTCCGCAACATAAGTGGGAGATATCGGGTTGTGACCAGGCTGTTTCCGCCTTTGGCGATGCAGCAAGCTTGGAAGAAATCCTATAGCTAGGTACCTGGCCGAGCAATGCCGTCGTAGGCTTGGATATGCCTTGAGATAGCAAATCCTTCCAGGAATCTTGTAGCTCTGATGCATGGTCCAAAGCACTTTGGGTCCACGTAGATATCATCGTTTTCGTAGCGTCGCGCCTCTATGTTGGAATTGATCGTGTGCCTTGCGTCGTTTAGGGATAGAGATCGTCCCGAATGTTGGCTATGGCTGCGGTGCCATGGAGCCGGACTTCGGCTTCTGCCACCACCTCCTCTGCCACGTCGACCTCCTTGTCCCCCTTGAGAGCCGTTGTGATGACTGCTTGGTGGAGAGGGTGGGGCAGCTGGATTGTTTCTGGCTGATTGCCGGCCTTCGTCCGGAGCATCATTATTCCGGTTCCGGGGAGGGTCTTCACTACGACGAGCCCCCTGCCGGCTTGTGCCGGCATGGTTTTTGTTCTTCGCCCGTCGTTCCCACTACGGTGAGGCTTAGCCGGACGGCTTGCATGTCTAGGAGGTGGAATTTTTTGACGATCCTCCTCCCGACGTTTCTCTTTATCTTCTCCCCTTCGATCGTTCGAATCTTGTCGTGGAGGGTTTCTCGGATACAGTGTAGCAATGGCCTCTTGTTCGTCCGCTGGGGCGACGTTGCTCCAGTCACGCGTAGTTCTGTGATGCTGTCCTGACGATCCGGTTCTAGAGTGGTTGTCTTCCCGTCGGTCGGAATGGTGATGTTGTTCCGGAACACACTGGGGCCTTATATCATTCCAGGCTGAGTCCGTGTGACATTGGTCGGATTTGGATACCATCTTTCCACTTCCGGATTTCACAGCCATCTGTTTCTCCAGACCCTTGGTGAGTAGCTTGATGCCCAATTGAACGTATTCTAGGCCTAGAAAAAATATCTCGAGCTGCGACAATGTTTTGTACCGGTGTCGGATACACCAGATCTCCTTTGCTGTCGAGACAAGGCATCCATGGATCTCCTTCAAAGAGGACCTTGTTTACTTCCGGAAATCGACCGTCACGTGTGTAACATTTTCGTGTCTTCTGATGCAGTCGGGACATGTAGTCCTTAGTTGCCATGCATTTATTTTCCTCCTGAATGTTTTTGGCTTCATCCAGGAGTTGTTGACGACGCGCTTCTAGGGCTTGGGCCCTTTCGTCCAGCTCTTCAGCAGTTAGTTCTGCAGATGTAGGGATAGGTGTGGTTAATGCAGCATCGATGAGTTTATGCGCACCTTTAGTGATCCCGTGTCCAACCACCGATTCTTCTTTTTTCGGCTTGTCTGGGATAAGCGCTCCATCCGAGTCTTCCTGATATTCCTCGGCAATCACCTCTTCTGTCAGAGGGTCTTTTGTCGGGGTCTTGTTCTTCTTCTTTGCCTTCTTAGCAGCGCCGGTAGCAAAGACGGCTTTCGGTCCATTTCCCGGAGTCAAGCTCTGATCGGTACTTTCGGACATCTGGACTTCAGGATTATCTCCGACTTCCATGTCATCCTGCACTTTGGGAGAGTGTTCCCAGGATCCTTCATCCATGGCTTCTCCTTCTTCTGCAGCTTTGGAGTTATACTCCTCTTCGTATTCCGCGGAGAACTTTCGGAAGTCCGCTGACGTCATCGATTCATCCGAGGATGCGGGTACGTCGGCGTTTGTTCCAATTGCCTCTAGCATAGAGTCGGTGTTTTATCCAGCATCGGCAGAGCCGGATCCGAATCCAACATATCCGATGAAGTGCGACGGGTTCCTCCTAAGATACCTGCGGCTCTCGCGGTCAGTTTCGTCGAAACTTTTGATGGTCTCGAGAATTGCGTATGCGCTTGCGCCTTGCAGTATCATACGTCGCAATGTGTACCTTAGGAAAGGCCTGTCTGTCCCGGCGTCATCAGAGCCGGAATCAGTGTCGTTGATATGCTCCTCCTGGATTTCGACTTCCACAGGTGGGTCAATCTGGGATCCGGCTTCTCCAATGAGATCCACTCTAGATTCGACTTGGACCACTAGGTCTTCCTCAGGCTCGGATTTCTCCACTATCTCCGCAACTGGTGCAGGCTGGGTGGGATTAGGGTTTTCTAAGATCTGGAACTCTGCCGCCTCTGCGGACAAAGGGGGCCCAGAAGATTCTTTTACCTCTATCATCACCACAGGGGTGGGTGGGACAGGTTCAGCAAAACAGATGTAAACATCGATCTCGCCAAAAGACATGATGGTGTAGGCAGTCACATCCTCCCTAGCCGGAATCCCAGTCTCATCGAGAACGATGAGAGGGACATCACTGGCGTAGAGGATGCGACCGACGGTGATGGTCTCGCCGATTCTGATTCTCGCAGATTCCACTCGGAACGCAGATCCGAAGCTCACTTGCCCCACGGTGGGCGCCAACTGTCATCGGATTAATGACAAGTACGCCATGAGGGGGTCCTCGAGGCGTGCGGAAGAGAGGGGTGTGAGACGTACAGTGTTCCGGGATGGTGAGCACACAAGTTTACCCAGGTTCGAATCCGCCGGCTTTGGACGGATCCTACTCCTGCTAGTAATCCAGTAATACGGCAAAGCCGGAATATGGGTTACAAGGTTTCACCTGTGCGAGTTGACATTGTAGGCTATTGAGGTGTCTAGAGTGTTTCCCTAAAGGCTCTCCCTAGGACGGCTTACATAGATATTCGGCCTAGGGTTTATAGGAGAGATCTGTCCGGCTACGACTAAGAGTCAGTTACAGAGTACATCTTGAACTACAAGTAACACTATGGGCCTAAGTCGGTAAGTCTTCTGGGCCTTCCCGTAGTCGGACTGGACTCCGTCTTTTCTCCCTGACTGGGCCGCCCATGAAGCAAAGCTCTAACCCGGAGTGGGCCACCCTGGTCAGTGAGGAACTGTGAGGATACCCGGAAAGTATATCCCCAACAGTAGAGACATCCAGCTTCGGGGGAGTTGTCTTCATGCATCTGGGTCTTCGGAATTTAGAGGTATTCTAGCTTCTGGGGAGGAACTTCCCGTTGATTTGGGTGGGGTCAGCCAAAATAGTTAGTCTCCCGAGGCGATCGGAACCTCTAATATACCGGGGGTTAGTGTAGTTAGGTCTTCACTTATTGTATTGGTAGGTAAGTCTTGTGATTTCTCGCGGATAGGGAGGATCCTTTTGTGATCGACTTCCAGTTTCAATGGGATTCTTGCTGTAGTAGATTGATTAACAAGGGAGTGTTGCGCTATTGACGAGTCTTGAGAGGTGAATTGGACGAGATATGTCATCTTGTTGAGGTGAAGTCTTCGAGTTGTCCTGACTAGTCGATGTCGAACTCCTGGTTCTTCCAATGCTTTCCCTCTCATATACTCCCGAGGTTAGTCTAGGTTATCGTTAGCGACAACTAATAGGGGTGCCTGAGGTACTAGGTGAGTTATCGCTCCTCGGATCACACTGTTACAGAGGTCACAACAAACCATAACATGCAAACAAGGCGAACTGAGCGAGTGAATCACAATGTCCTGGGCAGACAACACACATCAAGCCACACATCATGCACTGAGGCAAGCAAACACAGTCAATGTTAGGGACCAAGGGGTTAACTACTCGCGATATAGGGGAATCCTATCTTAGGATTATTAATCCTAAATATCACGTTATGGAGGTTTGAGTCACTATCTTGTAGATGAAGCCTTTGTCGTATCTTTGGACGCTTCTTGATATTGCAGCACTTGACTTCTTTGGTTATGGGGATTCCGCTTGTAGGGCAATCTTGTAGTCTCCTTGTGTTGTCTTGGAGTTGCTTGTCTTCTTCTTGTTCTCATTATCTTCACTGGGTTCTAGGTCCTAGTTATTTAATATCCGTAGGTTTGAAGTTTGGACGAGAGTTAGTGGAAACCATTTTCAAAAGCATTTACTTAGAGTAAGAGAAGAAGTAGTACTTTTTGAAACTCATTGAGAAACTAGTGTTTGAAAGCCGGGGTTTTCAAAATAAGGTTCCTGTCTAGCAACCATGCTAACTAAGGTTCTCCTACAGTCAGGATGGCTCTGATACCAAGTCTGTGGGCCCCCCGGATTAATCCTTCGAGAATCCCTGTGATATTACAAGTCGAAAACTAAATGATCATCGAGGCTATGGTGACTTGGGATAATCATAACATGGTGTGAGCATGCACCAAGTCAGTCCAAATAAAGCATCAAAGGAGAATACCACAATACTATGCTTTTAATATGCTAAAACAATGCATGATTCTTTCAAGGCACATTAAGCAATCTCAATTGTTTATAACATGTCATGCTACATCAAAAATCACTAAGCAGAAATCCAAAACAATATCAAGCATGACATGAAAAAGCCTAGGCCACAGTAAAAAACAAGACTCTTTTTATACCACTTAAGCACGAACTTTTCTACTCTTTTCCAATCCAAACCAAAATATTTTAAAATTAATGTATGAAAGAGGGGGTTCAACCAATTTATTCAAGAAAACTAAGAAAACCAAGCAAACGAAAACCAAAAACAAAAACAAAGATGCTCCAAGAACAACATAATTGTGTATGAAACAATAAAAATGAAGTGTTTGGAAGAAACCTCCGATTTTTATTGATTAAGAAGGGGATGCCTTGGGCATTCCCAAGCTTTGATGCTTGTACTTCTTAGTTATTTTTTGGGGTGACACGCGTGGCATCCCCAAGCTTGAGCTTTAGTCCATTCTTCATCTCATTACATCATTCTGTCCATACACCCGAAATTCTTTCTTCATACAAAACTTCACACAATCTTTATTAGCAACATTAGTGCACTCAAGATAATAAGTCTTTTGGGTTCAGTTTCAACACCAATAAAACTTCCATTAAAACACAGGATATTGTAGCACTTTCCTCAAAAAGCTCAATTCCCCAAAAGAAGTGAAAAATGAATCAACAAGAAGCAAATGCAAATAATGGCCGAAATCTGTCAAAACAGACCAGCAGGTAAAAACCGATTTTTTCGAAGACCTTATGTTGCTCAAATTGAAAAGTGTTGAACTAACGAAAGTTATATAACAACCTTGGGCAGAAGCAAAAAAAAATTACAACTCTCAAGTGTTGAACTAACGAAAGTTATATAACAACCCGACGTACATAGATTTTACACGAATTTTTACAGTGAAGAACAAAAATCTGTTTCAGGACAGCAACTTTCCCAAGCATTACTTCTCTCTCATTAGAGGTTACTCTTGGCACAAAAACCAAATAAAAAGGATAAGGAGCGGTTATTATAGAGGTAATAAATTCCAAGACTCATCTAAATCTTTTGGGTTATGTGGGCCCCCCGGATTAATCCTCCGAGAATCCCTGTTATGCATACACCACGATCCCATGATCAGTTAGTCGTGGCACATAACCGACAAGTATCAAAGTAAACATCCATTACTTAAGCGTAAACACTTCATACCTTATTTTCCATTATGGCTACATCAATCATCATCAGGGTAACTTCATCAAGCATAGAGCCCGAGCCATGCCTTAACCTACAGGCAATTGACTAGGAGAACGTCCTAGCTCGCATAGTCGTCAACTCCACCATCTTCTTGATATCTAACCAAGTTAATAGCCAGGGAAAATTCTAGTGAGTACTTTGAATGTACTCGCAAACCACCTTAAGAGAATAATAATAACAAGAGGATATGCAATATGGTTGTGGTAGTAGGAGGGATCCAAGAGAGGTTCTTTTCTCAATTAGTTTCTCTTGTAGATATAACATCTACATATCTTTGTTGAAAACCTTTGTGAACATTTTCGAAACCTTTTTGAAAAGTTTTGGGAAAACATTAGGACTGGGTCACCCATTTGTTCCTTCCTTTCAGTCATCCCATGACCAAACTCCTTTCATTCCTTTCTGACCATCCCATGGTCAAAACAGGTATCCTTTCCGACCATCCCATGGTCAAAACATTTCCAAAGCCATTACATTTCAGAAATCCTTTTTGAAAATAAAACCAACACTGCTCTACAGAAGTTTGTCCAACCCGTCCATAACCGCGGACATGACTATTCAAATAGATTTACACTCTGCAGAGGTTGTACACTTTACCCACACCATCCGGGTACACTACCCTGATCTACACCGATCGTGGGTCGAGTAACCGATCAAGCCTCTCCGGATGCCACTCCAGTATAAGTGCCTACCCTATGAGTGTTGTTTCCCTCAACACCGGGATGCCCTATATAGTACTCAAGCTAACCGGAGCGCTTTTTCCACTTCCCAAGTGTGCGCTTTCAATGAGGGGCTCATAGTAACGCATGGAGGCCCGCAGACCCTTCGTTCCTTCTCCCGGTCGATGTTTTACATGGACTCAGCCAGAGAAGGCCCACCCTCCAGGGATTTTTATCCCCTGTAGTTGTTGAGAGGCAGCTTATACCAAAATAAACAAACATCAAATCCAGCCCAGTCCCATTCCAGGGTAATGTGGTTGCACATGTTAAGTTGTTATAGCTAAACTGCAAAGAACCAGGTGTGTTTTTGTAAACCTTTTTCCTCCAGCTTTCCTTTAGCATTTTGTAAAACAAAACCCTTTTTCTTTCTCAACATCTCTTGGGAGGTCCGGATACATTGCAAATGTATCTATAATTTTTGATGCTCCATGCTTGGTTTTATCCACTTTCTTGTGTTTTTTCCACACTTTGGAGTACTTTTCATATGATTTCTTGGACTAACCTATTAACAAGAGCCATAGTGCCAGCTGCCTGTTTTCTGCTGTTTTTGGTTCCAGGAAAGTCAGAAAATGAATATTCTCGGAATTGGACGGGACAAAAGCCAAAGTGCCTACTTTTCTAGAAGACTCCAGGAGCCAGAATACGAGACAGAGGAGGGCCAAGGGCTGGCCACACCACCCCCAGGCACGGGCTGGGCCTGGCCGCGCCAGGGCATGGTGTGGTGGCCCCAGGCACCCCCTCGGTCTCCCTCTTCGCCTATAAGAAGCCTTCTGACCTAAAAACTTCGGGAGGTTCGACGTTTTTCCGTGAAAAGTTCCGCTGCGCCGCCGTCACCGAAGGGGAGATGCGGGGGACAGAAAGTCTCTGTTCCGGCACCCTGCTGGGACGGGGAAGTGCCCCCGGAGCCATCTCCATCGATCTCCACCATCATCTTCATCGACCATCTATGTTTCCCCCGTCTATGAGTGAGTAATCCCCCGTTGTAGGCTATGGGGATGGTAGGGGTTGGATGAGATCGTTCATGTAATGGCATCAGATTGTTAGGACATGGTGCCTAGTATCTTTTATAGTGCTTTATGACTTTGTTGCGACTTGTTGTGCTTAATGCTTGTCACTAGGGCCCGAGTGCCATGATTTCAGATCTGAACATGTTATTAATTCATTATGATAGTATTGTTTTTGGTCTTATCTACAAGTTGTATACACACGTTGTTGTCCGGAACCTATGGCCCCGAAGTGACAGAAATCGGGATAACCGGAAGGGAAAGGCTTTGATGTGAGGATCACATGTGTTCACGGAGTGTTAATGCTTTGCTCTGGTGCTCTATTAAAAGGAGCACCTTAATTGTCAGTAGTTCCCTAGAGGCCCCGCTGCAAACGGGCTGGCAGGACAAAAGATGTTGTGCAAGTTCTCATTGCGAGCATGTATGACTATATATGGAACACATGCCTAGGATTGTCTAGTACTTGGGTGCTTTATCTTATTTATCTGCAATTGCCCTATGTTCTGATTGCTATGTGAATTGTCTTGTCCATGCAACACCCGTCCATCCATCCCTATGCCTACCGCACTCGAATCCCACTGTTTACTGCTTTTGTTACTACTGTCTTTGTTTTGCTACTACTGGCTGTTGCTACTGAATAAACTGTTGTGAGCAAGATTGTTTCCAGGTGCAGCTGAATTGACAACTCAAATGTTAAGGCTTAAAAATATTCTTTGCCTCCCCTTGTTTCGAATCAATAAATTGGGTTTCACTTCCCTCGAAAATACTGCGATACACCCCCTATACTTGTGGGTCATCAGGTCCCGCCTCACCAAGGTTGTATCATAAAACATTTGGTAAAACTTTTTCAGGGGTCTTCCCATCCTCTAGCTTTGCTTTGGCTAAAACAGGATCTCCAACGGGTTATGGTGATATGAACCATCTATTCTACCAGGGGCCAGTAGGTGTCATCAAGGGGGATTGTACTTAATAGTACAAAAGTGTAATAGTTAGGAGGAGCCAAACCACTACCATATATACATCAACATATAGTAAAACAGTGCATTTTTAATAAACAACAGATAAAACATGCATATGTAAAGTAGTAGGACAAGACTTATGACCAAGAAGGCTTTCCTACGATCAGCAATACGGCATAAATGTCCCTGGACCTCTTCTTTAGATAACCAAGAGTACCAATACCAATAAGATCTCTTCTTCTCGGCGTCAATACAAGCGCAACTACCACCGTCATCGAGTATACATGCAAACAAGCAAGGCCTCAATCAAACAAGGCATAGAAGTGGACATACATACATCAAGAAAGTGAACAGCACAAGTTTACTATTCGGTAGGCTTTGAGTGGTTGGCTTGTGCACAAGTGGAATTACTTGAAATGCTTTTGTGGGTTTTCTTTAATGATTTGGATGCCAAAACTACTTAATTAAGGGGGGTTTAAATATAAGGTCCAAGTTATGTAGGATACCTCTGTATAAAAATGTTACCATTAGACAGGTAGTGATAATCTGAAACCAACAAAAGTGGTTTCACTATTTTATCATTTTCCTTTGATTTAATACGCATTTTCTAGTGGGAAATACTCTAGTTTTAGGAGATAATTCCTCAGAAGAGTTCTGTGAGTCCAAACATTATTTACTTGGGTGGTTGTGTACGGTTTGATGTACTTATTCACTGAGACTTGGAATCATCTCAAAATAATTACTAGAATGCCCTCAGGAATTTCCCAAAGTCAGTTTGGTAGCTGTATTCTCTTTTTCACCAGATTAATTCTACAGAAGCTTTTGATATTCTTCCAAAGACACAAGATGAGTATTATAATTATATCTCTGTAGGAATTATAATCACCCAATTTGGATTTGTAAAAATTCTGTAGTGATTTTTCTAATTGAACTACCCTAGGATGAGATGATTAATGCACCAAAATCAAACAGAGCCACAATAAAATATGATCTCCTGGATTTTGGTAGACCTTAGTGTACCACATCACATAGAGTTGGAATTAGGTCAATACATTTCATATATTGGCCTAGAGAATTTTCTAAAGACAGAGTATAATTAATCTTGTCATTTTTATATCTTCAGATCTATAGCTCCACTTAGCTGGAGAAAAGGGCTAATAGATAGGTATATCAACTACCTTTCATAGGCACTGTGATTCATACCAATTGGGTATGTACAAATCACTATGGAAATTATTTAGTGAAAAAGGTACATTTTAGTGGATTTATTTTCAGTAAAAATAAAAATTAATTTGGGCAAAGTAAAAACTCTACATGTTTCATAAAACATCTGTAAAACCTAATAATTTTAGATCTAGGAAATTTTTGTTGTTTTCCATTTTCAAAATGATTTCAACTAGATTGCCAAAATAGATCTGGAAATGTACTTAAATAAAAGAGAAGCTGGAGGGCAGCTCGGGCCGGATTTGCAGAGAAATGGGCCACGCAGCGGTAGGATTCGGCCCATCCGGGCGGTGCATTGAGCGGTAGTCGGTTTTGAATCCTGTTGGGCGGGGCCCGCCTGCCAGTGACACGGTGAGGCGAAGCGGCATCAGGAGCTCCTGGCCGCGGGATTAGATCCAGATCGACGGCCAGGGCTCACCTTCTACCTCCCGACAGCAGACGTGGGCAGGAACCCTAGGGGCGGACGGGAGCGTCGTGGGGAGCTCACCTGAGCGGCAGGGAGGCGCCGGGAGGGGTGCTGGCAGGGGCGGCGCAACGAGACGCCTCCAACAATGGGCGGAAGCACCTGTTTTGGTGCTGGGACGGGAACACGCGTAGCAACGCTGGTGAACCCTTCGGGAGCTCACCGGAGAGGCTTCCAGGGGCCGTCCTGAGCATTGGAAACAAACAAGGTTAGATCCAGGGGATCAAGGAGAGTTGGACTAGGAAACATGCAGAGGGAGAGGCATAGGCAGAGGGAGAGGCATAGGGAGGAGGGCACTATGAGCAGATCTAGCTCAAGGCCAAGAGCTCGCCTCTCTCTTCGGCTGGCCAGGATAAGATAGGGGAAGTGGAGTGGCGTTCTAGAGAAGGTAAGGGAGAGTTGAGGAAGCAACTGAGCAAAGAAGGGGAGTGTTAGGAGGGCCTGTGGCCTTATAAACCGAAGTGGACTTGGTCTATAGTGGACTTGGTCTATGGGGGCGAGAGAGGGAGTGTGGGCAGACATTGGCCGATGGGGGCGGTGGAGAGGTGAGTGGTGGGGCTCTGGTACTACTAGAGAGGATAGGGGGAGGGTAGTGGCTGTTGTTGCCTTAAAAGCAAGATTTGAGTAAAGAGGGTTTTCCCTCTCTTCTTCCAAGGGACATAGGGCAGGGGAAGGCAGCTGCTACAGTGGTGTTGACCTAGGGGTGAGGGTGGTTGCTGTGGAGAAGTACCATGCAAGTTTGGAGATGGTTTGATTTGGTTTTTATTATAGTTTTGAATCATTTCAAGTATGGGCCAAGAGATAATCATGAGTAACTTCTTGATTTTTTTATCTGGGCTAGATGGGAAAATGATGTTGGTAGATGCATATGACCAAGATACATGCCCTGTAATTATTTGGGATTTTTCTGAAGAGGCTAGATCCCTTTTATATCCGTTGTTCAAATATTGCTGAAATGGTTTTATCGATTTTCTTTTTAATATTTGAACTCAACAAGGTGAGATTTTTGTTTGGGAGGTTCCCAATTATGAATCCACACTTTGAGGAATTTTCCCATGATTTATTGAGGAATAAAAGTATTTCGAGGAATTATTATTCTATTTCTGCCATTTAAGAAAATAGGCAAAAAGAATTATTACAACACTTAAAAAATATTTATTTATGAAGTGGGAGGATAGGGTATGATGTATAAGACTCAAAAGTGCTTAAAGTTGGGGAAGTTCTTTGTCAGAAACCAAACATTCCTTTGTAGACGGAGTTTTTGAGATTTTGCCCATTAAATGAATTAAATAGTTTTTGAGCCATAGTAATTATGGATAATATTTATAAATCTTTATAACCAAGATATATGATGTACACAAGGTGTACATAGCATTTTCAACCTGGGGTGTTGAGAATCGAACTTGATTTTGGCGAGGAACAAGAATTAAAGGATCTAGGGTGAGGTTATTTTCATACCATCAAAACATGGTTGCATCTTGAGGCTCGAGGATCCCCTTGGTTCAAGTGCTATATGGATATATATACCAAGTTGTGTATATCACCATGGTACAGAAGTTTTGGCTTGATCATGCTTGAGCTCTCCAAGGATTGATTCCAAACTTTGAATAAAATAAGACTGCCAAAGCAGATTACCAAATAGCCTTCAAAACCTTGTGGGTTTTTGAAGAACAAGGATCCATTTGGAACAAGTGAAGTAGGTATTGCTAGACCTTTATTAGTAGAACACAATCATGTAAATATTTGGTCCAAAGAAGGTAGTATGAAGGTGTGAGCTTCTGCTGAAGTAGGCATGTTGATAAGATTTGCAGGAATTGTTATTTTCTTGCCTGTGAAACCATCAAGAACAAGTGGGTTAGAGGATGGTCTAACCAAGGGAAAGGGTGGGCCTTGTTAGTCCTTATGATGGTATACAAGATGGTTCAAGTGTATTACCAAAAAGGCACAAGGGTTGAGAAAGAGAGGCACTCAAAAAGGGATATTGAAATAGTTTCCAGACTTAGTCAAAATTTAGCAGATTTAGGTTTTTTTACTAGAATATGGGTGGGGATATTTTTGATGGGTTGCAAGGTATCAAAGCATCATCAAGTGGATGATGTTGAAGTATATATTGAGTAGAATAGATCCATGCTTGATATTGGTCTTCATTGACTTGGAAACTTCTAGAATGGCTCAGTTTAGAATTGGTCTGGTTAAGGGTTTTAGATGACCACCTAGTGGCTATAGATCAGATCCAACTTGGTTAACTTGTTTGGGTTTGGCATTCTTGGATTAGATAGATGCTAGATGATGAGCTCCTAGGTAGCTCATTATACTTCTAAGAAATCAAGTCAAGCAATAGATCAAGGTAACTCATCTTGGAAACAAAACAAATCTACTACCATGGGTACCTCCAAGCCTAGCTTGAGGTAAGGATGGGTATTTTGAAAGGGTGGAGTTTGAATAAGGTGAGAGTCCTTGGTATTGATACCAAAAGTAGAATTCAAAAGCTTTATAAAAAGTTTTTAGAATAACCTAGAGGTAAGAGTAGTTGAAAGCTCTGTCTGGAAGGCATAAGGATATTATATCATATAGATCTCCATAATTTTGTCAATAGAAGCTACTAAAATAGTTAGGGTTGCAAAGGCACCTTGGCTTAGGTTTTTGAAATGCTAGAAAATTTGAGAATATGTAGAATGTGCCAAGACAGTATTGTTAACTAGCTTTTGTCAATTAATGGTGAGGTAGGGAGTATATCATATGTTACACATTCAGAGGCATAAGCACAGAAAGGCAATCAAGCAACACTGCATCAATCAACAAGAAATTTTTTTTGTTCCCCCTGATTTTGCATTCTGGACAGCTAATCAGGGTTGCTGAAATTGGGATGTTACAGGTTATCTCCCAATAAGTAATTTTCTTTAACGCCTTTAAGTTAGGCATGACAGTTTGAGAAGATGCTCACATAGGAAATATGAATTGAAGTAAAAGAGAGCATCAAGAAGCAAATTCAAAACACATTTAACTCTAACCCACTTCCTATGCATATGAACCTTGTAAAGAAACAAGTCATGAAAGCACAAAGAAACAAGCATAGGAAATCAAAACAAGTGCAACTTCCAGGCTTTAGACATAAAGAGGGGAAACTTAATATTATTGAGATACATAGAACCATGTTTCCCTCTCTCATAATAACTTTCAGTAGCATCATGAATAAAATTAACAGTATAACTATCACATAAAACATTCTAATCATGAGCCACATGCATATAATAATTGTTACTCTCCACATAAGCATAGTCATTCTTATTAATTGTAGTGGGAGCAAATTCAACAAAATAGCTATCATTATTATTCTCATCACCATAATCATCAAATATAGGAGGCATATTATAGTCATAATTAATTTTCTCCTCAATAGTAGGTGGACTGAAAATATCATATTCATCATTTTAATCATCATATATTGGAGGTTTGGTATCATCATAAGCAATAGAATAGCTATCTTCCAAAGCTGGGGAGCTAAAAAGATCATTTTCATAAAAACTAGCTTCCCCAAGCTTAGAATTTTCCATCGCATTAGAAATAATGGTGTTCAATGAATTCATACTAATAACATTGCTATTAGCATGGAAATAAAGTTCCATAGGTTTTTTAATTTTCTCTTCAAACACTTCATGTCCTAACTCAAGATAAATACTATAAAGCTCTCCAATTTTTTTGTTATTTTCCATTAAGCCTAACTTGTGAAAACAAGAAACAAAAAGACAAAATTGCAGAATCTAAAGGAAATAACTTTGAGAACTCACACCGGAGGATGTGAGTACCTTTTACCTTACCTCCCCGGCAATGGCGCCAGAAAATAACTTGATGTCTACGCACTTCTATTCTTGTAGACAGTTGTTGGGCCTTCAAGTGTAGAGGTTTTTAGAACAGCAGCAAGTTTCCCTTAAGTGGATTACCCAATCGAACTCAGGGAGGAAGTCGTCAAAGGTATCCCTCTCAAGCAACCCTGCAATCATGATACAAGAAGTATCTTGTGTCCCCAACACACCCAGTACACTTGTCAGGTGTATAGGTGCAGTAGTTCGACGAAGACATAGTGAAATACAAGTGGTATCGATATAAGACAACGATGCTAGAAAATATTAGGCTTAATGTTTCATGTGATAGTTATATTTTTAATTTTATTCATGATGCTACTGAAATTTATTATGAGAGAGGGAAACATGGTTTTATGTATCTCAACAATATTAAGTTTGCCCTCTTTATGTTGAAAATTGTGAAGTTGCACTTGTTTTGCTTTCCTATACTTGTTGCTTTGTGCTTTCATGACTTATTTATTTACAAGATTCCTATGCATAGGAAGTGGTTAAACTTAAATGTGTTTTGAATTTGCTTCTTGATGCTCTCTTTTACTTTAATTCATACTTTTATATGAGCATATTCTCAAACTATCATGCCTAACTTAAAGGCGTTAAAGAAAATACTTATTGGGAGATAACCCAAAATTTTTAGTTGAGTCTTGGAAGTTATTACCTCTATAATAACAGCTCCTTATCCTTTTTATTTGTTTTTTGTGCCAAGAGTAACTCTAATGAGAGAGAAGTAATGATTGGGAAAGTTGCTGTCCCGAAACAGATTTTTGTTCTTCACCGTAAAAATTCGTGTAAAATCTCTGTACGTCCTTTTGAGGCGTGAATTTTCGTGCTTCTGCCCCAGGTTGTTATCTAACTTTCGTTAGTTCAACACTTTTCGATTTGAGCAACAGAAGGTGTTCGAACAAATTTGTTTTTACCTGTTGGTCTGTTTTGACAGATTTCTGCCATTATTTGCATTTGCTTCTTGTTGGTTCCTCTTTGAGTTCTTTTGGGGAATTGAGCTTTTTGAGGGAAGTGCTATAGTAGATTTTGTTTTAATAGAAGTTTTATTGGTGTTGAAACTGAACCCCAAAACTTATTATCTTGAGTGCACTAATGTTGCTAATAAATATTGTATGAAGGAAAAATTTCAGGTGTATGGAAGGAGTTATGTAATGACATGAAGAACGGACTAAAGCTTAGGATTGGGGATGCCACCCGTGTCACCCCAAGAAATATTCAAGAGGTACAAGCGTCAAAGCTTGGGGATGCCCAAGGCATCCCCTTCTTCATCAATAAAAATCTCAGGTTTCTTCTAAATACTTCATTTTTATTGTTTCATGCACAATTGTGTTGTTCTTGGAGCGTCTTATTTTTCGTTTTTGTTTTGGTTTTCGTTTGCTTGGTTTGTTTAGTTTTCTGAATAAATTGGTTGGACCCCCTCTTTCATACATTGGTTTTCAAATAGTTTGGTTTGGATTGGAAAAGAGTAGGAAAGTTTATGCTTAAGTGGTAAAGAGAGCTTGTTTTTGACTGTGGCCCATGCTTTGTCATGCCATGATTGATATTGTTTTGGCTTTATGCTTATTATTCTTTGTTGTATCATGACATGTTATAAAAAACTGAGATTGCTTAATGTGCCTTGAAAGAATCATGTGTTGTTTTAGCATATTAAAGCATAGTATTGTGGTATTCTCCTTTGATGCTTTATTTGGGTTGACTTGGCACATGCTCACACCATGTTATGACTATCCCAAGTCACCATATCCTTTATGATCCTTTAGTTTTCGACTTGTAATATCACTTTATGCCTTGATTAATGATGTTTTGTCGCTCTGCATGATTATGGCCATTATTGCTCTCTTAGTTGGTCGCTCCTAGTATTTTGCTAGCCTCCATAACCAAGTATGAGTTCCACTCTCGCATCCAACTCCTAAAACCAAGTTATTCCAAAGAGTCCACCATACCTACCTATTAGCATTTGCTATTCCACGTATATTCATGTTCTTATCTACATTCCGAATTAAACTTGTTATGAGAAAATTAGTGATTAAAGCTCTCACGAACTTGATGGCACACTTTACTTTCTTACACTTAATAACTTGACCATTGCGTCCATCTTTTTTGCGTGTATGCTTGCGCTTTATAAGTTGAAGTTAGCAGAACCATGTATCATGGGGAACGCTTCAACATTGCACTTGTACATTGTACCTAGTTGATATCATGTTCTTTTGCTTATGGATCCCGGCGGTGTGAAATAAAAGGGGAACTTGTAAGATCATGGAGTTTGTATTTGTGTTAGAGAAACGCTTGGGGTGCTAGCCTAAGCCATGCCTAATCATGGTGGAAACTTGCAACATAACCATAATGAGCACTCTATGAAGCATCCTCAATAAAAACCTATGCAAATAGCAAAATAAAAAGATTGCTAAGATGCTCATTGTCTGATTGCCTTGTCATTTTGATTACGGGATAGCTCCTATATCATGTGCAAGGGGTACCCCATTGGCGGTTCTCTATGATACATATGTACTTACAATGACAAGAGCTTACTTGTGACTAAAGTTGAGTAGCATGAGTTTCGGTCTTCGTAAGTAAGGGGCATGAGATTTCAGCTTATAACTTGTCAAGCATATCCTCTTAGTTGTGTCACTTTAACCTTAATCACCTAAAGATGCTTATGATAGGTTCAATGAGAGCTGAAAGCTAATAAGTACCATAATTTTTGGAAGCTCTTTATGAAACTTGATTCCCTACTTCCTTCTATGAAGGCCTTTCTTTTACTTTTATGTTGAGTCTCCACCTTCTATCTTTATGCACCTACTTTGAGAGCACAGTGGCCATTCTTAGTTCTATGTGCATTGTACCAAGACTTGTTGATTGATGCATAATGTTGATATTGCTTGTTCTTAAACTATTTTTATCTAGTCACTCTTATGAACTATGAAGGTGTCCTATGCACTTATGTTTTGCTACTCCATGAGGGACAAGTTGAATGCCACTATGCTATGTTTTCTTTATGTGAAACAAACAAACGTCTTGCAAAGCATTGTTATTCATGAATCTTTTGTTTGTGCCTTTTCATGTTGCAAGATAGTTGGTATGTCTTATTTCTAGAACTTTGTATTCATGCTATGTTGAAGTACTATCATCCCAGCTATCAATGTTTTATAAATACTTTGATCAAGTTTATGATGGTGCATGTCACCTCAAAAATTATTCTTCCTTTTTATCACTTACCTACTCGAGGACGAGCAAGAGTTAAGCTTGGGGATGTTGATACGTTGCTAACGTATCTATAGTTTTTGATGTTCCATGCTTGGTTTTATCTACTTTCTTATGTTTTGCCCACACTTTGGAGTACTTTTTATACACTTTCTTGGACTAACCTATTCACAAGATGCCATAGTGCTAGTTGTCTGTTTTCTGCTGTTTTTGGTTCCAGGAAAGTCAGAAAATGAATATTCTTGGAATTCGACCAGACAAAAGCCAAAATTGATATTTTACCGGAAGACTCACGTAGCCAAAAGACGAGACGGAGAGGGACCGCAGGGCAGCCACACCATGTGGTGGCGCGGGTCCACCCTGGCCGCGCCACCAGGTGGTGTGGGCCCCTGGCCGCCCATCGACCTTGCCTCTTCGCATATAAGATGCCTCCCGATGCAAAAACCCTAAATCGAACAGCCTCTAGCCACGAAAAGTTCCGCAGCGCAGCCGCCATAGAAGGGGAGATTCGGGGGACAAAAAGTCTCTGTTCCGGCACCCTGCCAGGATGGGGAAGTGCCCCCGGAGCCATCTCCATCGATCTCCACCACCATCTCCATCGCCGTTGCTGATTCCCATGATGATGAGGGAGTAGTTCTTCCTCGAGGCTAAGGGTTCTACCAGTAGCTATGCGTTCATCTCTCTCTCTCTATGCATGGTCATATTGTGATCATGATCTTTGTAATCAAGTAGATCTACCTTGCTACTCAAGTGCTTTAATAGATCTCTGCTCTCCCCATGTGTGTGAAGTTGACAGTGTGCACACCATGGTGGCACTTAGGCTAGAGATTACAAATACTTGTTATGAGTTATATTTGGAGTTGGATGTCTTTATGAAATTGTGGTGTTTGTTGGAACCATCTAGTGCTCAAGGTGACAGTGTGGGGTTATCTAGATGGGAAAGGCTTACTTTGAGGTGTGCTGTTATAGCCCTACCATGGATTAGAGTGTCCAACTTGAGAGTAGTTAAGAGTAGTATCATAAAGAGAAGATAATTATATGAGAGTGTTCACTAGTGAAAGTATGATCCCTAGGCCTTGTTTCTAAACATTGAAACACCGTTTGCAATTAGATTTGTTACATGTTTGCTTGCTTCCATCTTTATTTCAGTTTGCCTTTAGTCTCTTCCATGCCATCAAGCTATTTTCTAGCACCGCTGTCTTCTATCCATACCACTTGTATTTTACTATCTCTTCGCCGAGCTAGTGCACCTATACACCTGACAAGTGTATTGGGTGTGTTGGGGACACACGAGACTTCTTGATTGCAGGGTTGCTTGAGAGGGATACCTTTGACCACTTCCTCCCTGAGTTCGATAAACCTTGGGTGATCCACTTAAGGGAAACTTGATGCTGTTCTACAAACCTCTGCACTTGGAGGCCCAACAACTATCTACAAGAATAGAAGCGCGTAGACATCACGCGGCCTGGGGCTGCCCATGCCAAGGGGGTGTGGCCACCCTGTGGCCCCCCTTCATCTCTCCTTCAGAATCCATGTGTCTCCCGGTAAAATATTGACTTTGGCTTTTGTCCCGTCCAATTCTGAGAATATTCATTTTCTGACTTTCCTGGAACCAAAAACAGCAAAAAACAGGCAACTGGCACTATGGCATCTTGTTAATAGTTTAGTTCTAGAAAATGTGTAAAAGTACTCCAAAGTGTGGACAAAGAATAAGAAATGAGATATAAAACAAGCATGGGACATCAAAAATTATAGATACATTAGCAATGTATCAGCATCCTCAAATAATCTTTCAGCTGGAAAAAGAGGATCATTCGAAGCAGTGTGCCATGAGCAATAGGTATTGTTACTGCTGCTATGTGAAACAAAATATAAACTTGGAGAAGGGGGTCTTTGTTCGGCATTCAGAGGGTCATTTGCAGCCTGTAACAAACACAAAACAAGTTATAACAGGATTACCATGCAATCGCACCACCATGAATTTTAAATATGTCAATGTAGTAATATATAAGGAAGGAAGCAATTAACAGTGGTGGCTCATACATCTATTTCTTTTTGAATAAGTGGACCAGCTGGCGCCATGGAGTGATGCGAGCATGTGCTGCTCTGTGAAATGCCTGCTTTACTTGAAGATGATTGAGACCAAGACAAAACAAGTTACTTAAACAACAGACTTGGGAAACAAACGACAAGTTCATTTTGAATAACAATGCGAGCAATCAACCAAAGTACCTGATGCAGACTTCTCAAACTAGAATGTGCATATCATGAATAAAACGAATATTAAAACAAAGCCATTAGGTTTCTCATATATAAACTAGCCAGGCACTACACAATGAAATCTGCCACTAATTTAAGCATAGACAAAAAAGAGTAACTCAGCCAACAAAAACACATCAATTGTGAGCCTTGAATATGCTAGCAAAATAATTTCAGACAAACAATGTTGGGGGGATACCCCCGGGTAGGGTCACGCCGGGGTATAAAGGTCAAGTTAGCCGACGTTCGGCAAGGCCAAAGCTGATGCTGGCCAGGTCACCTAAAGGCAGGCAGAATCATGGAGTAACCCGGACCAGGGGGTGTTCGCCTAACTAAGTCTCAACCGACTTAAGCAGTAAGTCGGAAGTATATGTTTACTTGTATGCAGGAATAGGGGTGCCCGGATCAGCTGTGATCCGGGTCATGTTTGGCTTCTAGGAGAAGGAAGGAATCTTGCTGGTCAAAAAGAGGGCTCGGTACGCACTGCATGAGCGAAGCAGACAAGAGCGGGACCACCGGGTCATGGCCGACAGGGGTGACAACGCCCATGTCGGCTGACGCGGGCGCCGCAGAGGCTCACATAGCTAAAGCATGTGTGACGCGGGGGAAAAAGCACCCCGGTCGGCTTACCACTATGGGAGGAGGCATATTCTTAGGAATATGCCTCCACGTATGCCCTGGGCAAAAACCGAGCCTCCTCTATAAAAGGAGGGCTGGGGCGTCTGCAGAAGGGGTTGGGGTTTTTCTGCTACTCTGTTTTGGCTAGGGTTTCAGGTGTGATCTGTAGGTGAGAGTAAGAGAGCTCCTTCTTCCTCCTCTCGCCAATACAACTCTAGGAGCACTTGTAATCTTGGAAGGAAATCAATACAAACCTGTGTGGAGAATCAGTCCACTATCCCTCCCTAGATTCCCCTAGCGTGTATTAGTCCCTACCTTTAGCCTATCCATGGCATCTACCGTGACACCACCACGACAGTTGGCGCCCACCGTGGGGCTAGCAGCGCTAGCAGGGGTCAATATCCGGACGGGAAACCTCATCGCCACCGGCGAACGCATCGTCTCCGGGCTCGTTCAGCGCTTTGGAGCGCTGGATTTTGTCAGCGACAACGCAAGCTGCTTCGGCACGCACCCTCTTCCGCGCAACGACATCTTCGTCAAGCTCGGTGTGCACAAGGTCTATGTTGCGGTGGACGTGTCTTGCGTTCATCCGCGCCACATCGTCGAAGCAGGGGAACCACCCCTCACTGTGGCTCGCGGGGCGCGTATCGCTTGCTCCCCGGACCGCGCAGAAGTGATGATGACTGCGCCTGGTGCGGGCGCAAGCAAGGATCCAGCGCTAGATCCGGAGGTAACGCCTAAGGCACCAAGGAAAGCTAGGGGTCCTCCGCTAGAGAGGCCGGAAAATGTGTTGAGAGAGGCAATGGACAGCTTGGCAAACCCTGTAGTAGTAGCGGTAGATCTGGCTCGAGCGTAGGCCGAGCTGGAAGAAACTAGGCAGAAAATACTAGAGGGTGCAAAGAAAATAGCCGCGGCTCAGCAGTCGTTGAACATGACGCTGCGTGAGTACGCGAAAGCAAACAAAGTTGAGGCGGTAAAGGTAAAAGGGAGAAATCTCATGAGTGAGATGAATAGAGAAGGTGATAATGGAGTTGAGGAATCAGAAAACTGCTTGTCCGTGGGGCTGCCGAGGTACAGTACCCCAGCAAAGAACCTCAGAGCAGCGAATGCAGCTGCATCCGAGTTGGAGGGTCTGACGGGTGAAGCCCGGCAAAGACAACAAGATAGGGTAACGAGCTGGTTCGGATTGCAAATAGGCAAAACGAGGAACTACTCAGAGCAAACCCGGAGAGGGCTGGAGCCTCCAAGATCGTCCATTCAGCGATGGGTAACCCGGAGAAATCCGCTGGAGCCGCATCGTCCCCTCATGGTGGTCCAAGGAGAGAGGAGGTAGTAACCTCGCCCAGACGGAACAGACAGATCGTCCCGTATGACCCAACGCGGGCATGGAAAGGAAAAGAAGCGCAGAAAAATGATGATCGATAGAATGTGAGCCGAGGTGAAGCTGGCCGAGGTAACCGCGACCAAGGCAATGCCGGTCAAGGGAATGCTGCCAACGGCAATGCCAGACAGCGAAACTCGGCTGGAGCAGGACAACCACAGCAGCGGAATATACCAAGGCAAGAGCAAAGTGCCGGCCGAGGTATGCAGCAGAAAGGCGCTCCAAGAGAGCAAGATAGGTATAATGATGGAGACTCGAAAAGGCAAACACGGGATACCCAAGGACGTACTATCATGTGATAGGGTCAAGATTGGGGAGCAGGGATTTGATGCCGGATGATGCCAGGTTGAAACTGGATCGACTGTATAGGTTGGAACAAATTGAATGTCAAGGTCCACCGGGCCCAGCATGTTTTGGACCCCGGATCATGAAGGAGCCACCGGTACCGAACTTTCAGCTACCCAGGGGCACGAAGACGTATGATGGTAGTACAAAGCCGAAGGATTGGCTGATAAATTATGCTACGGCTGTGAAAATTGCCACTGGTAACCTGAGATGGGCTGTACGATATGTACCCCAGATGTTGGAAGGCCCGGCAAGGGTATGGCTGAACAATTTGCCACCAGGAAGCATCAACTTCTAGATAGATTTCGAGGAGATGTTCATCAGCAATTTTTCGAGTACGTATCAGAGCCCAAATAGGCCACAGACCCTAGCTATGTGCAAGCAAAGGCCAAATGAGACGGATCGGGAGTTTTTAACCCGGTGGTGCACTGTGAGAAATTCGTGTGAGGGCGTGATTGAATCACAGGCCATAGCATGGTTTGCACAAGGGTGCAGGTATGGAAGCGAGCTGTGGATGAAGTTGCAAAGGAAAATGACAACTACTTTGGCAGAGATGATCCGGATTGCAGATTCGTATGCTCTTGGTGATCCGACTCAACCTAGGCTCATATCAAACGAGTCAAACGATGAGTACTATCAGAGGGATGGAGCCGGATCATCCCGGAGGAATGAGTACAGGGGAAAAAGGAGATATGATAGGCCAGATCATCGATACGGTTCGCACCAAGTTGCAGCTGTGAATCAAGATCAACCCGGAGCAGGGGTAGCCAGCGCCAGAAAACTGGAGGGCAATGGACTCCAAGAAACAATGGCAAGAAAACTTGGACACCAGAGCAAAAGAAGAAGTGGCAAGAAAGGAAAGACCGTCCAAGATATACTTATGAGTCGATGTTGGACCAGCCGTGTAAGTTTCATACACAAAATTCGAACAACCCAGCGGGTCATACGACGAGGCAATGTGAGTGGATGCACAAGATTGAACAAGGTGGTTCGGGGAATGCTCAGGCACCTCGGAATGATTAGCCTTGGCAGGAGTTACCACGGCAGCAACTGCTCTCCGGAGCAAACACGCAACAGCTAATGTTGCCTCCCCCTCCGCCGAGGTATGATAACAATGAGAGAAGGGATGTAGTGCATCAGGTAGAAAATCAGCATCAGCCGGATCAGAGGTACCCCGGAAATGAGGGGAGAAACGAGTACCGGGAGCATCATCAGAGCTACTGTGTGTTCACCACTGAGGAAACTGACAGAAAAAGCTTATAGCGTAGGCATATGGAGGTGAATGCGGTGATGCCGGCAGTGACGAGGTACATGCCTTGGTCCGATCAGGAAATCACCTAGAGCATCAGGGATCATCCCAAGCTCATGCCAAGCCCTGGTTCGTATGCGTTGGTGCTGGATCCGACATTCATTGGGCCTAACATTAATGTTAGGTTCTCAAAGGTACTGATCGACAATGGCATTAGAATTAATATCATGTACGCGGACACAATGCGTAAGTTGGGAATCTCGGAAAACATGCTACAGCCCACGAGGACAACTTTCCATGGTATTGTGCCCGGCATTTGTTGCGAGCCAATAGGCAAGGTCCGGGTTGACATCTTGTTCGGCACGAGGGACAACTGCCGAACTGAAAATCTGGAGTTCGAAGTGGTGAACTTAGAGAGCGCGTATCATGCGTTACTCGGAAGGCCAGCGCTGAACAAGTTCATGGCAAGTTGTCATATTAGCTACTTGAAGATGAAGTTGCCCGGAACAAACGGAGTGATTACCATTGCTGGGGATTTCCAACGTTCCATGGAGTGTGCGTCGGCCGGGTCAAACTTAGCCGAGTCACTTGTGATTGCGCAGGAAAAGGAAAATTCAAGAGGTGGCAGCATTGGCTCAGTCCGCGCAGCAGTATATGCCAGCACTGATTAACCCGCATGGATATGTCTCCTTTCAAGCCACGAAAGATACCAAGAATGTCCCTGTTGATGACATGTTCCCAGAGTGCACCGTAACAATTGGTGTCGAGTTAAATGATAAATAGGAAAGCGAGCTCGTCAGCTTCCTCCGTGAGAATCGGGACATTTTTGCTTGGTCCACACAGGACTTGCAAGGTGTACCGAGGGAGTTGGCCGAGAACTCTTTGAATGTGAGACCCAGAGCTAAGCCGGTGAAGCAACCACTCCGCCGCTTCGCCGAAGATAGGAGGAAGGTCATTGGGGATGAGATAGCTCGGTTGCTAGCTGTAGGATTTATCATGGAAGTTCTTTACCTGGATTGGCTGTCCAATCCGGTGCTGGTGGAGAAGAAGAAGGATGACCCGCACGTGGCAGTGGTTTGGCGCATGTGTATTGATTACACGAACCTGAACAAGGCGTGTCCAAAAGATCCATTTCCGCTGCCAAGAATAGATCAGGTCATAGACTCAACTGCTGGATGTGAACTATTGTCATTCATTGATGCATATTCTGGTTTCCACCAGATACCTCTGAATCCGGATGATCAAATAAAGACTGCATTTATTACCCCGTATAGGGCTTATTGCTATCGCACAATGCCGTTTGGTTTACGTAATGTAGGGGCAACGTACTAGAGATGTATGCAAAAATGTTTGCACGACCAAATAGGTCAAAATGTGCAGGTGTACGTGGATGATGTGGTTATCAAGACCAAGGAAAGAAAAACGCTCCTTGACGATATCAGGCAAACGTTTGCGAACCTAAGGAGGTTCCGGATGAAACTCAACCCGGAAAAATGCACCTTCGGTGTCCCGGCAGGAAAATTGCTCGGTTTTCTTGCTTCCAGCCGAGGTATCGAGGTTAACCCAACCAAAATCCAGGTAATCGAACGAATAGAACTGCCGAAGTGTCTTAACGATGTCCAGAAGTTCACAGGTTGCCTGGCCTCGTTAAGTCGGTTTGTATGTCGGTTGGGAGAAAAGGCGTTGCCTCTTTACCAACTCATGAAAAAGTCGGATAAGTTCGTTTGGACGCCACAGGCCGATGAAGCCTTTACCCACCTAAAGAAAATGTTAGCCACGGCACCAATGCTAGCCTCACCACTATCAAAGGAGCCAATGCTGCTCTATATAGCCGCAACCAACCGAGTTGTAAGTGCAGTGATAGTGGTGGAGCGCGACGAGGAAGGTAAGTCAGTGCAAAGGCCAGTGTATTACTTGAGCGAGGTGTTGTCAGCCTCAAAGCAGAACTATCCACATTACCAAAAGGTGGCATATGGCGTGTACATGGCCGCCAAGAAACTGAAGCACTACTTTGAGGAGCACCCTATCCGGGTCATATGTGAAGCCCCAATATCCGAGATAATGAGTAACAAGGATGCGAGCGGCAGAATTGCAAAATGGGCAATTGAGCTAGATCCTTATGCTCCGCAATATGACAGAAGAGAAGCCATCAAATCTCAAGCTGTGGCGGACTTTTTCGTGGACTGGGCCGAGGTGCAGTACGAACCACCACTGCCTGATCCGAACTATTGGCGAATGCACTTTGACGGATCAAAAACAAAAACCGGATTAGGCGCCGGAGTTGTGCTTACATCGCCAAAGAAGGATAAGTTGAAATATGTGCTGCAGATCCATTTCACGGCATCAAACAATGTTGCTGAGTATGAAGAACTTGTGCACGGGCTCAAGGTGGCAAAAGAAATTGGCATACGTCCGATCATATGCTTTGGCGACTCAGATTTGGTGGTGCAGCAAGTATCAGGAGTGTGGGACGCCCTGGATCCGAACATGGCACTGTACAGATTTCATGTGCAGAAGATATCTGGTTACTTTGAGGGATGCGAATTTCATCATGTACCCCGGGTGGAAAATGAGGCTGCCGACATGCTGTCGAAGCTCGGGTCAACCCGACAAGCAATTCCACCAGGTGTAGCACTAGAGCACCTCAGGAAACCATCCATCAGGCCATCCCCAGAATCCGAGTCAATCTATGTCCCGGAGGACACCGAATCCAGAGCTGTGCCCATGGACATTGACATGGGAAGTAGTGCGCGAAACCCGAGGACTGCCTCGGCAGACCCAGGGACTGCTTCGCAAGACCCGGGGACTGCACAGCGTGATCCGGTTGAAGTTATGCCGGTGGGTCAGATGGAGATAGACGAGGATGTATTCCCTGTGCGAACAATACCAGCTTGCGCACTACCTATATTTCAATTCCTGAAAGATGGAACGTTACCCACGGAGGAAGTACTGTCCAGGCAAACAGAGAGGAGGGCAAAGGCCTACACGATCATCAATTTCGAACTATACAAAAGAAGTGTGACCAATGTTCTCTAGCGATGTGTTGACCCGGAAGAAGGGCTTGAAATCATCCGAGATATACATCAGGGGGAATGCGGGCATCATGCCTCATCCCGAGCCTTGGTAGCAAAAGCTTTCCGGCACGGAATCTACTGGCCAAATGCCTTAGAGCAAGCAGAATATTTGGTGAGAAAATGTAATGGTTATCAGAGGTACGCTACCAAGACACATATGCCAATGTCGGAACTCAAGACCATACCAATCACTTGGCCATTTGCCGTATGGTGCTTGGATATGGTTGGCCTGTTCAAACCAGCAAGGGGAAATATGACTCACATTCTGGTAATGGTGGACAAGTTTACGAAGTGGATTGAGGTAAAGCCTATAAGAAAATGTGATGGAGCTACGGCAGTAACGTTTCTCAAAGATATCATCTTGAGGTACGGTTATCCTCACAGTATCATAACTGTTAATGGCACAAATTTTGCGGAAGGAGCATTTGCTCGTTTCTGCCGGGATAAGAGGATCCAGCTGGATGTAACCTCGGTAACCCACCCCGCATCGAATGGGCAAGTGGAAAGATCCAACGGATTAGTATTATCCGCGATAAAACCCCGGCTCATTGAGCCGCTGCAAAGATCAGCGTGGTGCTGGATAGAAGAACTACCAGCGGTACTGTGGAGTTTAAGAAGAACTCAGAATCGATCAACTGGCTATACGCCGTTCTTTCTGGTATATGGGGTAGAAGCTATATTACCAGCCGACATAGAGCATGATTCGCCTAGGGTCACCCAATACAAAGAATCCAAAGTGCAAGAAGCCCGGCAAAATGATGTTGATCTGCTGGAAGAAGCGAGAGAACTGGCACTATCCAGATCCGCCATATATCAGCAAAATCTCCGACGCTATCATAGCCAGAAAGTGTTCCCCCGGGTCTTTCGGGAAGGCGACCTGGTGCTCCGGTTGGTACAACGTACTACGGGCATGCATAAGTTATCCCCCCCATGGGAAGGGCCGTTCATCGTGAGCAAAGCATTGCACAATGATTCTTACTATCTTATAGATGCAAAGCCACAGGAAAAGAACAAGGCGGACAGGTCCGGAGAGGAATCCAAGCGACCATGGAATATAGCTCTACTTCGTCCTTTCTACACTTAGCTAAGAAGTCGATGTATCCGAGTTATCTCATATGTCGGTATGTATGCCGGCAATGAGCTTATCAATGAAATATTGGCACCTCGAGCTGTAACTCGGGGACTTCCTTAATAATGTTTGTTGTTTTTTGCGCGTCAGCTGGAATAAGTTATTCTACTTAACTCGGATTAGTAGTGTGCTAGCACCAAGAACCCAACTCTTCGACTTGCTGCTGTCCAACAAGAATTGGCTTCATGGAAAGCAAGAGAACAAGTTTGGAATTGCATAGCACATGAAAAACGACTAAGGAGAAAAATTTATTCGAGCCGACATTTGTTTTTCGAACTAACCCTGCATTTATTTTCAAGTTATTATGCAGTTTTATTTTGGTGCTAAGTCTAAAAGTTTCCCAGTATTGTTAAGACAATTTTTGAAGCTCAGATACGTAAGTCATAAAACCGAATCAAGGTAGACATGAACCGAGCCAAGAGATTGAACGAACAAGAAAAAGAAACTCAGGGACTACGCCTAAGTTAATCCGGCATAAGAACTTAGTAGGAAAATATCACATGTGTTTGGAATACAATTCCACCCGGCATACGGGGGATCTGATAAATTTTTAAGTGTTTTCGCTCAAGGAGCAGCAGGAGGAGGAAGCTCGGCATCGTCCTTGCTGCCCTCAATATCAGAGGCATCATCTTCTCCTTCATCATCCGAGCCATCTTCACAGTGCTCAACCTCCTCGTCCCCAGCGTCTTCCAGGAAGCTCGGCCCCTCAACCCATTCATGAATGGGAGCGTATTCAATGAGGTTGTGGGCGCAAGCCTGGCGCCGAGCTACCCACTCCGGATCATTGGTCCATCTGGATCCTTTGCGCAGGCGTGTCAAGAGGTTGAGATCGATCTTCTCATACCACGTGAGTATGTGGTGAAGAATGGTATCAGCTGCGGCACGTCCATCGGACTCTCTCCAGAGGTCAAGCTGAGTCTTGGTTTCCATTAACTTCTCAATGAGAAGTGCGGTGGTCTCCGGGGCTTCTTCGCTGGGCCAGAAAGTGTTGAAGATGCGGGCTGCAGCGCTGAGGATGTCCTTGCTGTAATTCTTGATGAGCTCCACGCGAGATGATAAGCTGACCAACAGATCCTCCAGGTCATAAGGAATCCCTTCACCATCAGAAGTGGCCGGAGTACCCCTTTGTCGGCGGAAGTTGGCAACTGCTGCGCTCGCAATAGGAGTGCCCTCCAGAAATTTGCCTGGAAACGAGACAAAGGAGAAAGGTCAAGAAAAGACATATGAAGTAACCCGGATAAGTAGGTCGGAAAAGGGAAAGAAACTTACGTGATATATGACTGAGGATCCGGGTCAACTCCTTGGTGCAGTCATCACGTCTCTTCCGGAGCTGCTCAAGCTCAGTGTTTGCCGACCCAAGCTGGATGCCGGACTCCTTGAGAAGATCCTGGTCCTTGGCGATCTGGAGGTTGAGGCGCTCGCGCTCTTCTGTGAAATTCTGGCCAGCCTTTTGAAGTTCGGATTGGTGCTGGGCCTTCATCTTCTCCATCTTAGCCTTGAGCGTAGAAATATCATCATCCTTGGTCCGGAGGAGGGCGAGCTCGCCATCTTTCTTCTTAAGCTCGGCTTGGTGCTGCCCTGCTTGTTCGAGAAAATGCAGCATCATATCAGGCACGGGCACACTATCTTCAAGCAATGCTGAAATAGTGTGTTGGCCCGGCAGAGCCGAGGTATGAATGTTGGCCAAGCCAAGGAGAAAAAGAAGTAGAAAGCACGGCAAGGTCGGACAGAAATGACTTACCCTTGATCTGCTCCAGATTTTTTCACATAATAATGTTCTCAGCCTCCACCCCAGCTATGGAAAACGAATGATGAGGTTAGTCCGGCAAAGGAAAATGAAGCAAAACAAAGAAGCGCTAAGGAAGAAATTTACCCCTCTTCTCTTATTCCGCAATAAGTGCAGCCTGCTTTGCGCGTAGCAGCTTGTGGGTATCCAGCAAGCGTTGGAATTCAGCACTCCAGCCATTCGTGGTCACCTGAGAGGGACACATAAACACAAGTTAGCTCGATGCATATTCGAAGTGTACTAAAATCCGGGCCAAGTGGAACTTAACCCGGCTCTAGGTGTGTGCATATTCGAAGTGTACTAAAATCCGGGCCAAGTGGAACTTACCCGGCTCTAGGTGTGTGCATATTTGAAGTGTACTAAAATCCGGGCCAAGTGGAACTTAACCCGGCTCTAGGTGTGTGCATATTCGAAGTGTACTCAAATCCGGGCCAAGTGGAACTTAACCCGGCTCTAGGTGTGTGCATATTCGAAGTGTACTAAAATCCGGGCCAAGTGGAACTTAACCCGGCTCTAGGTGTGTGCATATTCGAAGTGTACTAAAATCCGGGCCAAGTGGAACTTAACCCGGCTCTAGGTGTGTGCATATTTGAAGTTCTCATGGAGCTACGCTAGTTTTCTAAAGAGCATCCGGCCGAGTAACAAGTTACTCCCCCGGAGGCTCGAGGACTAATGGTTATTATCTACAGCATGTAAAGGGGAAGCGACGTACCTCCATCATTCGCCCAGCGAGGTTAATTGCCTTTGCGGCTGTGTTCATCTGAGCGGAAAACTCGGTAGGGCCGAACTTCTCCGGAAGATCCGTTTCTTGAACCACCTCTGCCTTATTCCAATTCATGATGAATTCAATTAAGCTTGGAGGGTACCGTTCACTGCTGGGCATATGGGGCGCCACCAAGCCCTTTGCATGCGCTTCTTTCCTTTCGATCAAGGCAAGGGCTGGGCTGGTGTGCAGAACCATTTGCTGTGCGTCAGTTGGCTCGGCAGACGCGTCCTTCGCTGCTGGTGCTTTCTTGGGAAGCATTGACACGAGGGTACGCTGCCCGGCTTCGACGGATGGTGGCTTGGCAGTGTCCGGAGCCTTCTTATCCTTGGCTTGCTGGGAAGAGGAAGCCGGCGCAGCGGTTTTTCCCTTAGGAGCGGCCGGAGTGGTCCCTCGCCGAGGTTGAGAAGACTCGGACGAGGCAGAGGAGCTAGGCGCTGATGCTCTTGGGGCTAGACTTGGTGCTGCTGCTGATGTTTTAGCAGCCGGAGTTGGTGCTGATGCCGGAGTTGGTGTTGGTACGGGTCTGGTTGTTGGTACTGGTGCTAGAGCCGAAGTTGCTTCAGTGGATGCTGGTTCCGGCGATGCAGAAGTCGTGGATGTCGTCGCCTCAGCCGGGCCGGTCTCCCCCGCTCCAAGTTTCCCCCCCTCTTGCCGAGGTGGAGCAGAACCCAGAGCGGCCGCAGAACCCTCTGGAATAGGGCTCAGCGGACGTGACTCGTCATTGCGACGGGGAGAAGGGCTAGGTCGGGGAGGTGAAGAGATGCTCGATCCACTTTGAGGGACCTCCACCGGAGCCCTGCAAAAGAGAATAATGTTAGAAGAGAAATCACAACGATGCAACGAAGGGCAAGTTACAGAAGGCAAAACAACTTACGCATCCGAGGTTTGGGCCTCCTTGGGTTTCGGAGCCCTCCGTGCTGGGGCCTTGCCTGCTGGTTTGGAGGCAGTCTTGTCCCCGGACTTCTTTCGCCTTTTAACGAGCTGAGAAGGTCCGGAGGATGAACTTGAAGCAGCCCCGCGCTTTTTCTTCGGAGCCACCGGAACAGGTTGGCCCGTAGCGAGGGGAGGATCCTCGTGGATGTGACCACCGAGGTGAGCTGATGGCGGAAAAGCAAAATAAAGGGGGACAGCCTCAACAGGTTCAATCACCTCGACATCCGAGTCATCTTCATCATCGGGCCAATCTCTAATGGAAGAGGATTTACCCGTGGGTCGTTTAGTGGCGTCGGTCATCGGGAGGAACATCTCCTGGTCCGGCTCCTCCTCATCCGGAGTCTCCTGGTCCGGCGCCCACTTAAGGCTTCGATCGGTGCCGTCCTCGATCGTCTGCTGAAGAAATTGCTGAGGAAAGGAATGAACAAAAGAGTCAAAAATACAACAATAACTGACACATAATTGGTTCGGGGTAAGTTTGCAACATGAAGCTTACCACGGGAGGAAGCCTATCGCGGCAGTAATGCTCTATTTCCCAAGTCCACTCGGAGGAGAAGTCCTTGTGGGTGGTGAAAAGAGCCTTAACCCGGCGATAGATCTCCGTGTTGCTCAGCTCAAAGGATGAGGTCTGGTTGGGGTCGCGGCCGAAGCTCATGTGGCACACCTTGTGGGTGCGCTTTTGGAGGGGGGAAATCTAGTTGCGCACGAAAGTGATCATGGCATCCTCGTTGTGCAGCCCGAGCTTCTTCAGCTCTGCGAACATCTTGTTGACCTGATTGGCCAAGGCAGTGGGCTTCTTGGGGATCTCATCCCACAGATCCGGGTTAGGTGGACCCGGAGTATAGGGGAGCAACCGGATCAAGTCTTCTGTGCCCGTATTCCGGACATAGAAGAAGGTCCGGGCCCATCCTTTGCAGGACTCTAACCCGGTGACCCGGGGGAAAACAGAAAACCTCTGGGGTGAAATGGAGGCCGCTCCGAATTGAGTGAGCTGTTTGTCCTCCAGATCAGCATGGATGTTGGGGATGACATTGCGACGAAGGCCGAAGAACCGGATCCATAGCTCCTTCGTGGGCCACAGTCCAGCGTAGCCTTCGATCGTAGAAGCAAAGGCAGAGAGACAAGTGATGGCGTTGGCTGGAAGATGGTGTGGCTAGAGTTGGTACGTACTGAGCCAGTCCCGGAAAAAATCACTCACCGGCAAGCCGAAGCCCTGTTGGAAGTGGGACAAGAACACGACGAACTCACCCGGATTGGGTAAGGGAGCCAGTTCGTTAGAAGGGAGACGAGCGGCGACGCCAGCGGGGATGCGCCTGGTTCGGTAAAGCCAGTCAAGATCACCTTGACAGACCCATGACCCGGCCCACGCGCCGCGGTCCGCCGCCGTGGCGTCCTCCTCCATCTCCTGCTCAACGACGATGAGCTCCTCTTCAGTCATCAGATCTTCGCTGCCCTCGCTGGCGCTAGCAGCGGCTAGGGCCAGAGGCCTGGATTGGCGAGGACCCGTGGCGAGGAAGTTGTGCAGCGGTGGCCGTGACGCGGAGGCACGGGGAAGCAGTGCGGTGGCTGTGATGCAGAAGTGCGAAGGAAAAGCGCGGCGGTGACGCTGCTATTTGGAGCACTGGCGGCGGCGCGGTCGCAAGGAAGAGGAAGAAGAAGGGCAACGGGCAGAGGGGCGTGGAAGGAGAAAGATCCTAGGGGATGCGCCCCTTCGCTATTTAACCACCCCCTCAAGGGGTGAGTGGGATCGCATCCTGTGGATCGGCCACACGCAGTGGCCGTGTATCACTCGCCCGGACCAATCAGTGGGGAGCCACACAGAGGGCCACAGAGCAAAGATAATCCCGTGATGAGACACTGTGATGCGATAAACGAGGAGGCAGGCATGACGTGACCTGCGCACAATGATAACTGACAATTACTGCGGCAGTTACTGTGCAGGCCCTTAAAATAAGACGACATAATGATTATCCTTCACATGGGTTAGCGTACGAGAGAAGGAAGCAAGACCCAGATGAAACTGTGGTAACCCGGCCGGCAAGTGAAAACTTGGAATGTGCGGAGGGAAAGTAAAACCAGGAGGTCCGAGTCAAAGTGGTAACCCGGCCGGCAAGTGAAAACTTGAAATGTGCGATGGGAACATAAATCCATATAATCCGAGGTAAAGAGATAACTCAGGAATAATGACTGGAGCATAGAATTGAACCTGATGTGGCCTTAGCGGCCAGGGCAGCTAAGACCGCACCAGCTTCGGCGACTAATGTTGGGGGGATACCCCCGGGAGGGTCACGCCGGGGTATAAAGGCCGAGTTAGCCGAGGTTCGGCAAGGCCAAAGCTGATGTTGGCCGGGTCACCTAAAGGCAGGCCGAATCATGGAGTAACATGGACCGGGGGGTGTTCGCCTAACTAAGTCTCAACCGACATAAGCAGTAAGTTGGAAGTATATGTTTACTTGTATGCAGGAACAGGGGTGCCCGGATCAGCTGTGATCCGGGTCATGTTTGGCTTCTAGGAGAAGGAAGGAATCTTGCTGGTCAAAAAGAGGGCCCGGCATGAGCGAAGCAGACAAGAGCGGGACCACCGGGTCATGGCCGACAGGGGTGACGACGCCCATGTCGGCTGACGCGGGCGCCGCAGAGGCTCACGTAGCTAAAGCATGTGTGACGCGGGGGAAAAGCACCCCGGTCGGCTTACCACTTTGGGAGGAGGCATATTCTTAGGAATATGCCTCCACGTATGCCCTAGGCAGAAACCGAGCCTCCTCTATAAAAGGGGGGCTGGGGCTTCTGCAGAAGGGGTTGGGGTTTTTCTGCTACTCTGTTTTGGCTAGGGTTTCAGGTGTGATCTATAGGTGAGAGTAAGAGAGCTCCTTCTTCCTCCTCTCGCCAATACAGCTCTAGGAGCACTTGTAATCTTGGAAGGAAATCAATACAAACTTCTGTGTGGATAATCACTCCACTATCCCTCCCTGGATTCCCCTAGCGTGTATTAGTCCCCACCTTTAGCCTATCCATGGCATCTGCCGTGACACCACCACGACAAACAATGAATCAAGCAATCATACATTGAATTATTCATGAATAGCCAGATAATTTCAATGCTTCGGTGGCCTGAGAACAACAAACTGAACCATCAAGTTCCTCATATTAAAATATCTAGTTCATGTAACTATGATACACAGTAGATACAAGAGTGAGATGAAGTGCACAAAGTTCCTTATGATACATGTATGGATCTTATCGCTAGTGTGGCCTTGTTCTTTTGATCAGACAACTCAGATGCAATACCTGGCCTCTCCATATCTAGGAAATTAAACTAAGCACATGGAACAAAAGCAGACCATAGTGGGGAGAAAAAGTTTGACGCTAATTTTTGGCACGAAAATATGAATACAAGAAAGACAACACTACATGGAATCTGACTATATATGACCCTCCATTTTCATCACAGAATCGTCATAGTAGTCCATTTATGATGATTCTATGACGATTTTGAGATCGTCGAAAGCTGAGCGTCGCAAATAAACTATAACGACGTTCTTTGCGAAATCATCACAACCGTCTATGACGATACTAGATCGTCATAACGATTATGACGATCCAATATCGTCACGGGCAAACTGACCTCTCTAGGTCAGATCCTACATGGCCGAGCCTACGTAGCACAAAATCAGCCCAGTCCATTACAATAGTTTACATGGGTCAAGCCTAAAATTCAGTCCATTAATTGCTTCTTGACATCTCTAGTTTGCTTCTTGGGCCAAGCCCAATTTTTTGGCCTTTTTATTTTCGTGGGTGACGCCTTTTTAGCTCCAAGTTCTTTTTTATTTCAAAATTTTTGTGAAATATTGCTCCTAGTCCAATATTTTTTGGGCAATGGCCTTTTTACAGCCCAACTAACATTTGGTTCATTTCTAAAGTACAGGCATTAAATAATCAATATTTCAATAAGCACAGCCAAAATCACATTTAGTACATTATAATCAGACATAACCCATGAATACATTAGAATCATATACATTACAATCATGGCTATCAGTTGGAAAGAAAGCAATATTTTCTGAGGTACATTACAATCATGTACAATACAAATCAGGCATTTGGTTACCACATGGAACAAAATATAAGAATAACCAACTCAACGAGCTACAACACTTTGTTGGAGCAAGCTACAATGGTTTTCTGAGGTCTTCTTCATACTGAAGCTCTTGATGAATGCATCAAAAGGGAGATGGCCATTCAATTGTTGCCAGCCTAGGATGAGACAAGGAGGTCATCACACTGTTAAATTAGAAGGTATATTATCTAAAGAGACATAGATTTGCTACAAACTCATGTCCATAATTTCCATTCAAATCAAAATAAAGTGCAAGAATCATTTTACTATTTCACAAAACTAATAACCCGGAGCAACATTCAGCACCACATAGTAATATAGAGAGATGTAGCTCTCCATGTTGATGTTGGATTTCAACATGTCAACAGATGTACAAGTGACAAAGTCTTTGAAAACATTAATTGTATATTTATGGATGATAAAGCTGAGCAATTTTTTTGGTACGCAGGTAACTATAGAGAAATGCACAAGTTCTGGTGCCCATATGTACATACATTTATCCAAGAAGTGTAGGTCTGTTTCTCTTACCAAACGAACTACTCAAGACTAAGACCATATATCAACATGCCCATGTTTATTCGACAAGACAAGTAGATACCTGAGATGCAGTGAATGGGGATGTAGATGAAGATATGATCCACATCATGGTTGCCGATGGTCATTGCAGGTACTTGTCCACCGATGTCTTTTGAGGAAGACCTAGCCAAAGAGGATGTCGTCGAGAAGTACACATGAGATAATGAAAGTATGCATCTGGCAAAGTTAGAAAAGCTCAGTAATCAAAATAAGTATTCAAGGGCCTGGAGCACCAAATTGATCATAGAAATACTAGAAACCACCATGAAACTTTCACAAGTTGAATCATTAACAATAGAAACTGCCACAATAGCTTATTAGAACTTTATTCTCAGATTTACATACATACTCTCAGATCTGAATAGAGACAGTGCTGCTCAAGTGTAATACACGTAAGGACATGTTGCCATTAATTCCCCGTTTCCAAGACAAAAGTAACTCTGCTACTCCAATTACTAACAGGAGCTCATTGGATCGATCGACTCATTGCATCAATACTTTGATATGATCTCACAAACCCTAGGTTGTAGTACAGCGAGAAGGCAAGAGTGGGCATCACTCACCTGCTGGGAAGACAAGTGCAATGGCAATGATGAAGAGCAGACCCGGTCGCCCTCCTGCGTCGAAAGGGTGAGCTTTGATCACAATATGGTCATTCTTTACATACCTGACATAGAAAAGGAGTTAGGAAATAAGCATGAAACTGCGTCAATAGGCTAGTTTTAGAATTATCCATAATATCAACAAGAATTAGGAAATAAGCCTGAAGTTGCACATTACCCAAAAGAACAATTTCAGAACACACTCACACATGGTTTCATCATGCTAAAATCACAAAGGCTCAGCCTTCAGGATGATTAGAAAAAGTACTAGTTTAGAAGCAGCATTACACAACAGCGGCAATTCAATCAGCCCCAACATTCTAATGCTACTGATCAAGAGCACATACACGGCAGCATCAGCAGTTCAACAAGTCCTAGATACTGACAGTTCCAAGCATTAGCTGAACCAAATATTGTTTGGACATCAAAATAGGAACTACCGAGACATATTTTATCTATACTTGTAGAGGGGGTCACTTGGACTAACAACAAAATATGAACTATTCAGGAACTAGCGGGACAGCAAAATAGGCTCAACAAGCACTAACATAGTGAAAGAGGAAAATCATCATGCAACTCAGAAGGTCTATGGTATATATCATTGTCCTACGACCACCACAACGAGTGCTCCACATCGGGGGGACCTCCAGGTGTGGTCTAGGCATCCTAAGAACTCATGAAAATTTACAAAAGTCACTAGGAGACTAAATAAACCTGAGAAAGCAGAAGGCAATATGTAAATTACTATAACGATTCATCACAATGAAATTCCAATCATAGAACATGTGAGACTACTACTACACAATCAACTTGCACATTAGTACGCTTACAACAATCGAAACGAACAACATTGGCTATGCATAATTAAACAGGATCTGGTGTAGACCCCTAACCTGACAAAAGTGAACAGCTACAACTTCAGAACCGTATCATGCAACAGAATAATAATTGGTGATAGACAACTCAAAGTCCAATCTACTACAACCGCATTCGATCAACATCCCAAAACTCGTACGAACGAATTTGAGCAACCCGTGACCATCTACATACCACCACGAAATTCGAGTCCCCTACAGAGCAGCATCAAACACTAAAGGAAACAATCGCCAATATATAGGAGAGCAGGATGGGATCAGCGGTAGTATGACGGTACCTTACAAGACGTATGCGACATGGCGGAGTCGGAGTAGCTGGGGAGGGACATCCCGCCGGTAGCGAGGGAGAGCTTAGCGGTGCCGATGGATGCGACGCCAAGCATGGGCAGCTCCGCGGGGCTCCACTCATAGTAGGCGCGAGGCTTCAGTGGAGGCGACCTTGATGGAGTCCTTAGCATGACGGGGGAGGCTGCGGTGTCGCGGTTGAAGCAGGCGCGGAAGCGGGGGGCATCGAGGCCTGCGAGGCAGTTTGTCTTGGTGGCGTGAGGGTTGTGAGGTGTCCAATCGACAGCCTCCTTCTCGCATGGCCGGGCTGGTTGGCCATCGATGGCGGCCAGCTAGGGTTCACGCGACGGCACAATTCGAGGAGCGAGATGGGGGGCGTCTGTAGAGAATTGACTGGGGAGGGGCAGAGTCTGCGAGTGGTGGTTCTAGGCTGCGCCGGCATGGTTGGGGATGTGGCGTAGGATTTCGCCAGACGGGGGTGGTTGGGGATCTGGAGAGTGGCGGCATGGTTGGGGAGACGAGGTCTCACTCATGAGGGTTAGGGTTTGGGGTGGATGTACCGCTCGGTCGTGATCTGGACAGGTGTTTTGATGATTTTACGAACATACCCTGTAGACTTTTGTGGTGCAAACCTAATAATTCTAGGGTATTTTGGCCAATTCATGTCTAAAATGTGGGGGGACAGGAAGAGGGACAAACTGGTGCTGTATTTTGGGCCGTTGGATCGAGGACATCTGAACGGTTGGTGTTCTTGTTAGACTGATCCATGGGTATCCTTGTTCTCTCTTCTGATTGGAGGGTTCTTTTATCACATTTTTAAAACACTGTAAGTAATTCAAAAAAATTCAAAAATAGGAAAAACCTTCACGTGCTCTCATGGTATATGACATATCTGCAAGAAAAAAATATCAAACTTGGTATATTGATTGCGTCTCGAAAAACTCTTCTCAGAAATGAGCTATCATGTTTGAGGTTTCATTGCTTTCAGGCAACTAGACGAATGTTATGGCTAGAATCGCGACATAGTTTCTGATGATGTGTCCATATTGTCCATGAATGTGTATCATGGGACGGCGAACAATGTTGCAGGAGGAAGTTTTCCTTTTCGTCGCATGGAAAAGCCATTTTTTTATTTTCTGAGTGCCAAAATCGGGGAGTTTTGTGAAGCAACGCCAAATGTTCAATTCAAAAATGCTACCAAACCATTTTTCAAAAATACTAGACCACCTTACATAGACAATGTCCCAACCTAGGATTTTAAAACCTTTTCATCCACCCCTCGTGAAAAGACAAATGTCTGTCGAATCGGTAGGAAGTGGGTCCGGTTTGAACTACATGTACATGATCTAATACTCGTGATATTTTGAAAAAATCATTTTTACACTCACAATATGATGTTTCTTTAGAGATCCAATGCAAGTTTAGCAAGACTCATCCCCTATCTTCATGGCCGCCGTTTTGACCATAGTTTGAAACAGGAAAAAATTGGAAACGGGCATAAGAAATTCATAAATTGTCCAAACATGATGTCATATTATGTGACATAGTTGCAAGGAAAAATACCAAAATTGGTATATTGATTGCATCTCGAAAAAACCTTCACAGAAATGACCTATCATGTTCGAGGTTTCATGCCTTTCAAGACAAACGACCAATGTTATGGCTAGAATCGTGGCATAGTTTGTGATAATGTGTCCATATTGTGCATGAATGTGTATCATGGGACGACGAACAATGTTGCAGAAGGAAGTTTTCCTTTTCGTCGCACGGAAAAGCCATTTTCTATTTTCTGGGTGCCAAAATCGAGGCGTTTTGTGAAGCAACACCAAATTTTCAATTCAAAAATGCTACCACCCCATTTAAAAAAAATACTAGACCACCTTACATAGACAATGTCCCAACGGGGATTTTAAAACTTTTTCATCCACCTCTCGTGAAAAAGACAAATGTATGCTGCATCGGTAGGATGTGGGTCCGGTTTGAACTATAAGTACATGATCTAATGCTCATGATTTTTCGAAAAAACCATTTTTAGACTCACAATATGATGTTTCTTCAGAGATCCAATGCAAGTTTAGCGAGGCTCATCCCCTATCTTCATGCCCGCTGTTTTGGCCATAGTTTGAAATAGGAAAATTTTGAAACGGGCATAAGAAATTCAAAAAGGGTACGAACAATGTAAATACTTCGCGTGGTGTCATATTATGTGTTATAGTTGCAAGAAAAAATACCAAACTTGGTATATTGATTGTATCTCGAAAAAACCTTCATAGAAATGACCTATCATGTTCGAGGTTTCACGGTTTTCGGGCCAAACCACGAGTGTTATGGCTAGAATTGCGGCATAGTTTGTGATAATGTGTCCCTATTGTGCACACATGTGCATCTTGGGATGGCGAACAATGTTGCAGGAGGAACTTTTCCTTTTTGTCACACGAAAAAGCCATTTTCTATTTTTCGAGTGCCAAAATCGAAGCGTTTTTGTGAAGCAACACCAAATATTCAATTCAAAAAAGCTACAACCCCATTTTTGAAAAATATTAGACCTCCTTACATGAACAATGTACCAACTACGGATTTTAAAACCTTTCTGTCCATCCTTGGTGAAAAAGACAAATGTTTGCTAAATCGGTAGGAAGTGGGTCCGGTTTAAACTACATGTACATTACCCGATGCTCGTGATTTTTTGCAGAAATAATTTTTAGGCTCACAATATGATATTCTTTCATGATCATTCATCCATTGCACTCATCAAAAATGTTGAATTCAAAACCCTAGTTTCAAATCATATTTTGAAATATGATATTATCCCTACAATAGACTAATATGAGATTAGTAAATCTACTATTTTTAAATAGTCAAAGTGTTTCTAATTAACACCTTAAGATGATCTACTGAATTTTATAAAACTTTAGAGACAAAAATCAATTCTTTTGGCCTTCTTATGAGAAAGATAATTTTTTTTAAGAAAACAGAAAAAACAAACAACAAAAGTAGAAAAAACTACCCTAAATGGACCGCCGAGCTAGCCCATACTAGTCTAATACATGCAAGGCCAAGGCCCTCCCGAAAATAATATAGCACACCCCGTATGCCATCCTACTAAGGCCCATTCCAGAGATAACTCTGCCCCAGCCCAACAAACTATTAGTGGTTATTAGGCCGCGTTATTGTAGTATGACAAGAATGGTTCGCTAGCGTAGTGGTAAGGTGCGGTGTTTAAGTGCGATGGGTGGCAGGTTCGAATCCCGGTGCCCTCCTTTTTGTGAAATAATTCCACATCTTTCTGTCCGGTCAAAATGGGTCCCACGCGTCAGTATGTGGTAACTATGTGTCTTGGTAGAGATTCAAATAGTGCCACATAAGTAAATATTGACATATAGATACGCCACGTGGCCAATAACTGCCACATAGACATGACACATAGGCGCAACTAGTGATGTGGCTGACAACTCATTTCAAGTTATCCTAATTTGGATGCCATGACAATTTTAAATGGTCGTAGTGAGCTACAAATAACATCCTAAGCTGCATCCGACAGGTTACGACGATTTCAACTAACGAAACTAAGAAGTTTTTGAGGAAAATCGTCATAAATTTTCAGAGTTTTGAACCTCTTGTAGTGCTTACCACCATCTAATACGAAATCATCATAACACTATGACGATTTTGTCCATAGTCACTATCAAAAGGTCATAGAATAACACATTTCTTGTAGTGCAAATGGTAAATTTAAGCAAACAAAAAATGTGGCAAGGAACAAACTTCGGGTGGGGGACCTTACGGTAGGTGTTACACGAGATCTACAGCGGCTCGTGTGGATGGGCGGAGTTTGTACTCCATTGTTGCTCCTCTGCATAAAGGTCAGACCAACTGTAAATAGAAACATGTTCCAACATGATATACATTGGCATGAAGTGAAACAAAAGTGATGGGATCTTATAAGATTATAGGAGCCATTCACTCTATGATATTGTGTGCAAACTGAGGATACTCCTTGCATAATAAAGCAAACAGTTTGAGCCGCGGGTTAAGAGGGATCAAATCGACAGTACATAATGGTCAAATAGTATGACATGTGTAAACGTGTAGTATAGGATATCAGGACAATAGCACTATGGAAATACTATAGTTCGTAAATCGGTGAATGAGAGAGATATAATATAATCATATCTCATGTGGACAGGTACAACAGAGAATGTAAACAAATATGTTAAGTGACTAATAATTCACAAAAAAATAGTATAGTATATAAAAACAGTTCAATGCGTGGAGTTTAAGCGTAACCACAACAGGTTCATTTAGTACATAACATGTGTATATCAAGTAAAGAACCTATTAGTTAGGAAATTTAGCACGAATACAGTACATTGCCAACAAACAAATCGCGTAGGGAGATCTGGTTTTACCTTAGTCAGGGTGGCATCTAGGCCTCCTCCGCATCCTCACGGGTCACGTCGAGGTCACCGAAGGTGCTACGGTCGTAGTGGGTGTCGATGATGGGGAAGCAGATCTTGGGCGGGCAAGGATACGAGCAGAACGTTGGACCACGGAGTCCATGGAGCAGGTCCTAGGCGGTCGATGATGTGCTCAGCATGCCGGACAAGAGGGTTCGTTGAGCAGATCAAGTGTGCGGGTACGCCGGCTAAAGTGCATCGGGGATGTTCCGACTGGTGATGTATGCCTGGAAAAGAGCTAAAGTGCAGTGGGGATGGTGACGTATTCCTAGAGGAGAGAGGGGGTTTAGGTACTGCTAGCACTATACTGGGAAAATTACGAGTGAAGCCCCTCACCCACCGAATTTAATAGGGGTCGAATGGGAGTTTCGAAGTATCTAAAATTTTGGGCACGAACTATGTCCCTCAATCCAAGACCTCAACTGATCATCCATGGCCGTACTCCCAATGCTCAGGATCTCGAAGAAGAATGGATATCATACTTAGGAGTTTCAAAAAACTATGAGATAAATTACATCATGTTGGAAGGATGATGTTAATACAATCATTCAAAATTGCAATTTCCAACTCATATTCATTTCATGGTCATGTTAGGAGCCATCTTATCAACAAGTTTTTTTACATACATAGGTGATGCCCTAAGGTCATCTACAATGTGTAAACAAGCACACCTTAAGGCCTATGTGGCATCCGCTGATTAAGGTTCACCTTATATAGTATGGAGAAAATAAAGTTATCTTTAAGCCTAAGGTGCACCTCAAAATCTTATGGGTTACCCATAGAAAATAGAAAAATCATTTCCCCTCTCTCCTTATTTCTCATGTGGTCGCTTTCAAAAGGGGTTCAAAATTTTCAAGATTCTAAATCTTAGCAAGAAGTTGAACCTATCGTCGAAACTCTCGTTGGTTTCTGGTATATTAATTTTGACCCCTCGATGGGTACCTCCAAAAGCTTTTTCATAAAACTATCAAAGAAAAACCTACAATTTACTTGTAGTTTCAAATTTTACCTAATTCCGAGATATCGACATAAAGTTATTCAAATGTGCGGGGTTAGCTAGGAAGCTTGAAAACCCATAAAACAAGGGAATCGCAAGTACAACATGTTGTCGATCCACCATATATATATATGTCTGTCAACTTGGCTTGTGGCATCCACATCCAATATTCTTTAGACTTCTCTTTACGAAAAAGAACAACTAACGTCGCTCGTCTTCAATCGAAAAACATAGAATTGAATGTTCTTTCGTGGTAGTTGGACACTCACACCCACTGACGAGGGTTTAACTCATCAATGCCCATTGTTATGGACTTTGGTTTTGGAGAAGGAGGGAGCGCTCGAAGAATCAATCGGCTAGCAAACAAGCACATAGGGATGCAAGGTTTACCCAGGTTCAGGCCTTATAGAGGTCCCTACTCCTGCTTGTCTGCTCTTGGAATTAACGAAGGAATCGAAGATTACAATGGTGCGCAGATGCAATCTGGCGAGGGTTGTGGAAACTAGGGTTGCGGGTGTCCTCCCCGCCAACCCCTCATGTCCTTTATATAGATAGGCCAAGTCTCGGGTAGCAGGTCGAGTCGGTTATAGTTTAGGATTTGCCCTTCAAACTTTCTATCTTTATACTTCTTCTTGTCCCGCAAGTTATCGAGAGTCCATAGGCCACTCGAAGTCTTTATTGGGCCGTGGCAACGCCGTGGGCTTCCACCATATCTAGACCGTATATACAAGACTCGAGTACATGCAGGGTATACCCATGTCAGTAGCCCCCGAGTGTCAAGTGGAATCGTAGATTCGACTAGGGACTTTATGAAGCGTTTCGAGTGTATGACTGAGTATTTTTTCGAGTGCTCTGTTTGTGTCATAGGGATTTGTTGATGTGCATGCCTGATTCAACCGATGTATCAATATTAGTTAACTACCTTAGGGCAAAACAACTCAATCTACTCGAACTTGAGTCCTCGGACTCGAATTCAGAAAAGTGCTGGTGTAATTCGACTCAAGCCACGGAGGTCTTACAGGAGTCGAATTCCAGTATATGGGTGTGAGCACTCGATGCATCCGTCAAGGCAAGTTCATCGCACCTATAGGCACGGATAAATTCTAGTAGCACGCAGCAAATGCGTTGCCAGGCCTTATTTAGGTCTTACCTTCACGCTGCAAGCGCGGCATCCGTAATTTTGTCATCACGGAGATGATTCGGGTGACCCAGGAGACACAGTCTCTTTGTAGGGAAAAATATGAGACGGTGTCGCCATATACTTCGAGTGTGGATGTTATCGACACACAGTATGATGTACAAATAATCATAGGGTGCGCAACCAGCGCTCCCTATGGGAGTAGCCCCCGAGTGCCTGGTTGAGTCGAAGACTTAGGCAGGGACTAAAGAACTTTTGCGACTGCTGTCGTCTTTTGTTTGCTTGTTTCAGTCGAATTTATTTTCGGCGCTCCCTATGGGAGTAACCCATTTCCATAGTTGAATCATGGATTCGAGTGGTTGGGTATGCTTTGAATGTCCATATTCCTGCAGAAAAGAAAATCATAGGGTGCGCGACCAGCGCTCTCTATGGGAGTAGCCCCCGAGTGCTTGATGGAGTCGAAGACTCAAGCAAGGACTAAAGTAGTCAAAGTCTTCTAGTGCTCAATCTTTGATGACATCAGTGCTGACGATGTGATGATCTCAGTTGCCTGCGTGAGCGGCTTTGACGGGACGTGACGAGCGGTGGGTCCCATTTTCTGACCCTGACTTGACCGGACATGCGTAATCTTTTGTTTTAACTGCGCCTCCTCGATTTCCGCGTGTAATGGGGGTAGTGGGGGACGGTTCGTGCTTCAGGTCCTCCACGTGTCGATCGCGATGTGCGCCACGTGTCTGATAGGGTTTCTGCTGGCTGTTGGATTACATCTTCTAGGGGGTTAAGTAGCAGCGCAGCGGCGGTAATTTCTCATCTGCTCCCTCTCTGCTTTGTTCCTCCATCTCCATTGCTGCTGCTCTCTGCCTCCGAGAGTTGCTGGGGAGGTAAGGTAAAAAGTACTCACATCCTCCAGTGTGAGTGCTCAAAGTTATTTCCTTTAGATTCTGCAATTTTGTATTTTTGTTTCTTGTTTTCACTAGTTAGGCTTAATGGAAAACAACAAAAAATTAGAGAGCCTTATAGTATTTATCTTGAGTTAGGACATGAAGTGTTTGAAGAGAAAATTAGAAAACCTATGGAACTTTATTTGCATGCTAATAGCAATGTTATTAGTATAAATTCTTTGAACACCATTATTGCTAATGCTATATAAAAGTCTAAGCTCGGGGAAGTTGGTTTTGATGAGCATGATATTTTTGTCCCCCAAGCATGGAGGAGAATTTACTTTGATGATACTATGCCTCCAATATATGATGATTACAATGATGAATATGATATTTTCAGTCCACCTACTATTTATAGGAGAAAATTAATTATGATTACAATATGCCTCCTATATTTGATGATCATGGTGATGAAAATAGTAATGGTAGCTATTTTGTTGAATTTGCTCCTACTACAATTAATAAGAATGACTATGTTTATGTGGGGAGTATTAATTCTTTTATGCATGTGGCTCATGATAAGAATATTTCATGTGATAGTTATATTGTTAATTTTATTCATGATGCTACTGAAAGTTATTATGAGAGAGGGAAACATGGTTTTATGTATCTCAACAATATTAAGTTTCCCCTCTTTATGTTGAAAGTTTTGAAGTTGCACTTGTTTTGTTATCCTATGCTTGTTTCTTTGTGCTTTCATGACTTGTTTATTTACAAGATTCCTATGCATAGGAAGTGGGTTAGACTTAAATGTGCTTTGAATTTGCTTCTTGATGCTCTCTTTTACTTCAATTCATATTTCTTGTATGAGCATCTTCTCAAACTATCATGCCTAACTTAAAGGCGTTAAAGAAAAGTACGTATTGGGAGATAACCCAAAAGTTTTAGATGAGTCTTGGAAGTTATTACTTCAGTAATAACCGCTCCTTATCCTTTTTATTTGCTTTTTTGTGACAAGAGTTACCTCTAATGAGAGAGAAGTAATGATTGGGAAGTTGCTGTCCTGAAACAGATTTCTGTGCTTCACCGTAAAAATTCGTGTAAAATCTTTGTACGTTCTTTTCAGGCGTGAATTTTTGTGCTTTTGCCCCAGGTTGTTATCTAACTTTCGTTAGTTCAACACTTTGCGATTGGAGCAACATAAGATCTTCGAAAAATTTCGTCTTTACCTGCTGGTCTGTTTTGACAGATTTCTGCTATTATTTGCATTTGCTTCTTGTTGGTTCCTTTTTGAGTTCTTTTGGGGAATTGAGCTTTTTGAGGAAAGTGATACAGTATCTTGTGTTTTAATGGAAGTTTTATTGGTATTATAACTGAACCTAAAGACTTATTATCTTGAGTGCACTAATGTTGCTAATAAAGATTGCGTGAAGTTTTGTATGAAGGAAAAATTTCAGGTGTATGGAAGGAATGAGTAATGAGATGAAGGATGGACTAAATCTCAAGATTGGGGATGCCACACGTGTCACCCCAAGAAATATCCAAGAAGTAAAAGCGTCAAATTTTGGGGATGCCCAAGGCATCCCCCTCTTCATCAATGAAAATCCCAGGTTTCTTCCAAACGCTTCATTTTTGTTGTTTCATGTACAGTTGTGTTGTTCTTGGAGCGTCTTCTTTTTCGTTTTCGTTTTGGTTTTTTGTTTGCTTGGTTTGCTTAGTTTGCTGAATAAATTGGTTGGACCCCCTCTTTCATACATTGGTTTTCAAATAGTTTGGTTTGGTTTGGAAAAGAGTAGGAAAGCTCATGCTAAGTGGTAAAGGGAGCTTGTTTTTGACTGTGGCCTATGCTTTGTCATGCCATGCTTGATATTGTTTTGGCTTAATGCTTAGCATTCTTTGCTGTAGCATGACTTGTTATAAAAAATTGAGATTTCTTAATGTGCCTTGGATGAATCATGCGTTGTTTTAGCATAATAAAGCATAGTATAGTGGTATTCTCCTTTGATGCTTTATTTGGGTTGACTTGGTGCATGCTCACACCATGTTATGACTATCTCAAGTCACCATAGCCTTTATGATACTTTAGTTTTCAACTTGTAGTATCACTTCATGCTTTGATCAATGATGTTTTGTCACTCTACATGATTATGGCCATTATTGCTCTCTTAGTTTGTCGCTCCCAGTCTTTTGCTAGCCTCCACAACCAAGTATGAGTTCCACTCATGCATCCAGCTCCTTAAACCAAGTTATTCCAAAGAGTCCATCATACCTACCTACTAGCTTATGCTATTCCAAGTATATTCATGCTTTTGTATATCTTCCAAATTAAACTTGTTATGAGAAAACTAGTGATTAAAGCTCTCACAAACTTGATGGCACACTTTATGCTATTATGCCATGTTTTCTTTATGTGAAACAGAGAAACGTCTTACAAAGCATTGTTATTCATGAATCTTTTGTTTGTGCCTATTCATGTTGCAACATAGTTTCTTTGTCTATTGCTAGAACTTTGTCTTTCATGTTATGATTGAAGTACAATGATCCCAGCTTTGAATGTTTTACAAATACTTTGATCAAGTTTATGATGGTGCATGTCACCTCAAAAATTATTCTTTCTTTTTATCACTTACCTACTCGAGGACGAGCAGGAGTTAAGCTTGGGGATGTTGATACATTGCAAATGTATCTATAATTTTTGATGTTCCATGCTTGGTTTTATCTACTTTCTTGTGTTTTATCCACACTTTGGATTACTTTTCATATGATTTCTTGGAATAACCTATTAACAAGATGTCACAGTGCTAGTTACCTGTTTTCTGTTGTTTTTGGTTCCAGGAAAGTCGGAAAATGAATATTCTCAGAATTGGATGGGACAAAAGCCAAAGTTCCTATTTTACCGGAAGACTCACGGAGCCAGAATACGAGACGGAGGAGGGCCAGGGTCCGCTCACGGACCCCCCAGGCACGGGTACCCCCTGGCCACGCCAGGGCATGGTGTGGGCCCCCTGGCTAGCCATCGAACTTGCCTCCTTCGCCTATATATTCCTCCCGAGGCAGAAACCCTAAATCATCAAGCCTCCAGCTACGGAAAGTTCAGCAGCGCCGCCGCCACCGTAGGGGAGATTTGGGGAACAAAAAGACTCTGTTCCGGCATCCTGCTAGGACAGGGAAGTGCCCCCGCAGCCATATCCATCGATCTCCACCACCATCTCCATCACCATTGCTGATTCCCATGATGAGGAGGGAGTAGTTCTTCCTCGAGGCTAAGGGTTCTACCGGTAGCTATGTGTTCATCTCTCTATGCATGATCATATTGTGATCATGAGCTTTCTAATCAAGTAGATCTACCTTGCTACTCAAGTTCTTTAATAGATCTCCGATCTCCCCATGTTTGTGAAGTTGATAGTGTGCACACCATGGTGGCACTTAGGCTAGAGATTACAAATACTTGTTATGAGTTATATTTGGAGTTGGATGTCTTTATGAAATTGTGGTGTTTGTTTGAACCATCTAATGCTCAAGGTGACAGTGTGGGGTTAACTAGATGGGGAAGATGAACTTTGAGGTGTGCTGTTATAGCCCTACCATGGATTAAAGTGTCCAACCGGAGAGTAGTTAAGAGTAGTATCATAAAGAGAAGATATTTATGAGAGAGTGTTCACTAGTGAAAGTATGATCCCTAGGCCTGGTTTCTAAGCATTGGTACACCGTTTGCAGTTCGATCTATTACATGTTTGCTTGCTTCCATCTTTATTTCAGTTTGCCTTTAGTCTTTTCCACACCATCAAGCTATTTTCTAGCACCATTATTTTATATCCATACCACTAGTATTTTACTATGTCTTCGCCGAACTAGTGCATCTATACACCTGACAAGTGTATTGGGTGTGTTGGGGACACAAGAGACTTCTTGTATGTTGATTGCAGGGTTGCTTGAGAGGGGATACCTTTGACCACTTCCTCCCTGAGTTCGATAAGCCTTGGGTAATCCACTTAAGGGAAAGCTTGCTGCTGTTCTACAAACCTCTGCACTTGGAGGCCCAACAACTGTCTACAAGAATAGAAGTGCGTAGACATCAACCAGCACCGCCGTCGACGGGAAGAAGAAGGGCGCGAGCACTCGCGTCACCAATGGCGTGTGGCGCGTGTCCATCATCAAGTCGCCCGAGCTCCGTCTTCTGCGCCAAGACGGAGTTCTGTCTCCCGTGGACGGTGTCTCGCGAGTCCCAGGTGGTGAGGTAACCCCTTGTGCTCCTGCTGGTTTCTGGGTGATGTTCCTAGCGTTCATCATTCACGGTCGTTCTCTTCCCCTGCATCCTTTCTTTAGGGGCCTCCTTTGTTTCTATGGGCTCCAGCTGCACCAGCTGTCCCCCAACTCTATGCTCCACATTGCCTGCTACATTACGCTTTGCGAGTGCTTTGGTCTCTTCAAGCTGAAGCGCCAGTCGGCGTCTGGCTCCGTAGTCTACAATGTAGGAGGTTGCGGTATCCATGTCGACTCCTCCATCACGTACTTTGACATCAAGCTCATGGCGTCCGTCCAAGGGTGGAGGGACAAGTGGTTCTACATCCGTGACTAGAAGGCCAACGGAGACCACTTCGGACTCGCGCCTTTTGATCCCGCGACACCGTGCAGGAGGAGGCACTCTTGGAAGAACATGGTGATGCCTGGCGAGTCTGAGGAGACAGATGTGCTGTACGAGCGCGTCTGCGACCTCGAGACTCGCATGGGTAAAGAAGAGGGAGGCTGCACCCTCATTCGCACGTGGTTGCGCCGTCGCGTCTAGCCCCTGCAGGCCAGAGTCCACCCTATGTTTCAGTGGGCTGGTGCGGACATTGTCACTCGCGTATCTGGCGATGGCATTTCCGCGAGTGAAGTAGATAAGAGGGTGCGGCTGCTGACCAAGTACACTGCCAAGGATGTACTCCTGAGTGAACCAGTTGTGCCCCCTTTGGGTGCTTCTAACCCCCCTCCTGAGGTATGATTGTGCTACGAAGTAGCTTTATTTTGTCCAGTGCTTCTTTTTCTTGACTTTTTTTGACTTGTTTTCTGTATGCAGGATTGGAATGTGTCTCCCAGTTTGCCCCCTCTTCCTGAGGGGGTTATTCCTCGTAAAGTAGATGAGGAGGACGAGTCGGAGTCGACCCTCCCATTTGAAGAGGAGGAGGAAGCCCCCGAGTCCAGCGGTCCGGACACTCGCAAGCGTTTGCGCAGCGAAGATTCGGATGCGTCGTCTCCTTCGACTCCGGAAGGCCCAGCTATCGGTGCTGAGTCACCGATACCTGCCGTTCCTATGAGTGCTGTGGCGCCATCTTCCCGCAAGAAGATGTGGCTGCCGAAGGAGTCGTCATCAGAGTCGGAGGGCCAAACCTTCGATTTTGACAAGTTCGATTGGTGAGTATACAATTCTTCTCTTGGTTCTTTTTTGGAGTTGCGTTTTCCTGATGTTGGTTTTGTTCTGCAGTCAACCAGCGTCGTCATCTTCTGGCGACATCCAATTTTTGAAAGAGTCTAGAGTTGCGGACTCCAAGGCCAAGGAAGTGGCTGAGCGGACTCCTTCCCCTCCATTGGCAGCCCACTCCGGGCACAATTCATCAAGTTCTCCACACGATGTGGAGCACCAGATGGTTGTCCGGACGACTGCGCGTCAATCGACTTTGGAGTCACTAGAGGATCACGTATGTGTGATGTTGCTTTTTCTTGCAGTCGAATTTATCATCCGCACTATCTGCTGATCCTTTATTGTTTCTCCTGTCGCAACTTATTGTGAAGGAAGCTGCTTGCTTGGCAGAGCAAGTGCTTGCAATGGGTCGCCAGCATGCAATGCTGGACAATCGCCATCGTGTGGTTGAAAGTGAGTGCTTTTCGCTTTTTCTTCTTCATCCTTGTGTTATACTCGACTGACGGTCTATCTTTGCTTGTTTCATAGCTGAACATAATGCTCTTCTTCACGACGCCGCTTCCCTCGAAAATACGCTCGTCGCGGCGGTGAAGGGTCGCGATGATGCAGTCACTACACTTGACGAATCGCGGAAACACGAAGAGGATTTGCGTGCCTCCATCGCTGCTAGGGAGAAGTTGTTCAAAGAACTCCTCTTCTCGATTGCCAAGGCTCTTTCAGGTATTCCTTCGTCTAGATTTTCGTCCTGTCCTTTCTTTCGACTTTGTTATTGTGCTGACCTTTTTTGCCAACACTTTTCTTTGTGTAGATGTCAGCAGTCTGAGCTTCGACGCTCGGGCGCTCCATCGTGATGATGCCTTCGCAGGCGCCATCACAGCACTCGAAGATCGCAGTGCTTCCATCCAGGGGACGCTGACCAAAGCCAAGGGCGTACTCAGTCGCCTCCGTGAGAAGCTAGCGCCCAAAGCTGAGCTGATTGAGAACGTAGATGATCTGGTGGAGTCCCTTGCTGGAGGCATTCCTGCAGGCTTCAAGAACTCGCTTCGTGCGGCTGGCGCTTCTATGTCACTTGCAATGGTTCAAGCCCATGGATCTTGCTGCGGTCTCCAAAGCAATGCCTGTCGGCGCGGATGGTCAACAGGTAGTTTTTGCTCCTTTTGCAACTGCATGTGGAAAGTACGGGTCGCAGCTCATCAACACAGTCACGAAGTACTCTGAGGAGCTGCAGCGAGCCAAGAAGGCAGCAAAGGCTGTGGCGTCAGGGGCCGACGGGAAGTCGGTGGCGTCTGATACTGCCACAGACTCGATGAGGCCCCCAAAACCGAAGTCCAAGTCGAAGAAGCCAGTTGCTCCTTAGTAGTCATATTTGTAATAGTTATTAGCTTGACCCCTTTTGTCTAGAACATGTCGTTGGCGGGTGTATTTGTTGCTACTTTGTTATGCCATAATGCACTTGAGTTTTTGTCCATGTATTGCTTGGTCTTCTTATTTCTCTTGCTTGGCTTGTGATAGGGCACATCGAGTGGTCCTTCGAGTGAGCCTCGGGATCTTCCATCCACTGATGATACCTTAGCGCAGTCGCGCTAAAGGGTGGATGAGCTGTCTCTGCTTTCGCGACTACGTGACCACGTTAAGCAGCTGGAGCACAAACTGCCCGTCCTCCGTGGTAACGCGGATGTATGGAATTCGAGGGCGGAGAAGGCCACTTCCCGAGAGCAATATTTGCTAGGGGAGGTGGGACAGCTGGGCGACCAATTCAAGTGTTCGCTTTCTGCTTCCTTATCTTTTCTTGTAGCCACTCGCGGTAGTTTGTTGTCTTCATACTTTTCGCCTTTGCTTGGTATAGTTGTCAGCGCGCGTCATCCGTAGGATGAGAAGGACAGGATCGCCATTCGCTTGAATGACCTGACCCAAGAGCAGCTTCAGGCGAGTGGGTACTTCTGGGTGGATCATGATCGTGCAGTCGTGCTGGCGACCATGCAGGATCGTGTCTCGCGAGTGCTTCATTTCTAAAGAAATCGCAATCGTGCTTAAGGAATATCTATCAGACGATGTTTCCGCTGGACGTCGTTCCCTCGAGCCTGCTGGCTCTTCTTGCTAAATTTCAAGACTCGAGTGGAGTCCACGAGTGTGTGCGGCAATAGTTAGTGGTTGGTGCCAAGGCTGCTATGTCGCTGGTGCGACTACACAGGCCTGATGTTGATGTTGCAGCAATTGCTGCTGGACCGCCGGTGCCGCCAGCAGGCTCCACCTAGAATATGGTTCCTCATTACCACGCGGTGGATCGCCCAGCGGAGGATATTGTCGACTTCTTCGAGGAGCAGACAGATGTTCTTCTACTTCAAAAATAGTTTAGTTTGTATCCTGCACATAGGTATACCAGTGTTGTAAAGTTTGTATGTATGATGTATACAATTGATTAATATTGATATGTAAGGAGCTTGCTAGCTTGTATTTTTGCGAGTGCGCTGCACTATGCGATTCCTTTTCGTTAGCCTGACTTGTGTTTATCTCAGTAACTTGCCAACCTGTCAGGTGCGTTGCAACTGGGTTGGTGGTTGTCAAGGGTTCGATTAGTGTGTCAGCTACTCAGGATATCGCGATTGGTTCATAGAATAGATGTGTAAAGGGTGGCGCAGCCCACGAGTGGATAAGTTGCGAGAAATAAATAAAAGAACGTGGAGTTTGGGGCACTTAGCTTTATGTATTCGTAGAATAGTACGAGGTACAATGTGTGGCTAAGTAGCCTTGGCAGAATAGCCTTATTTGCAATGTAAGAAATAAAAGACGACTAAGGATAGAAGCGCCGCAGCTGTGCGATGTTCTAGGGGTTGGAGTACGCGACTCCTGTCTCGAAATCTTTGAGGGGATAGGCGCCACCTGGGATTACTTCTGTAATCACGTATGGTCCTTCCCAAGGGGACTCGAGCTTGAGATGCCCTTGTTGTTTCAGTCGCAGGACCAGGTCTCCTTCGACGAAGGATCTAGGGCGTAGCCTTCTGCTGTGGTAGTTGCGCAGGTTCAGCTGGTAGATCGTCGATCTTTCTGCTACGATTTCCCGTGCCTCATCAAGAAGGTCAACGGAGTGTTCGAATGCAAGAGTTGACTCCAGCTCGCTGTAAGCGACCACTCGTGGTGCTTTGTATTGTACTTCTGCGGGTAGCACCGCTTCAACACCATGCACCATGAAGAATAGGGTGTACCCCGTGGCACTATTTGGGGTTGTGCGTAGGCTCCAGAGTACCGATTGTAGCTTGTTGTGGTGGTGGCACAGCAGATGCCATGGATAGGCTAAAGATGGAGACAATGAGTGCTAGGGGAATCCAGGGAGGGAGAGCGTGGTGATTCCACGCACGGAAGTTCTTGTATTTCCTCTATCAATGGTGTTTACAAACGCACCTGAGGATCTCAGCAATAAGGAGACGATGTCTCTTACTCCCTACGAAGTAGCACTAGAGTTCTACCTTAGACAGAGAAAATGATTGATCAACCGGCTGCCTCTATGGAGGCCCCGGTGCTCCTTATATAGGGAAGCCCGGGTTACAATTCTAGGGCACAAGTGGCAGCATATTCTACGAATATGCTCCTTTCCTAAAGCAGATGCTTCTTTATTCTCTTTAACCGCTCGTTCGGGCCTTGGACGTAACCCATAGCATAATCCTTGTCTTTTGGCGTCACCAGACACGGGCTACGTCATCCGGCTTTTCCTGCGTCACCTTGGTCGCCCCTGACCCGCTGGTCCTTTTCTTTACATTACTTTGCTCATGCTATAGCTAATAAAGCCACCTTTTGACTAGCGGGGGATTCCTTCTCTTGGAAGCTAAGATAACCTGGCTAGCATACAGCTAATCCTGCTTACCAAGTTACCTGCAAAACAGATAGAGAGGGCCGACATAAATCTAATGTCGACGGACCATAGTCAAGGAGATGCTCCATGGGCCGAGTCACACCGTGATTCGGCCTGCCTTGAGGTGATCCGGTCAGCACTTAGTTTGAACGTGCCGTACCCCGGCTAACTTGGCCCTTATACCCTGGTGTTACCCTACCCGGGGGTATCCCCCCAACATTAGTCCCTGAAGCTGGCGCGGTCTTAGCAACTTTTAGTTGTTAAGGCCATAGCAGGTTCCCATATCCGGATCCTTTGCTCCTTAGGCCGAGTTACCTCATAGCCCGAAGTTTCTCATCTTGCGACCCCTTGCTCATTCCGAGTTATTCCTCATTGACTAGGTCTTTTGCTTGCTTATCCAGGTTATCTTTCCTTCTCTTGTACGCTTCTCCACATCCTACGTGGAGGGTAATCATCATTAAGGGCCATGCGCATTTAATGCACCAGTTACTATCGCCATGTCAGGAATAACTGTTGTAAACGTCCCTTCACTGCAGCGCCTCGTTAACCGTAACATTACATCACATCGTGGGGTCTTCTGCTCCTATAACCCTTCATGTGGCCTTGCTCTGATTGGCTATTCTGGCCGTGTAAACGCTCGTTGCGCGTGGTGTGTCGCCCACAAAGGATCCCACGATGCGCGTGCTGCGCAGTTAAGTAGGAGGTGTGGGGTGATATCAGGGGAAGTTCCTCCATTTTCTCTGCGCTTCCCAGGCTTTCTCTCTTTCACAGCGACCTTGCCGCCACCAGTTTTCTACTACACGAGCGCTACCGCGACTGTGCTCAGGCAGTCACTCGCACCTGCGCCGCTGTTCCTACTCTAGGTTTCCATCACGGGGCCTTGCGCTTCCCGTTTTCCTTCTTCCAGCTACCTCTACTCCGATTACTCCCTCGAAGACCTTGAATCCACCATGCAGAGGCGGAGGCAGCGGTGGTGGCGCAGCAGGAAGAAGGAGCGGAGGGCTGCAAACGCGGCTGCTAGGACGACTCCATCATCCGCGAGGAGGACCTGGATTGGCTCCGCGCCATGCGACGCATCCCCGCCGGCATCGCCTGCCGCCTCGCCTCCGGTGAAGTCACTCCTTCCCCCAAATCTGGGGAGTATGTTGTCTTTCTCTCGCATTTCCAGCGTGGCTTCGGCCTTCCCACTTCTGATTTTTTCTTCGATTTCATTTCTACATATAAGTTGCAAACACATCACCTCCCCGCAAACGCCATTACCTCTCTGTCCTCCTTTGCTTCTGGCATCGAGGGGTACATCGGCCTCTAGCCAACCAAAGAACTTTGGATCAAGTTCTTTGGCCTCCGGAGAAACGTAGTTCCGAATAAGGAGCGTGCCCCGGAGGACAAACACTTGACCCAGTGTGACGCCGCCTCCATTTCTCCCCAGAAGCAGTCCGTGTTCCCCCCGGTCACCGGACTCGAATCTTGCAAGGGCTGGGCCCGGACTTTCTTTTATGTCCGGAACACCACTAAGGAGGACCTGATCTGGCCGCTCCCCTTCAAACTTGGCCCACCTGACACCTCGCGTTAGGAGAGCATTCCGAAGTGGCCCACGGCCCTAGCGAATCAAGTGGAGTGCCGAATCAAGGAGCTGCTCAAGGAGAAACTCTGGGGGAAGGACATTATGATTACTTTCCTCCGCAGCTGAGTCTCCCCCTCCAGAAGCGAGCCCACAAGATCTGCTACCTGAGTGGCGCTCTCGATCCTCACCGGACTTCTTCCATCGAGCTGGATAACTCGGCAATTTACCGCCGGGTCAAGTCCCTATTCAATGTGGAGAAGGAGTTCTCTGAGGATTGGGAGTGGGGACTTGAGCTCTTCACCCGGGTCAACCCTCCTCCATAGGTGATTTTTCCTGTTCTTGTTTTCCGAATCTTCTCTGTATGTCGATTCACTTTTGTAAGTTGTCAATTGTTGCCTTGTTCTCAGCGATTCCTCCAGCAGCCACTAGAGGATGGCGAGGTGTTGGCGAGCAAGTGTATGCCGGACCACACCAAGGAGTACGAGGAGGAGCCTGATCCAGAGGCCTTCCTGCCTACCCCGGACGTCGTCGGATGCAGCGCTGGTAAGGCCTCTTATCTAAGGGATTGACCTGATGATGATGACTCGGACATTGAGGTCCTGGAGGTATTTGATCTGGTTTCCATTTCTTACGCGCATCTGGCTATGTTCGAATGTTCAGCTAACTAGGACGATCAGGTCCACGAGGTTCCTCCTCTCGCCACTGGTGGGTCGGCCCCTGCTCCTTCCCAAAAGCGCGCGGCTACCTCGGCCGTAGCTTTGGAGGTGCCTCCGCCCAAGAAGAGGCAGAAGAAGTCCGGGGTTAAACCGTCATCCAAGCCAGCCGCCAAGAGCATGGTTCGGAGGGCGCCCAAACCTCAGGCTCCTCCTACCACAGATGAGTAAGTCCTTTCGCGCTGCTACTTGGGATTTTCCCTTTGCTTGCCTTTGTTTCTTACTGATTCTCTCCTTTTGACTTGGTGCTTTTTCTTTTTCTCAGAGCACCTAGGGATATCCCTCAGAGCGGCTCCGGCATTGCCTCCCCACTCCGAAGCAGTCCCTATCCCCCCCCCCCCCCCCCCGCAACGACGATTATGGCCCGCTCAGCCCTATTCAAGAGGGCTCCGTGGCTACGCCTGACCAGAGCCCACCTTGCCAAGAGGAGGGCAATGTCGGCGCAGGGGGGGGGGGGTAGTGGGGCGGATCAGGATACGGTGATGCCGGATCTCCCTAGCTCCTCTGCCTCAACGCCAAATCCAGAGGTGCCAGCTTCATCGGCGCCGCCCCCAGCATCTCCAGCACCAGCACCAGCACCAGCAACACCAGCAGCACCAACAGCAACACCAGCAGCAGCACCAACACCAACATCAGCACCAGCACCAGCACCAGTACCAACAAAATCAACAGCAGCAAGAGCCTCCAAGCCTCCCAAGGGAAAAGCCCCATTGGCTCCCTCCGGGTCTACCCCTTCCATGGAAGATATTTTTCAATCAGTTCCTCCACCTTCATCAGGCATAGTCAAGAAGACTTTCGGGTTAGCAAAAAGAACTTCTTCCGGGTCTACCGCCTCCGGATTAGAGGGCAGCCAACAGCTAGATTTGCATACCAGCCCTGCTGTAGCTCAATCCGCCAGGCAGGAGGCCCACGTGAAGGTCCTGTGGCGAGCTATTCTCTGAGCGGCGAAAGCTACAGTCCACTACTCCTTGAGTATGTGAAGAACTGGAACAACACAGAATTCGTCGACCCTCAAGACGATCTGCTAGAGAATTTCGGCCTAGCCGAGTTCAGCGCCCAGATGAACTCTGCTACCAAGGCTATCTCCTTGGCTGGCCGGATGATGGAGGTAATTCTTTTTCTCTGTTGTTGATGTTTTACATAACTGGGCACTTGTAGATATAGCCCCTAGTCCCCGAGCCTCCGAGGGAATAACTTGTTATTTAGTCGGATGCTTCTCATAGAACTTAGCTTTTGTTCATAATGACATCCAATTTTAGTATAGTTAGTGCCGGGTCTAGTTCCCTTGGCCCGTATCTTACGCACCTCGAATATCCACACACCTAGAGCCGGTTTAAGTTCCACTTGGCCCGTATCTTGTATACTTCAAATATCCACACACCTAGAGTCGGGTTAGGTTCCACTTGGCTCGGGTCTTGTAGACTTCGAATATGCGCACACCTAGAGCCAGGTTAAGTTCCACTTGTCCCGGGTCTTGTAGACCTCGAATATCCAAACACCTAGAGCCGGGTTAAGTTCCACATGGCCCGGGTCTTGTAGACTTCGAATATGCACATAGCTAGAGCCGGGTTAAGTTCCACTTGGCTCGGGTCTTGTAGACCTCGAATATGCACACACCTAGAGCCGGGTTAAGTTCCACTTGGCCCGGATCTTGTAGACTTCAAATATCCATACACCTAGAGCGGGTTAAATTCCACTTGGCCCTAGTCTTGTATACTTTGAATTGTTTTTACTCTGCCTTTGAACTTTGCCATTGCCTTGCTTGCTTCAGATTGCCACTAACCTCCAATCCGCTGAGTTCCAGCGCCTGCTGGACTCCTACAAAGACATTCACATGCGTTATGGTAAAGTCCTGGTGGAGTACCAGAAGAGGGGTAATTTTACATTCTTCCTCTTCCTTATTTACTCAAACTTCTCAGGATCCATATGAATTTGTTGTCCGAATCATGCAGCCAAGGTTGAAGCTGAGAACATAGTCATGCGAAAGAACCTTGTTGAAATCAAAGGTAAATTTATCCCCTCCACACGATCGTTGTACTTTCTTTGCCAGTGGACACTTATACCTTGGGTCCTCCGGATCATTGTGCGTTTACAGTTTCTCTCGAGGATAGTGTCACCATGCCTGAAATGATGACTCACTTCCTCGAACAAGCAGGGAATCATGAGACTGAGCTGAAAAAGAAAGACGCAGAGATAGCTCGGCTCCAACAGCAGGACTCGGAGATCACTCATCTAAATGCCAAAATTCAAAGGCTTAAGAGCTTCCATTAGTCCGAGTTGGAGAAGGCCGACCAGGAGTTTGCCGAGGAGAAAGAGCGTTTAACCACACAAATCTCCAAGGATAAGAGCCTACTGGAGGAAGCTGACGTCAAGCTTACGTCGGTGACCACGGAATACAAGAAACTCCAGGCCCATAGTGCCAATGTTGATTCCGAGCTTCAGCGACTCCTCTTCCAGATTGCGCGTAAGTTTTCTGCCCTTGCTTGATCTTCTACCCTCCAGATTTGGTCCTTTTGTTCACTATTTTTCTTCTTACCCTTAGGCAAATTTCTAGAGAGCAATACGCTCGCTGCCTCTGCCGTACGCCAGTCCCGCGAACAGCGTGGAATTCTTGCTGCCCCTGGTGCCGAGCCAATCCCTTATACTACAGAAGATCTCCTGCGAGTCTCCCTGCTCGTGTTGAGGTTGTAAAGAATCATGGCGTGGATATTATCCCAGTGGCAACACGGATGTTCAGCTGCCTCTTTCCTAGTGAAACCATTCCAAAGAAAGGCTCGGCTTTCATAGCCAAGTTAATGGAGTGTGACACGCAGCTGCATCTGTAGCGCGAAGCTGTGGCACAGGCTGGGGCCGATATTGCTTTGAAATTCGCTCTCTCATGTTACGAAGGAATTGATCTTGGATTGCTCACTCGCATGCGCACCGGGTCTAAGTGGTGCGAGGATCCAGAGTGGATCGCGTGCCGCCAAGCCTGTGCCAACAAGCTCATCCAGTATTCCTTCTACCATGCTTGGAATGAGGGGCCAAGTTATCTTGATGCTGCTGATGAAGAAGTTGTCTCTAGAGCTGAAGAGGAAGGGAGTGAGAGCGAGGGCTCCGAACTGGGCGACGAGGCTGAAGACCCGGAGGATAGCGAGGTTAACTCGGAGGATGAAGCCAAAGCTAGCGCTCCTCCCCAACACTCCGGAGTACCTCCCTTCACGACAGATGATTTGTTTGCTGCTCCTGCTCCGACGTATGAGTAGCTCGGATACATTCACCTCTTAGGTGTAGAAAGGACGAAGCAGTGCTACGTTCCACGGTCGTTTGGAATCTTCTCCGGATCTGTCTTCCTTGTTCTTTTCATGGGGCTGTGCATCAATAAGATAGTAGGAATCATTGCGCAAGTCTTTGCTCACAATGAAAGGTCCTTCCCACGGAGGGATAACTTATGCATGCCAGTAGTACGATGTATTAACCATAGTACCAAATCACCTTCCCGGAAAACTCGGGGTTTACTTTCCGGCTATGATAGCGTCGGAGTTTTTGCTGATATATGGCGGATCTGGACAAGGCCAGTTCTCTCGCTTCTTCCAATAGATCAACATCATTTTTCCGGGCTTCGTGCACTTCGGCTTTTGTGTATTGGGTGACTCTTGGCAAATCATGCTCTATGTCGGCTGGTAATACAGCTTCTACCCCATAAACCAGAAAGAATGGCGTATAGCCTGTTGATCGATTAGGAGTCGTTCTTCAACTCCCTAGTACCACTGATAGTTCTTCTATGCAGCACCCCGCTGATCTTTGCACCGGCTCTATGAGCCGGGGTTTTGTCCCAGACAATACTTGTTGCGACCTCAGATCGTTAAGGATCCTAAGTCCCTGTGATTAACATGGTAGTCCCTGGATCAATAGCTAGCACTTCACAGTCGATGAATATCAATAGCTCCCCTTCTGAAGGTCATTGATGTGGAACTCCAAGTCTTTATATTGGATCCTTCGACGCTTGCATGTCTTCCTTTCCTCCAGGGTTAACTCGATTGGAACTCCCTTCTCATCACGTATTCCAAAGAGTTTGATGTAGTGGCCTTCAACCTCTTCATGGTGGCATCCGCAAAGGCATCCAATGAGTTCCTGCAAGCTGATGCTAAGTCCTTTCTCCTTGGAGTCGCTGGTGACGTTGAGTACAATGGCTTCTGTCTTGGGTTCTGTCTGACTGCGCCCTGGTTGGATGACTTCAATCGCCCAACATCCTTCCTTGTGCATCTTCCTCAACTCCCTTCCCTTGATTGATGGCATGGGTAACTGCAATGTCTTGATGATGTCCAGAAGGCATTCCCCGAAGCGCATGCACTTGATGTCTTCGGCGGTGTCGTAGTAGAAGGCCGTAATCTTTAGGTTAGGAGAAAGAAAATTAGGCACAAGGTGATAAGGAAGAGAAATACTAGAAGAGTACAATTAACTTAGAAGAATATAGAAAGCAAAAACACACATGGTAAAGGTGGTTTCCAATCCTAGGGTTCACGTCCTATAGGCAACTTTGTGCTCTGATACCATCTGTTGCGACCTCGGATCGTTAAGGATCCTAAGTCCCTATGATTAACATGCTAGTCCTTGGATCAATAGCTAGCACTTCACAGTCGATGAATATCATGTAAAACACAAGTCATTATTACACGAATAATCTAGAGTATATTTATTACAACTTGCAGAGCTTACTGCTAGCTCAAATAAAACAGCGGAAACTAAGTAAAACTTGAGTCCATCAACGCCTCAGGCTAGCTGCGTGAAGACCCGTGATCCCTACGCACCTTTCAATCTTCGGATTCTGCACATAAAACGTGCAGCCAACAAGTTGGGTCAATACTTTGAATGTATTGGCAAATTACACCAAGGAAAGAGTAAGACTATCTCTACATGCAGGGCTAAGAGTAAGCTCTAGGGTTCATTTGCGTAAAGCCAATTTTATCAATGTAATAAGAAAGGAGGAAGAAAGTTTTCCCTACTTTGTAAACTTTGATAAATAGTATAGGGTCGAATGGAACACGTACTCACCAAGTGCCCAATCAACCTAGCACTTGGATATTACACACCAAGTTCCCAAAATCCTGCCCAACGGCGATATTACTCACGCCTTGGGTTTTATAAAACGTTAGGTTTGGAAAAGAGAGAGGAAGATCCTTCAGAGGCTCCATCCTTCAGATGCTCATAGTTGTTCTGTTTTCGTGAACACGGCTGATCGATCAGATTGCAATACTCTCGAGAGGTTGTGCACTTTCCCCACAATCCACGATCAAGTCCTTTTACAGACAAGACCATGGCGAAGCCTTCCCTTAGTAGCCCATCTACCAGCTGGATCCAACCGTGCCAAGAACCTCCAAATGTTGGTACCCCGGTGAGGTTTCCCACTAAGTACTCAGCCAAGACAGAGCCCATATGTATTGTGGTTGCACGGAAGCTTCTGAATTCTGAAACATGGCAGACTTCTTTGATTCCTGGGCGGCCATCCTCCACCAAAATCCAAATCATTGTCCCGACAACCATTCCGCCCCGAAGAAAAACTAAGTTTTATTTTGAAGGGGGTTTTGGAGATGAAAAGTTCACTCGAGAGAGCTCTCGTACTTAGAAAATGTTTGAGTCTTTCGAACCCTCCCAACGGCACTTGATATATACAAGTATATAGCATAACAAGCATAACTTAGAAAAATAGGATAACCTATTGGGATGGAAAATCCTAAGCATAAAGCTACTCATGGCATACTACACAACCGCATTTGCGAAAATAGTACTAAGAAAATCTACCAAAATCCTACACATGCATACTACTGAATTTGAAGAGTATAACATGCATAGTCAAAACTGGGACATAAACATGAACAAGTGGTGTAACTTGCCTTGTGCCGAGCAGCAATCTACACAACAATACTCCTCAACGCACTCCGAGCAATCTAACGAAACAAACATGGATCCAATCACAATTTGCACAAAACAAAGTCACGAAGTCGAATATGCATGCATCCAACATGGTAATATGCAAGGATGGATTCAAATTTCACTAAGGGTTTTATTCAGGGGTGTTGTTGAGTTGGGGATGTCATTAGAATCGATTCCCCACAGATTTTAAGTATTTTAGGTTAAACCCTAATTTATCAATCTCAAAACTAGATCTACAACTCCAATCTACCTCGGGACAGATCTGAACACCCTAAGCATGATATGACAATTTTCTACAGAAGGTCTCGTCGATACAAAGCCAACGCAATAAGAATCAACTAAAACGGAGCTACGGATAATATTCTAGAATTAAAATACTCTAATCTAAACTTTAAATCCTACTCCAAGATTGCTGTGGCAAAACAACAATATTATTGTAGATCTGTGTTCTACTCAAAAATATGAATCCAACGGTATACTATACGCAAATTTTGGGCTAATACTCGAATTACTATGGATTTTACAAGATTAGAGTAATTTCTGCCTATTTAAAAATAAAATAAAAAGGTGGCCAGCTACGCGGCAAAAAGTGGCGGCTTGGGATTGGCCAGCAGGGCGCGTGTGGTGCCGGCGTGGTGATGACGCGGCGATGACACGGCGCGTGCCACGCGGCGCGACGCGATTGGCCGGGGCGGTTTGACCGTTTTGAGCTGTTGGATCTCGATCTAATGGTCGGAGAGGGGGGTGGTGGCTACCCGGCGGTGGCGATGGTGGGTGGCGGTGGAGCGTCGGCGGTGGCCGGCGACGGTTGACGGTGGTGTGGCGGTGCTCCTCCGGCCCGGTGAAGTAGACGACAGCGACCGGCTCCTCGCCGTGGTTGCGTTCCCGGGGGCGGCGTCGGCTCCTCCTTCCCGAGGTGGCGGCGGGCGACGGCTGGAGGCGGCGGAGTGTCGGCGGCGGTCCGGCGAGAGATTGGCGGCGGCTCGGTGACGGTGGGGTAGAAAAAGGCTAGGGTTTCGCGGGAGGCATGCCGGGGTACTTATAGGCGGCCTTGCTTGGCGCGGGGGTCACGGAATCCGCTCCGATTCGGCCGGAGTCGGTTGTGCCGACGCGACGACGACGACGTGCTCGAGCCGGACTCGGAGGAGGGGGATGACGGGTGGGCCCAGCCTGTCAGCGGCTGCGGCTGGAGCGGCCCACGCGCTGCGCGTCGCCCACCCGGCCAGGCGGGCAGTAGGTAAGTCCCGGGCTGGCTCGGCCCGGTTAGGTTAGGTTTCGTTTTTTTTAATCTTTTTATTTTTTTCTGTTTTCCTATTTGTTTAACAACCTTTGCAAACGGACTCCGAATTAAACGAAGTTTGTTTCTAAAATTTTGTAAAAAGAAGGGGATTAGAGTAGGACTATAAAATAACACTTTTGCAAGGGTTTTGGTGGTTCAAAAAGGTTTTACCCCTTTTAGTCTATATATGACTATGGGATTTAGGAAGAAATATCTATGCAGTTTTTATTATGCGATGCCATGATGCAAGGATACGATGCATGCTTCTAGTAACATCTGTAATTGCAAAAATTTGGGATGTTAGAATACTACTCCGTTGGATCTTTCCAGTTGCCCGTTCGATGCGGGGTGGGCGACTGAGGCGACATCTAACCGGATCTTCTTTTCTCGGCAAAATCTCGCAAATGCTCCTTCAGCGAAATTTGTCCCATTATCAGTTATGATGCTATGGGGATAGCTGTACCTTAGGATTATATCCTTGAGGAATCTTACCGCTGTCGCCCCATCACATTTCCGAATTGGTTTCACTTCAATCCATTTGGTGAACTTGTCAACCATGACCAGCATATGAGTCATCCCTCCTTTGGCCGGCTTAAATGGTCCTACCATATCTAGGCACCATACAACAAATGGCCATGTAATGGGGATAGTTTTGAGCTCCGGCATTGGTAGGTGATTTTTCGTGGTGTATCTTTGACAACCATTGCATTTTTTCACTAAGTCCTCTGCTTGCTCCAAAGCACTGGGCCAATTAAATCCATGCCGGGAAGCCTTTGCTACTAAGGCCCTTGAGGAGGCATGGTGGCCACATTCCCCTTCGTGGATATCCCAGAGTATGTCAAGTCCTTCCTTCGGATCAACACACCTCTGCAGCACTGCTGTCACACTCCTTTTGTATAGTTCGGCGTTCATAATTGTATAGGCATTTGCCCTTCTCTGAATATGCCTTGAACTTACTTCATCATCCGGCAAGATTCCCTCTTTCAAAAAATCGAAAATTGGCTTGTCCCAAGTTCGCTCTGTCCGGACGGGAAATGGTTCCTCATGAACTTCCATTGCATCCACCGACATAACTCTTGCCAGATCAGACTGAACAGTCCCCGGGTTTGCTGAGGCAGTCCTTGGGTTTGCTGAAGCAGTCCCTGGGTTTGCTGAGGTGCTCCCCCACTCTATCTCCATAGGTGCAGCTCCTGATCCGGAGAGCGCTGCGATGTAAATGGAATCTGATTCGGGTGAGAGCATGATATATGGTTCTCAGGTGCTACAAGGCAACATTTGGCAGGATTGGCTGCCGAGACGAGCCCAACTTGGACAGCGTATCTGCCGCCTCGTTTTCAATCCGGGGTATGTGATGGAACTCACATTCCTTAAGAAACCCACTTATATTTTGAGCATGGAACCTGTATAGGGCCATGTTAGCATCCAAGGCATCCCAATTTCTAGATACTTGCTGCACCACCAAATCAGAATCTTCAAAGCATTGTATCCAACGTATCCCTACTTCTTTTGCCACTTTGAGACCATGCACCAGTGCGTCGTACTCCGCCACATTATTCGAGGCACTGAACTGGATTTGAAGGACATACTTCAGTTGATCCTTCTTGGGTGAGGTATGATGGGTTCGTAGCATGGAAAACAAAAAATTTCTACCGCAAGAACGAACAAAACCCATATCTAATCTAGATATAAGCCAAGATCTAATCTATTAGACATGAGCAACGAGATAGATAGGGACTAACCCTCGTAGATCCGAAAGCGTTAACGAGATTAGATCTCGTGGTTGATGTAGTCGATCACTTGCCGATCTCAAGATCGTGTGGACGATCCTTCCGGCGTCGCGTTCCGGCAGTGCTCCCGCAGTCGGTCAAGTTGACAATCCTTTCGGCGCCGCGTTTTGGTAGCGCTTCCGCAGTCGGTCACACGTGCGGAGTCGAAGCAGACCTTCCTCTCCCCGTTCCAGCGAGCAGCAGAGGTAGTAGATCTTCTCCACGGAATCCCAGCAGCACGACGGCGTGGTGGTGGTGGTGGAGTAGAGAATTCTGCAGGGCTTCGCCTATGCCTGTGCAGAAGAAAGGTGGAGGAGAGAGGCGGCAGAGATTGGGAGTTATGGGAGAGAGGCAAGAGGGGGCGCCCCTGCCCTTCTATTTAAGGGGGGAGGCGCGCCTGGGGAGGGGGAGTCCTAGTAGGACTCCCCTCCTATGGCCGGCGGTGGGAAGGGGGGAGGAGTCCTCCTCCCCCAGGAATCCGTGTCTTGCCACACTAGGTTTCCTTTGACCCTTTCTTGGTTTTCAAGTAAACTCCAAGAAATCCTCTAGAACCTTCCAGAACATTCTGAAACCTTCTAGAATCTCCATACAAACACTCCGGAACATTTCCTAACTTAGAAAATGATCCCCAATTTATGAATCTTATTCTTCGGACCATTCCCGATCTCCTCGTGATGTCCCGGATCCATTCCGAGACTCTGAACAACATTCGGTCTCCAACGCACATTCCATATCTACTTAAAATAACTTCGAACCTTAAGTGTGTCACCCTACGGTTCGTGAATATGCAGACATGACAGAGACACATCTCCTATCAATAACCATTAGCGGGACCTGGAGATCCATAATGGCTCCCACATACTCAACGATGACTTCATGATCGATTGAACCATTTACATACGAAACCAATTCCCTTTGTCACGCGATACTATACTTATCCGAGGTTTGATCGTCGGTATCTCCATACCTAGTTCTACCTCGTTACTGATAAGTACTCTTTACTCGTTCCGTGATATGTCATCCCTTGTGACCCAGTAACATGCTTGCAAGCTAACTAGACGACATTTCACCGAGAGGGCCCAGAGCATATCTATCCGTCATATGGATGGACAAATCCCAATCTTGGTCCATGCGCTTCAACACATACTTTTAGAATACCCAATGACACCTTTATGACCACCCAGTTATGAAGCGGTGTTTGATGTCATCAAAGTACCCATCCGGTGATGGTGATTAACACAACCTCATGGTCGAAGGATTAGGTTACTATGTATTTAAAAGCTTATAGCAATATGAACTTAATGACTTGATCTTATGCTATGCTTACTATGGGTGTGTGTCCATCACATCATTCTCCTAATGATATGATCTTGTTATTAATGACATCCAATGTCCATGATCAGGAAACCATGATCATCCATTAATCAACAAGCTAGTTTAACAAGAGGCTTACTAGGGACTCTTTTATGTTTACAAAACACACAAGTACTAATGTTTCCGGTTAATACAATTATAGCATGGGATGTAAACATTTATCATAAACATAAAGATATAATAATAACCACTTTATTATTGCCTCTTGGGCATATCTCCAACAGTCTCCCACTTGCACTAGAGTCAATAATCTAGTTAAAAACTTGTGCATTCAACACCTATGGCTTTCTGGTGTTGTATAGACACTATTGCTAGTGGTAAACATAATCTTCGGATCTGACACTTCCAGGTCCGTGTGTATTTGCATGTCCTTGCGTCTCTACGCATTACTCATTATCCAATGAGATGGCATTGTATAAATTTGGTTCTTTGGTGAGACCTTTAGTTCCTTGGAATTAGGTTATGTTGATAAAATTTTCATACAATGTATCTTCATAATATTATCCCGCTATGAACCACACCTAGTTTGATAACAAACACAAATGCCCTCCTTTGCTGCTACTATAGCAGTTATATACTTAGCCTTTTGTTGTAGTATCCGTCACAATATCTCAACTTTGGAACTCACCCAAATCCATCATGGAACATCCTTTCCATTATATTGTGCCACCCATAGTCTAAATTGAGATAAATTTAATTTGTATCTTGTGACAAAACTAGTATCAATGTAACACTTTACAATGAACTACCTTTAACTATTTGTCACTTATACATGATATATTCTTAGTTCTTCCAAAGCTCATAAGAATATCTTTACTATTGTCCAATGACCATCTTATGAATCATTCTGGTATATGCTCATAACATTTAGAGCATAGGACATATCTGGATGTGTACATCTCAAAGAATGACTGATCAAAATATTCGTGTGATTTCACCAAGTGTCAAAACACTTGAATCTTGTGTCAACACACTTGAATCTTGATTTAGTCCTTTCCGTGCGTCAAGAACCTTTCTTGTTGTTTCCATATTGAACTCATTCAACATCTTATCTATGTACATTTGGCAAAATCATATTAGCGCCTCAATCTATCCATATAAACATTGATGCCTAATTCTTGAGTTATGCCTAAGTCTTTCATCGAAATGAAATTCTTAACCTGTGTCAATAAAAGATACATCATTTCTAATCAACAATATGTCTTTCACATAATGTATTAGAAATATGCCTTAGCGCTCCCACTTAATTTCTTGCAAATGCAAGCATCTTCATCATCTCCGATGAATTTAAACTCTTTTAACAGTTTCATCATGGTGAAGATTCCAACTCCGCTATGCTTACTTCAACCATTGAAGTTTTGCATACTCTTTTAGCATCCTTTGAATCAACAAAACCCTTTGGATCGTGTCATGTACACATCCTAGGTAACCATTCTATTAGAAGAACTTGTTTTGTTTGTTCAACTACCATATACCAAAATATATGTAGTGGTTGCTACATTAATCCGTCCAGACTAAATATCGCTATGAAAGATCAAATCTTATCATAGTCAATTCCTTGAACATTGTCGTAAACTCTTTCCGACAGGTCGACTATTTCATAGATTTGAAACATCCATGTCTATTTCTTTATAGATCCAAACACGACCGATAGGCTTCACGCCTTTCCGGAGGGTCTTCAAAGTTCAGAAACTTGATTTCTCGTGTATGGATGCTATCACGGATTCCATGACTTCTAGTCATTTTATGGAGTCAGGCCCATCATCGCTTCTTTGCATGTAGTTGGTTCATCATTGTCAAAACAATAACGACTTTCTTATCAAATCTTACTATTTGATTCTGACCGACCCACACGGTTCTATAGGAACTCTAATCTCCGAGATCACACCTTTTGTAATCACGAGAGCCATGAGCATTGTGGCTGCCACCGGGACACTTTCCGGCGCTGCGCTACTTCGCACATATAGCTAAGGTTCAACAACCTTATCAAAGTTCTATTGTCCTCCCACTTAACTTTTCACGAAAAATTCCTTCTCAAGAAACTTGACGTTTCAAGTAACAGACTCTTTTGTCCTCGGTGTTATGGAGAAACTCCCAACAAAATCTTTGGGATAACCTACAAAGACGTGCTTATCCGACTTTGGTTGTAAACATTTTACTTATGCATAACATACCAAAATTTAAGAAAAGACAATTCGGGTTTTATCCCAAACCATAACTCATATGGTGTCATTTCAGTGGATCACGATGGTGCTCTTTTCAGTGTAAAAGCGGTAGTCTCTAAAGCTTCAATCTTTAAAACATAATGGCAGTTTTATAAATGACATCCTTGATCTTACCATCTCAAACATGGTTTGATTTCATCTCTCGAATATGCCATACTCCTATGGTTTATCGGGAAACACAAATCATGCAACAATTTCTCAAGTCTTAGGTGTTTTTGCTAAACATGTAACTCAAATATCTTCCTTTATGATCGAATCATAAACTCTTTATTTTCTTGTTACAATGATTTTCCACTTCATCTTGAAAGTCTTTGAACAACTTTCAAATGTTTCATACTTCTTCCTTATTGAGTAAGTACAAACATATACTCACTCAAATCTTCGGAGAAAGCATATGAAGTTGGAATCCATCGCCCACGACTACACATAGTGGACTATATACATCAATATGTACAAATTTCAATCAGTTAGTCGTCCGTTCCTCTTTTGGCCTACGAACGGAGTTTTAATTATCTCCAGGAAAGTATCACAAGCGTCATTTGATCCAAATCAAAGACTCCAATAAATCCATCAACATGGAGTTTCTTCATGGATCCCTTTCAATATAATTTAAAGGGCGATGTCACTTTGCAAGTGATCTTTCAATCATTTGTCTTGCGACATTTTAGCAATAGTTTTTATGGATGTGATTTCTCCCACCAGACTTGTAAAAGTTCATCCATCCTTTATGGAATACGGTAATTATTTGAACAACCATTGTTCTCGTAATACCGGAACAAAATAACAAATCTTGAAGGCTAGGTTTGATGTCAACGAAAAACACAATAACACTTTATTTGTTTTCGATGAACATCATCACTTATTCTCTTGCTAGTTACTTAGGCCATTGTAGTTCATGAATTACGTTGTCCTGTATGACATAGCATACCAACCAATTCGGTATCCAATACCGAAGAACCACATTGTTTAACAAGCAAGGAATACAACCATAACATGTATATCTTCTATATGCCTAAGTTGGACATCTCCACTCTTTTCTCTTCTGCCAAATATTTTATAGATTCTCTTTCAGCAATTTCTTTTCTTTTACAAGAATCTATCAACATCAATAGCGGTGTCATCAACATGACACATGGTACAAAGCGTATATAGTCAACTACTAATACCTTTGGACTTGCACTTTGAGGTGGATCACCATCATCAAATGTTTGGTGTTCTTTTAAAAAATCCATTCTTTAGTAATCTTTTAGTGTAGTAAACATTTTACTTACATCTTCTATTCATCCTTATCATGACAACTTTCATGATCAAGATGCTATAGCTAATAAAGGTGAATTGTGAGTATAATGTTTCTTTTTCAAAACCTTTTGGAGGATTAGGACGACTAGCGTCTCCAACCTTCACAAATTCTCATCAAATATGAGGACGTATACTCTATCATGTTGTAACCAACACATTGTTTTAGATATCGCAATACCTTTCACATATGATGGTTTCTGAAACATTGCTTTCAGCTCTTAGATAAACTTGATATTAAAAACAATCTTTTGAGTATCAAGAATCATGGAGGCAAACATGATACATTAGATACTAACACTGGAATTGTTACTCTTGATTTAATACTATTTATTAAACTTCATGGAGTAAATAGAGTTTGCTGAAAGTTTGCAATAGGACTTATAAACTTTAAATTGACATTCAAAACAATACGATACCAGTTCGTAAAGTAAATATCCAGAATTTCTATAGTTCCACTATCTCAACTATAACTAAGCGTAAGGTGGTGAACGGATGCCAATGACTACAACAAACTATGCAAATTCACTTTGATTGTGTTTATGATAAATTGAGTTCGACTAATCCAAATTATAAATGAACTCCCACTCAAAACAACATCCCTCGAGTTGTTTTAGTGATTACACGAACCAAATCCACTACACCAAGTCCGATCATCACGTGAGATGATGTAGCTTTAAAGGCGAACAATCAACATGTTCATCATATCATCCATATGACTCATGCTTTACCTTTCGGTATTCCGTGTTCCGAGACCATGTCTGTACATGCTAGGCTCGTCAAGGTTAACCTTAGTTTCTGCATGTGCAAATCTGGCTTGCACCTGTTGTATGCACACGTAGAGTCTATCACACCCGATCATCACGAGATGCTTCGAAACGACGAGTCTTAGCAACGGTGCCAACTAAGGACGAACACTTTATTACTTGATATTTAGTGAGAGGGATCATCTTATAATGCTACCGTCGCGATCTAAGCAATACAAGATGCATAAAGGATTAACATCACAGGCAATTCATAATATGTGTGATATGATATGACCCTTTCTTCTTGCGCCTTTGATCTCCATCTCTAAAGCATGAACATGATCTCCATCATCACCAGCATTGCGTCAAGGTCAGTGGCACCGCTTCATGGTTGTCCATCATCACTAGTAACTATTACAACTACTTGGAATAGAGCTATTACAAGATGAATAGACACGCAGGTCTTAACAGAATTAAAGAAAACCATTAGGCTCCTGCCGGTTGCCATATTACAACAAGGATCATTGCATACATCAAATTCAATCACAATCACATGATGGCCATATCACATCACAAAACCCCTGCAAAAACAAGTTAGGCGCCTCTAATTTTCTTTGCATGTTTTACGTGGTTTGGGGCTTTCGCATAAGACCGATCTTACCTACGAACAAGGACCACAACGTTGATACAAGTGTTGTCAAGATGCTCATTGTAAATTGAATCTTAACTATGGTGGGAGAGACAGACACCCGCAAAGCCACTTGTGCAAAGCAAGTTGCACGTCAAGCGTGGAGCAAGTCTCATGTGCGATGACATGTAATGTTAGCCCGAGCCGCTTCATCCCACCATGCCGCAAGATGCAAAGTACACGCTAAGACACCGACAACAAAAGCATCAACGCCCACAAAAACATTGTGTTCTACTTGTGCAACAGATCTACACATAGATACGGCTCTGATACCACTGATGGGTTCGTAGCATGGAAAACAAAAAATTTCTACCGCAAGAACGAACAAAACCCAGATCTAACCTAGATATAAGCCAAGATCTAATCTATTAGACATGAGCAACGAGATAGATAGGGACTAACCCTCGTAGATCCGAAAGCGTTAACGAGATTAGATCTCGTGGTTGATGTAGTCGATCACTTGCCGGTCTCAAGATCGTGTGGACGATCCTTCCGGCGTCGCGTTCCGGCAGTGCTCCCGCAGTCGGTCAAGTTGACGATCCTTCCGGCGACGCGTTTTGGCAGCGCTTCCGCAGTCGGTCACACGTGCGGAGTCGAAGCAGACCTTCCTCTCCCTGTTCCAGCGAGCAGCAGAGGTAGTAGATCTTCTCCACATAATCCCAGCAGCACGACGGCGTGGTGGTGGTGGTGGAGTAGAGAATTCTGCAGGGCTTCGCCTATGCCTGTGCAGAAGAAAGGTGGAGGAGAGAGGCGGCAGAGATTGGGAGTTATGGGAGAGAGGCAAGAGGGGGCGCCCCTGCCCTTCTATTTAAGGGGGGGAGGCGCGCTAGGCCCCTGCCCTAGGAGGACTCCCCTCCTATGGCCGGCGGTGGGAAGGGGGGAGGAGTCCTCCTCCCCCACGAATCCGTGTCTTGCCCCACTAGGTTTCCTTTGACCCTTTCTTGGTTTTCAAGTAAACTCCAAGAAATCCTCTAGAACCTTCCAGAACATTCCGAAACCTTCTAGAATCTCCATACAAACACTCCGGAACATTTCCTAACTTAGAAAATGATCCCCAATATATGAATCTTATTCTCCGGACCATTCTAGATCTCCTCGTGATGTCCCGGATCCATTTCGAGACTCCGAACAACATTCGATCTCCAACGCACATTCTGTATCTACTTAAAACAACTTCGAACCTTAAGTGTGTCACCCTACGGTTCGTGAATATGCAGACATGACAGAGACACATCTCCTATCAATAACCATTAGCGGGACCTGGAGATCCATAATGGCTCCCACATTCTCAACGATGACTTCGTGATCGATTGAACCATTTACATATGAAACCAATTCCCTTTGTCAGGCGATACTATACTTATCCGAGGTTTGATCGTCGGTATCTCCATACCTAGTTCTACCTCGTTACTGATAAGTACTCTTTACTCGTTCCGTGATATGTCATCCCTTGTGACCCAGTCACATGCTTGCAAGCTAACTAGACGACATTTCACCGAGAGGGCCCAGAGCATATCTATCCGTCATATGGATGGACAAATCCCAATCTTGGTCCATGCGCTTCAACACATACTTTCAGAATACCCAATGACACCTTTATGACCACCCAGTTACGAAGCGGTGTTTGATGTCATCAAAGTACCCATCCGGTGATGGTGATTAACACAACCTCATGGTCGAAGGATTAGGTTACTATGTATTTAAAAGCTTATAGCAATATGAACTTAATGACTTGATCTTATGCTACGCTTACTATGGGTGTGTGTCCATCACATCATTCTCCTAATGATATGATCTTGTTATTAATGACATCCAATGTCCATGATCAGGAAACCATGATCATCCATTAATCAACAAGCTAGTTTAACAAGAGGCTTACTAGGGACTCTTTTATGTTTACAAAACACACAAGTATTAATGTTTCAGTTAATACAATTATAGCATGGGATGTAAACATTTATCATAAACATAAAGATATAATAATAACCACTTTATTATTGCCTCTTGGGCATATCTCCAACAAGGTAAGCACTACTCCGGCGCCGGAGTAGTGCTTCAGTCTTTCAGTTTCGATCAGTCCTTCTTGGATTTGAAGGACATACTTGAGTCTTTCAGTTTCGATCCATCAAAGTGCATTTGCCAATAATTGGAGTATGGCAGGGGTGGTTCGTATTGCATTTCAGCACAGTCCACAAAGAAATCCGCCATGGCTTGTGACTTGATTGCATCCCTTCTGTCAAACTGTGGTGCATAGGGAGCTAACTCAATTGCCCACTTTGCTATCCGGCCACTTACATCTTTGTTACTCATGATTTCTGAAATGTGTGCCTCACATATCACCTTGATGGAGTGTTCCTCAAAATAGTGTTTGAGTTTCTTGGCCAACATATATACGTCGTACGCCATCTTCTGATAGTGAGGATAGTTCTGTTTCGAGGCTGATAATACCTCGCTCAGAAAGTACACCGGCCTTTGCACGGATTTTCCTTCCTCTTCGCGCTCCACTATGATTACTGCACTTGCGACTCGGTTGGTCGTGGCTACGTAGAGCAACATTGGCTCCTTAGGTAGTGGTGCCGCTAGGATTGGCGCAGTAGATAACATCTTTTTCAATTCTCGAAATGCAAGATCCGCATGTGGCGTCCATATGAACTTGTCTGCCTTTTTCATTAGCTGATAGAGGGGAAAGGCCTTCTCTCCCAACCGACACACAAACCGACTTAACGATGCCAGGCAACCAGTGAACTTCTGCACATCGTTAAGACATTTTTGCAGTTCCATTCTTTCTATGGCCCGGATTTTTGTCGGGTTAGCTTCAATGCCACGGCTAGACACCAAAAAACCAAGTAACTTTCCGGCGGCTACGCCAAAGGTGCATTTCTCCGGGTTTAGCTTCATTCGGAACCTTCTTAAGTTCGTGAATGTCTACCGGATATCCTCAAGGAGCGTATTGCTTTCCTTGGTCTTTATTACCACATCATCCACATAGACTTGCACATTCCGACCTATCTGATCATGTAATAATTTTTGCATGCATCGCTAGTACGTTGCTCCTGCATTACGTAATCCAACCGGCATAGTGCAATAGCAATAAGCCCCATACGGGGTAATAGACGCAGTCTTTATTTGATCATCCGGATTCAAGGTATCTGGTGGAAACCAGAATATGCATCAATGAATGACAGTAGCTCACATCCGGCCGTTGAGTCTATGACTTGATCTATTCTAGGTAGTGGAAATGGATCTTTGGGACACGCCTTATTCAGGTTCGTGTAGTCAATACACATGCGCCATACCACAGCTACGTTCGGATCATCTTTCTTTTTCTCCACTAGCACCGGATTAGAAAGCCAATCCGGGTAGAGTAGTTCCATGATAAATCCTACCGCTAAGAGCCTAGCTATTTTGTCTCCAATGACTTTCCTCCTATCCTTGGCGTAACGCCGGAGTGGTTGCTTCACCAGCTTAGCCCCGGGTCTTTCGTTTAATGAGTGCTCAACCAACTCCCTCGATACACCTTGCAGATCTTGAGTAGACCAAGCAAAGATATCCCGATTCTCACGGAGGAAGTTGATGAGCTCGCTTTCCTATCTGCTGCTTAACTCGGCACCAATGGTCACAGTGCACTCTGGGAACTGATCATCGATTGGCACTTTCTTCATGTCTAGAGTTGCTTGGAATGACACGCTCCCGTGCGGGTTGGTCAGGGCCGGCATATGTTGTTGCGCGGATTGAGCCAGTGTCGCCACTTCCAGTATCCTCTTTTTTTCTGGAGCTATCACATGTGACTCGGCTAAATTAGATCCGACTGAGGCGCACTCGATCGAGCGCCGGAAATCCCCTGATACACTTATCACGCCGCTTGGTCCGGGTAACTTCATCTTAAGGTAACTAATGTGGGTCGTTGCCATGAATTTGTTTAGCACTGGCATGCCGAGTAACGAGTTATAAGCGCTCTCCAGATTCACCACTTCGAATTCCAAGTTCTTAGTGCGACAATTGTCTCTTGTGCCGAATAACACGTCAACCCGGACTTTACCAATTGGCTCACAGGAAATACCCAGTACAATGCCATGAAAGGTGGTCCTCGTTTCTTGCAACATGTTCTCTATTATCCCCAACTTGTGCATGGTATCCTTGTACATGATGTTGATACTGCTGCCATTGTCAATCAGTACCTTGGAAAACCTTATAGAGATTCGGCCCGATGAATGTCGGATCCAAGACTTGGCATGATCTTTGGGTGATCCTTGACACTCCATGTTATCTCTTGATCCGCCCAAGGCATATACCTTACCACTGCCGGCATTACTGCGTTCACTTCCATATGCCGGCGCAGCAAGCTTTTCCGGTCATTCTCTTCCATGGTGAACACACAGTAGCTTTGATGATGTTCCCTCGGAGGAGGTGGTGGCAGCATTAGTTGCTATCCATTCCCCCTGTCAGTAACGGTGGCCGTGGTGCTTCATTTCTAGGTGCTTCGTTCTGAGGTGCCTAAGCATTCCCCAAACCTCCCCGTTCTAATTTCCTCATCCATTCACATTGCCGGGTTGTATGATTCGCCAGGCTATTCGGGCTTGGCGTATGGAACTTGCAAGGCTGATCCAGCATAGACTCAAATGTATATCTCGGTCTATCCTTTCGTTCTTTCCACTGCTTCTTCTACTCCGGGGTCCAAGGTTTTTCCCCCTCATTTTTCTACTACCAGTTTTGCCCTCTAGTTTTTTGGCGTTGGCTGGCTCCAGCATTGGATTGATCCCGGTCCACTGTTGCGACCTGTTGCGAGTTGTACCGGTATTCCGGACGTTCAACCCTTCTCTTTCCTCGAAAATCGTTCCTCCTTGATGATCCGGATCCATCTCGGTCGTAATACTCCTGGTTTGCCTCGCTCGACATTAGCCGAGGTTGCGTTGGATCTCCCAAGGAATACGAATTTGCGATCTGGATTGTCTCGGCCAAGGTAGTTGGCATATCTCGTTGTAACCTCTGCCATAGCATACTTCCATATCTGCATCCCTGAGCGAACCACGCAATAGCTTGTGATTCAATTACTCCTTCGCACGTGTTTCACACATTGCACCACCAAGTCAGGAAATATCTATCTGGCTCATTCGGTCTCTACCGGCATAACGCAAGGGTCTGTGGCATGTTGGGTCTATTGTAAGTGCTTGAGAAATTGCTAACGAACAGCTCCTGGAAATCCAATGAACAGTTGACACTCCCTGGTGGCAAATTGTTCAGCCAAACTCGCGCTGGTCCTTCCAGCATCTGTGGTACATACCTCACCGCCCATCTCAAATTTCTTGCTGCGATCTTGACTACTGTGGCATAGTCAATCAGCCAACCTCTGGCCTAGTACTACCATCATAAGTTCGGGTTCCTTTGGCCAGCTGAAAGTTCGGCACTAGTGGCTCGTTCATGATCCGGGGCCTGAAACATGCTATACCCGGTGGACCTTGTATCTCTATTTTTTCCGACCTATAAATCCTATCCAACTTCAACCTTGCATCATCTGGCTGCAAGTTCCTGCTTCCCAGCCGTGATCCAATTACATGGTGATCCGGTCTGGGGTATCCATCGTTGACCATAGCCGAATAACCATCATTGTATCTTTCCTGATCCGGATGTGCATTATGCTGTTGTGCTGCTTGTCCTGCACTCCCCTCTTGCCGAGGTACGCGTTGTTGCTGCGTCCGAGGTAAATTTTGCCCTGCTCCCACGGGATCATGCTGTCTGGCATTGCCATTGGGAGCATTTATTTGACCGGCATTGCCTTGGTCACGGTTACCTCGGGTAGCCACACCTTGGCTGGTACTGTGGCTATCTTCGTCAACTTGCACTGCTTTGCCTTTTCTAGCCCTTACCAGGTCATAGGGAACCATCTGTTTGTCTCTTCTTCCGGAGTCTACCACCTCTTCTCTCCGGGGATTGTGACCCGGAGACGAAGCGGCTCCTCTGAATCTTGCCAGGTTATATCTGGCCGAATGTACCACCTGTGAGGCTCCTGGTGGTGCCGGGTTAGCCTTGTTTATTTCTTCATTTTGCTGGCAAGCAACTCTTAACAAGTGGTTTACCCTCTCTTGATGCCTTTGTCGGGCCTCTACGGTTAAACCTTCTAACTCGGACACGGCCGGATTTGCTGCCCTGAGGTTCTTTGCCGGGGTACTGTACCGATCCAACCCTCCTGTTACTATCATGGTTGTCTGACCCGGTCTAGGCTCATACACCTTGTCAATCTCAGTGATCAGGTTCCTGCCCCGGATTTTCACTCCATCTATGCGGTTTGCCTTAGCATATTCTCTCAAGGTGATGTTCAAGGACTGATGCAGCTCTGCTACCTTCTTTGCCCCAGCTAACATTTTCCGCCTAGTTTCCTCTAACTCAGCTTGTGCCTGAGCCGGATCTACCACAGGTGCTATTGGCATTGCTAGGCCTTTCTAGCGGAGGAAACCTAGACCTGGTCTGTTTTGGTATTACCTCTGGCTATGGCGCCGGATTTTTGCTTGGTCCCGCATCTGGCGCGTTCATCAGGACCTCAATGCAGCTAGTGGGGCGAGTGATACATACTCCACGAGCTGCGCTGAGAGGTGGCTCGCCTCCCTCGACGATGTGCCGTGGATGAACGTAGAACTCGTCCACGCCGACGTAGAACTTGTGCGTGCCAAGCTTGAGGAAGCCGCCATTGCGCGGTGGAGGGTGCCTGCCAAACTTCCTATGTTGTCGCTGACGTAATCCAGCGCTCCAAAGCGCTGAACCAAGCCTAAGACGACACGCTAGCTGGTGCTGGAGAAGGTTCCCGTCTGAAATTTCACCCTTGCTAGCACCGGTAGCCCCACGGTGGGCGCCAACTATCGTGGTGGTGGCACGGCATATGCCATGGTTAGGCGAAAGATGCGGCCAATGAGTGCTAAGGGAATCCAGGGAGGGAGAGCGTGGTGATTCCACGCACGGAAGTTCTTGTATTTCCTCTATCAATGGTGTTTACAAACACACCTGAGGCTCTCAGCAAGAAGGAGATGATGTCTCTTACTCCCTATGAAGTAGCCCTAAAGTTCTACCTTAGACAGAGAAAATGATTGATCAACCGTCTGCCTCTATGGAGGCCCCGGTGCTCCTTATATAGGGAACCCCGAGTTACAATTCTAGGGCACAGGTGGCAGTATATTCTACGAATATGCTCCTTTCCTAAAGAAGATGCTTCTTTATTCTCTTTAACGGCTTGTCCGGGCTTTGGATGTAACCCATAGCGTAATCCTTGTCTTTTTGCGTCACCTGACACGGGCTACGTCATCCGGCTTTTCCCGCGTCACCTTGGTCGCCCCTGACCCACTGGTCCTCTTCTTTACTTTACTTTGCTCATGCTACAGCTAATAAAGCCACCTTTTGACCAGCGGGGGATTCGTTCTCTTGGAAGCTAAGATAATCTGGCTAGCATACAGCTTATCCGGCTTACCAAGTTACCTACAAAACAGATAGACATGGCCAGCATAAATCTTATGCCGGCCGGACCATAGTCAAGGAGATGCTCCATGGGCCGGGTCACACCGTGATTCGGCCTGCCTTGAGGTGACTCGGTCAGCACTTGCTTTGACCGCGCCGTACCCCGGCTAACTCGGCCCTTATACCCCGGTGTTACCCTACCCGGGGGTATCCCCCCAACACAGCTTGTCTGGCCAGCATTCTGCGGCTTGTTTGGGTGGCCTAAAGAGTCGCTTCTTGATTCCGCCACAGACGAGCCCGTTGGCCTTTTCAACTTGACCGTTGGTCTGCGGATGAGATACTGAGGCATAGCTTATGTTGATTCCCAGGTTTTCGCAGAAACCCTGGAACTCCTTAGAGGTGAAGTTTGTTCCATTGTTCGTGATGATGCTGTGTGGAACTCTCAAGCGATACACAATGGACTCAAAGAACTTGACTGCGTTGGCTCCTGACTGGTTAGTCACTGGCATGTCCTGTATCCACTTGGTGAATTTGTCGACTACGACCAGGAGGCAGATGTAGCCTCCTCGCGAGGACTTTGGGAGCTTGCTGACCATGTCGAGTCCCCATTGCGTGAAGGGCCAGGCCAATGGAATTGTCCGGAGCTCCACGCCAGGTGCACGTGGTTTGTCCGTGAATCTCTGGCAAGCGTTGCATTTTTGGACGATGTCCTTGGCGTCACGCATGGACGTAGGCCAGTAGAATCCAGCTCGTAGAGCTTTGGCGATGAGGGCGCGACTGCCGGCGTGGTGCCCGCAAGTCCCCTCATGGATGTCGAGGAGAACGTCTCTTCCATCAGCATTGGATACACATCGTTGGAGTACTCCTATGATGCTGCGCTTGTATAGTTCACCGTTGATGACGGCGAATGCCTTGGATCATCGTGCGAATTGCCGCGCGTCAGTCGGGTCGTCCGGCAGCCTCTTGCTAGGAAGGTATGTGATGTAGGGTTGAGTCCAGGAGGGTTCGATCATCATGATCGCCATTGGTCCTTCGAGTCCTGTGTTGAGTGCCATTGGCTCATTGGGTGGCATAGCCCCCGAGTCCGTTGTTGTGCTTGTTTTCTTCTCTGCGGCCTTTGGTTTGATGGAGCATTCGTAGATGGGCTCGAGAAATACTACAGGTGGTATGGGGGCGCAGGTAGAGCCAATGTTGGCGAGTGCGTCAGCCTCTTCATTGCTTTCGCAGCCTACGTGTCGCAGCTCGCAGCCATCGAAGTCCCCTTCGAGTGTGTCATAGAGGTCGCGGTAGGCGATCATATTATAGGTCAGTGTGTCGCACTCGTGCATTGTCTGGTTGACGACCAGTTTGGAGTCGCCGTAGATTATTAGCCTCTTGGTGCCGCAGGCTTTTGCCATCCGCAGCCTATGCGATAGGGCCTCGTATTCAGCTTTGTTGTTGGAGGCGGTGAACTGCATTCGAAGGATGTATTTCAGCTTGTCTCCCTGAGGCGATGTCAGTATGACACCTAGCCAGCTCCATCCTTTCGCTTAGATCCGTTGAAGTGCATTGTCGAGAGATAAGACATGTCTGGTTTTTCAGGGAGCTGATTCTCCATCCAGTGCACTAGGAAGTCAGGGAGAACTTGCGACTTGATCGCGTCGCACTTTTCATATGTAATGTCTCGTGGAGACAACTCGATTCCCCAAAGCGTGACTCGTCCGGTGGCGTCGGGGTTGTTGAGGATATGTCCAAGCGGGGCGTCGTTGACCACCACGATTGGGTATTCCTGGAAGTAGTGGCGCAGTCGCCTGGCTGTCATGAAGATGCTATATGCCAACTTCTGGTAGTGCGGGTACCACTGTTTTGTTGGTATGAGCACCTTGCTGAGGTAGTAGACTGGGCGATGTACCCCGTGGACCTTGTTTTCCTCGGCTCGTTCCACCACGAGTACCGTGCTAACCACCTAGTTGGTGGCGGAGATGTATAGCAACAGTGGTTCCCTTTCGCGTGTGGTCACCAGTAATGGTGAGGTAGATAGTAGACACTTGAGGTCTTCGAATGGTTCCTGTTCCTCATTGGTCCACTCAAACTTGTCAGCTTTGCGGAGAAGTTGGTAGAAGGGCAGTGCCTTTTCGCCCATTCGACTGATGAATCGACTGAGCGCCGCAATTCGCCCAGCTAGCTGCTGGACACCTCTTACATTCTTCGGCGTCTCCATGGCCAGTATGGCTTTTATTTTCTTCGGATTCGCCTCGATCCCTCTCGCGAAGATGAGATGCCCGAGTAGTTGCCCAGATGGTACGGCGAAGGCGCATTTGTCCGGATTGAGCTTGATCTGGTAGCGGTCAAGGTTGGCGAAGGTTTCACATAGATCGTCGATTAGCGAGGCTTCCTCTTTGGTCTTGATTACGATGTCGTCAACATAGACTTGGATGTTGTGACCAAGTTGGTTCTTGAGGCAAGCCTGCATGCATCGCTGATAGGTTGCTCCTACGTTTTTTAGCCCGAAGGGCATTGTGTTGTAGCAGAACACACCGAAAGGCATTGTAAACGCTGTTTTCTCTTGATCTTCCTCCTTCATTCGAATCTGATTATAGCCTGAGTAGGTGTCGGGGAAGCAGAGGCGTTCACATCCCGTGGTGGAGTCGATGATCTGGTCGATTCGTGGCAGCGGGAAATGATCCTTTGGGGAGTGCTTATTCAGAGATGTAAAATCCACGCACATCCGTAGGATATCCGTGTCCTTTTTGGGTACTAGCACCGTATTGGCGAGCAAAGTGCTTTCCTTGATCTCGCGTATGAATTTGGCGTCGAGGATTCTGTTGATCTCCATCCCGACCGCTTTTGCTCTTGGCTCATATAGTCGCCATATTGTTTGCTTGACTGGCTTTGCACCTGGGTTGACATTGAGTGCGTGCTCGGCGAATTCCCTGGGAACTCCTAGCATGTCCGCTGGACACCAGGCGAAGACTTCCCAGTGCTCACGGAGGAATTCGACGAGTGCGAGTTCCTATGCGGGACTCAAGTTGTTGGCGATGAGGGCCGTCTTGGCCGGGTCTGATGGGTGGACCTGAACTTTCTTCGTGTGCACCGACGAGTCGAAGGACATGTCGGGTGATCTTTGCCGGCTCAGGGGAGGCAGACTGTTGTCTGTCGACTCCTTCAATCTTGCGAGTTCTTCCTGCATGCCGAAGGACTGGGAGATTCTGTTGAATTCCCTGTCGCAACTGTCGGACCTCTCGAAGCTCCCGTTGATTGGTATGACGCCGTTGGGGCCTGGCATTTTCATCTGCATGTAGGCGTAGTGCGGCACTGCCATGAACCTGGAGAATGTGACACGTCCGAGGATGCAGTGGTACTATGAGGGCCAGTCAACGACTTCGAAGTCGATGCATTCACGTCAAAAGTTTTTCGGCATGCCGAAGATGATGTTGAGGTTGATTTTGCCAAGGGGATATATGCCCTTGCCTAGGACGATGCCGTGGAATGTCGTGTCCGAGACCTTTAGGCAGGTTAGAGGGATCCTCATTGGTCGCAAGGTACTCGCGAACATAAGGTTAATGCCGCTTCCACCATCCATGAAAACGTGACTCATGTCGAAGACTCCAATCTGTGCCTCGAGTACGAGGGGACAATGGCCTGGGCGGGGTACTTGATGCGGGTGGTCGCGCTTATCGAAGGTGATGCAGGAGTCACTTCCACTGAGGTACTCAGTGGTGGATGGTGGTGAGTTTGTCGCCAAGTTGACTTGGCGAGTGATGGCCTTCTGCACCCGATTCGAGGGGCGTACTTTTTGGATCATCATGTTGCCCACAATCCGTGGTGTGGCTCGCCGCCTTGATCATGGACCGGTGCGGCCGCGGGTGGTGGCACTCCAGGTGGAGGAGGAGGAGCTCCATGTGTGATAGCGCCTAGGGCAACTGCGTAGCCACTGTTGACAGCATCGCGATTCATCCTGCCAGACCCTCGTGGAGTTTGAGGAACTCGCGGTAGTCCTTGAGGAGGTGGCTGGATTTCTTCTTGCCGTCGTGCTTGTCGATGTAGAAGTGCACGTTGCACGGCCCGGATAGTTTGTCCTCGACTGTTATCACGGGTGCCTCTTCGCGAGTGCCGCGCTGCCATACTTGCGTGGTTTTCCTGGAGTCATGGTGTCCACCACTACGATAGATGCGGTTGTCGTCGCGCCTATCGGCGTAGCCGGCTACGACCATGTTGACGTCGTCGCGGTCATGATAGATGCGCATTTGACGTTTGCTTCGGCGATCATGTCTGCGCTCGAGCTCTGCTTCATCGTCAGACTGGACGCGATTTTTCAACGAGTCCTCTCCATCTTCCCACCGATTCGCGATTTCCATCAGGTGGTCAATGGTTTTGGGCTTCGAGCGGCCCAGGTCCTCCCTGAGCTCTATGCGGCGAACGCCGTCATTGAATGCATTGATTGCCCGGTCCTCTGAGATGTTTTCTGCGGATTTATTGATGATGGACCACCTCTGGATGTAAGAGCGTAGCGATTTTCCCGACCTTTGTTGGTAGCATCTCAACTCTTCGGTTGATGCGGGCCTTTTGTAGGTGCGCTTGAAGTTGCGCACAAAGCTGTATACCAGCTCATCCCAGCTGCGAATGGATCCGCGCGGGAGGTTATTAAGCCAAGCTCGGGCGGCATCCTGCAGCAGTAGCTATAGGCATTGCATGGCCATCCTTCGACTCCCACCATGGAGCCCGACAGAGGAGTTGTGGTCCTCCAACCATATTTTCAGGTCTTGCAGGCCGTCAAACTTTGGGTTTTCCGAGGGGAGTTTGAACCCCTTGGGCATTCGCTTCTACCTGATGGCTTTGCAGAAGCATCGGGCGCCACAGAGCTCCACGTCTTCGTCCTCTAAGTCAGTCGATCGGGCATGTCGTGCCCTTGACTTGTCGATCTTGTGTCGCGTGATGTCATCACGCGCGTCGTAGTCGTTGCCGTGTCGCCGTGAGCGGCGACATCGAGACAGATCATGACTGTCATCGCTGGACAAGGGTGAGGAATAGAATTTTGCTAGAGCCTTGCCTTTCTTTAGCTCCGACGTTGGGTCTTTGTCGAGAGCAGCCTCGATTAATCCCAAGCCCGCGATCGTAGATCGGTGCATGGCGGCTCGGGGATCTCTAGCTGGCGGGTGGTTGTTGAGGAGGTACATGGTGGCCGCTGTCACCGTATCTTGCGGCATTTTGGGGACCACGTTGCCCCTTGTGTCGACTGTCAAAGTCGAGGACTTTTGCAGCTTCCATGCGCTCCTGCTCGGTGAGGTGGGACATTCGAGATCGCCTCTTGTTGGCCACATACTCGTTGCCTTTGGAGTAGGATCCTCCGTGGGAGGAGAGCCCAGCCCTTTGAAGACTCGATTCGTCTGCCGCCTTTTTACGTGCTTCGAGTTGCGCGATTGTTTGTAGATGGCGTCTTTACACCTCCTTCAGCAGCCAATGATAGCCCATCAGTAGTTCTTGCGGTGTGCCAGGGGGCAGAGGATTGCCTCGCAGGGCATCTCGGCAGCGGGCCCACTTGAGATCGTTGAGCTTGATCACGACACGTTTGCCAGTGTGCTTATTCACCATGGTTGGAGGTTCGACTGCCCCTCCATTGTTGACGGGCACGGAATTGCCACCGTTTGTGGGGCCGCCATTAGGTGGCCCGCTGTTAGGTATGCCACCGTTGGGTGGGTCAGAACCGTTGCCACCGTTTTCACGATTAATGGTGGTGTCGCCAGTGTTGACGACGGTGCACATGAAGTGGTTGGGGAAGCTGTTGCTCAACTCTCAGATCTAGACCGTAGACTCCCTCTTCCGTTGCTAGGCCGCCCAGATCGGATCCGCAACTGTTGTCGCTATCCGTGCTCTTAGCTGTTATTGAGGTGTTGGGCTCACTGAGGGCGCCGATTGGTGGCGGGAACCACGATGCTGGAGCAATCGCGGATTCTGTTGGCTGGTCAGGCATGCGAAGCGTGCCCATCTGACCAACTAGGAAGCGGAAGCTCCCAATCGCCAGGCGGATTCCATCGCCCATGGACTTGAAAGCCGGGCGAGTGGCGGGTGTGTGGACGGTGAAGTCGAACACGCCAAAGATCTGGCGGATCAATGCCGTGGCGGAGTTGTAGGTTGCGGTTAATGAGGCCGAAGAAGCCGCAACATCAGCACTCCCAATTCCCACAGACGACGCCAATTGACGAGAGTTTAACTCATCAATGCCCATTGTTATGGACTTGGGTTTTGGAGAAGGAGGGATCACTGGAAGCATCAATTGGCTAGCAAACAAGCACACATGGACGCAAGGTTTACCCAGGTTCAGGCCTCGTAGAGGTCCCTACTCCTGCTTGTCTGCTCTTGGAATTAACGAAGGAGTCGAAGATTACAATGGTGCGCAGATGCAATCTGGTGAGGGTTGTGGATACTAGGGTTGCGTGTGTCCTCCTTGCCGTCCCCTCCTAGCCTTTATATAGATAGGCTAGGTTTCGGGTAGCAGGTCGAGTCAGTTACAGTTTAGGGTTTGCCCTTCAAACTTTCTATCTTTAGACTTCTTCTTGTCCCGCAAGTTATCGAGAGTCCGTAGGCCACTCGAAGTCTTTATTGGATCGTGGCAACGCCGTGGGCTTCCACTGTATCTAGACCGTATATACAAGACTTGAGTACCTGCAGGGTATACCCATGTCACCCACGGTACTGCTTACTACTACAAAATGCACCCATCTACCTCTGAAATGACATTTAATTCCAGAGCTGTCTATTGCGCTTACTTGTAGCTCATGTTTGACCTAATTTCGTTAAATTGTCAAGATGCAAAATCTTAGCAAGAAGTTGAACCTATCATCGAAACTCTCGTTGTTTTCAGATATATTAATTGTGACCACTCGATGGGTACCTCCAAATTAAAAGCTTTTTCGTAAAAATTATAAAGCAAAACCTACAATTTACTTGTAGTTTCAAATTTGACCTAACTTTGATAAATCGACTTAAAGTCATTAAAATGGGTAGAGTTAGCTAGGAAGTTTGAAAGCTCATAAAACATGGGAATCGCAAGTACAACATGTTGTCGATCGACTATATATGTGTGTCAACTTGGCTTGAGGCATCCACATCCAATATTCTTTGGACTTCTCTTTATAGAAAATAACAACTAGCCTCGCTCATCTTCATTCTGAAAATGTAGAATTGATTGTTCTGTCCTGATAGTTGGAAACTCACACTAACGGAATTGTTTACTATAACTCCGAAAAATTGTCAAGAGCATTTATCTACCTCTGAAAAATACATCGATCTACCTCCGAAAAATACATTTATTTCAAGAGCAATCTATCACGCTTACCTGTAGCTCAAGTTTGACCTAATTTCGTTAAATTGTCAAGATGTAGAATCTTAGCAAGAAGTTGAACCTATTGTCAAAATTATTAGTGTTTTATGTTATATTAATTGTGACCCCTCATTGGGTACCTCCAAAAGATTTTTCGTAGAACTTTCAAAGCAACCTACAATTTACTTGTAGTTTCAAATTTGACCTAATTTCGAAAAATTACATAAAGTCATTCGGTCAAATGGGCAGAGTTAGCTAGGAAGTTTGAAAACTCATAAATAAAACATGGGAATCGTTGGTACAACAATACAACATGTTGGTCCACTATATATGTCGGTAAACTTGGCTTCTGTCATTCGGATCCAATATTATTCAGACATTTCTTTATAGAAAAGAACAACCTTGCTCGTCATCACTCGGAAAATTGACAATAATTGAATATTCTTTCTAGGTGTAGTTGGAAAATCACACCGTACCGACGGCACTGTTTACTACAAGAAAATGCACCCATCTACCTCTCTGAAAAGTCATATATTTCAACAGCAATCTATCACGCTTACTTGTAGCTCAAGTTTGACCCAATTTCGTTAAATAGTGTCATGCGATGCAAAATCTTAGCAAGAAGTCAAACCTATTGTCAAAACTCTCGGTTGTTTCTCATATATTGATTGTGACACCCCCATTGGTATGATACCTTCAAAATCTTTTTCGTAAAACTTTCAGAGCAACCTACAATTTAGTTATAGTCCAAGCTTGACATAATTTCGATAAATAGACATGTAGTCATTCAAGTGGGCGGAGTTAATTAGATAGCGAGTTTGAAAACTCAAAACACATATGGGAATCGTAATTAAAACACGTTGCTCCACTTAATATGTCTAGAAGCTTGGCTTATGGCATCGAGATCCATATTCTTCGAGCTTTCTTTATAGAAAATAACCATCTCGACATCAGTCCGAACACTAAGAATTTTATTTCCTGATAGATGGAAACTCACACTAACAACATTGTTTACTACAAGAATATGGATGCATCTACCTCCGAAAATTAATTTATTTCAAGAGCAATCTACCGCGCTTACTTGTAGCTCAAGTTTGACCTAATTTCGTTAATCGACAAGAAGTCACTGAAATGTGCGAAGTTAGCTAGGAATCTTGAGAAATCCTAGAACTAAAAACTTGGGTATCACGTACAAGAAATTGTGGTCTAGTTTGTTTGATAATTGGGGCGGTTGCATTTTCTTTTAACTATGGTAGGTCTCGGAGGAGCGAGGTGCTTGATATGTCGTAAACGTATCTATAATTTTTGATGTTCCATGCTTGTTTAGTATCTACTTTCTTATGTTTTGTTCATACTTTGAGGTATTTTTATACATTTTCTGGTACTAACCTATTAACAAGATGCCACAGTGTCAGTTGCCTATTTTCTGCTATTTTTGGTCTCAGAAAAGCTAGTAAGGAAATATTCTCGGAATTGGACGGGACAAAAGCCAAAGTCAATATTTTACCTGAAGCAACACGAAGTCCGGAGGAGAGACAAAGTGGCGCACCAGGGCAGCCACACCTGGTGGCGGCGCGCCACCAGGGGTGTGGGCCCCCTGGTGCTCCACCGACCTAGCCCTTTCGCCTATAAATGCCTCCCAGGATGAAAACCGTAGGTACCCAATGAAAGACCCGATAGAAGACCCACAGAAATCCACGGAAGAGTCTGTAGCCACCGCCATCTCCATCCCTAGATCGGGGAGGACCCGAAGGTCTTCCCGACACCCTGCCGGAGGGGAGAGATCACCCTGGAGGCCTTCTTCATCACCATGACTGCCTGTGGTGTGATGCGTGAGTAGTTCATCCTTGGACTATGGGTCCATGTAGTAGCTAGATGGTTGATTCTCCTCCTTTGTGCTATCATGTTTAGATCTTGTGAGCTCCGTTCATGATCAAGATCATCTATTTGTAATTTTACATGTTGTGTTTTGAAGGGATCCGATGGATATTGAGATGCTATTTCAGATTGATTATTGATTCTATCATGTCTATCTTATTTGTGATCTCGCATGCTTTCCATTATTAGTAGCTATCTTGGCCAAGTAGATGCTAGCAACTCCAAGAGGGAGTATTTATGCTCGATAGTGGGTTCATGCCTCTAGTAATCTAGGGAAGTGACAGGAATCTCTAAGGTGCTAGATGTGGTGTTACTACTAGGGAGAACATAGCAATCCTTTGTCCATGGGACAATCATATTGTTTACTTTACACTTTGATTAATGCAATTATCTGTTGCTTGCAACTTAATACTGGAGGGGTTTCGGATGATAACTTGAAGGTGGATTATTAGTCATAGATGTAGTTGGATTACAATCTATGTATAATGTTGTAATGCCCAATCAAATCTCATAGGAGTCAAGATGATTATTAGTATATGCATGTGTGCTTTCTCGAGTCTGTCAATTGCCCCGCTATAATTTGTTCACCCAACATGTCATCTATCTTATGGAGAATCATCTCTAGTGAACTATGGACCACGGTCCATTCTTTTACCATCAATCTACTATATATTGTTTACTGTTTATTTTCTTCAATCTATTACCATATTCCACGCAATACATTTAATCCTTTGTTTTCAGCAAAACCGGTGAGATTGACAACCTCACTGTAAGTTGGGGCAAAGTTCTGTGGTTGTGTTGTGCAGGATTCCAAGTTGGAAACAACACCTTGGGGTTGTTTCCTTGCTCCTACTGGTTTGATAACCTTGGTTTCATAACTGAGGGAAACTTGCTGTTGTGCTCATCATACCTTCCTCGTGGGGTTCCCAACGAGCTCAACTTATCCTGAGCCATCAAGCCCTTTTCAGGCGCTATTGCCGGGGAGTTAAGGACAACTTCACAACGGGAGTCCCTCACAACCAATGTTTTTTGTTTTGCTTAGTTTATTTTTGCTTTGTTTGCTTGTTTCTTTTTATCAAAAATACAAAAAATTAGTTCCTACTATAGTTGTTATTTTTGTTGGTCTGTTATTGTCTTGCTTTATCATGCTTTCTATCAATGGATGGTTTCTTTGAAACTAGATCTTGTTGGCAAGGTGGGTTCATGGAAGAACAAAAATATTATTATAAGGAACACCGCTTGTCACAAAAAGGGAAACACTTATGGGAATAAATTAATAAATTGTATACAATTTCTAGAAACATGTTTTGTACTTATAATGTTACTTATTGCTTTGATAAATCTTGTTGGTGTAGGAGGTATAAACACCTCCCTTTTCAATGTGAGTATAATGATGATTTTACCATATATTCTTATGTTAAGGGAAATTATGACTTTTATGATGTGGAACAAATTGAAGAATTTATTGCTTGGAAGGGTGCATTTGAACTTGCTTATTTTCTTGAAAATACTAATGATGCACCTTATAAATATGAGGTTTATGATATACTTAAATTTTGCTTTGATAATTACAAGGAAGAAAATGTCTATATTCTTACATATCTTAATAGATGCTCTCCACCAACGAAAGAGACTAATGCCTTGCAGGAGCTTATGGAAGAAGAAATCTCTGAAACTAGAAGCTCATTGGATGAAAAAGAGGAAGAGAGCGATGATCAAGAGGAGGAAAAATGGAGCAGCTACCCATGTCTACATTCCACTAAGAGTAACTCTTTAAATAATACCTTATTTGATCGCCCTCCATGCTTACCAAAGGAGGATGAGTGTGATATTTATATTGTTGATTTTGTCCATGATGCTACTGAAAATCATTATGAGAGAGGAAAATATGGTTGTTGGAATTCTCATGTTACTAAAACACCTCTCTTTATATTGAAAGTTCCAAAGTTGCTCTTGTTTTATCTACCCATTCTTGTTACTATGTGCTTCTTTGATTTATTTTCTTACAAGATTCCTATGGATAGGAAGTGGGTTAGACTTAAATGTGTATCATATTTGCTCCTTGATGCTCTCTTTTGCTTCAATTCATATTTCTTATGTGAGCATCTTCTCAAATTACTGAGTCTATCGTAAAGGCTATAAAGAAAGAGCTTTTTGGGAGACAACCCATTATTTTTATTCAGTAAGTTTTTCTTTTGTTGAGTCTTGGAAGTTATTTTCTCTGTAATAACCCCTCCTTGTCCTTTTTGTGTGGTTTTTGTGCCAAGAATAACCTCTAATGAAAGAGAAGTAAGACTTGGGAAAGTTGTTGTCCCGAAACAGATTTATGTGTTACTGTAAAAAATCGTGAAAAATATATGAACGTCAGATTGAGCTGTAATGATTTGTGCTTATGCCCTAGGTTTTTATCTAACTTTCGTTAGTTCAGCACTTTTTGATTTGAGCAACAGAAGGCCTTCGAAAAAATTGGTTTTTACCTCCTTGTCTGTTTTGACACATTTCTGCCATTATTTACATTTGCCTCTTAATCTCTTTCTCTTTGAGTTATCTTGGATCACCTGAGCTTTTAGAAGGAATTTCTACAGTAGCTTGTGTTTTAATGGAAGTTTTACTTGTGATGAAACTAAACCAAAGGACCTATTATCTTGAATACACTAATGTTTCTAATGAGGAATGTGTGAAGTTTTGTATGAAGGAAATTTTCAAGTGTAGGGGAAGAATAGTGTGATAAAATGAAGTATGGAAAAATGCTCAAGCTTGGAGATGCCACCCGCATCACACCAAGAAATATTCAAGAAGTACAAGCTTCAAAGCTTGGGGATGCCCAACGCATCCCCTTCTTCATCAATAAAAATCTCAGGTTTTCTTCCAAAACACTTCATTTTTATTGTTTCATGCACAATTGTGTTGTTCTTGGAGCGTCTTCATTTTTAGTTTTCTTTTGTTTGGTTTGCTTAAATAAATTCGTTGGACCCCCGCATTCATACATAGTTTCAAATAAGTTAATTTGGATTGGAAAAGAGTAGGAAAGTTCATACTTAAAAGTGGTATAAAAGGAGTTTTGTTTTGACTGTGGCCTATACTTTATCATGTCATGTTTGATATTGCTTTGACTTTATAATTAGTGATTATTGCTGTGGCATCACTTATTACAAACAATTGAGATTTCTTAATGTGCCTTGAAAGAATCATGCAATGTTTTAGCATGCAAAAGCATAATATTGTGGTATTCTCCTTTGATGCTTTATCTGGGTTGACTTGGCGCATGCTTACACCATGTTAAGACTATACCAGTCACCATAGCCTCTATGGTCATTTAGTTTTCGACTTGTAATATCACTTTATGCTTTAAGTAATAATATTTTGTCGCTTTGCATGATTATGGCCATTATTGCTCTCTTAGTTAGGCGTTGCCAGTCTTTTGCTAGCCTCCACATGTACCAAGTATGAGTTCCACTCATGCATCCAACTCCAAATAAAACCAAGTTATTCCAAAGAGTCCACCATACCTACCTATTAGCATTATTTCTATTCCAAGTTTATTCATGTTTTTATCTACCTTCCGAATTAAACTTGTTATGTGAAAATTAGTGATTAAAGCTCTCACAAACTTGATGGCACACTTTAGTTTCTTGCAATTAATAAACTTGAACCATTGTGTCCATGTATGTTGTGTATATGCTTGCGCTTTATAAGTTGTGAATTAGCAGAACCATGTTACCATGGGAAACTCTTTCAACATTGCACATTATTTAGTTGATATCATGTTCTTTTGCTTATGGATCCTGGCGGTGTGAAATAGAAGGGGAGCTTGTAAGCTCATCGAGTTTGTATATGTGTTAGAGAAATGCCTGGGCGGCTAGCCTAAGCCAGGCCTAATCATGGTGGAAACTTGCAGCATAACCATAGTGAGCAATCTGTGAAGCATCCTTAATAAAAACCTATGCAAATAGCAAATAAAAAGATCGCTAAGATGCTCATTGTCTGTTGCCTTGTCATTTTGATATTGGAAAGCTCTTGTATCATGGGGCAAGGTGATGGGGATATGCCGAATGGGGTATGCCCAGCAGGAAGTTCGGATTGGGCCAAAGGCCTCGCGAGTGGACCTGCAGGATGGCGACTAGAATACGACTGAGGATAAGGCCTGTCGATTGGAGACTGGAGGCCCAGAAGCGTACTCGAAGCCCAGTCGGATTAGGTCAAAGCCTCCGAATCCATATCTTGTTCGGTTGTAAACTGTAAACCCTAGTGATGTGCTTCCTATATAAGCCTCCCTAGGGTACTCTGAGGACTTACGTTCTATCATACACCCCTTCGAGCGACTCGCTGATTAGAGGCCGAGCTCGCCACCCTTGTAACTCGCTCTCCATCAATATAATCTAGCAGGAGTAGGTCTTTACCCTCCGGGGGCGAACCTGGTTAAACCATGTGCATCCACCCCCATCGCGCACCGGAGTTGGCCGCCTGCTCTCACCCCTGATTCTATCAATCGCTGCCTATAGCAGCGACTACCGTGGCCATTTCCATGACAGTGGCGCCCACCGTGGGGCCTAGCCAGACTGGCCTGAGTTCTGTGGCGAGACCTACTCGCCGATCGATCGGCCGATCGCCACCGGCCGCATGATCGCCATCGGTGGGATCTTACAGATCCTGCCCAGCAGCTACATCTCGGTGTCGTGCCCGATCACCCACAGCATGATAATGCCGGTCGGCACCATCAACCTTTTCTTCGGCTTCACCGGTGCAGTCGACCCAATGGCAACGGGATCATCGGCGAATCCCCACCGCGTCGCGATATGCTCTCGGAGGAGCAAGTCCGATCTATCAGGAGCCTCGCCTCCGAGTACGACTCGGCCGCCATCAACGTGGCCGAGACCAACACAGCCACGGGCGACGCGGCCCTCCATGACGACGCTGACTCCGTGACCCTTGCCTCGGTCGACAGATCCATCAACGCAATATCACGGGAGGACTCCATCACACGGGTCTCCAACCCTGAGGACTTGGAGGACTCCTCCATCCTCAGGATCTTTGATTCCGACTCCAGCTCGGAGTCCCTCGAGGACTTCCGCGCTAGATCCAATCGCTTCAACACGATCTACATGGCGGGTAGCATGGCCGCCCCGCCAGATCCATTCTCTACACCGATCCCGCCAACTGCCATGGCCACCGAGGTTGAGGAAGCCCGCCTACGACTGGAGGAGGCGCACCGCAAGGAGCTAGCCGAGTGTGAGAAATTCCGCCTCGAGCGAGCAACGACGCAGGAGCTATCGCTCTATCACCAGTGTCGCATCAGGACCCGCCTGAACTCCAACGTCCAAGGCCGCGTCCTAAACTTCAACGACTAGAGCGACACCGCATGCGCGGCTAAGCGCGAGTACTGCAAGAACGCACCACCAGGCGGCAGCAATCGACCACCACCCGGCGCACCAGCGACTGGGGCCCCGCCACCACCCATTGGTTGCACGCCCCCGCCGGACCAACCGCGGATCATAATCTCGCCACAGGCCCGCGACGCCAACGGACTCCCACTATACTCCACCCCGATGGACAACGTCATCGCGACCGATGCCATAGTCGCAAACCTCGACGTCCAAGGAGAAGGTGCGCTGCAGATCCAGTACGCCAAGGCCCTACTAGCAAGGGCCGTCGAGCAGCAAGCCACCGGAGTTGACCCGCGGGGGCAGATGTATTCCCACTCCTCGACAAGCAGGGCGGCCTCAAGCGGTCACCCAACCGTCGCCAACGCCGTGACCTGCCCACCACCACAGCCCCTAGCGAATCAGCCATGGGCCACCAACCCCGTGATGACCCACAAGTATAGGGGGTGTATCGCAGTATTTTCGAGGGAAGTGAAACCCAATTTATTGATTCGACACAAGGGGAGTTAAAGAATATTTATAAGCCTTAACAACTGAGTTGTCAATTCAGCTGCACCTGGAAACAATCTTGCTCACAGCAGTTTATCAATAGCAATAGTTTTGTAGTAGGAATAGTAAAGTAACAGTAGTAGTAAAGTAAAGACAGCAGTAAAAATAGCAGTAAACAGTCGGATTAGAGCGCGGTAGGCATAGGGATGGATGGACGGGCATTGCATGGACAAGACAATTCACATAGCAATCAGAACATAGGGCAATTGCAGATAAATAAGATAAAGCATCCAAGTACTAGATAATCCTAGGCATGTGTTCCATATATAGTCATAGGTGCTCGCAATGAGAACTTGCACAACATCTTTTGTCTTGCTAGCCCGTTTGCAGCGGGGCCTCAAGGGAACTACTGGCAATTAAAGTGCTCCTTTTAATAGAGCACCGGAGCAAAGCATTAACACTCCGTGAACACATGTGATCCTCACATCAAAGCCATTCCTTCCGGTTATCCCGATTTCTATCACTTCGGGGCCATTGGTTCTGGACAACAACGTGTGTATACAACTTGCAGATAAGACCATAAACAATACTATCATAATGAATCAATAACATGTTCATATCTGAAATCATGGCATCGGGCCCTAGTGACAAGCATTAAGCACAACAAGTCGCAACAAAGTCATAAAGCACTAATAAAAGATACTAGGCACTATGCCCTAACAATCTGATGCCATTACATGAACGATCTCCTCCAATCCCTACCATCTCCATAGCCTACATCGGGGGATTACTCACTCATAGATGGGGGAAACATGGATGGTCGATGGAGAAGCGATGGAGAAGCGATGGTGATGATCTCCTCCAATTCCCCGTCCCGGTAGGGTGCCAGATCAGAGTTTCTGGTGCTATTTCGTGGAATCTGGTTGTTGCGGCGGTGCGGAACTCCTTCTGGGAAAACGTCGAACACGCCTGAGTTTTTAGGTCAGAAGACAACTTATAGGCGAAGAGGGAGACCGAGGGGGAGTCTGGGGCGGCCAGACCACCCCCTGGCGCCGCATGGGCTTGCCCGCGTGGCCAGGTGGTGTAACCTGGGCCCAGCCCCCCTCCGTCTCATATTCTGGCTCCGGGAGTCTTCTGGTGAAATAGGATTTTTGGCATATTTTCCGGGATTATTCCTGATAGTTGATTTTCTACACAAAAAGTAGACACCAATGCAATTCTGCTGAAAACAGCGTCAGTCCGCGTTAGTTGCATCCAAATCACACAAGTTTAGAGGAGAAACAATAGCAAAAGTGTTCGGGAAAGTAGATACGTTTTGGACGTATCAACTCCCCCCAAGCTTAGCTTATTACTTGTCCTCAAGCAATTTAGTTGAAAACTGAGTGCGATAAAAGAACTTTCACGAACACATTTGCTTCATATGATGTATATATTCTCAGCATATGATCAACTACTCAAGAAATTCATAATAAAGAGTATGCAACTAAGTTTACTTAATAGTCCGTGCAACAAACTATTAAGTGAACAGAGATTCAAAGAGACACCAAATCCCGCTAAGGACTGCTGAACCCTGCAACAAACTTCACAAAACCAAAGAAGAAGAACAAATATTTTTGGTGTTTTTGATTTTTAATGGCAAGAACAAAAAGGAAGAACAAGCAAAGCGAAATCTTTTTGGGTTTTTCGAATAGTTCAAACAAAGCAAAAAGGAAGAAGCAAACCAAGGGAAAAAGAAAAAGAAGCAAACAAAGAGAAACAACGGAAATATTTTTGGTCTTTTTGTGTTTTAGAAAGCAAAAGTAAAGAAAGAACGAAAACTAAAAAGAGAACGAAGCATGGATATACAAAGTACCGACTAAACATGATATGGAGATGAGTGTGATGTCGGTGTACCTCCCCCCCAAGCTTAGGCTTTTGGCCTAAGTGGGTATCAATCCCAAGCTGGCCAAGATGGAGTGCCTCCGTAGTACGGTGAGGAGGTACCCTCGTCCTGGTACGAGCTCGAGGACGCCCCACCGTAGTGTGCAGAGTAGTCGTAAGAAGGCACATCCTCCTGGTGCTGCCTGTGGAAACCAAGCAAGCGGAGATGCTCGTCCACCTCCTCCTTGGAATACGACCATGGCCTCCTATGAATACTGAACAAAGTAGATTGCGGCAAAGGAATATCCCTCTTGTCCCCGTCAGTAAACAACATCCTGTATACTAAACCCTCCGTACTAGAGTCAGTAGTGACAAAGTGATGCGTTTTCATAGCAGCAAGATCAAGCCTTTGTGGTGCCAACACTATGTCATTAGGATCCACAGAAAGTTCTAATGCAACAACCATACGTGAGGCAATAATGCCCCCATAAATAGGTCCCCTAGTAGCTAGGCGGCGAGCAATGAGAGAGCCAAGATTATACTTGGTATCATTATTAAGTGCAGCAGCAAGGAAGGCTAAATGATAATTAGAGATATTACTAGTGTTCTCCCTACTAAGAATGATAGTGGCAAGATAATAAGCAAAATATCTAAGAGCTGGGAGTTGAGTGTTCCTTATCTTCCGTGCTGAGCTACACGGTCATCGTCATTTGTCACACTTTGATAGAGCTCCAGCAAATCAGCGGGTCGACCTTCGATAGACTGATTATAAATTCTGAAAGAAACAGTTGACTGATAACGGGTGTTAGTGAAAACGAAACTCTCAACGAAAGTTTTGGTGAGCACGGCATATTGCTCACTCTCATCTTCCATGTATGTGGTCAAACCGATCCTCTGAACCAGTAGTAAGAAATCATCGAGGATCCCTGTAGCTTGCAAAAAGGTAAAACAAGGGAAAGTAGATGGGTGAGCATCTCCTTCATTGCCAAAGCATGGTGCAATAAGATCTTCATTGTATGAAGGCCTAAATTGAGATGCCGATCTTGAGGGCCTTGACCTCTTAGGTGTGTCCCTCTCAAATATTTCTCCAAATGTGTGGTTGTTCATCTTTGATATTCTGAAATTTAAACATCCATTATACAAGTGATTGCAAAGTGAATACATAATGAAGGGGACTACTCATAGGGACTTGTAAGAGGCCTAAACATGCATCAAAACAATATCTCTAAGCATTGAACAAGCTTACAAGCTCTCATAACCTATCACCTACAGCAGCAAAATACCCAAGATATAAACCACTTAACACAAATCTACTTGGACAAGCGGAGGAGTCACATACCGGAGAACAAATGCTCCAAATTTCAGCAGCAAAGATGGGATGAGCAAGGAGATCAAAAAATCATGGGCAAGAACAGCAAGAACGCGATTTCGAGCAATGAGCTGGTGTTTTCTCGAGAGAGAGAAGGCAGTGGGCAGTGAGAGAGTGAGTGTAGGGCTAGGGGTGGCCCACACCATGGCCAGGCGCGCCCCTAGGATGGTCGCACCACCAGGTGGTGTGCCTGCCTGGTGGGCCCCACCTGGTACTCTCTAGGCACTTCTCTGGCCCTTTTTCACGTAAAAATTTAATATGAATTTTCTGGAATTTTTCGAGACACTTTATTTTTGAGCAATTTTCAGGTATATATGAATGATTTTTCTACAGAAAGAAGTTTTTGGAATGATGCAATGACAAAACAAAGCTAAAACTTCAGAAGTTCTAAAACACTCTAATATGCAAGCAACTAACAATGGAAAAGTAAACTAAACAAAAGCAAAAACTAAAATAGATAAACTAAAAGTAAGCAAAGATAATCATGGTGAAAACATTGTTTTGTTCATTAAAATCCCTTTGTTAACAAGGTTGATCAGGTCTTGTTACCAAAGCAAGTTTATATGAAACAAAGCTTTGTATTCCACTAATGATTATGTTACCTCAACCTTGATAGCAATCGTCCCAATCATAGTTTCACATTTTTCTCGTGGTATGGGACAATATATTTCTCCAACTTGGACGCCCTCAACATGTTCAATTGAATTTAAGCCATAAGTCCTATCAATCTTCTTGGGGAAATAGACAATATGCTCCTTGTCATTAACATTAAAAGTCACCTTTCCTTGATTACAATTAATAACAGCTCCTGCAGTATTAAGGAAAGGTCTCCCAAGAATAATAGACATATTATCATCTTCAGGCATTTCAAGCACAACAAAATCAGTTAATATCAAGCAATTATGAGCCACTTGAACAGGTAAATCCTCACATATACCAACATGAATAGTAGTAGATTTATCAGCCATTTTCAAAGATATATCAGTTGGTATTAGTTTTTCTAGTTGAAGTCTCTTATAGAGAGAAAAAGGCATAACACTAACTCCTGCTCCCAAATCACACAAAGCAGTTCTAACATAACTATTTTAATAGAGAAAGGAATAGTTGGAATCCCTGGGTCTCCAAGTTTATTAGGAACCTTACCATTAAAGGAATAATTAGCAAGCAAAGTAGAAATTTCTTCATTAGGGATCTTCCTTTTATTCGAGACAATATCCTTCATATACTTTGAATAAGGAGGCAATTTAATAGCATCAGTCAAAGGAATGTGCAAGAATAAAGGTTTCATCCACTCACAAAACTTGTTATAGTGTTCATCTTCCTTTGACTTGTGTTTCTTATCAGGGAAAGGCATAGGTTTTTGGACCCAAGGCTCTCTTTCACTATAATGTTTTTTAGCAACAAAGTCTTCTTAAGTGTATTTAGTATTCTTAGTGTGCCTTTCAGGTTCTTCTTCAACTTTTTCTTTATCAGGAACATCATTTTCCTCATTACACTTTTAGTTTTAGCATCAGAGATAGATATGCTATTAGGATCTTTAGCAGGTTCAGAAGGTTCTACAATAATTTTATGTTTCTTTTTTCTTTTATTAGGAGTAGTACCACTATTTTCAGCTTGTAGAGAATCCTGCTCAATTCTTTTAGGATGCCCCTCAGGATATAGAAGATCCTGGGTAGCAGCACCACTTCTAGTTCTAATTTCATAAACATGTTTTTCTTTAGCAGCATTAACTAGCAATTCTTTTTGTACTTTAATAAGCTGATCAATTTGAGTTTGAACCATTTGAAAATGTTTAACACGCATTTTAACATCATTAGAGGTTCTTTCCACAATATCCTTCAACGCAATAATAGCTCTAGAGTTTTCCATCAAATGATTTTGCACCCTTTTATTAAAATTATCTTGCTTAACAATAAAAACATCAATTTTTTCTAAGCATTGATCAGGAGGTTTAGAGTAAGGAATATCACCTTCATCAAAATGTTGGAGAGAGTATACCTCAATAGTGGATGAGTGGGATATTGGCTTATATAATTCATCTATAGGAGGTAAATTTTTGATGTCTTCAGATTTAATTCCCTTCTCCTTAAGACATTTCTTAGCTTCCTTCATCACTTCATCATTTAGTTCAATAACTCCCCTCTTCTTTGATGTTGGTATAGGCAAAGGAATAGTTGGTTCAGGGATAGTTGTTTCAAGAATAGCTGGTTCAGGAGGAGTCTAGTCTTCATAATTCTTGCTTATTTTAGCCATTAATTCCTCAGCCTCCTTGGGAGTCCTATTCCTGAAAACACAATCAGCACAACTATCTAGGTATGTCCTAGATTCTTCAGTTAGTCTGTTATAATATATATCAAGAAGCTCATTTTTAGGTAATGGACATCCGGCCTGTGCATGAATAAAAGTACAAAACCTTGCCTATGATTCAAGCAATATCTCTTTTTCTCCCTGTTTAAAATCAAAAAGTTCCCGTAAAATAGCATGTCTAGCACTAGGAGGAAAATATTTCTGAAGGAAGGTACTAATCAAGCAATCAAGGCTATCAATAGATCCATGAGGTAAATTATTAAACCAAGTTTTAGCTTCTCCTTTCAGCGAGAAAGGGAAAATTTTAAGAACAAAGTAGGTGCGCATTTTAATATCATCAGAAAACAGGCCACTCATGGTAGAAAGCTCGGTCATATGCGCTACAACACTTTCATTCTTAGTCCCACAAAAAGGTTCTTTCTCAACAATAGTAACGTAAGATAAATCAAGAGAGAAATCATAATCATTATCTTTAATGTTTATGGGAGATGCAGCAAACTTAGCATTAGGAGACAATTTGGGTATTATAGTACGCCTCTCAAGGAGACTCTTAATAGCACTCCTATCATGGGTGTTTTGACATTCTTTAATATTCATCGGTCATCTCTATATAACCGTCTTCAATATCATAGCTCTCTCTAGACTCGGGTGAACTGACAGGTGTAGTAGTGTTTTCATTAGGAGTTTCAGTATTTCCAGCTATAATTCTAGCAATCACAGCATCTAGGAAAGGACCTAATGAACCACTCTTATCAAGCACAGTAGAAGTAGCATCATAAGTATTAGAAGTTTCAGATTCAGCAGTAGTAGCAGCATGTGTAGCATGTGTATGTGGTGGTGTAAGGAGCTTACTCATAACAGATGGTGAATCAAGAGCAACATAGGTGTTCAGAATCATACCTCTCCTTGTAGTGGATGGTAAAATAGGGACCTTGCCATCATGAGACTTACCCATGATGGATGGATGGCAGCGAACAATAGTGATTCCAAGTGAAATTGATAAATAAAGCAATGCTCCCCAGCAACGGTGCCAGAAAATAGTCTTGTTGACCCACAAGTATAGGGGGTGTATCGCAGTATTTTCGAGGGAACTGAAACCCAATTTATTGATTCGACACAAGGGGAGCTAAAGAATATTTATGAGCCTTAACAAATGAGTTGTCAATTTAGCTTCACCTGGAAACAATCTTGCTCATAGTAGTTTATTAGTAGCAACAGTTTTGTAGTAGCAATAGTAAAGTAATCGCAGTAGTGAAAGTAAAGATAGTAGTAACAACTGCAGTAAACAGTAGGATTAAAGCGCGGTAGGCATAGGGATGGATGGACGGGTGTTTCATGGACAAGACAGTTCATATGGCAATCAAAACATAGGGCATTTACAGATAAATAAGATAAATCATCCAAGTACTAAATAATCATAGGCATGTGTTCCATATATAGTCATACGTGCTCGCAATGAGAACTTGCACAATATCTTGTCCTCCCAGTCTGTTTGTAGCGGGGCCTCAAGGGAACTACTAGCAATTAAGGTGCTCCTTTTAATAGAACACTGGAGCAACTGATTAACACTCCGTGAACACATGTGATCCTCACATCAAAGCCATTCCCTCCGGTTATCCCGATTGCTGTCACTTTGGGGCCTTTGGTTCCAGACAACAATATGTGTATACAACTTGCATGTAAGACCATAGACAATACTATCATAATGAATCAATAACATGTTCATATCTAAAATCATGGCACTCGGGCCCTAGTGACAAGCATTAAGCATAACTAGTTGCAACAAAGTCAAAAAGCACTAATAATAGATACTAGGCACCATGCCCTAACAATCTGATGCCATTACATGAACGATCTCATCCAATCCCTACCATCCCCATAGCCTACATCGGGGGATTACTCACTCATATATGGGAGAAACATGGATGGTCGATGGAGAAGCGATGGTGATGATGATGGCGATGATCTCCTCGAATTCCCTGTCTCGGCAGGGTGCCAGAACGGAGTTTCTGGTTTCGAATTGCGGAATCTGGTGGTGGCGGCGCAGCGGAACTCTTTCTGGAAAAACTTCGAACCCCCCTTGGTTTTTAGATCAAGAGGTAACTTATAGGTGAAGAGGGAGGCCAATGGGGTGACCGAGGCGGCCACACCACCCCCAGGCGCAGCCTGGCCTAGCCCGCGCGGCCAGGTGGTGTGGGCCCCTCGTTGCCCTATTCCGTCTCGTCTTCTGGCTCCGTGAGTCTTCTGGTGAAATATGATTTTTGGCATATTTTCCCGGATTTTTCCTGATAGTTGATTTTCTGCACAAAAACTAGACACCAAGGTAATTCTGCTGAAAACAACATCAGTCTGTGTTAGTTACATTCAATTCACACAAGTTTAGAGGAGAAACAATAGCAAATGTGTTCAGGAAAGTATATACGTTTTAGACGTATCAATCACCAATGTCGGCTATGGCCAACGTGACCCGAAGAACTTCCTCCGCGACGGAGGAAACTACCGCGACAGAGAAATTACCGCACCAACAACGCGACAAGGTCGAAATTTTACCCCACCACCCTGCTCAACCAGCCCTACATCTACCATAGCAGGGAGGGAAAACCCGCCACCCACACCACAACGGGCTGCCATTCTCTCAAAGAGATCGAAAAGGCAAGGTGAGCAAGGGAGGACCCCAACAATAACCCACCAAGGGAAAACGGCATTGTCAGCGGGTTCGGACACGCCGCCGGCTCGCTACACACCTTCACTGGGCTCGGCACCAGACGCGAGAAGAAGGTCCTCGCCCGCGTGGTCGCCGTCAATGCGGTGCCCCAAGTTGACATCCCCTGCTTCCTCAACTACTCCGAGCAAAGCATCACCAGGAGTCGCCAGGATCACGCGCCCAGGATCGAATATCCAGGACAAGTCGCCTTGGTGGTCAGGCCCAAGGTAGCCGACTACTGGCTGCCCAAGACACTGATGGACGGCGGGAGCTCCATCAACATCATGTACCTGGACACGTTCAAGAGGCTCCAGCTCCTAGAAGCAGCAATCGAGCCGACCCTGACAACCTTCCACGACATCGTCCCCGGTCGGAAGGCGTACCTGATTTCAAAAGTGATGCTGCCAGTCACCTTTGGCACATCGGCAAACTACCGCACCGAGAGGATCGTGTTCGAGCTGGTGAACTTCCACAACCCCTACCACTGCATCCTGGGACACCAAACGTTCACCAAATTCATGGCGATCCCCCACTAGGCCTACAACATGATGAAGCTTCCAAGGCCAAGTGGCATCATCACCATCCACGGCGACCTCGATATGGCTGTGGAATGCAAAGACAAAGGCGCTGAGCTCGCTGACGCCGTCATCACCGCAGAGACTGACCACATGGAGGAGCTAGCGAAATATGCGGGCAACATAAAAAAGAACGACCCCACCATACTGAAGAAGCCAACTGCCACGAGTTCCACGTTCGAGGCGACCACGCACACCCGCACCGTCGAGCTTGTCCCGGGCGACTCCAGCCAGACGGTCACCATTGGGGCGCACATGAGCCCTGCATAAGAAAGAACTCTCATCGGGTTCCTCCGTGAGAATCGCGACATCTTCGCATGGAAACCATCTAACATGCCACGTGTCCCGAGGGAACTCTCCGAGCACAAACTCAACACCGACCCCAAAGTGCGACCAGTAAAGCAGTCGCTGCGGCCTTTCGATGAAGAACGCCGTCGAGCAATCGCCGAAGAAGTACAATGCCTGCTAGCCACATGCTTCATTTGGCCAATAAAATAATCCAAGTGGCTGGCAAACCCAGTCCTAGTCCTAAAAAGAACAACACGTGGAGAATGTGTATCGACTACACCAACCTCAACAGCGCCTGCCCGAAGGAGGAGTTCATCCTACGACGCATCGACCAGATCATTGACTCGACCTCAGGATCGGATTCGTTGTGCTTCCTCGACGCGTATTCTGGCTACAACCAGATCAAAATGGCGGTCAAGGATGAGGAGAAGACGGCGCTCATCACGCCATTCAGTGCCTTTTACTACACGGCCATGACGTTCGGCCTCAAGAACGCTGGTTCCACATACCAAAGGTGCATGCAGGAGTGCCTTGCGATCCAAATTAATCACAACATTCACGTCTACATCGACGACGTGGTGGTAAAATCCACCCTCCAGGACGACCTGCTCGCCGACTTGGCCGAAACCTTTGCAAACTTGCGGAGGTACAACATCAAGATAAATACAGGAAAGTCTACCTTCGGTGTCCCCACCGGAGAGCTTCTGGGATACGTGGTCTCCAAATGAGGCATCGAGGCCAACCCCACCAAGATCGACACCATCGCGCGACTCGGGAAACCCGAGTGCCTGCATGATGTCCAAAAGTTGGTCGGGTGAGTCGCGGCTCTCAGCCGCTTTATTCCCTGGCTCGGCGAGAAGGCAATGCCCCTCTACCGCCTGATGCGCAAGAACCCCACGTTCCAATGGGACGCGGAGGCGGATAACGCACTCAAAGCACTCAAAGAAGTGCTACTTGCGGCTCCACTCCTTGCCGCCCTAATCGACAAAGAGCCAATGCTCATCTATGTGGCGGCCTCCACTCGGGTCGTCAGTGCTGTTTTAGTCGTCGAACGACCGGAGGAGGGCAAGGAGCGCCCCATACAGTGCCCCGTCTACTACATCAGCGAAGTACTAACGGACTCAAGACAACTCTACCCGCAATACCAGAAACTGGTATACGCGGTATTCCGAGCTCAACGGCGACCCCCTCATTACTTCCAGGAGTACCCAATCACGGTCGTCTCCTCCGCACCACTACAGGACATAATACGCAATCGCGAGGCAACTGGGAGAGTGGCAAAGTGGGCCATTGAAATCGGCGTCCACAACATCAAATACAAGCCCTGCAAAGCAATCAAGTCGAAATCCTTGGCTAATTTCCTCGCAGACTGGGAAGAAGCATAGCAGCCGAAGAAGCTACCATACCTCCACTACTAGTCGCTCCATTTCGATGGGTCTAAAAATGCTGACGACACCGGGGCCGAGGTCATACTGATCTCCCCTTAAGGAGACAAGCTCCACTACATGCTCCACCTCAACTTCAAGCCCTGCACCAACAACATGGCAGAATACGAGGCCCTCCTTCACAGCATGCGGGCCACCAAGGAGATGAACTTCAACCGCCTATGGTGCTATGGCGACTCTGACCTAGTTGCCGGCCAAGTCACTGAAACCTGCGACACCGTCCCCCGACAATGATAGCATACCGCCAAGCGATAGACCAGCTGGGAGGACACTTTCACGGTTACTCAGTCGAGTGGATCGACCGGTGAAAGAATGATGAGGCGGATGCCGTCTCCCGCATCAGGTCGGCTAGGAAAACACCACCCGCAGGCGTCTTCCTCGACATCATCCACAAGCCTTCGGTCTCCCCACCGAAGGAGATCGAAATCGGGATACCACTATAACCCGAGCCGTCCCTAGTCGCCATGGTCGTGGATCCTAGCGACTGGACGACACCATATGTCACCTTCCTCGAGCACAAGATCCTCCCAAGCAACGAGACAGAAGCGTGAATGATCGTGCGCCAGTTCAAATCCTTCGTCATCATCAACGGCGAGCTCCACAAACATAGCGTGACCGGCGTGTTCCAACGCTGCGTACAACTAGAAGAAGGCCGCAAGATCCTCCAGGACATCCACGCTGGCGACTGCGGTCACCACACCGGTGCCAAGTCACTGGTCGCCAAGGCCATGCGGCACGACTTCTACTGGCCCACCGCACACAGCGATGCCACAGACATCGTCCAGCGATGCGTCGGATGCCAGAAGTACGCCAACTAGACGCATCTCCCTGGTTCGGCACTCAAGAAAATCCCCATCACATGGCCATTCACCGTATGGGGCATGGACATGGTCGGCCCATTCAAGAAGGCCCCATCCGGCTTCACCCACCTCCTGGTCGCGGTCGACAAGTTCACCAAATGGGTCGAAGCCAAGCCGATCAAAAAGTGTGACGGCAAGACGGCTACCAAGATCCTACGCGAGCTCATCTACCGGTACAGCTACCCAGACAACATCATAACGGACAAAGGCACCAACTTCGCCAAAGGCACCATGGCGAAATTCTGTGAAGAACACAACATATGACTCGACCTTGCCTTAGTCGCCCACCCGGAGTCGAACGACCAAGCAGAACGCGCCAATCAGAGTGTCCTCCACGGGCTGAAGCCGCGACTCCAAGTGCCCCTCGAGCGAACCCCAGGATGCTGGGTCGAAGAGCTCCCCTCCGTAATATGGGGCATGCGCACCTCCGTCAACTGCTCCACGGGGTTCGCACCTTTCTTCATGGTGTACGGTGCTAAAGCCGTATGCCAACTGACCTAGAGCACGACTCACCTCGAGTCGCCAACTACGTCGAGGCGACAAACGAGATAGCTCACCAAGACAGCATCCACCAGATCGACGAGGCACGTGACCTAGCTCGCTCCCGCATCGCCATCTACCAGCAGGGACTCCGCCGCTACCACAGTCGCTGAGTCCGGACCCGCACCTTCCAGGAGGGCGATTTGATCCTACGACTGGTTTAGGACAAGAAGGGCATGCACAAACTCTCCCCCATGGGAGGGGCCATTCACCATAGGGCGAGTCCTCGGCAACGACGCCTACTACCTCAACGACAAACGAGGCGATGGCCAACTTGAGGTCGGAAGGCCATGGAATGTAAACCTTCTCCGAAAGTTCTATACATAGAACTCAAACTTGTACCCAGATGATATATAATGAAATTCATTCGGATCACACAATTTGTGTCTACTCGCCATACTCTTGTGTCACTCGCACTCGTACATTTAGCAATATGCTACCCACGGAAGTCAACCCTTGGTCGAGCGACCGCCACAGCTAAGTAGTGCATCCCAAGGGCACCAAAAATATTCGGGCTTTGTGTCGTCCAAGAATACGCCAACCCGGAGCCACCATCGGAGTCGCCCAGCTCGACTGGCCCACCGTGCCAAGACGACCGACATACGCTTCCCACAGCAACTTGTCCTTCCCATCCTCGCGCAAAGCGACTTGAACGGTTAAGTACCACGCACGGGGACTTCGCAAACGGAAACCCTCACGCGGCTCGGGAACACACCAAGTAAGAGAGATGCCTTGGACTCAACTAGCGACTGGCTCTCCGAACCAGGGGAAGAGACGCGTTACAAACAACGCACCAATAACACACAATAGGCACGCGCCCAAAACGGATAAGTACTATGCTCGAGGACTCGCCTAAAAACAATCCTACTCGCGCTCGGGGACTTGCCCCTTCAGAGACACAAGGGACAACCAACACAAAATCCCAAGAAAACACATATGTATACAAACGAGTTATACCCCACTAAAGGGTGGACCCGCTTGGGGACTCGCTCAAAAAAAAAGTTAAACATACCACAAAATTAAGCTTGCATTGCGAGTCGATTGACTGCTCTTACTCCCATCCAAAATATTGTTCATATTTCAAAAGTTGCCATTTGGCATATCTTACAAACTGTCCAGAGAAGCTATCTATTTCGCAGGCCCTGATGAAGAAGCATCTCCACCACCCTTGACATGAACGAATGGTTGCCATGGGTTCGTTGGGTAGGTCGTCAGCGACTTCGATAGCACCGACCAGAAGGGTTGCTCCGACTTCAGGTCGCGATGTTCTGGCTTGGGGTCACCCGGCGCCACCACTGTCTCCTGGTATGGTAGCTGGTCTCCCATCGCCAGCACACGATCAGCAAAGGGGGCAGCCTTGGCGGTCAACTTCAACACCTCCCGGGACGAAAACCCTAGGTACCCGATCAAAGACCCAATAAAAGACCCATAGAAATCCACGGAAGAGTCTGTAGCCGCCGCCATCTCCATCCCTAGACTGAGAGGGATCCGAAGCTCTTCCCAGCACCCTACCGGAGGGGATAAATCACCCTAGAGGCCTTCTTCATCACCATGACTGCCTCTGGTGTGATGCGTGAGTAGTTCATCCTTGGACTATGGGTCCATGTAGTAGCTAGATGGTTGGTTCTCCTACTTTGTGCTATCATGTTTAGATCTTGTGAGCTCCATTCATGATCAAGATCATCTATTTGTAATCTTACATGTTGTGTTTGCAGGGATCCGACGGATATTGAGATGCTATTTCAGATTGATTATTGATTCTATCATGTCTATGTTATTTCTGATCTTGCATGCTTTCCATTGTTAGTAGCTATCTTGGCCAAGTAGATGCTAGCAACTCCAAGAGGGAGTATTTATGCTCGATAGTGGGTTCATGCCTCTAGTAATCTGGGGAAGTGACAGGAATATCTAAGGTGCCAGATGTGCTATTGCTACTAGGGAGAAAACAGTAATCCTGAAGGTGCCAGATGACAGGAATCGTATTGTTTACTTTACACACTTTGCTTAATGCAATTATCTATTGCTTGCAACTTAATACTAGAGGGGGTTCGGATGATAACCTGAAGGTGGATTATTAGTCATAGATGAAGTTGGATTATGGTTTGTGTATAACATTGTAATGCCCAATCAAATCTCATAGGAGTCAAGATGATTAGTATATGCATGTATGCTTTCTCGAGTCTATCAATTGCCCCACTGTAATTTGTTCACCCAACATGTCATCTATCTTAACGAGAATCACCTCTCGTGAACTATGGACCCTGGTCCATTCTTTTACCATCAATCTACTATTTACTGTTTATTTTCTGCAAGCAATTACTATCTTCCACACAATACGTTTAATCCTTTGTTTTTTGCAAAATCGGTGAGATTGACAACCTCATTGTAAGTTGGGCCAAAGTTCTGTGGTTGTGTTGTGCAGGATTCCAAGTTGGAAACAACACCTTGGGGTTGTTTCCTTGCTCCTACTAATTCGATAACCTTGGTTTCATAACTGAGGGAAGCTTGCTACTATGCTCATCATACCTTCCTCTTGGGGTTCCCAATGAGCTCAACATATCCTGAGCCATCAGTGCTTGAGAGTTAACACGGTCGGTGGAAGTACAAGTTACATCAAGGACCTCATAAAAATGAAAATTGCACCCAAGTCCATGCATTTAGCACAAGGACCCTGAAACATGAGCAATGAAATGTGTGTTTTGAGGTTTGGGAATACTAGCGTTCATCGTGTTAAAGACTATCAGTAGAATCTTTGTAGATGCTAAGAATGGAAACGAAGATCCAACGGTTAGCAATGTTTGGATTTGCCGTCTTGATCCAATAGTCAATGTTCAAAGTTATCCATACACTATACACTGGTATGGTATGTTATTGTAATAGATAAGACAAGATAAAGATAAGATAAGAAGTACTGTGAATGGCCAATCTTTTGAGTAACCTTCCCTCTCGATGTTTGGGAAGCAAGTGAACATTGCGAAAACTGAAAAAGTTTGAATTTTTTTGCCGCCAAGGACCAAAGTGGTTTCCTTCCTATGTACTCCTCGTCCCTACTCCACACCAACGCGGTTGTCAAACACGCCAGAGACATAGAGTTGCCATACCAAGGCACGGAGTTATTCGTCTGCGGTACCAAACTTCACTGGCCAGCGCATGGAGGTACCTAAGTTGCCTGAAATTACTGCGTTTTGAAAAGTTGGGCTGCCAACTACTAAGAGGGGCCATTTCGAGGCAAACACATCTCACCCCTGCCAAATTCAAACATTCCGTTAAACTGCCCCGTGAAGTAGATGATCGGGACCCTCATGTCGGTCATCTGTCCGTGACGTGAGCGCCAACGCAGCAACTTCTTAGGCAAATCGAGAAGCTAAGTGGATTGGATGCATTGACCAATTTCACAAATCCATTCCCAGGTTTCCCCTAGCACCGGCGGCGTCAGAATCCACCCTCCAGGCAGGACGATCCCTTCGGACATTTGACTTCCGGCGCCAAGTTGTTGCGCCCAGTTGCTGCGCCTAGTCGCTAATCCCGAGCTCTAGTGGCGCATGTCATAGCCGCCGTTGCGAGGCTCTAGCCCGCCTCCGCCGCCGACGAGCCTAGCAGCTCGGAGGTTGGCAGATCCTACTATCAAGAAAAAAGAAGTTATGTCTAAAAGTGGGTGAGCTACCCTTCTCTTTAATATTCGCACTAATTAAAATTGCTACCTGGCTACTAAACCTCAAATTGTTTGTTAGCCCAACGCTGACAAACATATTTTGTCCACAGTTTTCTGTCAAGTGGGATCTGCGTGGACCCCCTTACCTGGTTATGGTAGTCCTCTACAGGTACGACTCTAAGGGCAAGAGGTATGGACACCATTGTTTCACGATGGAAGAAGCGCCTGCGCAGATCTGCACTATATCTGGTATGGTTGCTGCTCTACTTAATCATGTTGAATTATGGCCGAAGCAGACTGCAAAGTTCAGCTTCATGGATGAACGTGGCATCATGGTTCCTATAACGTGTGACGGTTAGCTAATTGGGTTGATGAAAAGATATGCTTCGGCTGCCATGTTTTAACAGAAATGTGATGAACTGGATGTGGAAGCTGCTGCAATTAGGAGTCGCCCTTCTATTCTTGGACAGGGTGGTTGCTCGAACCCAATTAGCTCCTAGTAAGCAAAGGTCTCTTGGGGTTCGCACGTTTGTGCTGAATTGTAATTTTTGTTTTATTTACTTTGTAGATATTGGGCAGTTATGCAACAGTCTTGTTTCTTTGACAGGAAGCGCCGCAAGGTTAGAAACATGATTGTCGGGTCAGTCATTTTGCTGCCCAAGAAATTAAAAACGAGTGGAAAGATGTCATTTTGCTGCCCGAAGAAATTAAAAATGAGTGGAAAGATGATGCTGGACATGATTCTGGTGCCATTGTCCCGGCGATGCAGAGTACGTGAACCTAAGAAAATTGGCACCGAGGAAGAGGAAGAAGGCAGGAAATGAAGAAGCCAGTGGACGTGAAGGCTTGGCACCCAGGCTGCGGAAGAAGGCTGCTGGCAATGAAGATGCATAGCAATGTGTTGAACTTAAACCTATATATGTAATTCTGTTACATTCTGCATGTGTGGCATGTTGCTGGGTGAAACAATCTACCCACGTTCTCTGAGTAAAATGTACCGCGACTTAGGGTTTGGAAACGCCCGAGTTAGTAGTTGAATCCGAAATTGTGATTATGCCACTGCTATCTGAAAACTAGGATCCACCGGTTCCACGATTGCTGAGCGGCAGGAGGTCTCCAAATAAGACGGAATGTAAGTGGCACAGAAATAAATTATTTAAGCTGCCACACTCCACGAAGCAGCAACTTATTTCAGATGCTGCACAGCGACGTGGCAACATAAACAGCAATGTTCTCACCGATAATGCCCAGATGAGGAGGAAATAAGTACCACTTTATGGCCTAATCTTGAGCCCGTCTATCTCACTGCCTCTCTGCTCCTGCATCCCCTGCATCTGGCGAAGCTCCCGGATCTCCAGTAACCGGGTGTACGTGCTTCCACTTTATAAATTGTGGTTGTGCGATTTGCATGCGGCACAATCCACGTAGATTACGTTTAAACAAACCACCAATGTCAGAATACACTAGTAGAAAAGGTGTCTTTGGTCCATGGACACGTTCCCAATCTGGGACAGAGATCTAAATCGAGGCAAAAATTGATCTAAATCACAAATTCTTCCACAAATTAATCAAAACAGAGATCTAAATCGAGGCATTTCATTGCTTCAACCACAAATTCTTCAAAAACAAAGGTGCGATTTCACATCCTACATTAATTCAACCACTAGTCAACAATTTCACTTCCTCGTCGCTGTCCTTCGAGCCGCCGGCTTTGTCGTCGCTGTCTCACGGAACCTCCACGATTTCCGCATTGTTCGAGAGACGGAGCACCTCTTCGCGGTGAGCGGTGGCGATGACGGCGAACTTGGTCCGTCGAGGGCGGACCAGAACCTCTCCCGCCCTTCTGGGTTGCGGAGATCCCAGTGCACCACGCGCCCGTAAACTATGCGGTTGCCAATATTGGCCTTCCGCTCCTTCTTGAACAGCGCCAGCCAGTACGGGCTGGCCGTCGCGTATCGGAGCAGCGCCCTCTTCCACGCGGGCATCTGGCGACGTCGTGCCACGATTTCGCTCTCCATCATGGCTCTGCCGGGGATGAGGAGCGGAGCCACCGGCACCCCCGCATAGCTGATGTGCCATCCGTGGGGCACCGTCGCGGCTAGCGGCGCGAGGATATCGAAGTGCGTGAACATCACCGCCTCGTAGAAGTTCAGCGAGGGCATCTCCATGGCGGCGCGGTGGAGATTGGAGAGGGAGCGAGGGGGTGGATGACGAAGCAACGGCGCGGTGGAGATTGGAGAGGGCGAGGGGATGGGCGACGAAACGACACGCTGTGGCGCCTCCTATTTGTACACGAGGACGACGAAGCGATGGGCGGAATATCCAAGGGGCATTGGTCAGACAAAAGGAAGTAATGCAGGGTTAAGACAGATTAACGGGCGACCAATTTTTTTACTCCCAGGACTCTGGGGCCAATAGTTTAGACCGCTAGGTCAACAAGTACAACTATTACAACTTAAAAAAGGCACGGAGCTTAAGCTAAATAGAACTAGTTATCACACATCTCCTTGATCTTCCTAATCTTAGCCCGATGCGCATCTTCCTGCGAGAGCAAGGATCGAATCGTCTGCTCCTTCCTTTTAGCATCTTCCTTGCACAACTTCAATTGTTTCTCTGCATTTTTCCTCATGCACTTGTCAATACTCGTAGTTGTGAACTGCAGGACTTTGACCTGGTGGAGATCATTCCTTGCTTGAGTCAGTTCTTGCTCTACTTTAGCCTTCAGGGCCAACGCCGCGTCCCTCTCCTTCTTGACTTTGCTAACCTTGTCTTACACCCACCTGAGATCTCGCTTATGCTTGGTCGTGTCAACTGGTTCCCATAGCTTCATCTCAACACTGTCAAGAAGTGAGCTGAATACGGATTCTTTCGACTCAACAGTCATTTCCCATAGTTTGTCCAATGTTTTCTGCATCAATTTGGACCACTCTGGATCTACCCATTTGACAACACCGCAACTTCCGCCTTGCATCATTGGACGATGTCCTTGACACCGTAGAAACCTCCTACCTGCGTTTCATCCTTCGAACGCTACAAATTTAGCGGGAACATATCCATGTTTACATAGCAGAGGACTGTCTTCATCCGTTAAACCGTGATAGTCGGAGTCATACATCGTCTGGTTGGCCTAACACATCATACGCACATGAGTAAACAGATTAGATCTAGCTCAAAAAATAGATAACTGGCCACAGATGATAGGAATAGAGATGAGATGACTCACATCGAAATCACCATCCCTGTAGTCATGACGCATTTCCTCGTCGTCTCCCCTTGAACCCGTGGCGAGAGGGGACGGGGTGGCTGCCAGAGAGGGGATTGGGATGGAGGCACCGTCGGCTTGCGGCTACGGCAGGATGGGAGTGAAGTGGGGAAAGTAGCTTCGAGGGGAAGGAAGAAAAGTAATGGGGACATGACACTAGGATGTGGCCCACTGAACTCGTGAGACGTGACACTCGCAACAGGGGAGCGCCTAGTGTTGCCAGTTTGTCCAGAGCAAGCGTGGCCAATTTTGCTGCAGAACAGCCTACTCGCGGATCGCTCTCACGAAGACCACCCCAATCGTCCAAGCGCCCCGATCTAACAGTATGTAACAATCGTTAAGCAGAACAACCCTGTTAGGGCATGCCTTCTAGAAGACTCGGTCTAACGGCCACCCATGCAATGACACTGGTGTATCCATGTGTGGTTTGTGAAAAGAATAGACATGCAATCACACTAGGTTGATCCATATGTGGTTTATGGAAGTAACATACATCCAATGACTCTAGCTGTGATTCATGAAAAGAACAAACATGCAATGACATGGTGGATCCATGTGTGCTTCATGAGAAGAACACACATCCAATGACACTGGTGGACTCCAGCTGTGGTTCATGAAAAGAACAGACATGCAATGACTAGCTGTGATTCATGAAAAGAACAGACATGCAATGACACTGGGTGTGGTTCATGATAAGAACATACATCCAATGACACTGGTGGATCCTTATGGGGTTCATGAAAAGAACAGACATGCAGTGACACCAGTGGATCCTTATGTGGTTTGTCTAGAGGAACACACATGCAATGACACCGGGTGTGGTTCATGAAGAGAACAGACATGCAATGACACTGCATGTAGTTTGTGAAAAAAACAGACATGCAACGACACTGGTGGATCCTTATGTGGTTCATGAAAATAACTAACATGCAATGACACTGGGTGTGGTTCATGAAAAGAACAGACATGCAATGACACCGGTGGATCAATTTGTGGTTTATGGAAGTAACAGAGATGCGATGACTCTAGCTGTGATGCATGAAAAGAACAGACATGCAATGACACTGGGTGTGTTTCATGAGAAGAACACACATCCAATGACACTGGTGCATCCTTATGAGCTTCATGACAAGAACAAACATGCAGTGACACCGGTGGATCCTTATGTGGTTTGTCTAGAGGAACACACATGCATTGACACCGGGTGTGGTTCATGAAAAGAACAAACATGCAATGACTTATGTGGTTTGTCTAGAAGAACACACATGCAATGACACTGGGTGTGGTTCATGAAAAGAACATACATGCAATGACACTAGTGGATCCATGTGTGGTTTGTGAGAAGAACACACATCCAATGACACTGGTGGATCCTTGTGTGGTTCATGAAAAGAACTGACATGCAATGACACGGGGTGTGGTTCATGAGAAGAACACACATCCAATGACAATGGTGGATGCTTATGTGGTTCATGAAAAGAACAGACATGTAGTGCCACCGGTGGATCCTTATGTGGTTTGTCTAGAGGAACACACATGCAATGACACCGGGTGTGGTTCATGAAAAGAACAGACATGCAATGACACTGCATGTGGTTTGTGAAAAGAACAGACATGCAATGACACTGCTGGATCCTTATGTGGTTCATGAAAATAACTAACATGCAATGACACTGGGTGTGGTTCATGAAAATAATAGACATGCAATGACACCAGTGGATCCATGTGTGGTTGTCGTGGTGGTGTCACGGCAGATGCCATGTATAGGCTAAATGTGGGGACTAAATGCACTAGGGGAATCCAGGGAGGGATAGTGTAGTGATTCCACACAGAGAAGCTTTATATTTGATTCACCTTCACAAATTACAAGTGCTCCAATAGCTGTATTGGGGAGAGGAGGAAGAAGGAACTCTCTTACTCTCGATACTAGCTAGCCCTCAGAGCTATCTCCTAGAAACCAATCCGTCAAGAATCAACCAACCTTCCAGATCTCAACCCGTTCTATAGAGATCCTAGCCCTCCTTATATAGGGGAGGCTAGGTCTCCACTTAGGGCATACGTGGAGGCATATTCCAGAGAATATGCCTCCTCCTAAATTAGTAAGAAGACCGGGTCACTTTTCCCCCGCGTCACCCATGCAGAGGCTACGTGAGCCTCTGCGGCGCCCGCGTCAGCCGACACTGGCTTTGTCACCTTTGTCGGCCACGCCTCGGTGGCCCGGCCTCTGTCCGCCTCGCTCATGCTCCGCGTACAGCTACCACCTTTTGACCAGCGAGATACCTTCCTTCTCTTACAAGCTTGATATAACCTGGATCCTACATAGTAGATCCGGCCACACCTGTTCCTGCATACAAGTTAGATACATCTCACCGACTTACAGCTTAAGTCGGTTGAGACCTAGTTAGGTGGACGTCCCTCGGTCCGGGTTACCCCGTGATTCGGCCTGCCTTGAGTTGACCCGGCCAGCATCCGCTTTGGCCTTGCCGAACCTCGGCTAACTCAGCCTTTATACCCTGGCGTGACCCTACCCGGGGGTATCCCCATTAGTCCCCGAAGCTGGTGCGGTCTTAGCTGCCTTGGCCGCTAAGGCCACAGCAGGTTCAATTTTGCTGAGCTTTGGGTTTTATTTCTGAGTTACCTCCTTATCTTGGATTCTATGGATTTACTTTCCCTTGGCACATTCCAAGTTTTCACTTGCTGGCCGGGTTACCACATTCTCATCCGGGTTGTTCTTCCTTCTCTCGTACGCTTCCCCACGTGGAGGCTAATCATCACATTGCCTCATTTTAAGGGCTAGCCACAGTAACCGCCGCAGTAATTATCAGTTATCACTTAGCGTACGTCACATCGTGTCTGCCTCCTCGTTAACTGCATCATAACGTCATGTCATGGGATCTGCTGCGCCCCGTGGCCTTCCGTGTGGCTCGATGCTTATTGGTCAATCCGGTTTGTACACAGCCACACGATGTGGCCCGCCCGCAAACGCGATCCCACTACCTCCCCGAGGGAGCGGTTAAATAGGGGAGGGGTGCGCCCCTTGGGTCCTTTCCCCAGTTCCGCGCCCCTCTCCCCTTTCTTCTTCCTCGTCTTCCCCCGCGACAGCGCCACCGCCGCACTGCTTCCACACGCATCTACGTCGCCGCCACTGGTGCGCACCTCTTCCGCCACGGGTCCTCGTCTGTCTAGGCCGCTGCCACCCTCCACCGCTAGCGCCAGTGAGGGAAGCGACCTCGAGATGACAGAAGAAGAACTCATCATCGCCGAGCAGGAGATGGAAGAAGATGTTGCGATGGCGGACCGCGGTGCGTGGGCCGGATCCTGGGTCTGCCAGGATGACCTGGACTGGCTCTACCACACTAGGCGCATCCCCGCAGGCGCCACCGCACGCCTCGCCTCCGCCGAACTTGCCCTCTCACCCAATCGGGGTGAGTATGTGGTGTTCCTGTTGCATTTCTAGCGGGGATTTGGCTTGCCAGTCAGCGATTTTTTCCATGAATGGTTGAACACCTATGAACTCCAGCCGCACCACCTTCCTGCCAATGCAATCACCTCTCTCTCTGCTTTCGCCTCCACGATCGAAGGCTACGCCGGATTATGGCCCACAAAGGAGCTACGGATCCGGTTCTTTGGCCTTCATTAGAACGTAATTCCAAATGTTGATCTAGAGCCGAAGAACAAGCAACTTACGCAGTTCGGCGCTGCGTCCATTTCTCCGTGGAGGCTTTCCGTTTTCCCCGGATTACCGGGATGGACTCCTGCAAGGGATGGGCCCGAACTTTCTTTATGTTCGGAACAACGGCACCGAAGACCTGATCCAGCTGCGCCCCTATACTCCGGGTCCTCCTAACCCGGAGTTGTGGGACGTTATCCCCAAGAAGCCCACGGTCTTGGCCAACCAGGTCAACAAAAGGTTCGCGGAGCTGAAGGAGCTGGGGTTGCGCAACGAGGATGCCATGATCACATTCGTCTGCAAACAGATCTCCCCCCTCCAGAAGCGCAGTCACAAAGTGTGCCACGTGAGCTGGGGCCGCGACCCCAACCGTACCTCGTCTTTCGAGTTGAGCAACATAGAGATTTATCGCCGGGTCAAGGCCCTCTTCACCACCCACAAGGACTTTTCCTCTAAGTGGACGTGGGGAATTGAGCACTATTGCCGAGATAGGCTTCCTCCCGTGGTAAGCTTCGTGCCACAAACTTTCTCTGAATTAAATCTTATGTCGGTTGCTGTTGTATATTTAACTCTGTCTTCTGTTCTCTCCCTTAGCAATTCCTTCAGCAAATTATCGAGGATGGCTCTGATCCCTCCCTCAAATGGGCTCCTGACCAGGATACCTCGGACAAGGAAGAACCGGATCAGGAGATGTTCCTTCTAATGACCGACGCGACGAAGCGACCCACCGGTAAACTCTCTTCCATTAGATATTGGCCCGATGATGAAGATGACTCGGATGTCGAGGTGATGGAAGCATTTGACGCTGTCCCCCTTTCTTATGCTATTCCGGCATCAGCGAACCCCGGTGGGCAGATCCATGAGGACCGTCCCCTTGCCATGGGTGACCCTGTTCCGGTTGCACCGAAGAAGAAGCGGGGAGCTGCATCAACTTCCTCCTCCGGACCTTCTCAGCCAGCAAAAAGGCGAAAGAAGTCTGGGGACAAAACTGCCTCCAAGCCTGCAACCATGGCCCCAGCATGAAGGGCTCGGAAGCCCAAGGAGCCCCTGACCTCGGATGAGTAAGCCTCTTTTCCCTTTGCCACTTACTTGTTCTTCTATCATTATAGTTTCTCATCCGACACTGTTTGATTCGGCAGGGCCACGGTGGAGGTCCCCCAGAGTGGATCTAGCATTCCTTCGCCGCTCCGACACAGCCCTTCTCCCCCTCGTGGCGACGACTCACGCCCGCTGAGCCCTATTCCGGAGGGTTCAGCGGCTGCTCCGGGTTCCACTTCACCTCGTCAAGAGGGGGGCAACCTTGGAGCGGGGGAGACAGGCCCAGCCGAGGCAGCGGCATCCACCACTTCGGCTTCGCCGCAACCAGCTACTACCGAGGCTACCTTAGCACCTCCACCGAAGAAGAAACCAGCACCAGCACCATCACCAACTCTAGCACCAGCACCAGCACCAACTCCAGCAACAAGAGCAGCATCAGCAACACTAAGAGCAACAACAGCAATGCCAAGCCCCTCCGCCTCGTCTGAGACTTCCCAGTCTCGGCGAGATAGTACCCAGGCAACTCCCAAGGGTAAATCTGCTGCAACCACTTCCTCCTCTCAGCAGCCCAAGGGGAAAAAGGCCCCTGATGCCACTAGGGCAGTGTCCGTCGAGGCCGGACAGCGCACTCTCGCGACCATGCTTTCCAAGAAGCCTCCAGCCCCGAAGGACGCCCCTGCCGAGCCAGCTGGTGCGCAACAACTTGTTTTGCACACCAGCCCGGCCCTTGCCCTGGTTGAGAGGAGGGAGGCGCACGCGAAGGGCTTAGTGGCGCCCCATATGCCTAGCGACGAGCGATACCCTCCGACCCTGATTGAATTTGTCAATAATTTGAACAAGGCAGAGTTCGTCCACAACGACGATCTCCCGGAGAAGTTCGGTCCCGCTGAATTTTCTGCCCAAATGAACATAGCCGCTAAGGCAATTAACCTCGCGGGTCGGATGATGGAGGTACGTTGCTTCCCCTTTTCCTTAGCATGTTGTAGATATTAGTGATATAAACATTAGTCCCCGAGCCTCCGAGGGAGTAACTTGTTACTCGGCCGGATGGTCCTTAGAAAACTAACGTAGCTCCTTGATAACTTCGAATATGCACACACCTAGAGCCGGGTTAAGTTCCACTTGGCCCGGATCTTGTACACTTCGAATATGCACACACCTAGAGCCGGGTTAAGTTCCACTTGGCCTGGATTTTGTACACTTCGAATATGCACACACCTAGAGCCGGGTTGAGTTCCACTTGGCCCGGATTTTGTACACTTCGAATATGCACACACCTAGAGCCGGGTTAAGTTCCACTTGGCCCAGATTTTGTACACTTAGAATATGCACACACCTAGAGCCGGGTTAAGTTCCACTTGGCCCGGATTTTGTACACTTCGAATATGCACACACCTAGAGCCAGGTTAAGTTCCACTTGGCCCGAATTTTGTACACTTCGAATATGCACACACCCAGAGCCGGGCTAAGTTCCACTTGGCCCGGATTTTGTACACTTCGAATATGCACACACCTAGAGCTGGGCTAAGTCCCACTTGGCCCGGATTTTGTACACTTCGAATATGCACACACCGAGCCGGGCTAAGTTCCACTTGGCCCGGATTTTGTTCACTTCGAATATGCACACACCTAGAGCCGGGTTAAGTTCCACTTGGCCCGGATTTTGTACACTTCGAATATGCACACACCTAGAGCCGGGTTAAGTTCCACTTGGCTCGCATTTTGTACACTTCGAATATGCACAAGGCTAAGTTGTATTTTTGTACTCTTTTCAGGTGACCACCAACCACCGGAGCGCTGAGTTTCAGCGTCTCCTGGACACTCATAAGATGATGCGCGCCAAGAATAACACACTTCTCACTGATCATGATAAGAGGGGTAAGTTTCTTCCTCAGCATTTTTCCATTTTCCTTCATCTTCTTCTGCCGAACTAACCTATCATTCGGTTTTCGCAGTTGGGGTGGAGGCTGAGAACACGGTTATGAGGAAGAATCTGGATCAGATCAAGGGTAAGTTATGTTTGCTCAACCTTGCTATGCTTTCCATCTCCTTTCCTCCTTGGCTCGGCGAACATTCATACCTCGGATCTGTCGGGTCACTAAACTATTTCAGCATCTTTTGAAGATAGTGTGCCCGTGCCTGATATGATGCTGCATTTTCTCGAACAAGCAGAACAGCATCAGGCCGAGCTCAAAAAGAAAGATGATGAGCTCTCCCTCCTCCGGACCAAGGATGATGAGCTTGCCAAGCTTAAGGCCGAGATGAAGAAAATGAAAGCACAGCACCAATCCGAGCTCCAAAAGGCTAGCCAGGACAATACCGAAGAGCGCGAACGCCTCAATCTTCAGATTGCCAAGGACCAGGACCTACTCAAGGAGGCCGACATCAAGCTTGAGTCGGCGAATGCTGAACTTGAGCAACTCCGGGAGAGATGCGATAACTACATCAAGGAGCTATCCCGGGTTCACAGCCATATCTCCAGTAAGTTCTTTTCCTTCAACCGACATTGATCTCTCCGGGTCTGCTTCCTTTACTCAGTCCACCTGTGTTATTTTTCCCAGACAAGTTCCTAGAGAGCGATGTTATTGCATCCAAGGCTGTTACCAAGTTCCTCCAGCAGAGGGGTACTCCGTCTGGTCCTAGCTCCATTCCTCTTGATCTCGAAGATCTGATAGTCAGCTTGTCCTCCAGAGTTGAGACCGTGAGGAACTATGGCAAGGATGTTATGGACGTGGTAATCCGGATCTTCAAAGCCTTTTGGCATGAAGAGGATACTCCGGAGAATCTGTCTATTCTCTTTGCCAGGCTTATGGACTACGACACTCAGCTCGATCTTTGGAGAGAATCTACTAGACGCGCCACAGCTGATATCGTTCTCCACTACGTTCTCATGTGGTACGAGAAGATTGACCTCAATCTTCTTGCATGCAAGCGCACGGGATCAAAGTGGTCTACTGACCTAGATTGGGTGGCTCGGCGCAAGGCTTGCGCTCACAGCTTCATCCAGTACGCCCCCATTCACCAGTGGAACGAAGGACCGAGCTTTTTAGACGCTGTCGATGAGGCGAATGCTGAAAATGTCGAAGATGGCTCGGATGAAGACGAACATGACGAGGCTTCTGACGTTGAGGAGGGCGAAGATGACGCCGAACTTCCTCATGCTACCCCTTGATCGAAAAAACTTTTAAATTTCATCAGATCCCCGGTATGCCGGGTGCAGATGTATCAAGTGCACAAGTAATATTTTTCTACTAAGTTTCTATGATGGATTGACTTGGGCGTAGTCCCCGAGTTTCGTTTTCTCGTTCTTCCAATATTTTGGCTCGGCTCGCGTCTACCTTGATTCGGTTTTATGACTTACGAGTCCGAGTTTCAAAAATTGTCTTAACAATACTTGGAAACTTTAGGATTAGCTCAAAGTAACTCAGCATAGTAAATTTAAAGTACACATAAGGTTAGGTCGAAAAACTAACGTCGGCTTGATTAAGTTCTTTTCCTTATTCGTTTTTAATGTGCTACGCAATTCCAAACTTGTTCTCTTGCTTGCCATGAAGCCAATTCTTGTTGGACAGCAGCAAGTCGAAGAGTTGGGTTCTTGGTGCTCACACATTACTAATCCGGCCTAAGTAGAACAACTTACGCCAGCCGACGTATAAATAATAAATACAAAAGACAATACTCATTATTAAGGCAGTCCCCGAGTTACTGCTCGAGGTGCCAACACTTCATTGATAAGCTCATTGTCGGCATACATACGACATATGAGAGACTCGGATAGATACACTTCTTTGCTAAGTGTAGAAAGGACGAAGTAGAGCTACATTCCATGGACGCTTAGATTCCTCGCCGGACCTATCCGCCTTGTTCTTGTCCTGTGGCTTACCTTCGACACTGGTGGACTCCAGCTGTGGTTCATGAAAAGAACAGACATGCAATGACTAGCTGTGGTTCATGAAAAGAACAGACATGCAATGATATTGGGTGTGGTTCATGAAAAGAACACACATCCAATGACACTGGTGGATCCTTATGTGGTTCATGAAAATAACAGACATGCAGTGACACCGGTGGATCCTTATGTGGTTTTTCTAGAGGAACATACATGCAATGACACCGGGTGTGGTTCATGAAAATAACAAACACGCAATGACACTGCATGTGGTTTGTGAAAAGAACAGGCATGCAATGACACTGGTGGATCCTAATGTGGTTCATGAAAAGAACTGACATGCAATGACACTGGGTGTGGTTCATGAAAAGAACAGACATGCAATGACACCGGTGTATCCAGTGGTTTATGGAAGTAACAGGCATGCAATGACTCCAGCTGTGATTCATGAAAAGAACACACATGCAATGACACTGGGTGTGGTTCATGAGAAGAACACACATCCAATGACACTGGTGGATCCTTATGTGGTTCATGAAAATAACAGACATGTAGTGACACCGGTGGATCCTTATGTTGTTTGTCTAGAGGAACACACATGTAATGACACAGGGTGTGGTTCATGAAAAGAACAGACATGCAATGACTTATGTGGATTGTCTAGAGGAATACACATGCAATGAGACTAGGTGTGGTTCATGAAAAGAACAGACATACAATGACACTGGTGGATCCATGTGTGGTTCATGAGAAGAACACACATCCAATGACACTGGTGGATCCTCATGTGGTTCATGAAAAGAACAGACATGCAATGACACTGGGTGTGGTTCATGAGAAGAACACACATCCAATGACACTAGTGGATCCTTATGTGGTTCATGAAAATAATATACATGAAGTGACACCCGTGGATCCTTATGTGGTTTGTCTAGAGGAACACACATGCAATGACACCGGGTGTGGTTCATGAAAAGAACAGACATGCAATGACACTTCACGTGGTTTGTGAAAAGAACAGACATGCAACGACATGCAATGACACTGAGTGTGGTTCCTGAAAAGAATAGACATGCAATGCCACCGGTGGATCCATGTGTGGTTTATGGAAGTAACAGACATGCAATGACTCTAGCTGTGAATCATGAAATGAACATACATGCAATGACACTGGGTGTGGTTCATGAGAAGAACACACATCTAATGACACTGGTGCATCCTTATGTTGTTCATGAAGAGAATAGACATGTATTGACACCGGTGGATCCTTATGTGGTTTGTCTAGAAGAACACACATGCAATGACACCGGGTGTGGTTCATGAAAAGAACAGACATGCAATGACTTATGTGGTTTGTCTAGAGGAACACACATGCAATGACACTGAGTGTGGTTCATGAAAAGAACAGACATGCAATGACACTGGTGGATCCAGGTGTGGTTTGTGAGAACAACACACATCCAAGGACACTGGTGGATCCTTATGTGGTTCATAAAAAGAACTAACATGCAATGGCACTTGGTGTGGTTCATGAGAAGAACACACATCCTATAACACTGGTGGATCCTTATGTGGTTCATGAAAAGAACAGACATGCAGTGACACCGGTGGATCCTTATGTGGGTTGTCCAGAGGAACACACATGCAATGACACCGAGTGTGGTTCATGAAAATAACAGACATGCAATGACACTTTAGGTGGTTTGTGAAAAGAACAAACATGCAATGACACTGGTGGATCCTTATGTGGTTCATGAAAAGAACTAACATGCAATGACACTAGGTGTGGTTCATGAAAAGAACAAACATGCAATGACACCGGTGGATCCATGTGTGGTTTATGGAAGTAACAGACATGCAATGACTCTAGCTTCATCCAATGACACTGGTGGATCCTTATGTGGTTCATGAAAAGAACAGACATGAAGTGACACCAGTGGATCCTTATGTGGTTTGTCCAGAGGAACACACATGGAATGACACCGGGTGTGGTTCATGAAAATAACAGACATGCAATGACACTAGTGGATCCATGTGTGGTTTGTGAGAAGAACACACATCCAATGACACTACTGGATCCTCATGTGGTTCATGAAAAGAACTGACATGCAATGACACTTGGTGTGGTTCATGAGAAGAACACACATCCAATGACATTGGTGGATCCTTATGTGGTTTGTTTAGAGGAACAGACATGCAATGACACCGGTGGATCCACGTGTGGTTCATGAGATGAACATACATCCAATGACACTGGTAGATCCTTATGTGGTTCATGAAAAGAACAGACATGCAATGACTTATGTGGTTTGTCTAGAGGAACACACATGCAATGACACCGAGTGTGGTTAATGAAAAGAACAGACATGATGACACTGCAGGTGGTTTGTGAAAGAACAGACATGCAATGACACTGGTGGATCCTTATGTGGTTCATGAAAAGAACTAGCATGCAATGACATTGGGCGTGGTTCATGAAAAGAACAGACATGCAATGACACTAGTGGATCCATGTGTGGTTTATGGAAGTAACACACATGCAATGACTCTAGCTATGATTCATGAGAAGAACTGACATGCAATGACACTGGGTGTCGTTCATCAGAAGAACACACATTGAATGACACTGGTGGATCCTTATGTGGTTCATGAAAAGAACAGACATACAGTGACACCGGTGGATCCTTATGTGGTTTGTCTAGAGGAACACACATGCAATGACACCGTGTGTGGTTCATGAAAAGAATAGACATGCAATGACTTATGTGGTTTGTCTAGAGGAACACACATGCAATGACACTAGGTGTGGTTCATAAAAAGAACAGACATGCAATGACACTGGTGGATCCATGTGTGGTTTGTGACAAGAACACACATCCAATGACACTAGTGGATCCATGTGAGGTTCATGAAAAGAACTGACATGCAATGACACTTGGTGTGGTTCATGAGAATAACACACATCCAATGACACTAGTGGATCCTTATGTGGTTCATGAAAAGAACAGACATGCAGTGACACCGGTGTTTCCTTATGTGGTTTGTCTAGAGGAACACACATGCAATGACACCGGGTGTGGTTCATGAAAGGAACACACATGCAATGACTTATGTGGTTTGTCTAGAGGAACAAACATGCAATGATACTGGGTGTGGTTCATGAAAAGAACAGACATGCAATGACACTGGTGGATCCATGTGTGGTTTGTGAGAAGAACACACATCCAATGACACTGATGGATCCTTATGTGGTTCATAAAAAAGAACTAACATGCAATGACACTTGGTGTGGTTCATGAGAAGAACTCACATCATATAACACTGGTGGATCCTTATGTGGTTCATGAAAAGAACAGACATGCAGTGACACCGGTGGATCCTTATGTGGGTTGTCTAGAGGAACACACATGCAATGACACCGAGTGTGGTTCATGAAAATAACAGACATGCAATGACACTTTAGGTGGTTTGTGAAAAGAACAAACATGCAATGACACTGGTGGATCCTTATGTGGTTCATGAAAAGAACTGACATGCAATGACACTGGGTGTGGTTCATGAAAAGAACAGACATGCAATGACACCGGTGGATCCATGTGTGGTTTATGGAAGTAACAGACATGCAATGACTCTAGCTTCATCCAATGACACTGGTGGATCCTTATGTGGTTCATGAAAAGAACAGACATGCAGTGACACCGGTGGATCCTTATGTGGTTTGTCTAGAGGAACACACATGCAATGACACCAGGTGTGGTTCATGAAAATAACAGACATGCAATGACACTAGTGGATCCATGTGTGGTTTGTGAGAAGAACACACATCCAATGACACTGGTGGATCCTTATGTGGTTCATGAAAAGAACTGACATGCAATGACACTTGGTGTGGTTCATGAGAAGAACACACATCCAATGACATTGGTGGATCCTTATGTAGTTTGTTTAGAGGTACAGACATGCAATGACACCGGTGGATCCACGTGTGGTTCATGAGATGAACATACATCCAATGACACTGGTAGATCCTTATGTGGTTCATGAAAAGAACAGACATGCAATGACTTATGTGGTCTGTCTAGAGGAACACACATGCAATGACACCGAGTGTGGTTCATGAAAAGAACAGACATGATGACACTGCAGGTGGTTTGTGAAAAGAACAGACATGCAATGACACTGGTGGATCCTTATGTGGTTCATGAAAAGAACTAGCATGCAAGGACATTGGGCGTGGTTCATGAAAAGAACAGACATGCAATGACACTAGTGGATCCATGTGTGGTTTATGGAAGTAACACACATGCAATGACTCTAGCTATGATTCATGAGAAGAACTGACATACAGTGACACCGGTGGATCCTTATGTGGTTTGTCTAGAGGAACACACATGCAATGACACCGTGTGTGGTTCATGAAAAGAATAGACATGCAATGACTTATGTGGTTTGTCTAGAGGAACACACATGCAATGACACTGGGTGTGGTTCATGAAAAGAACAGACATGCAATGACACTGGTGGATCCATGTGTGGTTTGTGACAAGAACACACATCCAATGACACTAGTGGATCCATGTGAGGTTCATGAAAAGAACTGACATGCAATGACCCTTGGTGTGGTTCATGAGAATAACACACATCCAATGACACTGGTGGATCCTTATGTGGTTCATGAAAAGAATAGACATGCAGTGACACCGGTGTTTCCTTATGTGGTTTGTCTAGAGGAACACACATGCAATGACACCGGGTGTGGTTCATGAAAAGAACAGACATGAAATGACTTATGTGGTTTGTCTAGAGGAACAAACATGCAATGATACTGGGTGTGGTTCATGAAAAGAACAAACATGCAATGACACTGGTGGATCCATGTGTGGTTTGTGAGAAGAACACACATCCAATGACACTGATGGATCCTTATGTGGTTCATAAAAAAGAACTAACATGCAATGACACTTGGTGTGGTTCATGAGAAGAACACACATCCTATAACACTGGTGGATCCTTATGTGGTTCATGAAAAGAACAGACATGTAGTGACACCGGTGGATCCTTATGTGGGTTGTCTAGAGGAACACACATGCAATGACACCGAGTGTGGTTCATGAAAATAACAGACATGCAATGACACTTTAGGTGGTTTGTGAAAAGAACAAACATGCAATGACACTGGTGGATCCTTATGTGGTTCATGAAAAGAACTGACATGCAATGACACTGGGTGTGGTTCATGAAAAGAACAGACATGCAATGACACCGGTGGATCCATGTGTGGTTTATGGAAGTAACAGACATGCAATGCCTCTAGCTTCATCCAATGACACTGGTGGATCCTTATGTGGTTCATGAAAAGAACAGACATGCAGTGACACCGGTGGATCCTTATGTGGTTTGTCTAGAGGAACACACATGCAATGACACCGGGTGTGGTTCATGAAAATAACAGACATGCAATGACACTAGTGGATCCATGTGTGGTTTGTGAGAAGAACACACATCCAATGACGCTGGTGGATCCTTATGTGGTTCATGAAAAGAACTGACATGCAATGACACTTGGTGTGGTTCATGAGAAGAACACACATCCAATGACATTGGTGGATCCTTATGTGGTTTGTTTAGAGGAACAGACATGCAATGACACCGGTGGATCCACGTGTGGTTCATGAGATGAACATACATCCAATGACACTGGTAGATCCTTATGTGGTTCATGAAAAGAACAGACATGCAATGACTTATGTGGTTTGTCTAGAGGAACACTCATGCAATGACACCGAGTGTGGTTCATGAAAAGAACTGACATGATGACACTGCAGGTGGTTTGTGAAAAGAACAGACATGCAATGACACCGGTGGATCCTTATGTGGTTCATGAAAAGAACTAGCATGCAATGACATTGGGCGTGTATCATGAAAAGAACAGACATGCAATGACACTAGTGGATCCATGTGTGGTTTATGGAAGTAACACACATGCAATGACTCTAGCCATGATTCATGAGAAGAACTGACATGCAATGACACTGGGTGTGGTTCATCAGAAGAACAAACATTGAATGACACTGGTGGATCCTTATGTGGTTCATGAAAAGAACAGACATACAGTGACACCGGTGGATCCTTATGTGGTTTGTCTAGAGGAACACACATGCAATGACACCGTGTGTGGTTCATGAAAAGAATAGACATGCAATGACTTATGTGGTTTGTCTAGAGGAACACACATGCAATGACACTGGGTGTGGTTCATGAAAAGAACAGACATGCAATGACACTTGTGGATCCATGTGTGGTTTGTGACAAGAACACACATCCAATGACACTAGTGGATCCATGTGAGGTCCATGAAAAGAACTGACATGCAATGACACTTGGTGTGGTTCATGAGAATAACACACATCCAATGACACTGGTGGATCCTTATGTGGTTCATGAAAAGAACAGACATGCAGTGACACCGGTGTTTCGTTATGTGGTTTGTCTAGAGGAACACACATGCAATGACACCGGGTGTGGTTCATGAAAAGAACAGACATGCAATGACTTATGTGGTTTGTCTAGAGGAACAAACATGCAATGATACTGGGTGTGGTTCATGAAAAGAATAGACATGCAATGACACTGGTGGATCCATGTGTGGTTTGTGACAAGAACACACATCCAATGACACTAGTGGATCCATGTGAGGTTCATGAAAAGAACTGACATGCAATGACACTTGGTGTGGTTCATGAGAATAACACACATCCAATGACACTGGTGGATCCTTATGTGGTTCATGAAAAGAACAGACATGCAGTGACACAGGTGGATCCTTGTGTGGTTTGTCTAGAGGAACACACATGCAATGGCACCGGGTGTGGTTCATGAACAGAATAGACATGCAATGACACTACACGTGGTTTGTGAAAAGAACAGACATGCAATGACACTGGTGGATCCTTATGTGGTTCATGAAAAGAATTGACATGCAATGACACTGGGTGTGGTTCATGGGAAGAACGGACATGCAATGACACTGGTGGATCCATGTGTGGTTTATGAAGTAACAGACTGTTGGGAATATGCCCTAGAGGCAATCATGTATGATGATATTCCTGTGTATTCATAAGGTTATGGTCCATGTATGAACTGCTGATATGTATCATCGAATATGTGATTTGATTGTGGAAATACATGTTCATGTTGTTCATACTAATTGTCCTTGGTCATTGAGGTTGTGCCGAACACACAACTTAGACCAATGTGAAAGTCGGCAGATGACTAGGTTCCACTTGTCATGGGCATGGAGATGCTATTCCGACTTACATGGATTCGGCTAAAGAGTTTAGTGAGTCGGACTGACCCATATTGAGATGCAATGAACAAGTCGTCATTTGAATGTCTCAATCAATGTAATCCTTAGACCTGAGGTTATTGCACAATCCGAGTTGAGGATCTCCGACTTAGGTTCTGTCAAACGTTGTTCTGTCTGCGAATCCAGCTGCGTGATGGGAATAACCAAGACGGGATTTTTCCCCTCCATCTGGAGAGATATTCTCTGGGCCCTCTCGGAAGATATGATTAGGAAAGCATGGCCATGCGCGTCACGGTTAAGTGTTAACTGAGGCAGCCGACTAAGAGTTAGTCGGATGAATCACTTATCTCGGATCGAGAAAGAGAGTCAGACTAGTTAAGGGATGACGATCATTCGCCTATAGTCCGACAAGGTATATCGTGAGGCAAAAGGGACTCAGACGAAAGTCACATTGGAAGGTATGTCGTCATGACTTATTGGTACTTGGGAGTTGGCATGTTCTGCTAGGAGCCGCTACCAACTGATCGATCACGAGTGAGACTCGGAATCGTGTCCGGGTTACCATGAGCCTGTCAGGTCACACACTTAAGAGCTGGAGCAAGTTTGGGTTAGACCCAAACAGGAAACCTATTTGGGTTGGACCCAAATAGAGACATGGACTTAGTCAACAAGTGAGACTTGCAGTGGCTAATATAGGCCTTTTAGTGAATGGACCACAAGTGAGTGGAGCCCACTTTCACTCCCTATATAAGCTGGGGCGCAGGTGCTTAGAGCACAAGGTTAGGTCACTCCATGTGTTGGAAACCCTAGCCCTAGTCCGTCTTGTCGCCACCGTACCGGACCTAGCAGTCCATCACCGACGCTCCTCCTCGTACGTGTGGATACCGGCAGAGGTGCTGTACGTTCAGCACTTCGACGATCGTGAAGAAAGAACAGATCGTGGATCGTGGAACCGGAACGGATCGCGAGGACTGCACTGCATCAAGCGACATGGTTCATCAATTCCACAACTGCGCGTCTAGTGGTAATCCTCGTGGCCTTCTACCTGAGCTGGATCTTGGGATCACCGCGTAGGGAAAAAGTTTTGTTTATCTTTACGTGGCCCAACAGTGGTATCAGAGCGCTAGCTGCTAGTTTTAGGCTCAAGATCGCGCATATGTGATATGCGGTTGGCGTTAGATTAGATCTAATTGCAGTTTTGGTGGTCGATCTATGAGATAGGTCGGTTTTGTACAAAGTTGATTGGATCAACTGTACTCAGGGGAATGAATGATCTGTATTCTGTGATCTAACTGCTAAGGTCGTGGAATGACATACCCCTACCGGTCGGTTTCCGCCGTCTGGGTAGACTATGACACGTAAACCCAGATGCGGTGATTGAAGATCAAAGGGTTTGATCGAATCGGAGTCCGGATCAGATTTGGGTAAAATTGTTTTATCCGATGATGAAATCCATGTCCGGAATGTAGATGAGATCTACGTTTTTGGAAAAATCGTCGAGCGCTGCCCCTTTGATCCCCACCCGCTATCCGGCTAGCGGGACCACCGGCTTTGCCCTGTCGTAGCGCCTTAGATGTCGTTGCGAGTTTCACAATGTCGGTAGATATCGTATCTATGCATAACTTGTTTTCGCAGGATGATGTTGTGAATGGTATGGCTTATGTGCATGTGATGTGTGTAATCCATACGTGATATGTGTATCACGGTTTTTGTTAGCCGGCTGGAGCCTAGGCGATGTCCACTTATTGTATAACGGCCTGCGTGTCGGATTCTCTGTGTAATTTGCATTACAAGCTAGTTTGGCTGTTTGGAGAATCCGGAAGGCATGCAAAGTCGATGTACATGTTGGCTACATGGTGTAAGACGGCACATGACAAGAGTTGACACGAGTCGGATTATAGGCTTTATGGAGGTGGAGATCGTCATGAAGAGAGCCATCCCATTTCACATTATAATTGCTTTTATTTTGTGGTATTGTTATGTCTCTATTTTACCTCTATTAGATAGTTGGTAGAAAATAATCCCTCAAAGAAGATCTAGTCGGTTTCCCCGCCAGTGCTACACCAGCACAAGTCGGACATTTTTGGTAGTGGGCTCATAAAATTGAGGTGCTATCAATTCTTTCTGACTAGGTGGGTTCGAGTCGGACTCTTACAGCGGAAGCACTTGGTAATCTAGACAGGTCTATCACAACGGTTGTGGGACTTGGGGAAAAGTCGGATGGGAGGCGGGGCATGTGATGCCACTCATCCAACAGGAGTCGTATGAGATACGATTGACAAGGAGTTGTCTACCTAGATCACTTGACGGCTAGCGGTGATGCTAAAGCTCACTAGTCGACTTGCTTATTTAGGGTCCTGAATCACTAAGTAACCATCGGAGGGGTGTTGGTTCTAGTGGGAGCATAAATATTAAAGTGTTTAATATGCTTGCTCTTTTATGGATACATGTCTTAAGTGTTTTGCATATTTTCTGTTGTAGATCAATGGCACCTAGCAGTCTTCCTCAGATTTCCGGTTTTGCTTTGAGAACCATCTTAGAGAAAGATAAGCTGAATGGAACTAATTTCACCAACTGGTATCGTAATCTGAGAATTGTTCTCAAACAAGAAAAAAGGGATCGTGTCCTAGACAACCCACTTCCAGCTGAGCCGGATGAGAATATGACAGTCGCAGCCACCAATGCCTACCGTTGGATTTGTGATGAATCCACGGAGATTAGCTGTCTTATGCTTGCTCACATGGAACCGGACTTGCAGCAGAAGTTCGAGAATGTTGAGGCCTACGATATGATCGAAAGCCTCAAAAGTATGTTCCAGGCTCAGGCAAAGACTGAGAGGTATCAAGTCTCTCAGGCTTTGTTGAGCTGCAAGCTTAAGGATGGCGGTCCACTGAGTCCGCATGTGATCAAGATGGTTGGTTACATGCAGTCTCTGGAAAGGCTTGGCTACCCCATTAGCGAAGAGTTCACTACGGACATAATTCTGAACTCTCTTCCTAGTGCGTATGGCCAGTTCATATCGAACTACCACATGCATGGTATGGATAAGAAGCTCACTGAATTACATGGGATGCTCAAGCAGGCTGAGGCGGATCTCAAGAAAGGTGCCAGTCAAGTGTTGATGGTACAAAACAAGGCTAAGTTCAAGAAGAGTTCTTGGACTAAGAAGAAGAAGGCAAAGTCAGGAGGTAAGGCGGAGGACCCAGTCCAAAGCACTTCCTCAGGGACCAAGCCATCTCCTACAGCCAGATCCACTTGCTTCTACTGCAAGTCGGATGGCCATTGGAAGAGGAATTGCAGCAAGTATCTGGCTGATAAAGCCAAGAGCGGAGGTGTGACTTCCGGCTCAGGTACGCTTGTTTGCATTGTTATAGACATTTATCTTGCTGATGCACCTAGTAGTTCTTTTATATATGATACCGGATCAGTCATTCACATCTGCAACTTGTTGCAGGGACTGGTAAGAACTAGGAGCGTTGCAAGAGGCGACGTTGACATTAGAGTCGGAAACAAAGCGAGAGTCGCTGCGTTGGAAGTCGGCACAATGCAGCTTCATTTACCTTCTGGATTCATAATGGAGCTAAATAATTGTTATTATATTCCAGTGCTTAGTCGAAACATCATTTCTGCCTCATGTTTGATGAGATAGTGCTATGAGTCGAATATTAAGAATAATGGTTGTTCTTTATATTTGAATGATATGTTTCATGGCTTTGCGCCCATCCGGGACTGGTTATTTATTTTAAATCTTGAGGGTGAATCTGTTTATAACATAAATGTGAAAAGGTTGAAACCAAATGATCTAAATATGACTTACTTTTGGCATTGTCGGCTTGGTCATATAAGTTGGAAACACATGAAGAAGCTCCATGATGATGGACTCCTAACTTCGTTCCACTTGGAGTCGTTCGAGACATGCGAATCTTGCCTTCTCGGCAAAATGACCAAGACACCTTTTGCAAAGAGTTGTGGAAGGGCGTCCGACTTATTGGGACTAGTGCATAGTGATGTATGTGGCCCAATGAGCAGGACAGCCAGAGGTGGTTATGAGAACTTCATTACCTTCACCGATGATTTGAGTAGTTATGGATATATCTACTTGATGAAACTTAAGTCGGAAGCCTTTGAAAAGTTCAAGGAATTCCAGAATGAGGTACAAAATCAACTTGGCAAGAAAATAAAGTTTCTTCGGTCGGACTGAGGATGCGAGTACATGAGCCATGAGTTTGATGACCATCTAAAGAGTTGTGGAATAGTTCCCCAGCTCACTCCTCCAGGAACGCCGCAGAGAAACGGTGTGCCAGAAAGGAGGAATCGGACCTTGTTGGACATGGTACGATCAATGATGAGTCGGACAGATCTGCCTTCATCATTTTTGGGTTATTGTCTAGAAACTGCAGCGTTCGCACTGAACAGAGTACCATCAAAGTCGGTAGAGAAGACACCGCATGAGATGTGGACTGGCAAGAAGCCGAGTTTGTCTTTTCTTAAGATTTGGGGTTGTGAAGCTTTTGTCAAGCGACTTCAGTCGGACAAGCTTACAGCTAAGTCGGATAAGTGTATTTTCATGGGGTATCCGAGGGAAACCTTGGGTTACTACTTCTACAACTGAGAAGAGGGCAAAGTGTTTGTCGCTCGAAACGGTGTCTTCCTTGAGAAAGAGTTTCTTAGTCGGGGAGTCAGTGGGAGTACGGTGCATCTCGAAGAAATTCGAGAGATGCCGGCTAGCAACGAGTCGGCAAAAGCTTTAGAGGTTGAGCCAGACGTGGTACCTGTGCCGGAAACTGCACCGACACCGCGAAGATCGGCTAGATTGCGAAGTGTTCGTGATGTGATGCTGTTGGACAGTGATGAGCCGGCAACTTATTCGGAAGCGATGGTGGGTTCTGATTCCGAGTCATGGCTTGGAGCCATGATATCCGAGTTAAAGTCCATGGATGAAAATCAAGTTTGGAACTTGGTTGATCTGCTAGACGGTGTAAGACCCGTTGAGTGCAAATGGGTCTTTAAGAAGAAAACTGATATGGATGGAAATGTTTCTATCTATAAAGCACGGCTTGTCGCGAAGGGGTTCCGACAAGTTCAAGGAGTTGACTACGATGAGACTTTCTCTCCTGTAGTGATGCTTAAATCAGTTCGGATCATGTTAGCTATAGCAGCCTATTTCGACTATGAGATATGGCAGATGGATGTCAAGACGGCTTTCCTTAATGGAAATTTAACCGAGGACGTGTATATGATACAGCCCGAGGGTTTTATCGATCGGGGTAATGCGGACAAGGTATGCATGCTTCGGAAATCCATTTATGGGTTGAAGCAAGCATCTCGGAGTTGGAACATTCGCTTTGATGAGGTAGTCAAGTCGTTTGGCTTCATCAAGAGCGATCATGATTCTTGTTTATACAAGAAGTTTAGTGGGAGCAAAGTAAACTTTATGATCCTATATGTGGATGACATATTGCTGATTGGAAATGATATCCAGATGTTGCAACAGACCAAGGAATCATTGGAAAGGAGTTTTTCGATGAAATACTTGGGTGAGGCGACTTACATACTAGGAATCCGGATCTATAGAGATAGATCAAAGCGGCTCATTGGATTGATTCAGAGTACATATTTGGACAAAGTGTTGAAGAAGTTCAACATGGAATCATCTAAGAAGGGGTTCTTACCGATGTCCCATGGCGTAAAACTTAGCAAGACTCAGTGTCCTTCGACAACTGATGAGCGAAGTCGGATGAATGCGATTCCGTATGCTTCTGCAATCGGATCCATCATGTATGCTATGATTTGTACTAGGCCAGATGTTTCCTATGCTCTAAGTGTTGTGAGCAGATACCAAGCTGACCCTGGAGAGACCCACTGGGCAGCGGCTAAAAATATCCTCAAGTACTTGAGAAGGACTAAGGATATGTTCCTGGTTTATGGAGGTGAGGATGAACTCAGTGTAAAGGGTTACACGGATGCGAGTTATCTCACTGACTCGGATGATTCACGTTCGCAATCTGGATATGTGTTTGTGATAAACAGAGAGGCTGTGAGCTGGAAAAGTTCCAAGCAAGAAACGATGTCTGCATCTACGACAGAGGCTGAGTATATTGCTGCCTCGGAGGCGGCAAAGGAAGCCGTTTGGATGAGGAATTTCCTCATGGATCTTGGTGTGGTTCAGGGCTCGTCCAATCCGTTAGACGTGTATTGTGACAACAATGGTGCTATTGCACAAGCCAAGGAACCTAGACAACACCAGAAGAACAAACATATACTCATGCGGTACCACCTTATTCGCCAGTTCGTGGATCAAGGTGATATCAAGTTATGCAAGGTACACAGGGATGCAAACATTGCGGATCCGTTGACAAAGCCACTTCCACAGCCGAAGCATGAGGCGCACCTGAGAGCAATGGGCATCAGATGCCTGGACATGCGATGTCGGAAGATTGACTCTAGTGCAAGAGGGAGACTGTTGGGAATATGCCCTAGGGGCAATCATGTATGATGATATTCCTGTGTATTCATAAGGTTATGGTCCATGTATGAACTGTCGATATGTATCATCGAATATGTGATTTGATTGTGGAACTACATATTCATGTTGTTCATACTAATTGTCCTTGGTCATTGAGGTTGTGTCGGACACACAACGTAGACCAATGTGAAAGTCGACAGATGACTAGGTTCCACTTGTCATGGGCATGAAGCTGCTATTCCGACTTACACGGATTCAGCTAAAGAGTTTAGCGAGTCGGACTGACCCATATTGAGATGCAATGAACAAGTCGTCATTTTCATGTCTCAATCAATGTAATACTTAGACCTAAGGTTATTGCACAATCCGAGTTGAGGCTCTCCGACTTAGGTTTTGTCAAACGTTTTTCTATCACTTGGCATTTATAAAGGTGGAGTTCGGGTCGACTGAGAATCAAGCTGCGTGATGTGAATAACCAAGAAGGGATTTTGCCCCTCCATCTAGAGATATATTCTTTGGGCCCTCTCGGAAGATATGATTCAGAAAGCATGGCCATGCGCATCTCGGATTAAGTGTTAACCGAGGCAACCGACTAAGAGTTAGTCGGATGAATCACTTATCTCGGATCGAGAAAGAGATTCAGACTATTTAAGGGATGACGATCATTCGCCTATAGTCCGACAAGGTATATCGTGAGGCAAAAGGGACTCAGACGAAATTCACATTGGAAGGTATGTCGTTATGACTTATTGGTACTTGGGAGTTGGCACGTTCTGCTAGGAGCCGCTACCAACTGATCGATCATGAGTGAGACTCGGAATTGTGTCCGGGTTACCATGAGCCTGTCGGGTCACACACTTAAGAGAGGGAGCAAGTTTGGGTTAGACCCAAACAGGAAACCTATTTGGGTTGGACCCAAATAGAGACATGGACTTAGTCAGCAAGTGAGACTTGCAGTGGCTAATATAGGCCTTTTTAGTGAATGGGCCACAAGTGAGTGGAGCCCACTTTCACTCCCTATATAAGCTGGGGCGCAGGTGCTTAGAGCACAAGGTTAGGTCACTCCATGTGTTGGAAACCCTAGCCCCAGTCCGTCCTGTCGCCGTCATACCGGACCTAGCAGTCCATCGCCGGCGCTCCTCCTCGTATGTGTGGATACCGACGGAGGTGTTGTACGTTCAACACTTCGACGATCGTGAAGAAAGTACGGATCGTGGATCGTGGAACCGGAACAGATCGCGAGGACTGCACTGCATCAACCGACGTGCTTCATCAATTCCGCAATTGCGCGTCTAGTGGTAATCCTCGTGGCCTTCTACCTGAGCTGGATCTTGGGATCACCGTGTAGGGAAAAAGTTTTGTTTATCTCTACGTGGCCCAACAATATGGGCAGTTCCCAAGCTGGTATAGCTTGTACAGGGAACACGTCCTCATCAATTTCCATCTGATCCACCAGCATAACTTCAACCGGATCACGCTGCGCACAGGACCCGGGTTTGCCGAGACAGTCCCCGGGTTTCGCGGACCACTTCCCACGTCAATTCTGGATTTGCCGGGATATAAATCGACTCGGACTCTGGGGATGGCCTGATAGAGGGTTTTCTGAGGTGCTCTAGTGCTACACATGGCGGGATTGCTTGCTGGGTTGACCCGAGCTTCGACAATACGTCGGCAGCTTCATTTTCCACCCGAGGTATATGATGAAATTCGCATCCCTCAAAGTACCCTGATATCTTCTGCACATGAAATCTGTACAGTGCTATATTTGCATCCAAAGCATCCCAGTGTCCGGAGACCTGTTGGACTACAAGATCTGAGTCTCCAAAGCATTGGATCCGACGTATCCAATTTCTTTTGCCACTTTGAGCCCATGCACAAGTGCCTCATATTCCACAACATTATTTGATGCTGTGAAGGGGATCTGCAACATGTATTTCAGCTGGTCCTTCTTGGGCGAGGTAAGCACAACTCCGGCGCCTAACCCGGTTTTTGTTTTTGACCCATCAAAGGGCATTCTCCAGTAGTTCGGATCTAGCAATGGTGGTTCATATTGCACCTCGGCCCAATCCACAAAAAAGTCAGCCACAGCCTGAGACTTGATTGCTTCTCTTCTGTCATATTGTGGCGCATAAGGGGCTAGCTCAATTTCCCATTTCGCAATCCTGCCACTTGCATCCTTGTTGCTCATTATCTCGGATATAGGGGCTTCATATATTACTTTGATGGGGTGTTCTTCAAAATAGTGCTTTAGCTTCTTAGCTGCCATGTACACACCATATGTCATCTTTTGATAGTGGGGATAGTTTTGTTTCGAGGCTGATAGTACCTCGCTCAAATAATATACATGCCTTTTCACTGACTTACCCTCTTCATCACGCTCCAGCACAATTACTGCACTTACAACTCGATTGGTTGCGGCTATATAGAGCAACATTGGCTCTTTTGATAGTGGAGAGGCTAACACTGGTGCAGTGGCTAACATTTTCTTTAATTGGATAAAGGCTTCATTGGCCTGCGGTGTCCAAATGAACTTGTCTGACTTTTTCATCAGTTGATAGAGAGGCAGTGCCTTTTCTCCCAACAGACATACAAACCGACTTAGGGATGCCAGGCAACCTGTGAACTTCTGGACATCGTTAAGGCACTTCGGCAGTTCCATTCGCTCTATGGCCCGGATTTTAGTTGGATTAACTTCGATACCTCGGCTGGAGACAAGAAATCCGAGTAATTTTCCAGCCGGGACACCAAAGGTACATTTTTCCGGATTAAGCTTCATTCGGAACCTCCTTAGGTTCGAAAATGTCTGCCTGATATCATCAAGGAGCGCTTTGCTTTCCTTGGTCTTGATAATAACATCATCCACATATACCTGCACATTTTGACCAATTTTGTCGTGTAAACATTTCTGCATACATCTTTGGTACATTGCCCCTGCATTATGTAAACCAAAGGGCATGGTGCGATAGCAATAAGCCCCATACGGGGTGATAAATGCAGTCTTTATTTGATCACTTGGGTTCAGAGGCATCTGGTGGAAACCAGAATATGCCTCAATGAATGACAACAGTTCACACCCAACTGTGGAATCTATGACCTGGTCTATCCTTGGCAGTGGGAATGGATCTTTTGGACACGCCTTATTCAGGTTCGTGTAATCAATACACATGCTCCAAACCACTGCCACGTTCAGATCGTCCTTCTTGTTCTCCACCAGCACCGAATAAAGCTAACAATCCGGGTAAAGCACTTCCATGATAAATGTAGCAGCCAACAATCGAGCTATCTCATCTCCTATGACCTTTCTCCTGTCTTCGGCGAAGCGGCGGAGAGGTTGCTTCACCGGCTTTGCTCTGGGTCTCGCATTCAAAGAGTGCTCAGCTAACTCCCTCGGAACACCTTGCAAGTCCTGTGTGGACCAAGCAAAAATATCCCAATTCTCACGGAGGAAGTTGACGAGCTCGCTTTCCTATTTGTCATTTAACCCGGCACCAATTGATACGGTGCACTCTGGGAACATATCATCAACATGCACTTTCTTGGTATCTTTTGTCGCTTGAAACGAAACACTACCATGCGGGTTACTCAGTGCCAGCATATACTGCTGCGCGGACTGAGCCAATGCCGCCACCTCCTGAATTTTTCTCTTCTCTTGCGCGATCACGAGTGACTCAGCCAGGCTAGACCCGGTAGACGCACACTCAATGGAACGTCAGAAATCACCAGTTATGGTAATCACACCATTTGGCCCGGGCAACTTCATCTTTAGGTAACTGATATGACAACTTGTCATGAATTTGTTCAGGGCAGGCCTGCCGAGTAACGCATGATACGCACTTTCCAAATTGACAACTTCAAACTCCAAGTTCTCAGTCCGGCAGTTATCTCTCGTACCGAACAACACGTCAACCCGGACCTTGCCAATGGGTTCATAAGAAATGCCTGGCACAATGCCATGGAAAGTTGTCCTTGTAGCTTGGAGCATGTTCTCCGAGATACCCAACTTGCGCATCGTGTCCACATACATGATGTTGATGCTACTGCCATTGTCAATCAGCACCTTTGAGAACCTCACATTGATGTTTGGCCCAATGAATGTTGGGTCCAACACCAGCGCACATGAACCAGGACTTGGCATAAGCTTGGGATGATGTTTGCTGCTCCAAGTAATCTCCTGGTCCGACCAAGGCATATACCTCGTCACCGCTGGCATTACCGCATTAACTTCCATGTGTCGGCGCTGCAAGCTCTTTCTATCTGTCTCATTTGTGGTGAACACACAATAACTCTGAGGATGCTCTCTGTACTCATTTCTCCCCTCATTTCCAGGGTACCTTTGATCTGGTTGATGCAGGTCTTCCACTTGATGCACTACATCCATTCTCTCATGGTTGTCATATCTCGACGGACGGGGAGGCAACATTAACTGTTGCGTGTTCGCTCCGGAGAGCAATTGTTGTCTGGGTAACTCCTGCTGAGGTTGATCATGCCGATGTGCCTGAGCATTCCCCGAACCACTTTGTTCTATCTTTCACAACCACTCACACTGCCTGGTTGTGTGACCCACTGGGTTACTCGGATTTGGCATGTGAAATTTACACGGTTGATCCAGCATTGCCTCATAAGTATACCTCGGACGGTCCTTCTTTTCCTCCCATTGTTTCTTCTGCTCTGGCATCCAAGTTTTCTTGCCATCATTCCTTGGAGTCCATTGCTTCCCTCTAGTTTTCTAACCTTGGTTGCTTCCTGCTCCGGGCTGATCTTGATTCACAACCGCAACTTGTTGCGAACTGTACCGGTAATCTGGTCTGACATCTCTTCTCTTAACCCAGTAATGATTTCTCCGGGATGACCCGGCCCCATCTCGCTGATAGTACTCCTCGCTTGAATCGTTTGACATGAGCCTAAGCTGCGTCAGATCACCCAAGGCATATGAATCAGCAATCCGGATTATTTCTGCCAATGTAGTTGTCATATCTCTTTGCAACCTTTGCCATAGCATGCTTGCATATCTGCACCCTTGCGCAAACCAATCTATGGCCTGTGAATCAATCACACCCTCACATGAGTTTCGCACTGTGCACCAGCGGGTCAAGAATTCTCGGTCTGTCTCATTCGGTCTCTGCTTGCACATTGCTAGGGTCTGCGGTCTGTTGGGCCTCTGATATGTGCTTGAGAAATTGCTAACGAACATTTCCTCAAAATCGATCCAACAGTTAATACATCCGGGTGGCAAATTGTTTAGCCACACCCTTGCTGGCCCCTCCAACATCTGAGGTACATATCTCACAGCCCATCTCAAGTTGCATGTAGCGATTTTCACCGCGGTTGCATAGTTAATCAACCAATCCTCCGGCTTTGTGCAGCCGTCATATGTCTTAGTGCCTCTAGGTAACTGGAAGTTAGGTATTGGAGGCTCCTTCATGATCTGGGGCCCAAAACATGCTGGACTTGATACTCAATCTGCTCCGACCTATACAGCCAATCTAGTTTTAACCTGGCATCGTCAGGCATCAAGTTCCTACTTCCCAATCTTGACCCTATCACGTGATAGTCCAGCCTGGATACCCAGCGTTCACCATTTCTGAATCACCATCATTGTATCTATCTTGCTCTTGTGGAGCTACTCTCTGCTGCATACCTTGGCCGACACTCCTCTTGCCATGGTATATTCTGCTGCTGCGGTTGTCCTGCATCCGCCGGGTTACGCTGTCCGGTATTGCCGTTTACAGCATTCCTCTAACCGGCATTGCCTTGGTCACGGTTACCTCGGCCAGCTTCACCTCGGCTCAAACTTCGTCTATCCTCATTTCTCCGCACTTCTTTTCCTTTCCCTGCCCTTGGCGGGTCATATGGGACTATTTGTTTGTTTCTCCTAGCCGAGGTTACTACCTCTTCTCTCCTAGGACCACCATCAGGAGATGATGCAGCTCCAGCGGATTTCTCCGGGTTACCCACGGCGGAATAAACGATCTTGGAGTCCCCAGCTCTATCCGTGTTTGCCCTAAGCAACTCCACATTTTGTCTGTTTGTGATCCGGACTAACTCATTGACCCTTTCCTATTGTCTCTGTCGGGCTTCACCCATCAAACCCTCTAACTCGGATGCAGCTGCATCTGCTGCCCTGAGGTTCTTTGCCGGGGTACTGTACTTCGGCAGCCCCACGGATAAATAGTTCTCTGATTCCTCAATTATAGTATCACCCTCTTTGTTCATTTCACTCGTGAGGTTTCTCCCCTTCACTTTTACAACATCTACCTTATTTGCCTTTGCGTACTCACGCAGGGTCATGTTCAATGACTGCTGAGCCACGCTATCTTTTTTGCACCCTCTAGGATTTTCTGCCTCGTCTCCTCTAGCTCGGCATGTGCCTGAGCCGGATCTACCACTCCTGCTACTGGGCTTGCCAAGCTATCTATCGCCTGCTACAGCACATCTCTGGCCTCTCTAGCGGAGGACCTCTACTTTTCCTCGGTGCCTTAGGTGTCACCTCCGGATCTGGTGCCGGATCCTTGCTTGAGCCAGCGCCAGGCGCGGTCATCATCACCTCAGCGTGGTCCGGGGAGCGAGTGATACGCGCCCCACGAGCCACACTAAGGGGTGGCTCGCCTCCTTCGACGATGTGCCGCGGATGAATGCACGACACATCGACAACAACGTAGATCTTGAGTGCGCCAAGCTTTACAAAGAGGCCGTTGGCGGGAGAGGACGCTTGCCAAAGCAGCCAGCATTGTCGCTGACGAAGTCTAGCGCTCCAAAGCACTGAACAAGCCCGGAGACAATGCGTTCGCTGGTTCCGATGAGGTTTCCCATCCGGATCTTCACTCCTGCTAACGCTGCTAGCCCCACAGTGGGCGCCAACTATCGTGGTGGTGTCACGGCAGATGCCATGGATAGGCTAAAGGTGGGGACTAAATGCACTAGAGGAATCTAGGGAGGGATAGTGTAGTGATTCTACACACATAAGCTTTGTATTGTTCAATTAGATTCCAAGGTTACAAGTGCTCCTTGAGCTGTATTGTTGAGAGGAGGAGGAAGGAACTCTCTTACTCTCACCACTAGCTCGCTCTCTGGAAAACTAGTCCTCACCCAGTAAAGACCAACCCATTAGAGATCAACCTTTTCTACAGAGGCCATAGCCCTCCTTATATAGGGGTGGCTAGGTCTCCAATTAGGGCATACGTGGCGGCATATTCCAAGGAATATGCCTCTTCCAAAAATAGTAAACCGACCGGGTCACTTTTCCCCATCGTAAGCCATGCAGAGGCTACGTGAGCCTCTGCGGCGCCTGCGTCATCCGACATAGGCATCGTCACCCTTGTCGGCCATGCCTCGGTGGTCCTGGCCTCTGTCCGCTTCACTCATGCTCTGCGTACAGTGGCCACCTTTTGACCAGCGAGATACCTTCCTTCTCTCGCAAGCCAGATATAACCCGGATCCTGCCTGGTTAATCCGGCCACACCTATACCTGCATACAATTTAGATATATCCTTCCGACATATGATATAGGTCAGTTGAGACTTAGTTAGGTGGACATCCCCTGGCCCGGGTTACTCCGTGATCCGGCCTGCCTTGAGGTGACTCGGCTAGCACTTACTTTGACCTTGCCGTACCTCGGCTAACTCGGCCTTTATACCCCAGCGTGACCCAACCCGGGGGTATCCCCCCAACAAGACAAACCACATAAGTCATTGCATGTCTGTTCTTTTCATGAACCACACACAGTGTCATTGCATGTGTGTTACTCTAGACAAACCACATAAGGATCCACCTGTGTCACTACATGTCTGTTCTTTTCATGAACCACATAAGGATCCACCAGTGTCATTTGATGTGTGTTCTTATCATGAACCACACCTAGTGTCACTGCATGTTTGTTCTTTTCATGAATCATAGCTAGAGTCATTGCATGTATGTTACTTCTATAAACCAGACATGGATCCACCAGTGTCATTGCATATCTGTTGTTCTCACAAACCACATAAGGATCCACCAGTGTCATTGCATGTCTGTTCTTTTCATGAACCACACCCAGTGTCATTGCATGTGTGTTCCTCTAGACAAACCACATAAGTCATTGCATGTCTGTTCTTTTCATGAATCACACCCGGTGTCATTACATGTGTGTTCCTCTAGACAAACCACATAAGGATCCACCGGTGTCACTGTAAGTCTGCTCTTTTCATGAACCACATAAGGATCCACCTGTGTCATTGGATGTGTGTTCTTCTCATGAACCACATCTAGTGTCATTGCATGTCTATTCTTTTCATGAATCACAGCTAGAGTCATTGCATGTATGTTACTTCCATAAACCACACATGGATCCACCAGTGTCATTGCATTTTTGTTCTTTTCATGAACCGCACCCAGTGTCATTGCATGTCAGTTCTTTTCATGAACCACATAAGGATACACCAGTGTCATTGCATGTCTGTTCTTTTCACAAACCACACGCAGTGTCATTGCATGTTTGTTCTTTTCATGAACCACACCCGGTGTCATTGCATGTGTGTTCCTCTAGGAAAACCACATAAGGATCCACCGGTGTCACTGCATGTCTGTTATTTTCATGAACCACATAAGGATCCACCAGTGTCATTGGATGTGTGTTCTTCTCATGAACCACACCCAGTGTCATTGCATGTCAGTTCTTTTGATGAACCACATAAGGATCCACCAGTGTCATTGGATGTGTGTTCTTCTCATGAACCACACATTTTGGGGGGATACCCTCGGGTAGGGTCACGCCAGGGTATAAAGGCCGAGTTAGCCGAGGTACGGCAAAGTCAAAGCAAGTGTTGCCGAGTCACCTCAAGGCAGGCCGAATCACGGAGTAACCCGGACCGGAGGATGTCCGCCTAACTGAGCCCCAGGCGACCTATGGCGTATGTCAGCAGGATGTATGAAACTTGTGTGCAGGTACAGGTGTGGCCAGATTAACTAGGCACGATCTGGGTTATATCAGGATTGCAAGAGAAGGAAGGTATCCTGCTGGTCAAAAGGAGGTCACTGTACGCAGGAGCGTGAGCGAAGCGGACAGAGGCTAGGACCACCGAGGCGTGGCCAACAAAGGTGACGTTGCCTGTGTCGGATGACGCTGGCGCCACAGAGGCTCACGTAGCCTCCGCATGGCTTACGACGGGGAAAATTGACCCGATCGGTTTGCTATTTGGGAAGAGGCGGAATATGCCTCGACGTATGCCCTAATTGGAGACCTAGCCACCCCTATATAAGGAGGGCTAGGGCCTCTGTAGAAAAGGTTGATCTCTAATGGGTTGAATTTTACTTGGTTAGTTCTTGGTTCCTGAGAGCTAGCTAGTGGTGAGAGTAAGAGAGTTCCTTGTTCCTCCTCTCCCCAATACAGCTCAAGGAGCACTTGTAACCTTGGAAACCAATCGAATACAAAGCAACTTTGTGTGGAATCACCACACTATCCCTCCCTGGATTCCTCTAGTGCACATTGTCCCCACCTTTAGCTTATCCATGGCATCTGCCGTGACACCACCACGACAGTTGGCGCCCACCATGGGGCTAGCGGCGCTAGCAGGAGTGAAGAATCGGACGCGAAACCTCATCGGCACCGGTCAACGCATTGTCTCCGGGCTTGTTCAGCACTTTGGAGCGCTAGACTTCGCCAGCGACAACGCTGGCTGCTTCGGCAAGCGACTTCTCCCGTGCAATGGCCTCTTCGTCAAGCTTGGCGCGCACAAGATCTACGTCACTGTCGATGTGTCATGCGCACGCCCACGACACGTCGTCAAGGGAGGCGAGCCACCCCTTAGTGCGGCTCGCGGGGCGCGTATAACTCGCTCCCCTGACCGCGCCGAGGTGATGATGACTGCGCCTGGCACTGGCGCGAGCAAGGAACCGACACCAGATCCGGAGGTAACACCCAAGGCACCGAGGAAAAGTAGAGGTCCTCCGCTAGAGAGGCCAGAGAATGTGATGCTGCAGGCAATAGATAGCTTGGCAAGCCCCGTAGCAGCAGTGGTAGATCCGGCTCAAGCACATTCCGAGTTAGAGGAGACTAGGCAGAAAATACTAGAGGGTGCAAAAAAGATAGATGTGGCTCTGTAGTCGTTGAATATGATGCTGCGTGAGTACGCAAAGGCAAATAAGGTAGATGCTGTAAAAGTAAAGGGGAGAAACCTCATGAGTGAAATGAACAAAGAGGGTGATACTAGAATTGAGGAATCAGAGAACTGTCTGTCCGTGGGGCTACCGAAGTACAGTAACCCGGCAAAGAACCTCAGTGCAGTAGATGCAACTGCATCCGAGTTAGAGGGTTTGACGGGTGAAGCCCGACAGAGACAACAGGAAAGGGTCAATGAGTTAGTTCGGATCGCAAACAGACAGAATGAGGAGTTGCTTAGGGCTAACCCGGAAAGAGCTGGGGCCTCCAAGATCGTTTATTCGGTAGTGGGTAATCCGGAAAAATCCGTTGGAGCTGCATCGTCTCCTCATGGTGGTCCTAGGAGAGAAGAAGTAGTAACCTCGGCCAGGAAGAACAAGCAGATAGTCCCATATGACCCGGCAAGGGCAGGGAAAGGAAAAGTAGTGCAGGGAAATGAGGATCGGCGAAGTGTGAGCCGAGGTGAAGCTGGCCGAGGTAACCGCGACCAAGACAATGCCGGTCAAGGGAACGCTGTGAACAGCAATGCCGGACAGCGCAACCCAGTGGGTGCAGCCCAACCGCAGCAGCAGAATATACCACGGCAAGAGCGCAGCGCCAACCAAGGTATGCAACAGAGAGTAGCTCCACAAGAGCAAGATAGATATAATGATGGTGATTCAGAGATGGTGAACGCTGGGTATCCCAGGCCGGACTATCACGTGATAGGGGCAAGATTGGGAAGCAAGAACTTGATGCCTGACGACGCTAGGTTAAAACTGGATCGGCTTTATAGTTCGGAGCAAATTGAGTGTCAAGGTCCTCCGGGTCCAGCGTGTTTTGGGCCCTAGATCATGAAGGATCCTCCGGTACTTAACTTCCAGTTACCTAGAGGCACGAAGACGTATGACGGCGACACAAAGCCGGAGGATTGGTTGATTAACTATACAACGGCGGTAAAAATTGCTACATGCAACTTGAGATGGGTTGTGAGATATGTACCTCAGATGCTGGAGGGACCAGCGAGGGTATGGCTAAACAATTTACCCCCCCGAAAGTATTAACTATTGGATTGATTTTGAGGAAATGTTTGTCAGTAATTTCTCAAGCACGTATCCGAGGCCCAACAGACCACAAACCCTGGCAATGTGCAAGCAGAGACTGAATGAGACAGACCGGGAATTCTTAACCCGCTGGTGCACAGTGCGAAACTCATGTGAGGGTGTGATTGAGTCACAGGCCATAGCTTGGTTTGCGCAAGGGTGCAGATATGCAAGCATGCTATGGCAAAGGTTGCAAAGGGATATGCCAACTACATTGGCAGAGACAATCCGGATTGCTGATTCATATGCCTTGGGTGATCCGACTCAGCCTAGGCTCATGTCAAACGAGTCAAGCGAGGAGCACTATCGACGAGATGGAGCCGGGTCATCCCGGCAGAATGATTATCGGGGTAAGAGAAGAGATGATAGACCGGATTACCGGTAGAATTCACAACAAGTTGCTGCTATGAATCAAGATCAACTTGGAGTAGGAAGCAATCAACGTCAGAAAACTGGAGGGCAGCAATGGACTCCAAGGAGTGATGGCAAGAAAACTTGGACGCCTGAACAAAAAAGACAGTGGCAGGAAAAGAAGGACAGGCCGAGGTATACTTATGAGGCAATGCTGGATCAGCCGTGTAAATTTCACACGCCAAATCCGAGTAACCCATCGGTTCACACAACCCGGCAGTGTGAGTGGATGAGGAAGATAGAACAAAGTGGTTCGGGGAATGCTCAGGCACCTCAGAATGATCAACCTCGGTAGGAGTTACCCCGGCAGCAATTGCTCTCCGGAGCAAACACGCAACAGTTAATGTTGCCACCACCTCCGTCGAGGTATGAAAACCATGAGAGAAGGGATGCAGTGCATCAGGTGGAAAACCAGCATCAACCAGATCAAAGGTACCCTGGAAATGAGGGGAGAAATGAGTATAGAGAGCATCACCAGAGTTACTGTGTGTTCACAACAGAAGAGACAGATATAAAGAGCATGCAGCGCCGACACATGCAAGTCAATGCGGTAATGCCAGCGGTGACGAGGTATATGCCTTGGTCAGGTCAGGAAATTACCTGGAGCATCAAAGATCATCCCAAGCTTATGCCAAGCCCTGGTTCGTATGCGCTGGTGTTGGATCCAACATTCATTGGGCCAAACATCAATGTAAGGTTTTCAAAGGTGTTGATTGATAATGGTAGCACCATCAATATCATGTACGTGGACACGATGCGCAAGTTGGGTATCTCGGAGAACATGCTCCAAGCTACAAGGACAACTTTCCATGGCATTGTGCCTGGTATTTCCTGTGAACCATTGGCAAGGTCCGGGTTGACGTATTGTTCGGCATGAAAGATAACTACCGGACTAAGAATTTGGAGTTCGAAGTTGTCAATTTGGAGAGCGCGTATCACGCGTTACTCGGCAGGCCAGCCCTAAACAAATTCATGGCAAGTTGTCACATTAGCTACTTGAAGATGAAGCTGCCCGGGCGAAATGGTGTGATTAGCATAACTGGTGATTTCCGACGTTCCATTGAGTGCACGTCAGCCGGGTCTAAGCTGGCCGAGTCACTCGTGATTGCGTAAGAGAAGAGAAAAATCCAGGAGGTGGCGGAATTGGCTCAATCCGCACATCAGTATATGTCGGCGCTGAGTAACCCGCATCGTAGCGTCTCATTTCAAGCAACAAAGGATACCAAGAAAGTGTGTGTTGATGATATGTTCCCAGAGCGCACCGTAACAATTGGTGCTGGGTTAAATGATAAATAGGAAAGCGAGCTCGTCAACTTCCTCCGTGAGAATCGGGATATTTTTGCTTGGTCCTCGCAGGACTTGCAGGGTGTTCCGAGGGAGTTGGCCGAGCACTCTTTGAATGTGAGACCCAGAGCAAAGCCGGTGAAGCAACCTCTCTGCCGCTTCGCCGAAGACAGGAGAAAGGTCATCAGAGATGAGATAGCTCGGCTCCTAGCAGCTAGATTTGTCATGGAAGTGCTTTACCCGGATTGGCTATCTAATCCGGTGCTGGTGGAGAAGAAGAAGGATGATCCGAACGTGGCAGTGGTTTCGCGCATGTGTATCGATTACACGAACCTGAATAAGGCGTGTCCGAAAGATCCATTCCCACTGCCATGGATAGACCAAGTCATATATTCTACTGCTGGGTGTGAACTGTTGTCATTCATTGATGCATACTCTGGTTTCCACCAGATACCTCTGAACCCAAGTGATCAAATAAAGACTATGTTTATCACCACGTATGGGGCTTATTGCTATCGCACCATGCCATCTGGTTTATGTAATGTAGGGGCAACGTACGAAAGATGTATGCAGAAATGTTTACACGACCAAATTGGTCAGAATGTGCAGGTATATGTGGATGATGTTGTTATAAAGACCAAGGAAAGCAAAACGCTCCTTGATGATATCAGGCAAACATTCGCGAACCTAAGGAGGTTCCGAATGAAGCTTAACTTGGAGAAATGTACCTTCGGTGTCCCGGCTGGAAAATTACTCGGATTTCTTGTCTCCAGCTGAGGTATCGAAGTTAATCCAACTAAAATCCGAGCCATAGAGCGAATGGAATTGCTGATGTGCCTTAATGATGTCCAGAAGTTCACTGGTTGCCTGGCATCCTTAAGTCGGTTTGTATGCCGGTTGGGAGAAAAGGCACTGCCTCTCTATCAACTCATGAAAAAGTCGGACAAGTTCATTTGGACGCCGCATGCCAATGAAGCCTTTATCCAATTAAAGAAAATGTGAGCCACTGCACCAGTGTTAGCCTGTCCACTATCAGAGGAGCCAATGTTGCTCTATATAGCCGCAACCAACCGAGTTGTAAGTTCAGTAATTGTGGTAGAGCGCAACAAAGAGGGTAAGTCGGTGCAAAGGCCAGTATTTTATCTGAGCGAGGTATTATCATCTTCGAAACAAAACTATCTCCACTATCAGAAGATGGCATATGGTGTGTATATGGCGGCTAAGAAGCTAAAGCACTATTTTGAAGAGCACCCCATCAAAGTAATATGTGAAGCCCCCATATCCGAGATAATGAGCAATAAGGATGCAAGTGGCCAGATTGCAAAATGGGCAATTGAGCTAGCCCCTTATGCGCCACAATATGCCAGGAGAGAAGCAATCAAGTCTCAGGTTGTGGCCGACTTTTTTGTGGATTGGGCCGAGGTACAATATGAGCCACCATTGCCAGATCCGAACTACTGGAGAATGCACTTTGACGGATCAAAAACAAAACCGGGTTAGGCGCTGGAGTTGTGCTTACTTCGCCCAAGAAGGACTAGCTGAGATACGTGCTACATATCCACTTCGCAGCATCAAACAATATTGCAGAATATGAAGCACTTGTGCATGGGCTCAAAGTGGAAAAAGAAGTTGGAATACGTCGGATCCAATTCTTCGGTGACTCGGATCTCGTCGTTCAACAAGTCTCCGGACAATGGGATGATTTGGATGCAGATATGGCACTGTACAGATTTCATGTACAGAAGATATCATGATATTTTGAGGGATGCGAATTTCATCATGTACCTCGTGCGGAAAATGAGGCTACCGACGTATTGTCGAAGCTCAGATCAACCCGACAAGCAATCCCGCCAGGGGTAGCTCTAGAGCACCTCAGAAAACCGTCTATCAGACCATCCCCAGAATTCGGGTCAATTTATATCCCGGCAAATCCGGAATCGGAAGCTGTGCCCATGGACATTGATGTGGGAAGTGGTTCACGAAACCCAGGGACTGCCTCGGCAAACCCAGGGACTGCTTCGCAAGACCCGGGGACTGTGCCGCGTGATCCGGTTGAGGTTATGCTGGTGGATCAGATGGAAATTGATGAGGATGTGTTCCCAGTACGAGCTATACCATCTCAGGCACTACCCATATTTCAATTCCTGATAGATGGAACTTTGCCCAGTGAGGAGGTGCTCTCAAGGAAAATTCAGAGAAGGGCAAAAGCTTACACAATCATCAATTCCGAGCTATACAAGAGGAGTGTGACAAACGTCCTCCAACAATATGTTGACCCGGAAGAAGGGCTTGACATCCTCCGGGATATACTTCAAGGGGAATGTGGGCATCACGCCTCGTCCAGAGCCTTGGTAGCAAAAGCTTTCTATCATGTGTTTTACTGGCCAAGTGTCTTCGAACAAGAAGAGGATCTAGTAAGAAAATGCAATGGTTGTCAAAGATATGCTACCAAGACACATATGCCCATGTCGGAGCTCAAGACCATACCAATTACCTGGCCATTTGCCGTATGGTGTTTGGATATGGTTGGCCCGTTTAAAACCCGCAAGAGGGAACATGACCCACATCTTGGTCATGGTTGACAAGTTTACTAATTGGATTGAGGTGAAGCCAATAAGAAAATGTGATGGAGCTACCATCGTGGCATTCCTCAAATATATCATCTTGAGATACGGTTATCCTCACAGTATCATAACAGATAATGGCACAAATTTTGCTGAAGGAGCATTTGCGCGATTCTGCCAGCATAAGAAGATCCGGCTGGACGTTGCCTCGGTAGCCCACCCCGCATCGAACGGACAAGTGGAGAGATCCAACGGATTAGTATTATCCAGGATAAAACCCCGGCTCATTGAGCCGCTGCCAAGATCAGCGGGGTGCTGGATAGAAGAACTACCAGCGGTACTGTGGAGTTTAAGAACAACTCCGAATCGATCAACAGGCTATACGCCGTTCTTTCTAGTATATGGGGCAGAAGCTCTATTACCAGCCGACATAGAGCATGATTTGCCTAGGGTCACCCAATACATAGAAGCCAAAGTGCAAGAAGCCCGGCAAAATGATGTTGATCTGCTGGAAGAAGCGAGAGAATTGGCATTGTCCAGATCTGCCATATATCAGCAAAATCTCCGACGCTATCATAGCCGGAAAGTAAACCCCCTAACCTTTCGGGAAGGTGATATGGTACTCCGATTGGTACAACGTACTGCTGGCATGCACAAGTTATCCCCCCCCATGGGAAGGTCCATTCATTGTGAGCAAAGCATTGCACAATGACTCTTATTATCTTATCGATGAAAAACCACAGGAGAAGAACAAGGCGGACATGTCCGGCGAGGAATCTAAGCGACCATGGAATGTAGCTCTACTTCGTCCTTTCTACACTTAGCAAAGAAATGTGTGTATCTGAGTCTCTCATACGTCGGTATGTATGCCGGCAATGAGCTTATCAATGAAATGGTGGCACCTCGAGTAGTAACTCGAGGACTGCCTTAATAAAATATGTTATCTTTTGTACTTGTTATAATTTTTATGTCGGCTGGTTTAAGTTGCTTCTGCCTAAGCCGGATTAGTAGTGTGTGAGCACCAAAAAACTAACTCTTCGACTTGCTGCTGTCCAACAAGATTTGGCTTCATGGCAAGCAAGAGAACAAGTTTGGAATTATGTAGCACACAAAAAACGACTAAGTAAAAGAGCGTAATCAAGACGACATTTGTTATTTGGACTAACTTTATGCTCACCTTGTTTTTAATATGTTGAATTATTTTGAGCTAGTCTTAAAGTTTCAAAGTATTGTTAAGTTAATTTTTTGAAACTCGGACTCGTAAGTCATGAAACCGAACCAAGGTAGACACGAGCCGAGCCAAGAAATTGGAGAAACAAGAAAATGAAACTCGGGGACAATGCCCAAGTTAATCCGGCACGAGCAACTTAGTAGCAAAATATGATCATTGTGCTTAATACATTTTCACCCAGCAAGCCGGGGATCTGATAATATTCAAAGTGTTTGTTATCAAGGAGCAGCAGCAGGAGGTAACTCAGCACCAGCAGGCGGAACTCCAGCCTTGGCTTCAGCATTATCTTCATCTTCTTTGACATCCGAGGCTTCGCCCTCATCATCTTCACCTAAACCATCTTCGACATATTCGTCGTTAACAGCGTCAAGGAAACTTGGTCCTTCATTCCATTGATGGATGGGGGCATACTGAATGAGATTATGGGCGAAAGCTTTGTGCCGAGCTATCCAATCCGGGTCATTGGACCACCTTGATCTAGCGCGCATGCGCTCGAGAAGATTGAGATTTATTTTCTCATACCATGTGAGCACGTAGTGGAGAATGGTCTGAGCTCCGGCACGTCCAGCGGATTCCCTCCAGAGGTCAAGCTGGGTCTCGCACTCCATTATCTTGTTGATTAGAGCAACGGAACCCTCCGGAGTGTCTTCACCAGGCCAAAGAGCATTGAAGACCCGGACTGTTGCATCTAGGATATCCTTGCCGTAATTCTTCATGATTTCAACTCGAGAGGACAAGCTGACCAGCAGATCCTCCAGATCAAGAGGAATGGTGCCAGGACCAGATGGAGTACCTCTCTGCTGGCGGAACTTGGTAACAGCATTGGATGCAATGGCATCACCCTCCGGAAATTTGTCTGAAAAACAAGAAAAGTGAAATAAGTGAAGGAGGTTGACCCAGAGAGATTCATGCTAGCTAAAGAAAAAGAACTTACGAGAAATATGACTGTGGATCCGGGTCAGCTTCGTGGTGCAGTTGTCATGCCTCTTTCGGAGTTGCACAAGTTCAGCATTTGCCGACTCAAGCTTAATGTCGGCCTCCTTCAGCAGTTCTTGGACCTTGGTAATTTGGAGGTTGAGACATTCTCGCTCTTCAGTAAAGTCTTGGCCAGATTTATCCATCTTAGATTTGTGGAGCGCCTTGAGCTTCTTCATTTATGCCTTGAGCTTGGGAATCTCATCATCCTTGGTCCGGAGGAGGGCAAGCTCATCATCCTTCTTCTTGAGTTTGTCCTGATGTTGCCCTGCTTGTTCGAGAAAATGCAGCATCACATCAGGCACGGGCACACTATCTTCAAGAGATGCTGAAATAGTTTGTTGACCCGGCAAAGCCGAGGTATGAATGTCTGCCGAGCCAAGAATAAAAGGAGAGAGGGCGCAGAAGAAAACTAAGCGATATGGACTTACCTTTTATCTGGTCCAAGTTCTTCCACATGAGGGTGTTCTCAGCTTCCACTCTAGCTGCACAATCCGAATGATGAATTAGTACGGCAGGAAAAACAAAGTAAGGTGGAAAAAAGCCAAGGAGAAAACTTACCCCTTTTCTCGAACTCCGCAAGGAGCGTAAAATGCTTCAAGCGCAGCGCCTTATGTGTGTCCAACAGGCGTTGAAACTCAGCGCTCCGGCAATTGGTGGTAACCTGAGAAAAGCAAAGTTGGTTTGATCATGTGCATATTCGAAGTGTACAAATCCGGGCCAAGTGGAACTTAACCCGGCTCTAGGTGTGTGCATATTCGAAGTGTACAAAATCCAGGCCAAGTGGAACTTAACCGGCTCTAGGTGTGTGCATATTCGAAGTGTACAAAATCCGGGCCAAGTGGAACTTAACCCGGCTCTAGGTGTGTGCATATTCGAAGTGTACAAAATCCGGGACAAGTGGAAGTTAACCCGGCTCAAGGTGTGTGCATATTCGAAGTGTACAAAATCCGGGCCAAGTGGAACTTAACCTGGCTCTAGGAGTGTGCATATTCAAAGTGTACAAAATCCGGGCCAAGTGGAACTTAACCCGGCTCTAGGTGTGTGCATATTCGAAGTTACTAAGGAGCTACACTAATTCTCTAAGGAGCATCCGGCCGAGTAACAAGTTACTCCCCCGGAGGCTCGGGGACTAATGGTTATATAACTAAGCACTACTACATGTTAAAGAAAAGACGAAGTAGCGTACCTCCATCATCTGACCTGCAAGGTTTAGAGCCTTGGCGGCTGTGTTCATCTGTGCAGCAAACTCCGCAGGCCCAAATTTCTCTGGGAGATCGTCGTTATGGACGAACTCCGCCTTGTTCCAGTTGGTAACAAACTCGATCAAGGCCGGAGGATAGCGTTCTCCGCTAAGCATGTGGGGCGCGACCAAACCCTTGGCGTGGGCCTCCCTTCTCTCAACTTGTGCAACAGCGGGGCTGGTGTGCAAGACAAGTTGCACATCAGCTGACCCGGCAGAGGTGTCTTTCTTTGGTGGGGTCTTCTGTGGAAGCATGGACGCAAGCGTGTGTTGTCCAGCCTCGATAGTTGCTGCCCTGGCGGCATTACAAGCTTTCTTGCCCTTGGGCTGCTGCTGAGAAGTTGAGGTTTGGGCTGCGGATTTGCCCTTGGGCACAGCCTTGGGTGCAGCCTTAGTGCTAGCCTTGGTGTTGCATGTGTCTTCTCGCCGAGTCTTGGAAGACTCGGATGAGGCAGAAAGGGTTGATGCTGCTGGCATTTGTGCTGCTGGCGCTGATGCTGGTGCCGATGTTGGTCTTGGCGGGGATGCTAAAGGAACCTCGGTGGTTGTTGGTTGTGGCTGAGCCGAAGAGGAGCTGGGAACAACCGTAGCCTCGGCAGAACCAATTCCCCCTGTTCCGAGGTTGCCCTCCTCTTGACTAGGTGGGATAGAACCTGGAGCAGCCGCTGAACCCTCTTGAATGGGGCTTAGTGGGCGAGAATCATCGCCATGAGGGGAGAAGGGCTATGTCGGAGCAGCGAGGCGATGCCGGATCCGCTCTGAGGAACCTTGACCGCAGCCCTGCCGAATCAAACGATGAACAATAAGTTACAACAGAAGAAAGGCACAAAGCAGAAAATTGGATAAGGAAGAAATGACTTACTCATCCGAGGTCAATGGCTCCTTGGGCTTCCGTGCCATCCGAGTTGTGGCCTTAGTTGTAGGCTTAGTGGCGGCTTTGTCTGCGGACTTCTTTTGCCTCTTGGTTGGCTTGGGAAGCCCGGAAGAAGAAGCAGAAGCAGCTCCCCTTTTCTTGGACGCAACCAGGACAGGCTCGCCCGTGGCAAGAGGAGGATCTTCATGAATCTGCCCACCCGAGTTAACTGAGGCCGGATAGGCGTAAGAAAGGGGGACAACATCAAATGCTTCCATCACCTCAACGTCAGAATCATCTTCATCGTCAGGCCAATCTCTAATGGAAGAGAATTTACCGGTATGTCGCTTGGTCGCGTCGGGGAGTGGCAGGAACATTTCCTGATCCGGCTCCTCCTTGTCTGGGGCATCTCGATCCTTCGCCCATTTCTGCGAAGGCTCGGCGCCATCTTCGAGCGTTTGCTGAAGAAAAAGCTGAGAGAGAAATACAAGAAGATCAAATAAGCAACATACTCCGACATATAATATAACTCGGAAAGAAACTGGAACACGAGAATTACCACAGGAGGAAGCCTATCCCGGCAGAAATGTTCAACTCCCCACTCCCAATCAGCGGAGAAGTTCTTGTAAGTGGTGAAAAGGGCCTTGACCCGGCGATATATCTCGGTGTTGCTCAGCTCAAAGGAGGAAGTCCGGTTGGGGTCAAGGTGCCAGCTCATATGGCACAGCCTGTGTGTGCGTTTCTAGAGAGGGGAGATCCGGTTGCGAACGAAAGTGATCATCGCATCCTTGTTGCGCATCTTGGCGTCTTTCAGCTCCTGAAACCGTTTGTTGACTTGGTTCGCCAGGACTGTGAGTTTCTTGGAGATCCGGTCCCACAGATCCGGATTAGGAGGACCCGGAGCGTAGGGGCGCAGCCGGATCAGCTCCTTAGTGGGCCACAATCCGACGTAGCCCTCTATGGTGGAAGCAAAGGCAGAAAGGGAAGTGTTGGCATTCGCCGGAAGGTGATGCGGTTGAAGGTCGTAGGTGTTGAGCCAATCGTGGAAGAAGTCACTGACGGGGAGGCCGAACCCATGCTAGAAGTGGGAGAGGAACACTACGAACTCACCCGGATTGGGTGAGGGAGCGAGCTCCTCGGCGGAGAGACGGGCGACGACGCCCTCCGGGATACGGCGTGTACGGTAGAGCCAGTCGAGGTCATCCTAGCAAACCCAGGACCTAGCCCAGGCGCCGCGCTCGGTGTTCTCCGCATGCTCCTCCATCTCCTGTTCCACGACGGTGTGCTCTTCATCCGTCATTTCTAGGTCGCTGTCCTCACTGGCCCTATCGGCGGTGGGGGGCAGTGCCTTGGACTAGCGCGGACCCATGGCGGAGGAGATGCGCGGGGGTGGCGGCGATGCTGGTGCGCAGGGAACGGTGCAGCGGCGGCGGCGCTATCGCTGGAAAGAAGAAGAAGAAGAAGAAGAAGAAGAAGAAGAAGAAGAAGAAGAGGCATAGGGGCGCTAGGATGGGGAAATGTCCCAAGGGGCGCGCCCCTCCTCTATTTAACCACGCCCCAGCGGGGTAGTGGCATCGTGCGGTGCGGAAGGGCCACACGGTGTGGCCGTGTATAATCCGGATCAGCCAATCAGCGACGAGCCACAGGAAGGGCCACAGGGCGTAACGGATCCCACGACGTGACGTTATAATATAGTTAACGAGGAGACAAACACGATGTGGCGTGTGCAACAGTAACACCTCACATTACTGCGGCAGTTACTCGCACAGGCCCTTAAAATGAGGCAAAATAATGATTACCAAACCATGTGGGGAGGCGTACGAGAGAAGGAAGAATAACCCGGATAACCAAAGGATAACCCAGCCAACGAGTGAAAACTCGGAATGTTCCAAGAAAAAGTTAGCCTATGGAATCCAGACTATGAGATAACTCAGAAAAGGGAGCAAAAGGCTCGGTAAAATTGAACCTGTTGTGGCCTTAGCGGCTGAGGCCGCTAAGACCGCACCAGCTTCGGGGACTAATGTTGGGGGGATACCCCGGGTAGGGTCACGCCGGGGTATAAAGGCCGAGTTAGCCGAGGTACGGCAAGGTCAAAGCAAGTGCTGGCCAAGTCACCTCAAGGCAGGCCGAATCACGGAGTAACCCGGACCGGAGGATGTCCGCCTAACTGAGTCCCAGCCGACCTATGTCGTATGTCGGTAGGATGTATCAAACTTTTGTGCAGGTACAGGTGTAGCCGGATTAACCAGGCATGATCCGGATTATATCAGGCTTGCAAGAGCAGGAAGGTATCTCGCTGGTCAAAAGGAGGTCACTGGACGCAGGAGCGTGAGCGAAGCGGACAGAGGCTAGGACCACCGAGGCATGGCTGACAAAGGTGACGTTGCCTGTGTCGGATGATGCTGGCGCCGCAGAGGCTCACGTAGCCTCTGCATGGCTTACGACGGGGAAAAGTGACCCGGTCGGTTTACTATTTTGGGAAGAGGCATATTCCTTGGAATATGCCTCCACGTATGCCCTAACTGGAGACCTAGCCACCCCTATATAAGGAGGGTTAGGCCCTCTGTAGAAAAGGTTGATCTCTAGTGGGTTGAGTTTTACTTGGTTAGTTCTTGGTTCCTGAGAGCTAGCTAGTGGTGAGAGTAAGAGAGTTCCTTCTTCCTCCTCTCCCTAATACAGCTCAAGGAGTACTTGTAACCTTGGAAACCAATCGAATACAAAGCAACTGTGTGTGGAATCACCACACTATCCCTCCCTGGATTCTTCTAGTGCATATTGTCCCCACCTTTAGCCTATCCATGGCATCTGCCGTGACACCACCACGACAACACATGAATCCACCAGTGTCATTGCATGAATGTTCTTTTCATGAACCACACCCATTGTCCTTGCATGTGTGTTCCTCTAGACAAACCACATAAGTCATTGCATGTCTGTTCTTTACATGAACCACACCCGATGTCATTGCATGTGTGTTCCTCTAGACAAACCACATAAGGATCCACTAGTGTCACTGCATGTCTGTTCTTTTCATGAACCACATAAGGATCCACCAGTGTCTTTGGATGTGTGTTCTTCTCATGAACCACACCCAGTGTCATTGCATGTTTGTTCTTTTCAGGAATCACGGCTAGAGTCATTGCATGTCTGTTACTTCCATAAACCACACATGGAACCACCGGTGTCATTGCATGTCTGTTCTTTTCATGAACCACACCCAGTGTCATTGCATGTCAGTTCTTTTCATGAACCACATAAGGATCCACCAGTGTCAGTGCATGTCTGTTCTTTTCACAAACCACATGCAGTTTCATTGCATGTCTGTTCTTTTCATGAATTATACCCAGTGTCATTGCATGTGTGTTCCTCTAGACAAACCATATAAGGATCCACCGGTGTCACTACATGTCTGTTCTTTTCATGAACCACATAAGGATCCACCAGTGTCATTGGATGTGTGTTCTTTTCATGAACCACACCCAGTGTCACTGGATGTCTGTTCTTTTCATGAACCACATAAGGATCCACTAGTGTCATTAGATGTGTGTTCTTCTCATGAACCACACATGGATCCACCAGTGTCATTGCATGTCTATTCTTTTCATGAATCACAGCTAGAGTCATTGCATGTATGTTACTTCCATAAACCACACATGGATCCACCGGTGTCATTGCATGTCTGTTCTTTTCATGAAACACACCCAGTGTCATTGCATGTCAGTTCTTTTGATGAACCACATAAGGATCCACCAGTGTCATTGCATGTCTGATCTTTTCACAAACCACGTGCAGTGTCATTGCATGTCTGTTCTTTTCATGAACCACTCCTGGTGTCATTGCATGTGTGTTCCTCTAGATAGACCACATAAGGATCCACCGGTGTCACTACATGTCTGTTCTTTTCATGAACCACATAAGGATCCACCAGTGTCATTGGATGTGTGTTCTTCTCATGAACCACACCCAGTGTCATTGCATGTCTGTTATTTTCATGAACCTCACATGGTTCCACCAATGTCATTGGATGTGTGTTCTTCTCACAAACCAGACATGGATCCACCAGTGTCATTGCATGTCTGTTATTTTCATGAACCACACCCATTGTCATTGCATGTGTGTTCCTCTAGACAAACCAAATAAGTCATTGCATGTCTGTTCTTTTCATGAAGGACACCTTGTGTCATTACATGTGTGTTCCTCTAGACAAACCCCATAAGGATCCACCAGTGTCATTGGATGTGTGTTCCTCATGAACCACACCAAGTGTCATTGCAAGTCTATTCTTTTGATGAACCACACATGGATCCACCAGTGTCATTGCATGTCTGTTCTTCTCACAAACCACACATGGATCCACTAGTGTCATTGCATGTCTGTTCTTTTCACGAACCACACCCAGTGTCATTGCATGTGTGTTCCTCTAGACAAACCACAAAAGTCATTGGATGTCTATTCTTTTCATGAACCACACCCAGTGTCATTGCATGTTTGTTCCTCTAGACAAACCACATAAGGATCCACCGGTGTCACTCCATGTCTGTTCTTTTCATGAACCACATAAGGATCCACCGGTGTCATTGGATGTGTGTTCTTTTCATGAACCACACCCAGTGTCACGACATGACTGTTCTTTTCATGAACCACATAAGGATCCACCAGTGTCATTGGATGTGTGTTCTTCTCATGAACCACACCCAGTGTCATTGCATGTCTGTTCTTTTCGTGAATAATAGCTGAGGTCATTGCATGTATGTTACTTCCATAAACCACACATGGATCCACCGGTGTCATTGCATGTCTGTTCTTTTCATGAACCAGACCTAGTATCATTGCATGTTAGTTCTTTGCATGAACCACATAAGGATCCACCAGTGTCATTGCATGTCTGTTGTTTTCACAAACCACATGTAGTGTCATTGCATGTCTGTTCTTTTCATCAACCACACCCGGTGTTATTGCATGTGTGTTCGTCTAGACAAACCACCTAAGGATCCACCGGTGTCATTGCAAGTCTGTACTTTTCATGAACCACATAAGGACCCACCAGTGCCATTGGATGTGTGTTCTTCTCACAAACCACACATGGATCCACCAGTGTCATTGCATGTATGTTCTTTTCATGAACCACACCCATTATCATTGCATGTGTGTTCCTCTAGACAAATCACATAAGTCATTGCATGTCTGTTCTTTTCATGAACCACACCCGGTGTCATTGCATGTGTGTTCCTCTAGACAAACCACATAAGGATACACAAGTGTCACTTCATGTTTGTTCTTTTCATGAAGCACATAAGGATCCACCAGTGTCATTGGATGTGTGTTCTTCTCATGAACCACACATAGTGTCATTGCATGTCTGTTCTTTTTGTGAATAACAGCTAGAGTCATTGCATGTATGTTACTTCCATAAACCACACATGGATCCACCGGTGTCATTCCATGTCTGTTCTTTTCATGAACCACACCCATTATCATTGCATGTCAGTTCTTTTCATGAACCACATAAGGATCCACCAGTGTCATTGCATGTCTGTTCTTTTCACAAACCACATGCAGTGTCATTGCATGTCTGTTCTTTTCATCAACCACACCCAGTGTCATTGCATGTGTGTTCATCTAGACAAACCACGTAAGGATCCACCGGTGTCACTGCATGTATGTTCTTTTCATGAACCACATAAGGATCCACCAGTGTCATTGGATGTGTGTTCTTCTCATGAACCACACCTAGTGGCATTGTACGTCTGTTCTTTTCATGAACCACATAAGGATGCGCCAGTGTCATTGGATGTGTGTTCTTCTCACAAACCACACATGGATCCACCAGTGTCATTGCATGTATGTTCTTTTCATGAACCACACCCATTGTCATTGCATGTGTGTTCCTCTAGACAAACCACATAAGTCATTGCATGTCTGTTCTTTTCATGAACCACACCCGATGTCATTGCATGTGTGTTCCTCTAGACAAACCACATAAGGATCCACTAGTGTCACTGCATGTTTGTTCTTTTCATGAAGCACATAAGGATCCACTAGTGTCATTGGATGTGTGTTCTTCTCATGAACCACACCCAGTTTCATTGCATGTCTGTTCTTTTCATGAATTATAGCTAGAGTCATTGCATGTCTGTTACTTCCATAAACCACACATGGATCCACCAGTGTCATTGCATGTCTGTTCTTTTCATGAACCACACCTAGTGTCATTGCATGTCAGTTCTTTTCATGAACCACATAAGGATCCACCAGTGTCATTGCATGTCTGTTCTTTACACAAACCACATGCAATGTCATTCATGTCTGTTCTTTTCATGATCCACACTCGGTGTCATTGCATGTTTGTTCCTCTAGACAAACCAGATAAGGATCCACCGGTGTCACTGCATGTCTGTTCTTTTCATGAACCACATTAGGATCGACCAGTGTCATTGGATGTGTGTTCTTCTCATGAACCACACCTAGTGTCATTGCATGTCGGTTCTTTTCATGAACGACATAAGGATCCACCAGTGTCATTAGATGTGTGTTCTTCTCATGAACCACACATGGATCCACTAGTATCATTGCATGTTTGTTCTTTTCATGAACCTCACACGGATCCTCCAGTATCACTGCATGTCTGTTCTTTTCATGAACCACACCTGATGTCATTGCATGCGTGTTCCTCTAGACAAACCACGATCCACCAGTGTCACTGCATGTCTGTTATTTTTATGAACCACATAAGGATCCACTAGTGTCATTGGATGTGTGTTCTTCTCACGAACCACACCAAGTGGCATTGCATGTATGTTCTTTTCATGAACCACACATGGATCCACCAGTGTCATTGCATGTCTGTTCTTCTCGCAAACCACATAAGGATCCACCAGTGTCATTTCATGTCTATTCTTTTCATGGACCACAACTAGTGTCATTGCATGTGTGTTCCTCTAGACAAACCACATAAGTCAGGGCATGTCTGTTCTTTTCATGAACCACACCCGGTGTCATTGCATGTGTGTTCTTTAGACAAACCACATAAGGATCCACCAGTGTCACTGCATGTCTGTTCTTTTCATGAACCACATAAGGATCCATCAGTGTCATTGGATGTGTGTTCTTATCATGAACCACACATGGATCCACCGGTGTCATTCCATGTCTGTTCTTTTCATGAATCACAGCTAGAGTCATTACATGTATGTGTTGGGACACGTAGAGATAAACAAAACTCTTTCCCTACGCGGTGATCCCGAGATCCAGCTCATGTAGAAGGCCACGAGGATTACCACTAGAGATAAACAAAACTCTTTCCCTACACATGGAGTGACCTAACGTTGTGCTCTAAGCACATGCGCCCCAGCTTATATAGGGAGTGAAAGTGGGCTCCACTCACTTGTGGCCCATTCACTAAAAGGCCTATATTAGCCACTGCAAGTCTCACTTGCTGACTAAGTCCATGTCTCTATTTGGGTCCAACCCAAATAGGTCTCCTGTTTGGGTCTAACCCAAACTTGCTCCCGCTCTTAAGTGTGTGACCCGACAGGCTCATGGTAACCTGGACACGATTCCGAGTCTCACTCGTGATCGATCAGTTGGTAGCGGCTCCTAGCAGAACGTGCCAACTCCTAAGTACCAATAAGTCATGACGACATACCTTCCAATGTGACTTTCGTCTGAGTCCCTTTGTCTCATGATATACCTTGTTGGATTATAGGTGAATGATCGTCATCCCTTAAATAGTCCGACTCTCTTTCTCGATCCGAGATAAGTGATTCATATGACTAACTCTTAGTCGGCTGCCTCGGTTAACACTTAACCATGATGCGCATGGCCATGCTTTCAAAATTATATCTTCCGAGAGGGCCCAGAGAATATCTCTCCAGATGGAGGGGCAAAATCCCGTCTTGGTTATTCACATCACACAGCTTGATTCTCAGTCGACCTGAACTCCGCCTTTATAACTGCCCAGTGACGGAACAGCGTTTGACAGAACCTAAGGCGGAGATCCTCAACTCGGATTGTGCAATAAGCTCAGGTCTAAGGATTACATTCATTGAGACATGCAAATGACGACTTGTTCGTTGCATCTCAATATGGGTCAGTCCGACTCGCTAAACTCTTTAGCCGAATCCGTGTAAGTCGGAATAGCATCTCCGTGCCCATGACAAGTGGAACCTAGTCATCTGCCGACTTTCACATTGGTCTAAGTTGTGTGTTCGGCACAACCTTAATGAACAAGGACAATTAGTATGAACAACATGAATATGTAGTTCCACAATCAAATCACATATTCGATGATACATATCAGCAGTTCATACATGGACCATAATCTTATGAATACACAGGAATATCATCATACATGATTGCCTCTAGGACATATTCCCAATAGTCTCCCACTTGCACTAGAGTCAATCTTCCGACATCACATGTCCAGGCATCTGATGCCCATTGCTCTCAGGTGCGCCTCATGCTTCGGCTGTGGAAGTGGCTTTGTCAACGGATCTGCAATGTTTGCATCCGTGTGTACCTTGCATAACTTGATATCACCTTGATCCACGAACTGGCAAATAAGGTGGTACCGCATGAGTATATGTTTGTTCTTCTGGTGTTGTCTAGGTTCCTTGGCTTGTGCAATAGCACCATTGTTGTCACAATACACGTCTAACGGATTTGACGAGCCCTGAACCACACCAAGATCCATGAGGAAATTCCTCATCCAAACGGCTTATTTTGCCGCCTCCGAGGCTGCAATATACTCAGCCTCTGTCGTAGACGCAGACACCGTTTCTTGCTTGGAACTTTTCCAGCTCACAACCCCTCTGTTTATCACAAACACATATCCAGATTGCGAACAAGAATCATCCGAGTTAGTGAGATAACTCGCATCCATGTAACCCTTTACACTGAGTTCATCCTCACCTCCATAAACCAAGAACATATCCTTAGTCCTTCTCAAGTACTTGAGGATATTTTTAGCCGCTGCCCAGTGGATTTCTCCAGGGTCAGCCTGGTACCTGCTCACAACACTTAGAGCAGAGGAAACATCCGGCCTAGTACAAATCATAGCGTACATGATGGATCCAATTTCAGAAGCATACGGAATCACACTCATCCGACTTCGCTCATCAGTTGTCGAAGGACACTGAGTCTTGCTAAGTTTTACGCCATGGGACATCGGTAAGAACCCCTTCTTAGATGATTCCATGTTGAACTTCTTCAACACTTTGTCCAAATATGTACTCTGACTCAATCCAATGAGCCGCCTTGATCTATCTCTATAGATCTGGATTCCTAGTATGTAAGTCGCCTCACCCAAGTCTTTCATCGAAAAACTCTTTTCCAATGATTCCTTGGTCTCTTGCAACATCTGGACATCATTTCCAATCAGTAATATGTCATCCACATATAAGATCAGAAAGTTTACTTTGCTCCCACTAAACTTCTTGTATAAACAAGAATCATGATCACTCTTGATGAAGCCAAACGATTTGACTACCTCATCAAAGCGAATGTTCCAACTCCGAGATGCTTGCTTCAACCCATAAATGGATTTCCGAAGCTTGCATACCTTGTCAACATTAGCCGGATCGACAAAACCCTCGGGTTGTTACATATACACGTCCTCGGTTAAATTTCCATTAAGGAAAGCCGTCTTGACATCCATCTGCCATATCTCATAGTCGAAATAGGCTGCTATAGCTAACATGATCCGAACTGATTTAAGCATCGCTACAGGAGAGAAAGTCTCATCGTAATCAACTCCTTGAACTTGTCGGAACCCCTTTGCGACAAGCCGTTCTTTATATATAGAAACATTTCCATCCATATCAGTTTTCTTCTTAAAGACCCATTTGCACTCAACGGGTCTTGCACCGTCTGGCCGATCAACCAAGTTCCAAACTTGATTTTCATCCATGGACTTTAATTTAGATCTCATGGCTCCAAGCCATGACTCGGAATCAGAACCCACCATCGCTTCCGAGTAAGTTGTCGGCTCATCATTGTCCAATAGCATCACATCATGAACACTTCACAATCTAGCCGATCTTCGCAGTGTCGGTGCAGTTTCCAGCTCAGGTACCACATCCGGTTCAACCTCTAAGGCTTTTGCCGACTCACTGCTAGCCGGCATCTCTCGAATTTCTTCGAGATGCACCGTACTCCCACTGAATCCCCGACTGAGAAACTCTTTCTCAAGGAAGACACTGTTTCGAGCGACAAACACTTTGCCCTCTTCTTGGTTGTAGAAGTAGTAACCCAAGGTTTCCCTCGGATACCCCACGAAAATACACTTATCCGACTTAGCTGTAAGCTTGTCCGACTGAAGTCGCTTGACAAAAGCTTCACAACCCCAAATCTTAAGAAAAGACAAACTCGGCTTCTTGCCAGTCCACATCTCATGCAGTGTCTTCTCTACCGATTTTGATGGTACTCTGTTTAGTTTGAACGTTGCAGTTTCTAGACAATAACCCCAAAATGATAAAGGCAGATCTGTCCGACTCATCATTGATCGTACCATGTCCAACAAGGTCCGATTCCTCCTTTCCGACACATCGTTTCTTTGTGGCATTCCTGGAGGAGTGAGTTGGGGAACTATTCCACAACTCTTCAGATGGTCATCGAACTCATGGCTCATGTACTTGCCTCCTTGGTCCGACCGAAGAAACTTTATTTTCTTTCCAAGTCGATTTTGTACCTCATTCTGGAATTCCTTGAACTTTTCAAAGCCTTCCGGCTTATGTTTCATCAAGTAGATATATCCATATCTACTCAAATCATCAGTGAAGGTAATGAAGTACTCATAACCACCTCTGGCTGTCGTGCTCATTAGGCCACATACATCACTATGTACTAGTCCCAATAAGTCGGACGCCCTTTCACAACTCTTTGCAAAAGGTGTCTTGGTCATCTTGCCGAGAAGGCAGGATTCGCATGTCTCAAACGACTCTAAGTCGAATGAAGTTAGGAGTCCATCATCATGGAGCTTCTTCATGCGTTTCCAACTTATATGACCAAGCCAACAATGCCAAAAGTAAGTCATATTCAGATCATTTGGTTTTAACCTTTTCAAATTTATGTTATAGACATATATAGACATATTCACTATCAAGATTCAAAATAAATAACCCGTCCCGGACGGGCGCAAAGCCATGAAACATATCATTCAAATATAAAGAACAACCATTATTCTTAATATTCGAATCATAGCCCTGTCTCATCAAACATGAGGCAGAAATGATGTTTCGACTAAGCACTGGAACATAATAACACTTATTTAGCTCCATTAAGAATCCAGAAGGTAAATGAAGTTGCATTGTGCCGACTTCCAATGCAGCGACTCTCGCTTTGTTTCCAACTTTGATGTCAACCTCGCCTCTTGCAACGCTCGTAGTTCTTACCAGTCCCTACAACGAGTTGTAGATGTGAATGACTGATCCGGTATCATATACCCAAGAACTACCAGGTGCATCAGCAAGATAAATGTCTATAACATTGGAAACAAGCGTACCTGAGCCAGAAGTCACACCTCCGCTCTTGGCTTTATCGGCCAAATACTTTATGCAATTCCTCTTCCAGTGGCCATCCGACTTGCAGTAGAAGCAAGTGGATCCGGCTGTAGGAGATGGCTTAGTCCCTGAGGAAGCGCTTTGGACTGGGTCCTCTGCCTTACCTCCTGACTTTGCCTTCTTCTTCTTATTCCAAGAACTCTTCTCGAATTTAGCCTTGTTTTGTACCATCAACACTTGACTGGCACCTTTCTTGAGATCCGTCTCAGCCTGCTTGAGCATCCCATGTAATTCAGTGAGCTTCTTATCCATACCATGCATGTGGTAGTTCGATATGAACTGGCCATACGCACTAGGAAGAGAGTTCAGAATTATGTCTGTAGCGAACTCTTCGCTTATGGGGTAGCCAAGTCTTTCCTGAGACTGCACTTAACCAACCATCTTGACACATGCGGACTCAGTGGATCACCATCCTTAAGCTTGCAGCTCAACAAAGCCTGAGAGACTTGATACCTCTTAGTCTTTGCCTGAGCCTGGAACATACTTTTGAGGCTTTCGATCATATCGTAGGCCTCAACATTCTCGAACTGCTGCTGCAAGTCCGGTTCCATGTGAGCAAGCATAAGACAACTAATCTCCGTGGATTCATCACAAATCTGATGGTAGGCATTGGTGGCTGCGACAGTCGCATTCTCATCCGGCTCAACTGGAAGTGGGTTGTCTAGGACACGATCCCTTTATTCTTGTTTGAGAACAATTCTCAGATTACGATACCAGTTGGTGAAATTAGTTCCATTCAGCTTATCTTTCTCTAAGATGGTTCTCAAAGCAAAACCGGAAATCTGAGGAAGACTGCTAGGTGCCATTGATCTACAACAGAAAATATGCAAAACACATAAGACATGTATCCATAAAAGAGCAACATATTGAACACTTTAATATTTATGCTCCCACTAGAAACAACACCCCTCCGATGGTTACTTAGTGATTTAGGACCCTAAATAAGCAAGTCGACTAGTGAGATTTAGCATCACCGCTAGCCGTCAAGTGATCTAGGTAGACCACTCCTTGTCAACCGTATCTTATACGACTCTTGTTGGATGGTTGGCATCACATGCCTCGGCTTCCATCCGACCTTTCCCCAAGTCCCACAACCGTTGTGATAGACCTGTCTAGATTACCAAGTGCTTCCGCTGTAAGAGTCTGACTCGAACCCACCTAGTCGGAAATAATTGATAGCACCTCAATTTTATGAGCCCACTACCAAAAATGTCCGACTTGTGATGGTGCAGCACTGGCGGGGAAACCGACTAGACCTTCTTTGAGGGATTATTTTCTACCAACTATCTAATAGAGGTAAAATAGAGACATAACAATAACACAAAATAAAGCAATTATAATGTGAAATGGTATGGCTCTTTTCATGGCGATCTCCATCTCCATAAAGCCTGTAATCCGACTCGTGTCAACTCTTGTCACGTGCCGTCTTACACCACGTAGCCGACTTGTACACTGACTTGCATGCCATCCGGATTCTCCAAATAGCTACACTAGCTAGTAGTGCAAATTACATAGAGAATCCGACACGCGAGCCGTTATACAATAAGATGACAGGACCTAGGCTCCAGCCGGATGACAAAAACCGTGATACGCAGATCTCGTATGGATTACACACATCACATGCACATAAGCCATACCATTCACAACATCATCCTGCAAAAACAAGTTATGCATAGATACGATATCTACCGGTGTTGTGAAACTCGCAACGACATCTAAGGCACTACGACAGGGCGAAGCCGGCGGTCCCGCTAGCCAGATAGCAGGCGGGGATCGAAGGGGCAGCGCCCGATGATTTTTTCGAAAAACGCAGATCTCATCTGCATTCCGGACATGGATTTCATCATCGGATAAAACAATTTTACCCAAATCCGATCCGGACTCCGATTCGATCAAACCCTTTGATCTTAAATCACCGCATGGTTTACGTGTCACAGTCTACCCTGATGGCGGAAAACCGACCGATAGGGGTATGTCGTTCCACGACCTTAGCAGTTAGATCACGGAAACCAAATCATCCATTCCCCTGAGTATAGTTGATCCAATCAACTTTGTACAAAACCAATCTATCTCATAGATCGACCACCAAAACTGCAATTAGATCCAATCTAACGCCAACCGCATATCACATATGCATGATCTCGAGCCTAAAACCAGAAGCTAACGCTCTGATACCACTGTTGGGCCACGTAGAGATAAACAAAACCTTTTCCCTACGCGGTGATCCCAAGATCCAGCTCAGGTAGAAGGCCACGAGGATTACCACTAGACGCGCAGTTGCGGAATTGATGAAGCACGTCGCTTGATGCAGTGCAGTCCTCGTGATCTGTTCCGGTTCCACGATCCACGATCCATACTTTCTTCACGATCATCGAAGTGCTGAACGTACAGCACCTCCGCCGGTATCCACACGTACGAGGAGGAGCGCCGGCGATGGATTGCTAGGTCCGGTACGGCGGCGACAGGACGGACTAGGGCTAGGGTTTCCAACACATGGAGTGACCTAACCTTGTGCTCTAAGCACCTGCGCCCCAGCTTATATAGGGAGTGAAAGTGGGCTCCACTCACTTGTGGCCCATTCTCTAAAAAGGCCTATATTAGCCACTGCAAGTCTCATTTGCTGACTAAGTCCATGTCTCTATTTGGGTCCAACCCAAATAGGTTTCCTATTTGGGTCTAACCCAAACTTGCTCCCGCTCTTAAGTGTGTGACCCGACAGGCTCATGGTAACCCGGACACGATTCCGAGTCTCACTCATGATCGATCAGTTGGTAGCGGCTCCTAGCAGAACGTGCCAACTCCCAAGTACCAATAAGTCATGACGACATACCTTCCAATGTGACTTTCGTCTGAGTCCCTTTTGCCTCACGATATACCTTGTCAGACTATAGGCGAATGATCGTCATCCCTTAAATAGTACGACTCTCTTTCTCGATCCGAGATAAGTGATTCATCCTACTAACTCTTAGTTGGTTGCCTCGGTTAACACTTAATCCGAGATGCACATGGCCATGCTTTCCGAATCATATCTTCCGAGAGGGCCTAGAGAATATCTCTCCAGATGGAGGGGCAAAATCCCGTCTTGGTTATTCACATCACGCAGCTTGATTCTCAGTCGACCCGAACTCCGCCTTTATAACTGTCTAGTGACGGAACACCGTTTGATAGAACCTAAGTCGGAGATCCTCAACTCGGATTGTGCAATAACCTCAGGTCTAAGGATTACATTGATTGAGACATGTAAATGACGAGTTGTTCATTGCATCTCAATATGGGTCAGTCCGACTCGCTAAACTCTTTAGCCGAATCCGTGTAAGTCAGAATAGCATCTTCATGCCCATGACAAGTGGAACCTAGTCATGTGCCGACTTTCACATTGGTCTAAGTTGTGTGTCCGGCACGACCTCAACGACCAAGGACAATTAGTATGAACAACATGAATATGTAGTTCCACAATCAAATCACATATTCGATGATACATCTCAGCAGTTCATACATGGACCATAACTTTATGAATACACAGGAATATCATCATACATGATTGCCTCTAGGGCATATTCCCAACACATATTTCAATTCCTGAAAGATGGAACTTTGCCCAGTGAAGAGGTACTTTCCAGGCAAACTCAGAGGAGGGCAAAAGCATATATGATCATCAATTGTGTGACAAATGTCCTCCAACGATGTGTTGACCCGGAAGAAGGGCTTGACATCCTCCGGGATATACATCAAGGGGAATGTGGGCATCACGCCTCATCCAGAGCCTTGGTAGCAAAAGCTTTCCGTCATGGGTTTTACTGGCCAAGTGCTTTGGAACAAGCGGAGGATCTGGTAAGGAAGTGCAATGGTTGTCAAAGATATGCTACCAAGACACATATGCCAATGTTGGAACTCAAGACCATACGGATTACATGGCCATTTGCCTTATGGTGTTTGGATATGGTTGGCCCGTTTAAACCAGCGAGAGGGAACATGACCCACATCTTGGTCATGGTTGACAAATTTACGAAATGGATTGAGGTGAAGCCAATAAGAAAATGTGATGGAGCTACTGCCGTGACATTCCTCAAAGATATCATCTTGAGATACGGTTATCCTCACAGTATCATAACAGATAATGGCACAAATTTTGCCGAAGGAGCATTTGCACGTTTCTGCCGAGATAAGAAGATTCGGCTGGACGTTGCTTCGGTAGCCCACCCCGCATCAAACGGGAAAGTGGAGAAATCCAACGGATTAGTGTTATCCGGAATAAAACCCTGGCTGATTGAGCCTCTGCAAAGATCAGCGGGGTGCTGGATAGAAGAGCTACTAGCGGTACTGTGGAGTTTAAGAACAACTCCGAATCGATCAACAGGCTATACGCCATTCTTTCTGGTATATGGGGCAGAAGCTGTATTACCAGCCGACATAGAGCATGATTCGCCTAGAGTCACCCAATACACAGAAGCTGAAGTGCAAGAAGCCCAGCAAAATGATGTTGATCTGCTGGAAGAAGCGAGAGAATTGGCATTGTCTAGATCCGCCATATATCAGCAAAATCTCCAACGCTATCATAGCCGGAAAGTAAACCCCCGAATATTCTGGGAAGGTGATCTGGTACTCCGGTTGGTACAACGTACTGCTGGCATACACAAGTTATCCCCCCATGGGAAGGGCCATTCATTGTGACCAAAGCATTGCACAATGACTCTTATTATCTTATCGATGCAAAACCATAGGAGAAGAACAAGGCGGACAGGTCCGGCAAGGAAGCTAAGCGTCCATGGAACGTAGCTCTACTTCGTCCTTTCTACACTTAACAGAGAAGTGAATGTATCCGAGTCTCTCATATGTTGGTATGTATGTCGGCAATGAGCTTATCAATGAAATGGTGGCACCTTGAGCAGTAACTCGGGGACTGCCTTAATAATATTTGTTACCTTCTGTACTTTTTATAATTTTGGTGTCGGCTGGTTTAAGTCGCTTCTGCATCAGCCGGATTAGTAGCGTGTGAGCACCAAAAATTAACTCTTCGACATGCTGCTGTCCAACAAGATTTGGCTTCATGGCAAGTAAGAGAACATGTTTGGAATTGCGTAGCACATGAAAAACGACTAAGGGGAAGAATGTAATCGAGCCGACATTTATTATTTGGACTAACTTTGTGTTTACCTAGTTTTTGCTATGTTGAATTATTTTGAGCTAGTCTTAAAGTTTCTAAGTATTGTTAAATCAATTTCTGAAACTCGGACTTGTAAGTCATAAAACCAAACCAAGGTAGACACGAGCCGAGCCAAGAAATTGGGGGAACAAGAAAATGAAACTCGAGGACTACGCCCAAGTTAATCCGGCACAAGCAACTTAGTAGAAAAATATAACTTATGTGCTTAATACATTTGCACCCGGCATACCGGGGATCTGATAAACTGCAAAGTGTTTTTAATCAAGGAGCAGCAGGGGGAGGTAACTCGGCGCTAGCAGGTGGAACTCTAGCCTCGGCTTCAGTGTTATCGTTGTCCTCTTCGGCGTCCGAGGCTTCGCTCTCATCTTCTTCGCCCGAACCATCTTCGACATATTCGTCGTCAACGACATCGAGAAAGCTTGGTCCCTCGTTCCATTGATGGATGGAGGCATATTGAATAAGGTTATGGGTGCAAGCCTTGTGCCGAGCTACCCAATCCGGATCAGTAGACCACCTTGACCCGGTGCGCATGCGCTCGAGAAGATCGAGATTAATTTTCTCGTACCATGTGAGCACGTAATGGAGAACAGTTTCAGCTCCGGCACGTCCGACGGATTCCCTCTAGAGATCAAGTTGAGTCTCGCACTCCATTAATTTGTTGATTAGAGGAGCGGAACCCTCCGGAGTATCTTCACCAGGCCAAAGGGCATTGAAGACCCGGATTGCTCCGCTTAGAATATCCTTGCCATGGTTGTTCATGATTTCAACACGAGAAGACAAGTTGACTAGCAGGTCCTCCGGATCAAGAGGAATGGTGCCAGGACCAGATGGAGTACCTCTCTACTGGCGAAACTTGGTAACAGCATTGGATGCAATGGCATCACCCTCCAGAAATTTGTTTGGAAAAACAAGACAAGTGAAATAAGGTCGGAGGTTGACCCGGAGAGATTTATGCCGACTAAAGAAAAAGAACTTATGAGAGATATGGTTGTGGATCCGGGTCAGCTCCGTGGTGCAGTTGTCACGCCTCTTTTGAAGTTGCACAAGTTTAGTATTTGCCGACTCAAGCTTAATGTCGGCCTCCTTAAGCAATTCTTGGTACTTGGCAATTTGGAGGTTGAGGCGTTCTCGCTCTTCAGTGAAATCTTGGCCAGCTTTGTCAAGTTCGGATTTGTGGAGCGCCTTGAGTTTTTTCATGTCTGCCTTAAGCTTGGAAATTTCTTCATCCTTGGTCCGGAGGAGGGCAAGCTCATCATATTTATTTTTGAGTTCGGCCTGATGCTGTCCTGCTTATTCGAGAAAATGCAGCATCATATCAGGCACGGGCACACTATCTTGAAGAGATGCTGAAATAGTTTGTTGACCCGGCAAAGCCGAGGTATGAATATTTGCCGAGCCAAGGAGAAAAGGAGATAGAGCGTGGAGGACGATTAAGCAAAAATGACTTACCCTTTATCTACTCCAAGTTCTTCCTCATAATGATGTTCTCGGCGTCCACTTCAGCTGCGAAATCCGAATGATGGATTAGTTTGGCGAAAAAAGACGAAGATAAATGGAAAAATGCCAAGGAGAAAACTTACCCCTTTTCTCGTATTCGGCAAGAAGCGTAGTATGTTTTGCGTGTAGCATCTTATGGGTATCCAAGAGACGCTGAAACTCAGCGCTCTGGGGATTGGTGGTCACCTGAAAAGAGTACATAAAGATAGCTTAGTCAGGTGCATATTCGAAGTGTACAAAATCCGGGCCAAGTGGAACTTAACCCGGCTCTAGGTGTGCGCATATTCGAAGCGTACAAAGTCCGGGCCAAGTGGAACTTAACCCGGCTCTAGGTGTGTGCATATTCGAAGTGTACAAAATCCGGGCCAAGTGGAACTTAACCCGGCTCTAGGTGTGTGCATATTCGAAGTGTACAAAATCCGGGCCAAGTGGAACTTAACCCAGCTCTAGGTGTGTACATATTCGAAGTGTACCAAATCCGGGCCAAGTGGAACTTAACCCGTCTCTAGGTGTGTGCATATTCGAAGTGTACAAAGCCCAGGCCAAGTGGAACTTAACCCGGCTCTAGGTGTGTGCATATTCGAAGTGTATAAAGTCTAGGCCAAGTGGAACTTAACCCTGCTCTAGGTGTGTGCATATTCGAAGTGTACAAAGTCCGGGCCAAGTGGAACTTAACCCGACTCTAGGTGTGTGCATATTCAAAGTGTACAAAATCCGGGCCAAGTGGAACTTAACCCGGCTCTAGGTGTGTGCATATTCGAAGTGTACAAAATCCGGGCCAAGTTGAACTTAACCCGGCTCTAGGTGTGTGCATATTTGAAGTGTACAAAAATCCGGGCCAAGTGGAACTTAACCCGGCTCTAGGTGTGTGCATATTCGAAGTTACTAAGGAGCTACGCTAATTCTCTAAGGAGCATCCGGCCGAGTAACAAGTTACTCCCCCGGAGGCTCGGGGACTAATGGCTATATCACTAATATCTTGTACATGCTAAGGAAAAGGCGAAGTAACGTACCTCCATCACCGACCTGCAAGGTTGATTGCCTTAACAGCGGTGTTCATTTGTGCAGCAAATTCGGCGGGACCGAACTTCTCTAGGAGTTCGTCATTGTGGACGAACTCCGCCTTGTTCTAGTTGTTAATGAAATCGATCAAGGTCGGAGGATACCGTTCGCCGCTAAGCATGTGGGGCGCCACCAGACCCTTCCCATGGGCTTCCCTCCTTTCAACTTGGGCAACAACAGGGCTGGTGTGCAAGACGAGTTGCGCATCAGCTGACCCGGCAGAGGTGTCCGTTGTCGGTGGGGTCTTCTTGGAAAGCATGGACGCAAGTGTACGCTGTCCAGCCTTGATAGACGTTGCCTTGGCAGTGTCAGGAGCCTTTTTTCCCTTGGGTTGCTGCTGAGAGGTTGAAGTTGCTACGGCAGATTTGCCCTTGGGAGCTGCCTTAGTGCTAGCCTTGGTGCTGCTGGTGCCTTCTCGCCGAGGCTTGGAAGACTCGGACGAGGCGGAGGCGCTTGGTGCTGCTGCTGGTATTTGTGTGGTTGCTGCTGGCACTGGAGTGGTGCTGGTGTTGGTTTTGGCGGAGGCACGGTAGATACCTCGGCGGTGGCTGGAGTATCCGCTGCCTCGGCAGAGATGCTTCCCCCTGTTCTGAGGATACCCTCCTCTTGGCGAGGTGGGCTAGAACCCAGAGCAGCCGCTGAGTCCTCCTGAATGGGGCTCAACAGGCGTGAATCGTCGCAACAAGGGGGAGAAGGGCTATGGCGGAGCGGTGAGGAAATGCCGGATCCACTCTGAGGAACCTCCACCGTGGCCCTGCTGAATTAGATCATGAATGATGAGAAACTATAACAAAGGAAGAACAAACGAATAGCAAAGGGATAAGTGGCTTACTCATTCGAGGTCAAACGCTCCATGGGCTTCCGAGCCCTCCGGGTTATGGCTTTGGTTGTAGGCTTGGTGGCAGCTTTGTCCGTGGACTTCTTTCTCCTTTTAGCTAGCTTAGAAGGTCCGGAGGAAGAAGCAGATGCGGCCCCCCTCTTCTTCGGTGCGACCGGGACAGGCTCACCCGTGGCAAGGGGAGGATCTTCATGGATCTGCCCACCGGGGTTAGCTGATGTCGGAAAAGCGTAAGAAAGGGGGACAGTGTCAAATGCCTCCATCACCTCAACGTCCGAATCATCTTCATCGTCAGGCCAATCTCTAATGGAAGAGAGTTTATCGGTGTGTCGCTTGGTCGCATCAGGGAACGGTAGGAACATCTCCTGATATGGTTCCTCCTCATCCGGAGTATCTCGATCAGGCACCCACTTAAGAGAAGGCTCGGTGCCATCCTCAAGAGTTTGCTGAAGAAACATCTAAGAAAGAGAAAGTGCAAAGGAATCAAGCATACAACAAAATCCGACGTATGATCTAACTCGGAAAAGAATCGGGGCGTGAAAGTTACCGCGGGAGGAAGCCTATCTCCGCAGAAGTGCTCGATCCCCCACTCCCAATCAGCAGAGAAGTTCTTGTTGGTAGTAAAGAGGGCCTTGACCTGGCGGTAAATCTCTGTGTTGCTCAACTCGAATGAGGAGGTCCGGTTGGGGTCAAGGCGCTAGCTCATGTGGCAAAGTTTATGCGTGCGTTTCTGGAGGGGGAGATCCGGTTGCGGAGGAAGGTGATCATTGTGTCCTCGTTGTGCAATCCCTGATCCTTCAACTCCTGGAACCGTTTGCTGAATTGGTTTGCCAGAACAGTGGGTTTCTTGGGGACCCGGAGAGTAGGGGCGCAGCCGGATCAGATCTTCATCCGTGCCATTTCTGACATAGAAGAAGGTTCGGGCCCAGCCCTTGCAGGATTCAAGCCCCGTGACTTGGGGGAAGATGAACTGTTTCCGAGGAGAGATAGAAGCTGTGCCAAACTGCGTGAGCTACTTGTCCTCCGGGTCAAGCTCTCTGTTCGGAATTACATTCCGGCAGAGACCAAAGAACCGGATCCAAAGCTCCTTTGTGGGACACAATCCGGCATAACCCTTGATGGTGGAAGCAAAGGCGGAAAGAGAGGTGATGGCGTTAGACGGAAGATGATGCGACTGAAGCTCGTAGGTGTTGAGCCAGTCGTGGAAAAAGTCGCCGACAGGGAGACCGAACCCACGTTGGAAGTGGGAGAGGAATACTACAAACTCACCCGGATTGGGTGAGGGAGGAAGTTCCTCAGCAGCGAGGCGGGCGATGACGCCCTCCGGGATACGCCGGGTGCGGTACCACCAATCGAGGTCGTCCTGGCACACCCAAGACCCAGCCCAAGCGCCGCGGTCGGTGTTCCCCACGTCCTCCTCCATTTCCTGCTCTGCGATGGCAAGTTCCTCCTCTGTCATCTCTAAATCGCTGTCATCACTGGCCCTAACGGCGGTGGGGGGCAGTGGCCTAGACTGACGCGGACCCGTGACGGAGGAGATGCACGGGAGGGGCGGCCGATGCTGGCGCGCGAAGGACGGTGCTGTGGCGGTAGGGCTAGGCAAGTGCTGCGGCGGCGGCGGTGCTATCGCTGAAGAGGAAGAGGAAGAAGAAGAGGCAGAGGGGCGCTAAGGTGGGGAAAGACCCAAGGGGCGCGCCCCTCCCCTATTTAACCACGCCCCAGAGGTGTAGTAGGATCGCGCTGTGCGGACGGGCCACACGATGTGGCCGTGTATGACCCAGATCAACCAATCAGAAACGAGCCACGGGAAGGGCCATAGGGCGCAGGAGATCCCACGACGTGACGTGGTGATACAGTTAACGAGGAGATAGACACGATGTGACATGCGCAACAGTAACTTCTGACAATTACTGTGGCGGTTACTGACGCATGCCCTTCAAATGAGGCAAAGTAATGATCACCCTCCATGTGGGGAAGCGTAGGAGAGAAGGAAGAATAACTCGGACGAGTATGAGATAACCCGGCCAGCGAGTAAAAACTCGGAATGTGCCAAGGGAAAAGAAAGTAAAAGAAATCCGAGATAGGAGGTAACTCGGAAAAGGAGCAAGAGCCTCAGTAAAATTGAACCTGCTGTGGACTTAGCGGCTAAGGCAGCTAAGACCACAGCAGCTTCGGGGACTAATGTTGGGGGGATACCCCCGGGTAGGGTCACGCCGGGGTATAAAGGCCGAGTTAGTCGAGGTACGGCAAGGTCAAAGCAAGTGCTGGCCGAGTCACCTCAAGGCAGGCCGAATCATGGAGTAACCCGGGCCAAGGGATGTCCACCTAACTGAGTCTCAGCCGACCTATATCATATGTCGGCAGGATATATCTAACTTTTATGCAGGTACAGGTGTGGTCGGATTAGCCAGGCAGGATCTGGGTTATATCTGGCTTGCGAGAGAAGGAAGGTATCTCGCTGGTCAAAAGGTGGCCACTGTACATAGAGCGTGAGCGAAGCGGACAGCGGCCAGGACCACCGAGGCGTGGCCGACAAGGGTGACGATGCCTATGTCGGATGACGCAGGCGCCGCAGAGGCTCACGTAGCCTCAGCATGGCTTACGACAGGAAAAAGTGACCCGGTCGGTTTACTATTTTGGGAAGAGGCATATTCCTTGGAATATGCTGCCACGTATGCCCTAATTGGAGACCTATCCATCCCTATATAAGGAGGGCTAGGGCCTCTGTAGAAGGGGGATTGCTAGTGGGTTGGTATTTACTGGGTGAGGACTAGTTTTCCAGAGAGCGAACTAGTGGTGAGAGTAAGAGAGTTCCTTCTTCCTCCTCTCCCCAATACAGCTCAAGGAGCACTTGTAACCTTGGAATCTCATTGAACAATACAAAGCTTCTGTGTGTAAAATCACTACACTATCCCTCCCTGGATTCCCCTAGTGCATTTAGTCCCCACCTTTAGCCTATCCATGGCATCTGCCGTGACACCACCACGACATGTCTAGATGAACACACATGCAATGACACTGGGTGTGGTTCATGAAAAAAACAGACATGCAATGACACTGGTGGATCCATGTGTGGTTTGTGAGAAGAACACACATCCAATGACACTGGTGGATCCATGTGAGGTTCATGAAAAGAACTGACATGCAATGACACTGGGTGTGGTTCATGAGAAGAACACACATCCAATGACACGGGTGGATCCTTATGTGGTTTATGAAAAGAATAGACATGCAGAGACACTGGTGGATCCTTATGTGGCTTGTTTAGAGGAACACTCATGCAATGACACTGGGTGTGGTTCATGAAAAGAACAGACATGCAATGACACTGCATGTGGTTTGTGAAAAGAACAGACATGCAATGACACTGGTGGATCCTTATGTGGTTCATGAAAAGAACTGACATGCAATGACACTGGGTGTGGTTCATGAAAAGAACAGAAATGCAATGACACCGGTGGATCCATGTGTGGTTTATGGAAGTAACAGAATTAAAGACAACCATTAGGCTCCTGCCGGTTGCCATATTACAACAAGGATCATTGCATACATCAAATACAATCACAATCACATGATGGCCATATCACATCACAAAACCCCTGCAAAAACAAGTTAGACGCCTCTAATTTTCTTTGCATGTTTTACGTGGTTTCGGCCTTTCGAATAAGAACGGATCTTACCTACGAAACTGAACCACAACGTTTATACAAGTGCTATCAAAATTTTCAAAGTGTAAATTGGATCTATACTATGGTGGGAGAGACAGACACCCACAAAGCCACTTGTGCAAAGCAAGTTACACGTCAAGCGTGGAGCAAGTCTCATGTTCGATGACATGTAAGGTTAGCCCGAGCCGCTTCATCCCACCATGCCGCAAGATGCAAAGTAAACAAAGCAAAAGACGCCACGAGCACCAACGCCCACAACACCATTGTGTTCTACTCGTGCAAAAGATCTACGCATAGACACAGCTCTGATACCAATGATGGGTTCGTAGCATGGAAAACAAAAAAATTCTACCGCAAGAACGAATAAAACCCAGATCTAATCTAGATAAAAGCCAAGATCTAATCTATTAGACATGTGCAACGAGATAGATCTGTACTAACCCTTGTAGACACGAAAGCGTTACGAGATTAGATCTCGTGGTTGATGTAGTCGATCACTTGCCGATCTCAAGATCGAGTGGACGATCCTTCCGGCGCCGCGTTCCGGCAGCGTTTCCGCAGTCGGTCACACGTGCGGAGTCGAAGCAGACCTTCCTCTCCTCGTTCTAGCGAGCAGCGGAGGTAGTAGATCTCTCCACGGAATCCCAGCAGCACGACGGCGTGGTGGTGGTGGTGGAGTGGAGAATTCTGCAGGGCTTCGCCTAAGCCTGAGCAGAAAGAAGGAGGAGGAGAGAGGCGGCTTGGGGCAAGAGTGGAGGATCAAAGGGGGGTGGCGCCTCCACCGCTCTATATAGAGGGAGGGGTGCGGCCTAGGGTTCCCACCCCTAGGCCCACCCCTTAGGGCCGGCGCACCAAGGAGGTGGGGGGAGGAGTCCTCCCCCCCCCAAGTCTCCTCTTTAAATTTCCCTTATCTTATCTTATCTTATCTTGGTTTTCAAATAAACTCCAAAATATCTTCTAGAACCTTCCGGAACATTCCGAAACCTTCTAGAATCCCCATACAAACACTCCTGAACATTTCCTAACTCAGAAAAAGATCCCCATTATATGAATCTTACTCCCGGGACAATTCCGGAGCTCCTCGTGATGTCCCGAATCCAATCCGACACTCCGAACAACATTCGGTCTCCAACGCACATTCCATATCTACTTAAAAACAACTTCGAACCTTAAGTGTGTCACCCTACGGTTCGTGAATATGTAGACATGACGGAGACACCTCTCCGATCAATAACCATCAGCGGGATCTCGAGATCCATAATGGCTCCCACATACTCAACGATGACTTCGTGATCGATTGAACCATTAACATACGAAACCAATTCCCTTTGTCTCGTGATACTCTACTTATCCGAGGTTTGATCATCGGTATCTCCATACCTAGTTCTACCTCGTTACTGACAAGTACTCTTTACTCGTTCTGTGATATGTCATCCCTTGTGACCTAGTCACATGCTTGCAAGCTAACTAGATGACATTCCACCGAGAGGGCCCAGAGCATATCTATCCATCGTATGGATGGACAAATCCCAATCTTGGTCCATGCGCTTCAACACATACTTTCAGAATACCCAACGACACCTTTATGACCACCCAGTTACGAAGTGGTGTTTGATGTCATCAAAGTACCCATCCGGTGATGGTGATTAACACAACCTCATGGTCGAAGGATTAGGTCACTATACATTTAAAAGCTTATAGCAATACGAACTTAATGACTTGATCTTATGCTACGCTTACTATGGGTGTGTGTCCATCACATCATTCTCCTAATGATACAACCTTGTTATTAATGACAGCCAATGTCCATGACTGAGAAACCATGATCATCTATTAATCAACAAGCTAGTCCAATAAGAGGCTTACTAGGGACTCTTACATCTTTACAAAACACACAAGTATTAGTGTTTCCTAATAATACAATTATAGCATGGGATGTAAACATTCATCATAAACACAAAGATATAATAATAACCACTTTTATTATTGCCTCTTGGGCATATCTCCAACAGTCTCCCACTTGCACTAGAGTCAATAATCTAGATTACATGGTAATATACCTAACACCCATGGCATTCTGGTGTTGGTCATGCTTTGCCCTAGGGAGAGGTTTAGTTAACGGATCTGCCACATTCAGGTCAGTGTGTACTTTGCAAATCTTTATGTCACCATCTCGGACATACTCGCGAATAGCGTGGAAACGTAGCTTGATGTGCTTCATCTTGCTATGTGACCTTGGCTCCTGTGCATTAGCTATGGCACCTGTGTTGTCATAGTAGAGGGCCATCGGGTCCAACGCACTGGGAACCACGCCAAGTTCAGTAATGAATTCCTTCATCCATATGGCTTCTTGCGCAGCCTCTGAAGCAGCTATGTATTCCGATTCAGTTGAAGATTTTGCCACAACGCTTTGCTTTGCACTCCTCCAGCTCACTGCAGCACCATTCAAAATAAATACGTATCCCGACTGTGACTTCGAGTCATCCGGATCGGTGTTCCAACTAGCATCGGTGTAACCGTTTACAACACGCTGTTCATCACCTCCATAAGAAAGAACCATATCCTTAGTCCTCTTTAGGTATTTTAGGATATTCTTGACCGCTGTCTAGTGTTCCATTCTAGGATCACTTTGATATCTGCTAGTCAAACTAATAGCATGTGCTATATCCGGTCTTGTACACAGCATGGCATACATGATAGAACCTATGGCCGAGGCATAGGGAATATTATTCATTTTCTCTCTATCTTCTGCCGTAGCTGGACTTTGAGTAAGACTCAAAGTCTTACCTGACAACATGGGCACGAACCCTTTCTTGCTATCTTCCATTCTAAACTTCTTTAGAACTTTGTCAAGGTATGTACTTTGTGAAAGCGCTATTAGGCGTCTTGATCTATCTCTATAAATCTTGATGCCGAGAATATATGTCGCTTCGCCAAGATCCTTCATTGAAAAACTATTATTCAAATAGGTTTTGACGCTATTAAGGAGTTCTATATCATTCCCAATCAACAATATGTCATCTACATATAGTACTAGGAATGCTACAGAGCTCCCACTCACTTTCTTCTAAATACAAGCTTCTCCATAAGTTTGTATAAACCCAATTTTTTTGATTACTTTATCAAAACATTGATTCCAACTCCGGGATGCTCGCTTTAGTCCATAAATGGAGCGCTGAAGTTTGCATACCTTGTCAGCATCTTTAGGATCGACAAAACCCTTGGGTTGTACCATATACAACTCTTCCTCAATGTCACCATTAAGGAACGCCGTTTTGACATCCATCTGCCAAATCTCATAATCGAAATGTGTAGCAATTGCTAACAAAATCCTCACAGACTTTAGCTTCGCTACTGGTGAGAATGTCTCATCATAGTCAACTCCTTGAATTTGTCGGAACCCTTTCGCAACAAGTCGAGCTTTATAGACTGTAACATTACCATCAGCATCTATTTTTCTCTTGAAAATCCATTTGTTCTCGACAGCCTTACGGCCATCCGGTAAGTCCACCAATGTCCATACTTGGTTTTCGTACATGGATCCCATTTCGGATTTCATGGCTTCTAGCCATTTGTCGGAATCTGGGCTCACCATAGCTTCTTCATACGTCGCAGGGTCATCAGCGTTGTCCACCAACATGACGTTCAAGGCAGAGTCATACCAATCAGGAGTGGTACGAACCCTCGTTGACCTGCGAGGTTCAGCAGCAACTTCGACTGAAGTTTCATGATCTTTATCATTAGCTTCCTCTCCAATTGGTGCAGGCGGCACAAAAACATCTTCCGGTGCTGCGCTACGCTCAAATCCGAGAGAAGGTTCAATAACCTCATCGAGTTCTACTTTCCTTCCAGTCACCTCCTTCGAGAGAAACTCCTTCTCAAGAAAGGATCCAGTCTTGGCAACGAAAACTTTGCCTTCGGATCTATGATAGAAGGTATACCCAATTGTTTCTTTAGGGTATCCTATGAAGACGCATTTCTCCGCTTTGGGTTCAAGCTTTTCAGGTTGTAACTTCTTTACATATGCTTCGCAACCCCAGACTTTAAGGAACGACAACTTAGGTTTCTTACCAAACCACAATTCGTACGGTGTCGTTTCAACGGATTTAGATGGTGCCCTATTTAAAGTGAATGCGGCTGTCTCTAATGCATAGCCCCAAAACGATAGCGGTAAATCTGTAAGAGACATCATAGACCGAACCATATCTAAGAGAGTTCGATGACGACGTTCGGACACACCATTACATTGTGGTGTTCCCGGCGGTGTCAATTGCGAAAGTATTCCACATTTCTTTAAATGCATGCCAAACTCGTAACTTAGATATTCACCTCTGCGGTCAGAACGCAGAAACTTAATCTTCTTGTTACGATGATTTTCCACTTCACTTTGAAATTCCTTAAACTTCTCAAAAGTTTCGGACTTATGTTTCATAAAGTAGACATACCCATATCTACTTAAGTCATCCGTGAAAGTGAGAACGTAACGATATCCACCACGCGATGCTACACTCATTGGACCGCACACATCGGTATGTATTATTTCCAATAAGTCTGTAGCTCGCTCCATTGTACCAGAGAATGGAGTCTTAGTCATTTTTCCCATTAGACATGCTTCGCATCTTTCAAGTGATTCAAGAAGTCCATCAGAATGGAGTTTCTTCATACGCTTCACTCTAATGTGACCAAGACGACAGTGCCACATGTATGTAGAATTATCATTCAAGTTTGTTCGTTTAGCATCTATGTTGTTAACATGTGTATCACTACTATCGAGATTCAGTAAGAATAAACCATTCATCTCAGGTGCATTACCATAAAAGATATTACTCATATAAATTGAACAACCTTTATTCTCAGACTTAAAAGAGTAACCGTCTCGCAATAAACAAGATCCAGATATAATGTTCATGCTTAACGCAGGCACCAAATAACAATTATTCACATTTAAAACTAATCCCGAAGGTAGATGTAGAGGGAGCGTGCCGACGGCGATCACATCAACCTTGGAGCCATTTCCAACGCGCATGGTCACCTCGTCTCTCGCCAGTCTTCGCTTATTCCGCAGCTCCTGCTTCGAGTTACAAATATGAGCAACCGAACCAGTATCAAATACCCAGGCACTACTACGATTACTAGTAAGATACACATCAATAACATATATATCAAATGTACCTTTCTTCTTGATGTTGCCATTCTTCAAATCCGCCAGGTACTTGGGGCAGTTACGCTTCCAGTGACCAGCACCCTTGCAGTAGAAGCACTCAGTTTCAGGTTTAGGACCAGCCTTGGGCTTCTTTGCAGGTGCGGCAGCTTTCTTGCCGTCCTTCTTGAAGTTGCCCTTGTTCTTAGGCTTGCCCTGTCTCTTGAAATTGGTGGTCTTATTGACCATCAACACTTGGTGCTCCTTCTTGATCTCCACTTCAGCAGTTTTCAGCATGGACGATAGTTCAGGCAACGTCTTGTTCATGCAGTGCATATTGTAGTTCATCACAAAGTTCTTGTAACTTGGTGGCAGTGATTGGAGGAGACGGTGAATCCCTAACTCATTAGGAATCGATATCCCCAACTCTTGGAGCTTGTTTGCGTACCCACACATGGTGAGCACGTGCTCGCTAACGGAGCTTCCCTCTTCCATCTTACAGTTAAAGAACTTTTCGGAGGCCTCATAGCTCTCCATGGCCGCGCGAGTCTCAAAAATTATCCTGAGCTCCTTAATGATCTCGACAGGTCGTGGTGCTCAAAACGCTTCTGGAGCTCCGCTTTAAACCATACAGGATGGCACACTGAACTGTGGAGTAATGATTTTTCCGAGTGGCGTAAACATTCTTTACGTCATCGGTGGCATCTTCTGCAGGTGGGTCACCTAGCGGTGCTTCGAGCACATAGGTCAACTGACCAGCCCTGAGGACGATATTTAGTCCACGGAACCAGTCCGTGAAATTTCTTCCATTGTTCTTAAGCTTTTCTTTCTCTAGGAACGCATTGAAATTGATGGAGGGGGTCGCCATAATCTACAACAAATTTGCAAGTAGTTTAGACTAAGTTTATGATAAATTGAGTTCAAATTTAATTCTTAAATTAACTAGGTGAACTCCCACTCAAAACAACATCCCTCACATTGTCTTAGTGATTACACGAACCAAGTCCACTACACCAAGTCCGATCTTCACGAGAGAAGATGTAGTTTCATCGGCGAACAATCTTCATGTTCATCCTATCATTTATATGACTCATGCTCTACCTTTCGGTATTCCGTGTTCCGAGACCATGTCTGTACATGCTAGGCTCGTCAAGATAACCTTAGTTTCCGCATGTGCAAATCTGGCTTGCACACGTTGTATGCACACGTAGAATCTATCACATCCGATCATCACGAGATGCTTCGAAACGATGAGTCTTAGCAACGGTGCCAACTAAGGGTGAACACTTTATTACTTGATATTTAGTGAGAGGGATCATCTTATAATGCTACCGTCGCGATCTAAGCAATATAAGATGCATAAAGGATTAACATCACAGGCAATTCATAATTAGTGTGATATGATATGGCCCTTTCTTCTTGCGCCTTTGATCTCCATATCCAAAGCACGGACATGATCTCCATCATCACCAGCATTGCATCAAGGTCAGTGGCGCCGCTTCATGGTTGTCCATCATCACTAGCAACTATTACAACTACTTGGAATAAAGATATTACAAGATGAATAGACATGCAGGCCTTAACAGAATTAAAGACAACCATTAGGCTCCTGCCGGTTGCCATATTACAACAAGGATCATTGCATACATCAAATACAATCACAATCACATGATGGCCATATCACATCACAAAACCCCTGCAAAAACAAGTTAGACGCCTCTAATTTTCTTTGCATGTTTTACGTGGTTTGGGCCTTTCGAATAAGAACGGATCTTACCTACGAAACTGAACCACAACGTTGATACAAGTGCTATCAAAATTTGCAAAGTGTAAATTGGATCTATACTATGGTGGGAGAGACAGACACCCACAAAGCCACTTGTGCAAAGCAAGTTACATGTCAAGCGTGGAGCAAGTCTCATGTTCGATGACATGTAAGGTTAGCCCGAGCCGCTTCATCCCACCATGCCGCAAGATGCAAAGTACACAAAGCAAAAGACGGCACGAGCACCAACGCCCACAACACCATTGTGTTCTACTCGTGCAAAAGATCTACGCATAGACACGGCTCTGATACCAATGATGGGTTCGTAGCATGGAAAACAAAAAAATTCTACCGCAAGAACGAACAAAACCCAGATCTAATCTAGATAAAAGCCAAGATCTAATCTATTAGACATGTGCAACGAGATAGATCTGTACTAACCCTTGTAGACATGAAAGCGTTATGAGATTAGATCTCGTGGTTGATGTAGTTGATTACTTGCCGATCTCAAGATCGAGTGGACGATCCTTCTGGCGCCGCGTTCTGGCAGCGCTTCCGCAGTCGGTCACACGTGCGGAGTCGAAGCAGACCTTCCTCTCCTCGTTCCAGCGAGCAGCGGAGGTAGTAGATATCTCCACGGAATCCCAGCAGCACGACGGCGTGGTGGGGA